>CM026324.1:11874642-12487500 GCA_014843725.1 Amphicarpaea edgeworthii
TTCCTTCAACAAGGAATCATGCATAGTTAGAGACTCTAATGGTTCACATCTTTTCTTTGCAAAGAGACAAGGCAATCTTTATAAGATCAACCTTGGTGAACTAAAGGATCAAAATGTATCATGTTTATTGTCTATCAAAGAAAGTCATTGGTTATGGCATAAGAAGCTTGGCCATGCAAGTTTAAGATTAATCTCAAAACTGCAAAGATATAGCCTCATAAAAGGATTTCCAACAATGTCATATAAGGATGACTTACTTTGTGAGGCATGTTAGAAAGGAAAACAGGTGAAAACATCTTTTAACAGTAAAAACATTGTTTCCACTTCTAGACTATTAGAACTGTTACATATTGATCTCTTTGGTCTAACAAGGACAGCCTCTCTTAAAGGGAAGAGATATGGACTAGTGATAGTTGATGACTATTTTAGATGGACATGTGTTATATTCCTCACTCACAAGGATGAGCCTTTTAAGGAATTTTATAAATTCTGCAAACGTGTTCAAAACAAAAAAGGAGTATGTATAACTTCTATCAGAAGTGACCATGGAGGAGAGTTCGAAAACTAAAGTTTTTAGAGGTTCAGTGAAGAAAATGGAATTCTTCACAACTTCTTAACACCTAGAACACCACATCAAAACGATGTTGTTGAGAGGAAGAATAGGTCATTACAAGAAATGGCTAGAACCATGTTGAATGATAACTTGACTCCTAAGCACTTCTGGGCAAAAGCAGTAAATACTTCCTGTTATTTGCAAAATAGAATTTATATTAGGCCTATTATAAAAAAGACTCCATATGAACTATGTAAAGGAAGGAAACCCAACATATCATACTTCCATCCTTTTAGATATCAATGTTTCATTCTTAACACAAAAGATCATTTGGATAAGTTTGATTTGAAGTGCGATACATGCATCTGAAGCCATTCATGTGAGATTTAATGACACTCAACCTGATAGGAAATTGTCAGAGTTAAAAGACTCATTTGCAAATATCATATTAAAAGATGCAATAACAAAGACTAGACCATCATCTAATACACCACCCTCTACGTTTGGCACATCATCGTCTGCTCCCAGATCATCTGCTCGCCATCAGGCCATCTCAAACAATGAAGAAGAAGAAGTCAGAGAACCACAAGTAGCAACAGAATGATGATCAAGAACCATCCTCCTTCTTAGATAATTGGAGAGGTTCAAGCACCAATAAAGACAAGATGATCCTTCCAACAAACAGCTTTATTATCTGAGATAGAACCCAAGCACATTGATGATGCCATGGAAGATGAAAGCTGGGTCCAAGCAATGCAAGAAGAGCTGGATCAGTTTCAAAAGAATGACATCTGGGAACTTGTGAAGCTGCCAGACAACAAGGAAGCTATTGGTGTTAAGTGGGCCTTCAGAAACAAACTAGATGAGAATGTTAAGGTTGTGAGGAACAAGACTAGTGGCCAAAGGTTACCCACAACAGGAAGGTATTGATTATACGAAGACATACGCTCCAATAGCTAGACTTGAGTCAATTAGGATTTTGCTTTCATTTGCTGCTCATAGAAATATGAGACTTTATCAAATGAATGTAAAATGTGCATTCCTCAATGGTGTAATCAAAGAAGAAGTTTATGTAGAACAACCCCCTGGGTTTGAGAGTACTATCTTTCCAAACCCTATATTTAAATTAAACAAAGCATTGTATGATCTTAAACAAGCTCCCAGAGCATGGTATGAAAAACTAAGTTCATTCTTAATTGAACACAATTTTACAAGAGGAAAGATAAATACTACATTATTCCGCAAAAACAACTCCTTCGATTTTATTATTGTTCAAATTTATGTGGATGATATCATCTTTGGTGCTACTAATGAAAAACTCTATGAAAAGTTCTCAAAATTGATGCAGACTGAGTTCGAAATGAGCATGATGGGAGAACTAAAATTCTTCCTAGGATTGCAGATAAAGCAAACCAACAAAGGAATCTTCATACACCAGACCAAGTATGTAAAAGATCTCTTAAAGAAGTTCAAGATGGATGATGCCAAAGTTATGAAGCACCAATGCATCCAACAACATCACTTGGACCTGATGAGGATTCAAAGAAAGTAGATGTCACTCAATTCAAAGGAATGATTGGGTCTCTACTTTACTTGACTGCATCCAGACCAGACATAATGTTCAACATCTGCCTCTACTTCAGATTCCAGTCTGAACAAAGGGAAGTGCATCTATTTGTTGTTAAAAGAATATTTAGATATTTAATTGGTACTTCTAATCTTGGTCTTTAGTTTAAAAGACAGAAAGAGTATAAGCTAACATGCCATTGTGATGCTGACTATGCTAGAGATAGAATTGAAAGAAAGAGCACTAGTGAAGGTTGCCACTTCATTGGAGGCAACATGGTGTCATGGCTCAACAAGAAGCAAGGAACAATAGCACTATCAACAGCAGAAGCAGAATATATATCAACTATAAGCTACTGCTCCAAGATCTTATGGATCAAGAATCAGCTTGAAGACTACAACATATTTAAGAGTAACATTCCTATCTTCTGTGATAATATTGCTGCTATATCTCTTTTGAAAAATCCAACCATGCACTCTAGAGCTAAGCATATAAAAATAAAACATCATTTCATAAGAGACCATGTTTAGAAAGGGACCATTAATTTGGAATTTGTCAAGACAGACGATCAACTTGCTGATATTTTTACAAAACCCCTTACTGAGGATAGACTGATCTTTTTGAAAGAAAAGATTCGGATGGTCTGTGTGACTTAATGTTTTATTACTGTCTACTGTTCAATAGTAGAACTAAGGGCACATCGTCTGGTGTTAAACTTAAGTAAGGCATGTGCATGCCACGTGTTTCACACTTAAAATATGAGCCAGACCATGTGGATTTTTGAAAAATGTTTTTGTAACTTAAGCATTTAATAGGTTCTGAGTCATTTAAGCCCAAAACGCACATTCAAGTCTGTCATAAATGTGTCGTTTCAATCATTCCCTAATCGTACCATCATATTTAATGCACACTCATTACCTATTCTAGCCCATTGTTGCAAAACGTATACCACAAGATTTTGAGACTCTCATCTCTCTCAAACCTCCTCTCTACAACTAAGAACTCCAAGAAACCCAAAACACAAACCCTCGCCATGGCCAAAGGTAACCTATCCAAGGGTTCTTCCTCCTCCCAACAACCTACCCCACCCTCATCCTCTCAAGCTTCTGATGAGCATCTTGGAGATGTAATGCCAGAGTCTACCACAGATACCAACAGTTCAACATCCAACATTGATCCAGAGGTCAGGAGAGAACGCAACCTCAATGACATGGAGAACATACTAATCAAGCCACGAGGTTCCTACACTGGGAACATTCACGTGGAATACTACATTGACATTCCCTACCGTGAGGAACGTGGTCTTAACATCTCAAGGTACTTTGTGTTTGTTGGGATCAGAGGCTTCTTCAATGATCGTTAGAAGATCACTCCAGGACTTATCAGAAAGTTCTAGACGAATGTTACGATAAAGGGAAACGAGATTGTCAGCAAAGTCTTTGGGTGCAACATCTCTATTTCTCCCTCCTCCATTGCTCAAGTAATAGGGTGCGAACTGCACTCTAACTACTTTACAGAGGCATGGGACACCAACATTGCTGAAGGGACAGTAGAAAGGTTCATTCTTGGATCTAACTACGAGGTGGCCAAGAACGTCGAGAGGCTGCATCCAGCCAACTTTCCACCTTTGTCCAAGTTGCTACTGAACATCATCAATAAGACCATCTTGCACAAGATTGGATCTAGGGATCAAGTGTTTGCCCTCCTTAAAAAGTGACTTGATTTAACATAAAGTGACAGATTCTTCTCCTTAAAAAGATTTTTCACCACCACTCTTAAGGTTTCAATAAAAGCATTTTCAAAGAATGTTATATTGATTGAATAAACCAGAAACATAACCTCAGCTTAAGATAGAAATGATTTAGAACAAATTATCTTGATAAAGATCAAATGCTAAAATGAAATAGATTAAGGGATAGAGAGATAAAGCCTATTGATTTATACCGGTTCGATCAACCACCGATCTACATCCAGTTCTCCCTTTCACCAAGGGGTTCCACTATGAATTTGATTACATACACCATGCACACACAATTCACAACAAATCTTGATTTCACAACCTGAAACAGGAACCTAGAAGATTGAACGTGAAAACACCATTCACCATCCAATTTCTAAACACAAAACTACACATAAAATTAGAAATACCATCTAATTTCAACATAGCATTTAGGAACGAAATTCCCACAATGCTAATCAAACAAGATTAATGAAAAAGATTAAAGAACGAAAACACCTTGATGTGCTGATATAGCAAATATGAGATCAGATCAAGAAACTCCAATATGAGCAGATTTAGTAGTCAAGAACTAATGTTGAATCATCTCAGTCCATGAAGGAACAAGAGAGAGAGATATAGTTGTATATGCTCAAGGGTTCAATCTCAAATGGGTATAGCAGTAAAAGCAATATTGAGTTTTTTGAAACTCAAGAGATTTGAGAATTGTGCAGAAGAAAGAAGAGAGTGATCAAACAATATCAAATTTGAAAAACAAATCAAAGATTTGGATTTTGACAAATGAAGGAATGAAAAGATATTGTAACTATTTGTTCTTATTATTCTGCACAGAATGATATGGGTTCAAATATATGGGATGGGTCAAAAAGATTTGGAGTTAGTTAGACAAAGAATGAATCTTGGAGATCTTTAAAAATGATCGTTATACCAGATATAATCGATTGCAACAAGGTGTAATCGATTATCCCGTATATCAGAATATGATTTACACTTACTGTCAGTTGTTGTAATTGATTGCAGAAGACTTGTAATCGATTGCACACAAGACAGAGCCAATTCTGAATATCAGAGATCATCTGGTAATCGATTGCCATAGGATGGTAATTGATTGCAAATGAAAAAGAGAAATTTCTAAATCTCAGAGATTGTCTTGTAATCGATTGCAGCTCAATGGTAATCGATTGCAATGGATACAGGGCAATATCTGAACTCTAAAAGTAACATTGTAATCGATTGTAATAGTTGGTAATCGATTAACTCGATACTAAAGATGGTTTCAAAACAGATTAGGCCATTTGGTAATCGATTCCTACAACTTGTAATCAATTGCAATCACTCAGAATTAGTTCCTAAGAAGTAAATCATCTAGTGATACTAGAGATAATAGAAAATAGGGCAAATCAAAACATCAAACAAGAATGATATAGCTTAGCCTATAACAAACAATACAATGCCATCATCCATACATGTTATGGCATAAAAAGAAAATACTAGACTAAGAGAGCGGAAAAGACTTAAGGTATGAAGATACCAAAAATCTAAATGAAGAGGCGAGGTGTCAATCTTCAGACATTGGACAAGTAGATGTTAATGCTGTTAAAGGTGAAGAGGAAGTATTAGATGATGGATTGGTCTTCAAGAGACCCAGAAGACAACTCAGTACACAACAAACCACTGAGTCAAAAAGTCTGACTATCAGACCACCCAACACCATAGCCAGGAAGCTAACTGTAAAAAGAAAAGTGGTGTTGGAAGAAGACAGACCTGGATAAACCACCACAACCACCTCTACCACCAATCCAAGTATCACCATCCCCACCTTCACACTTCCCACTCACCCTTGCTCTACTCATAAACGTCTAAGGAAGGATATTCCTCAGACTATACCTGTTCTAGCCCAGACAGAAACCACAACAAACACTCCGTCTATTGAACCTCTATCGTCTATGTCACCTACACAGACTATAGTGAGCCAAACAGTAGCTGCACAGTCTAATGCCCAAGCACAGACTATGCAAAAGCCACTATCTGAACCCACTGTTCAGATAGAAGATCAACCTGCGTCTGCCCCCACTAGACAGACGATCACCCAACAGACTGAACCTACTATTCAGTCTAAGACACAGTCTGAACCTACAACTTAGACTATTGTACCTACAACATCCCCACAAACTCCACCAGACACCACTATTCCTCCCTACCAACCACCCTCACCAGTAACCATCCCTGAGATGTCAGACATAGTGGTTTCGTACCACCACACTGAGTCTGTCAACATCTCTTCTAGGTCTGATGAAGAGATAGTCATTCTATCTCCTGAAGCGTCTACTGCCCCCTCATGGAACAACAAACCATTCAGTCTGGATGCCACCACTCCTCTATTTAGATTTAGAGAAGACACTCCTCCTCCTCCTCCCTCAAGCTCCTGGCATCAGAAGATGATGCAACAATTCTCCCTGTGCTATGTGGAAGAGAATGCTAAGTCTACAACATATAGAGAAGAGACTCAGTTGGAGCCTACTACAAAACACTCAATGGTTACTGTTGTCAAGGAAGCACAGCTGAAGAAGCTTCCTCCTCTGCAAATCGATCAAGGGATAGTTCCCTTCCAGAGGCCAATGCACAACACCATTCTTTTGGACATTATTGAAGATGATGCCAATCTTGCAAGAAGGCTACAACAAGAAGAATATGCCTCTGCCATCCCTCAGATGTGTCATCTAGTGCATGAGATTGCACACTAGTATAACTGTATAAGAGAGGGATTGGACTACTTCACAGTGGAACCAGCACTACTAGTCAAATTAACAGAAGATGAGAAGAAGCAACTGGAAGCCACTGTCAGAATAATGCATCGTGATGCATTACGCTATCTATCAAGACCAAGAGTCTCAATTCAACCTCCTCGACTAATCACACGAGGAGTTGCCCCCCATTCATCCAACCTTCTAGGTCACTTGTACTGACTATAAGGCCCTATGCAATCTAAAGTTTCAAGGCACAGCCCCCAGACAATTGTATCCACCAAGCTTGCACATCTCTAAAGAAACTAATATACATGTCGCCCCAGACCGTATAGTCACCAAGCTTCCAACCGTTAACCCCAACAAATTGAAAAGGAAGAAGATTGCAAGAGCAAACAATCTTCCACAGCATATTCCAAACATTAAGCCACTGCCTCAACAAGAGCATGTACTACCACTAGAAAACACAAAATCAAACGTTGGCATCTACTGGCAAAACATCATGAGTAACATGCTCCACACCACAGGGTCATCCAATCTCTCAGATGTAGAAAAGAAAAAGATTAACACTGTCGGTGAAGGCTTCTCTTCCTCCAGTAGCTTCATTCATGTGTCAAACACAGTGGTTGTTCCCACTCTACTAACTCCTCACACCCTTGGAGATAAAGCTGAAGCTGAGAAGATGCTTGTTGAGTACTATGCTGAGTACAAAGCTGCTCAAGCACTGATAGCTGCAGCCAAGGCAACCGCTGAAGCAGTTGAAGAAACAAGAATCTTAGAAGAGGCTGCTAGACTAAAAGCTATGTTAGCTACTCAAGAAGAACAAAGAAGACTTAATGATCTGGCTAAAGGGCAGAAGACCAAGGAAGAAGAAGACAAAAGGCTCAGGGAGTTGGCCCTGAAGCAAGAGATTGAGACAGCTCAAGCTGTTGTACTTGCTGCTACGCAAGCTGCAGACTTGGGTGAAAAGTCTGCAGAATCCACTCCAGCCCACGAATGCACAGATTTGGTATCCACTCAATCAAGGTCAAGCACTCCAATTGCAGCCATTCCACTCAATGTTGCAGGACAATCAAAGTCTCACACTGACCTAGCTGTACATGATGCTACATTGGAAACCAAAATAATGTCAAGTATTGCTGCCCAGATTGATGCTAGAATTGATGCCAAACTAGAAGAACATAGAGCGAGCATTATCAAAGAAATGACCATTGCTTTCAATGCGTCTATAGCCACTCTATTACTTCCTCACCCTACTACAACTCAAGTACCACCACCACCACAAGAAGATCCTCCTGCAACCACTGCTCCATTAGAAGTCAGAGAATCCTCAACCAAACAGTCAACCCCACCTTCCAAACCTTGACTATGATGGCAATTTTCTACTCCATCCTCCACCTTTTTGTTTATGACAAAGGGGGAGAGAATTTTGGATGTATAAAATATTACCAGACAATGCTTATGTTTCATTAATACAAATAGTGATTAGTTCACTAATTTTTTTTATTGTCTGTTGATATCCACTCTGTTTATTTCATGCATTATACTATCATATGCATATGCATGATAGACTTAGGGGGATTTCATCATGTTAATAACTGTGCATACTTAATTGTCATGAAATAATCTACACTCTGAAATATAAATGTCTATGATTTATTATCTGTTAATCAAGATTATAACATGTGTTGTCATCATCAAAAAAGGAGAGATTGTTAGAACCAAGACATTTGATGATGTCTAACCCCTAATACCTTGATAGGTTTTGATGATAACAAATGTGATAATATTTGATCAAATAATGATTTCAGACTAAGTGATTTCAGGAAATCAAAGTGAGAAAAGGCAATGGTAAAATCACTCAAACTCTCACTTACGTCTTAACTATCTGATAACTCGTAATGATTAATCAAGCACTATAATTGCTTCTAATCAAACTAAAATAAGCCCTAGAACAGACCATGCATAGTTCATAAGATTAGACGATATAGTCTTGGAAAGACTCATGCAAAGTCTAAGATCAGACCATACAACAGTCTCGGACAAACTATGTGAAGTCTTAGGACAAACAACACGAGTCTTAGACCAAACTATGCATATGTACTGGACCAGACCATGTATGGAATACGGTCAGACAACACATAGTTAAGCCAGACGATGGTTGAAGCTAAGTCAGACGATGGTTGAAGCTAGGCCAGACCATGTCTTTCATTCCAGACCATGCTTAGTCAAACCAGATTATGTTGTTAAGCCAAACGTTATTTTTGTAGGAACAGAATATAGTCTTTCATATGTGTTGAGGAATATGTACTTTATAATTAATTCTTTACACAAATAAAGGTACTGTTGTTACAAAAAGAAAGGGAGATACTCTTTTATCTTACTTTCTTCTATTCCTCGTATTGATTACATGTCTCGAATTATGTGAAGTGTGTAGGTACTGCCAAAAGAACCAATCAGCATTGGGATGCACACTTTTAGCTAAAAGACAACTATAATAGAGACATAAACCTGCTCTTGTCACATCAAGCACAGTCAAAGCTACTTCAACACTCTACTGTGTGAGACAACGGAAAGAAGTCTTCTCCAACGTTCAAATTCATGAAGCTCACTTTATAAGGATGCCTCCATGAAATGAGAAGACGAATGAACAAGAACAGAATAACAAAAATCAATCTAGACAGTGAGAGAAAGCACTCTGAGACAAGGTCTTGAACACGAGCTGAGAGAAAGAGAATTCTATCCTCTACAAGTTCACATAGATTCAATATTTGTTTATATCCTCTCTTTGAGAGTTATTTGAATCTTGTACATATTTGTATAGAAAGCCAGGAGTGGCCTAGTGATAAAAGAATACGTGGGAAGTATAATCTCAAGGGAGATTAATACTTGTAACCAGAAGTGGTTTAGAATACTTCTAACCAGGAGTGGCATAGAGAATACTTGTAGCCAAAAGTGGTAGTAAAGAATACTTGTTTTGTAATCAGTTGATTACAGTTGTTAAAGGAGAACTGGACGTAGCTCAGATTGAGTGAACCAATATAAAAATAAGCTCTCATCTACTGTCTTATGATCTACTGTCTTATGATTACATATATTTATCTTGCTCACTATGCTCTTTTGAAAAGACTTTCTAAGCTTTGCCTTGCAAGGATATATTTGATAATTTAAACTAACATATATCCAAGAAGGCAACTTGTAAACTAATAGTATTTACGAAAAAGTTTTAAACCCACTATTCAAACCCCCCCTTCTAATGTGTTCTGGTGTATTTCTTTTAACTCAATTGAGAAACAATTTTACATTATTTTATTAACATAGGTACCAAAATTGCTAAAAAAAATAATTTTGAGGGACCAAAAGTGATGAAAAAAAAATTTAAGAAACCAAAATTATCTAAAAGTAAATTTTTTTAGGACCAAAATTATAATTAAATCTTAAAAAAATTGCCACAAAGCCCGACTCCTAAATATTAACCTTGTGCTTCTTATTCTAGTTATCTTTTGTAAGCATAACTTGTATTTTTTTTTTTTTAGGTCGAAGACTAATACCGCTCGCAGTGTGTGCCTGTCACTGGTCCAAGGAAATTTAATCACGCATTTAGAGAGCACCAAACTAATTTTTGTGAGACTTCTTTTTTTATGAAATATGTTTTTGGATAAGCTTAAGATATTATCATTTTCATATTTCGATAAGCTGATTGTGTTCTTTTTAGAAATCTATAAATTCATGTGTGGTGGATGAAATAAAAAGTGAGAACCATCAAATTTCATGATTTTTAAATAAATTTCAATTAAGGTGTGATCATAAGATTATGTTAAAGATATTAATATCAATATTTCTCTAATTGAAAATACTAGATAGATTTTTTTTATTTTTGGTGCAAGATACTAAAAAGATTTAGATAGATTATAAAAGTCAAAATGCTCAAATTAGGCACGAGCATTGACATAAATATTTTATTTAATCCACATATGATAGCCGAAAAGTGTACATGGTATTTTTCCAAAAATTTACTTTGATAAACCTCTTTTTTGTTAAAGTTTGCACAACTCAGATACCAATAGTTAGGATTTAATGGTTGTATATCGAAAGGCACAAGAAGAACCAAATTCAGAGTAAAGCATTAGATTAACAATCTTTATTCAATTCATGATAAGCGATTCAATTACAGAAAATATATTGTACAAATCGGAATGATAAAGAGTGTAGAGAAAAGAAAGATAACACAAGATTTATACTGGTTCAACCATACCACCAGTCTACATCCAGTTCATCATTCACCAAGGATTTCCACTATGAAATTCTGAGTTACAAGCACCATGCACACATAGACATTTCACAACAACATCTTCTAACTTGAACCCTACAAGCAAGAAAACGAAAACCCTTTTCTCATCTTGAAACCCACAAGATAGAAAAGATAACACCTCATAGAAACCCACTATGAGAAACTAAAAACACCATTCAATTAATACCAAATAAAGAAGGTAAAAGAATAAGGAACAAAAACACCTGAAAACGTGCAGATTTAGTAGTAAAAGGACATAGAAAGAATACACCTTAATGTGTGGATTTAGCTATAAAGAACATTCTTCTTCATAAAGGATTTTACCAGTGAAGCTTAGAAGAGGAAGAAGAAGATAAAGCTTAAACACAATAGAAATATGATAGAAAGTGTAACTGCATTGTGTTTCTGAAAAATTTATATTTTGTTACTCTTTGCTGTTGAACTGATGTAGAAACTTATCTTTGTAAAAGGTTATCTCTATAGAAACCAACCACAAAGGGTTCTCTTATAAAGTATAGAAAGGATCAAAGATATGATGAGAGTTAAAAGATATGAACGGGTATCAAAAAGATATGAGAAAGATTGGATAAAGAAAAACCGTTATAACTGAAGTAATCGATTGTATAAAGCAGAAGTAATCGATTATCTCGTGCATCAGAAGATGATTCTGAGTTGTTGTCAACACTTGTAATTGATTACAAGAATCTGGTAATCGATTACAATTGGAACAGAGCCAATTCTGAGAAAAATCATTTGCCGGTAATCGATTTCCAAACTGTGTAATCGATTAACCCGATGATTATTGAATAACCTGATATAGGTATATTCCATTGTAATCGATTGCTAAATCATGTAATCGATTATCCCGAAGGCATAGAGTAACCTGATTCATATGTACTCTCTCCTAATTGATTGCATGATATGGTAATCAATATGAATGCTCAAAATACATACTCATGAATATAAAATCATCTTAAGATACTTAGATAAAAGTTTTGAAAAGGTTTAAAACATTTTGCAAGTATCACACAATTGCAAGTATCAAGCAAAGTCTAATTTACAACAATCAATACAATGCCGCATCCATTACATGTTTGGCATGCAAAACTAAAAACAAAACAAGAAGAATAAGTCTTCCATTCTTCATGTCAACATTTTTGGTGTTACAGCTGGTGGTTTGGTTTGTGGTCTTTGGGTGCCAACCTAGTTAGGATGCTTGGATCTAAAACCTTTCTGCTGGACTGAGATTTCAAGTAAAAAAATAAACCTCTTTTTGGTCTTTATTTTTAAGGGATTTCTTGCACCATTTTATTCATTTTGCACATCATAAGGAATTATTTTATTCAAATGTGTGTTGAGTTGATGCAAGATAGCTGAGACTTCACGAGAGTGACAACAACTTCAAATGTGCAAAATGGGCCTTAAAATGGTAAGCACGCCCCCAAGCAAGGGGGTTGTGCATAATGCATACCACTCCAAAAAAGAAGCACAGCCTAAGACATGGGGGAGCGCAGAAGAAGCTTCACTTCGTAAAGTATGCACGTGACCATGCATATGAAGTAAACAGAATGCCACAAGAAGGGGGGGTTGAATTGTGAGCATGCCAACTTTTCCTGAAAATTTAACCTTTCTAAACTTTTACTCAAGATTACCTTGGTGTTTAAAAAGTATTGACACAAAGGTTCAAGCACTTAAAGAGCTAGGCTTTCTAAGTGTTTAGTTTTTAGATTTGATATTCAATGTTTTGATGTGATTATAAGAACCCAATGTCAATATACATATGCTTATGTTCATTACATAATTTAAATGTATTTATCATAATAAAGTTATTGATGCTCAGAAGAAAAAGCATTCTGATGTATTTGCTTTTGATGCTTAAAAGAAATCAGAAGCATCTGATGTTGATGCAATATATATGACAATAAAATAGCATAATGTGAAAGGAAGGGAATAGGAGATTTAACACAGATATTTTATACTGGTTCACCCCAAACAAAGGGCTACATCCAATCCTCACCCTCTTGGTGAGATTTCCACTAATCACATTCAGCAACTTGCTAAAAATCAAGCACATGCACCAGCCACCTACTTTGGATTTCGAAATACACATACTAGCAACATGCTAGACCAGTCACCTGTTGGGTTTTATCAACTAGACAACTATTAGACCAACCACTTGCTGGATTTCATCAACTAGCTAACTGCTAAACCAGCCACCTGCTAGGTTTTCTCATCTCCTTCGCCATAGCACCATACTTAGTCTTGGTTTGGAGATAACCCATCTCAACCACAACACCCACTCTTTAGAGACTCTGTCTAAGTTACCCATCTTCAATGGGTTCACCCTCTCACTTTTCTTACAACCAAACTTAACCCACATGGTTAATTTGGAATAAAACAGATTATAAGTAAGGAATAAGTGTATGGGTAGATTCTACAGCTTTTACAACACTCATATGGTGAATCTCCATTGTTGCTCATTGCTGCACTGCACTCCATTTGTTGCATATTGCATTTAGAATGACATTGGAGCTCTCTTTCTTATGTGTATTCAGAGCTGTTATGAGCTCTATGTAGTTCTGCTTTTCTAGTTCTTCTAAAACACTTAGCAGAAACATCAATAGGCTTAAACTCAGGAGGCTTGTGAATTGTGCTCAGAAGGTTTGTCATAATTAACACTCAAAAGGGTTTTTGACTCAACAGCATAATCCATAACATTCCAAATAAGAAGCATAGCCTTAGGCACAGGTGAGTGTAGAAGGAGCTCCGTTTCGTAAAGTATGCACAACCTCAAGCACGAGGTCGTGCATAATCCACTACTCTTCGGATGAGAAGCACAATCCTAAGCATGAGAGAGTGCATAACAGTCTCCGCTTAGTAAACTATGCACGCCCCACGCATTTTTTAAGCATGGGGTCATGCTATCTCATCGAGACAACTGTCTATAAATAGTTTAACTTTTAGTTTCTTTTGGGACATCTTTTACATCTTTTTGAATATTACTTTTATTTAAACATTGGAAACTTTTGAGGGAACTAAGAGCAATGAAACACTTTGGAGATCAATTATTGTAATTTTTTTCACCTTCAATGTCTCTAATTCTTTCTTTTGTGGATTTTCGCTTTCCAACATTTAGGCTAGCTAAACCCCTAGTCTAGGGTTGTGATGTAAGATCTATCATGTGAATCCTATTTCCTCTGTTGCAATAAAATCTTCAATTGTTTTTCCAATTATATCATTGCGTTAATTTTATTGCTATTAGGGGTTTATCTCACCCCATAATACAAATTGATTAATTGTAATGATAACACTTTTAATTGATTGACCTATGAAAAGATTGAATTATAGGGATTTGCATGACCAACAAGTACCTAAATTCTCAATCTAATTAACACCCGGTAATTAACCTTTTCGCAATTAAAACCTTCTCTCTAATTTAATCTTTCATAACCAACAAGGGAATAAATTAGTGAGAATAGGATTTCTAGTACATGATCAAATTTTGTTTATCACTTTAAGAGTCATGATTGGTAATTGAACAAATAATTGGACGTTAATTGAAATATGGAGATAGGGGAAACGTAAAGATAGGTTTGAATTCACAACCATATATCCTTTAATATGTTACCCACGCTACCCACGCAAGTTCCCACAATTCAACAAGAACCTCTCAAATAATGCACTAAGGCTACAGAACTAGCAACTCTGGTGTATTTGAACAATGAGAGGGGAAACATTATAGATAGGCTCAAGATAGAGGTAGGTACGATGTGTAGAGGGGACAAGATTTTAATTGCAATAAAAGAAATTAAATCAAATTTAATTCCGTGCAACAACCAAAAACAAATTTAAATGTAATTAATGACAATGAATTTTTGTAACCAAAGTGTAACGGATTTTGTAATAAATCCAAAAACACAACACCCACAACTCCCCTCCCTAACGTTCCACTCTAGAGGTCGTGTAGCCCCTGAAAAATGCAACATCCCCAATCAAATCAACCCCCCCAACCTTGACGACGCCCAACCCCAACACTCCATCTACATGTAGTCATACACTTGCAGTGTTGTATTCTCTATTCATAAGCGCTTGATAATTGTACATTATCTGTGAACTTGTTGGTAATTTATTAAAAGAGAAAAGAAAAACAGAGTGACCAAGAAGAAAGTCATGTAACATAACAAACTAAATATTTTTATTGTTTTAGTTTAACACCTTGTCTCAGTTTCAAGTATTGAAAACACAACTATTTCAAAACATAGTAATAAAAAACTTGTTGTCCTTAATAGAAACTCTTGGCTCAAGTTCACAATCCTCAATCTAAGATAAATCAATTGACTTTTATAAAAGTATTTTAAAAGTCACATACTAAAGGATTGTAACTATCCCACAATGTAAAACTATATTTTTATACCCTCAATGTATCACCTTTAAACTCATAAACTGTACGAAATTAAGTTCTATTGTTGTGCTTGGAAGGGCTTGTATTTCTTGAGATCATGAGCAAGGCCTTGGATAGAACCCACAGCTGAGATAATAGAAATGATCAAGCACACCCAACTCAATATCTTGAGCCAAGTCCAAGTGAAGGAGAATCTTTGCATGTTGGACTTCTTAATGTACATCTCTATAGGGAAGTAAACCGTCAATGGCCAGAAAGAGAGTGAACCAATAAGCCCTAAGAAGTCATTGAAGAATGGGAATAACATAGCCAAAATGGCAGTGATAACCACATATAATGTCCTCCACACTACCCTAAAGAAGTTCACGTTGTAGCTTCCACATAGAGGAACGTTCAAAGCATGCTCACCATTTATAAATTGGCTTTCTGGCCATTTTTCTTTGCTTGAATTTTCCACAAACCCAAATATAGGTTGGACAAATACCTGTAACATAGAGTGCATGATGCCATGGACAAATAGTACTAGCTATGACCAATACTATAGAGTTTACTTGTGTTTTTGTTTTCCAAATCCCAAATTTACTTTTTTATCATAAAATTTTTCATCTTACTTTCAATTCGTATAGAAAAGACTCAACCATTTTAGGTGGTGTTTGGCTCCAATTATGTTTTTTTGTTTTTATTTTCTTTTTTTACTTTTTTATTACAAATTTGTCACCTTATTTTTAATCTGTTTTCTAAGATTTGCACGGAAAACAAAACACATTTTTATTGTTTCTTGTACAAATCTTTAAAAATAGAAAACATAATAAGAACAAGATAACAGTTTTGTAATTAAAAAGTGAAAACATCAAATAAAAACAAAAAAATAAAATTGTAACCAAACGTCCCATTATTTTTTCTTTGTTTCTTGTACAAGTTTTTAGAAACAGAAAGCATACTGAAAACAATGTGATACTTTTGCAATTAATAAAATGAATAAAAAATAATTTGAAAACATATATTTTCAAATTAAGAAGAAAAAGATGTTTATATATGATTAGGACAAGTGATTTAATTACCTGGTATGCTCCAACTAAGTGCACTGCTATGCAGACATTGGCAAAGTCTATTAGCCAAAAGGGCTCATAGAAGCCAAACCCTGTGAGGAAATTGCCTGGTGCATCATTTCCAAATGCAGCATAGCCTAAGAGACCACATAGCACATAAAACAATGTTGTTGTCATAATGCCAATCAAACTTGCCCTCTTCATCACTTTGTTTTCTGCTGGACTTGATTTCAGTGTGTCCTGCAACAATATGGATCACATTTTTAATTTTAGTGGGTTTTGCAAGCTGTACAACTACATTCACATGTGCCATTGATCATAATGAAAATTATGAAGATTTTTCTATTAAAAGTAAGAGTTTAATGTTGTGCATTAGCGGTGTAAAATAGTTTTATACCGTCAGTCAATCATAACTCATCGTTTTAATAACTTTTGAAATAATTTTATAAAAATCAATTCATAAATGAAAGGTTGTGATTGACTAACGGTACACAACTATTTTATACTAACAATGTTCACTAAAAGTAATGTGGTAGGTAAGTAAGGTTTGAAATTCAAACATTCCTATTAAAAATGATAATAAGGGTATCGAAGGAATTTTGCGTTACACGTGAGTCTCATCCAGCTAGTTAGCTACAAGCCCGCCGGATTCAAATTATATTGTGGGTTTTAAAAAAAAAAAAAAACCTCAAAATCTCTTTAATTTTAATCTAATGCTAAATCTTAATCATTGATACTATTTCATGTTTTTTCTTAATTAAATTTGTTACGTACTCATGAGACAGAGACACATGGTGAGCTTGTTTACAATAAAAAAATATTTATCAAATAAGTATTTTTTTAAAAAGGATTTTTTTTAATAGATAGGATTTGTTTTTTAAAAAAAAATGAAAAACATTTTTTAAGCAAAATTAAGGATTTGGATCGGACATGCACGTGGTGATAGGGATTTGGATTGTGTGTAGTTTAGTTTTGGTGTATTTAGTGTGAATATATATATATATATAGTGAGTTGTGCACCATTTGATCTTCCATGCAATGGCTCAGTAAGTCGCATCAAACTGAAGTCAGCAATGTATATAGTACAGAGAAATCAATTTATTCTGAGCCGTTAGATAAGATAGTGTGATCCAAAGATAATGAATAATCACGTGAGAATATAGCCAAACGGTTAGAAGAAGATGGTTGGTTTGGTTTCTATCTCTTCAAAGAGTTTTCAATTTTCATGTCAATGATTATCAATCAGTTCATGACTAAGCTGAAAGGGAAGGAAACTATATGCGGATTTAATGGGTCATGTATATTTGGTGTCTTAATTATCTTCTATAATTAGATAACACGTATAAATTCACTTGTGATACTCAACAATAATGCTGATTTGAAGAATTTTTTACATGGCAAAGATGACCAATTAGATAGGTAAAGAATAATAAATTGTTAATGTGAATGGTTAAGGGACTTAATTTCTTTAAGTAATGTCTCAGAGTTCAAATTTTATAGATGAAAAAATTTAATTAAAAAAAATTCATTAGAAATGATCAATCAAATTTTTCATTAAAAATTAATTATAGATAAAATTATGGATATCGTATTAATATCATGATTAAAAAATATATAGATAAATAAAGGATTAAAAAATCTTCCATCCCACAAAATCTGGTATACTTAACAAGGTATCAGCTCACCTGTTAAGTTATTTTCTTAAAATTAAAATGTTTGGTGCAATAAAAATGACATTCCTAGTTATATTTTCTTAAATTAATCAATCCCAAATGGTTCTTATTAATTGATGCATGCAATTCTAGATGACACTATATATATTTAGATAATAAATAATGCATAGAGCACAAATCAATGACAAAAGAAGAAAAGATTAGTAAAAAGACATGAAAGTGGTCAAAAATAGCAGTTGGTATTACGTATGACTATTGAGCATTGACTAGTTGACTACATATTCTACACCACTACCAAATTCAAGTCAGGCACACATTTCAACTTTAATCATGCATCTTATAATTATTCAAACCCGTTTCACCGCATTTTTTTTTGTCGTCTCTATCATAATGAAATGTATTACTACTTTTTTGGTTACGTAATGAATTATACTAGTGAGTAGTATATTACTACTATTTTTTATTTTATTCCTATATTACTACTAATATTATCACTGAAATATAGTTTCTTCCAAATTCCAACTACCCACACCAAGCCAACGATGGAGACAAAATCACGCGCAAAGAGATTCAAGAAATATGAATACATTACACAAAATTTAATTATATTCACACATTTAATTATGTGAAAGTTAATGATTAAAAGTTGGTTTTACTTTATAATAAGATCAGTGCACTACACTAAAGTGTAATAAAGTCCTATTTGATAATCATACTCCTCAATTTATATATATGATTTTAAAAATAATTTTATAAAATTCAAATAATTTATCATAAATAAAAATTATAATTATTTGATAATATAAAATTTTATTATCGTATGAGTATATTATCTTTATTCTATTTTTAAAGATAAGGTTCATATAAGTCTCTCAAATATTCTCTTTTGCATGTTTTTTTTATGATTAGTTTTTTTTTTTAAATCACAAATTAGCTTCTACTTTTTAAAAGCATAAGAATAAATAGACACATAAAATATGAGTACTTGCCTGGATCTCAATTAGCACATTAGAAAAAGCATAAGCGAAGGCAATGTCACCAATAGCTTGAAACACCCTCCAAACCTTTTCCATTGCCGAAACGTCCACCCCAACTTCCACCCCTGTTAAGCTTGTTCGAACGTGTCCCCCACCTTTAAGCATGACGTTTTTATCTCATTAGTATCATTAAATTAATTAATAATCATAAATTAAAACACAGTACCCTAATAGTGGAGATCATCTATTCCTTAAATTCAGTCTTATATGGTAAAAAGTCAATTAAAATAAAAGTACAGGGGACAATTTCTAAAAGAGTTTTTTTTAATTTAAAATATGATAATAATTAGTTGTATGTTTAATAATTCAGTGATTATTTAGAAAAGAAAATCAGAAATAGATGTTAATTTGTGTATTTAAAAAAATACAACTGATTTTAATTATAAGAAACTAAGTAAAATAGCTTCTAACGTTAACAAAAAACTTCAACCTCTGATTGGTATTTTCTTTTAAAAAAATATAGCAAATACCTAAAAATTTATAAAAATGGTTATTGAATTTCTTAAATAAACTGTGAAAAAGAAAAAAAAAAAAAAACTATAACAAATAGGTCCCTTGAGGTTTAAACTAGTGTAAAATAATTGAGTAATAATTAATCACATGCTTACCAGTGACTTTGGCTAGGGAGAGACCAAGGCCAATTGAAGAATAAGCAAAAGACATAACAGCTGCAACAATAGAGAGCCAAGAGAGCTTATGAAAGTTTGGTATTTGGCTTAGAAGAATTTGGATGAAGGCAAAAACGATCATGAAAGGGTAGTTATTTATGTTGCACTTGTCTTGGTGCCCATGTTTGTGAAAACAATTCGACCTCTTCACCGCCCTAATAATAAAAAAAAAAAGATAGAAAAAAATTAGGAAACATATATATTACTTTAGTTAATGTGTGCAATCAAACACACTTTTGATAACATCAAGAATCTAACTCAACTCAGTTGATTAAATAAGGACATAAACATTGATATAAAAGTTGATGTGGAAAATACTTACACCATACTAATTGATGCAGTTATAGTGTAGCCGATGGTTACACCAACAAGATTTATGTACTGAGCCAGTCCACAAAGCTGAAATTTTCTGCCCCCTATAAACAGAAGGGTAACAAATTAAATTAAATTAAAGGTGCATCAAACAATTATTATAGTAGTATTTATTTAGCTTAAGTAACTTTTTAGTTCTTTTTTTAAATATGATTTTTAGGACCTAAATAAATGTTTGATTACTAAAAAAAATCCCTGTAAAGATTTTTAGTCTTTAAAACAAAAGTTTGATTAGTCAAGGTACATAATTTTTTTCAATTAATTTTTTTTTAAATTTTAATTTCTGTAAACTCATTAAATTAATAAATAAATAATGAAATTTATTTACTGAATAAAAATCAAATTCTTAAAATATTTAGGCTTTTGACCGGCCAATCTTTTATTTAGAGACTAAAAACTTTTTAAAAAAAAATTGACCAGTTAATTTTTTCTTAGGGACTAAAAACAAACCAAACTTTAAAAAAAAAAATTAGAGACTAAACTTAATTAACCCTATTACATTATTGTCAGGTGTAGGTTTTACACATTTAATAAAATTATTAATGAGGAAAATTCATGTATACTTTGCTTCTTAATTAACAAAGGACACCTTTCAGTTTCAATACAAAACCTGAAAACCCTGTCACGGGAAAAATAGTGTATTGCTAGTCATGTGACATGTCTCTGTCGAGAATACAAGAGAAACAATGGCTTTTTGTTTGCATTGGCATTAAATAAAAGTAGAGTACTTTGAAAATCCCAAAGTGTCAAGTCTCACCCACTTACCGACAACACATGTAATGCGTATATAGAATCAATTTTTTAAATTCAAACATCACAGTTGAAATATTTCTACGTGTCTGTCGCCTAAACTTTCCATAAAATCATTAATAATTTGAACTCATACGTACATATATAGGGTGTCTGTCACCTAGACTTTTCATAAAATCATTAATAATTTGAACTCTTGTTTAAATTTTTTTTTTCAAAAATGTTTATAAAAAATGAATTTTGAATAAATAATTTATATATATTTATTTTTTAAAATAACCAAAAAAATACTTATTTTAAATAAATATATTAAAAAATAAAAAAAATATTTATTTTATTAAAATAAATATTAATTTAATCAAATAAGTTTAAACAATCAAAATTAACAACATATTCTTCAATAATATACTTTTTTTTTATGAGTAAAATTTATTAAAGTTATAAAATATACGAGAGAGTAACTCTTAAGGCTGTGTTTGTGTTTGGTAGGATCGAAAGCAAGAAGAGGACTGAAAGTGTGTGAAATGAAATGTCATGTGTAAATACACTTAGTGTTGAAAATAGTCGTAATAAAATAGAAAGAGACCGAAAGTTTGGGGTCCCACGCAAAATTATTTTAGATAAAATGAAAATGAAAATGAAAATGAATAATGTAATTATTAATTTTTATATTTATTATTATTATTATTTCATCTAATCATGTTAATTTAAATCTTTTATTTTTTTTTTATTTCTTTTTCATTTATATTAAATAATTTTATTTTTTTATTCTCTTTCGTCTATCTTATTTTCATTTCTTTTCCTTCATTCCTACCGAACACTCCTTGACCAAAACAAACATGATGTTTGAAAGAAAGAGTATATAGTCGAAGAGAATTCAGAATCAGAACAAACAACAAATGAACAACACTTATGATTATTGTAATTCTCTTTTACCTAAATTAGCTTTGACAACTTCAGAGTATGTGTAGTTTCGTTTGCCATGAACAGGGTCAGGTGTACGGTAACAGTCAGCGAGAAGAGTGGAGGTGAAGTATGTGATGAAAGAGAAGGCAAAGAGCACTGCAGGACCAACCACCCAACCAAGCTGTGCAATTGCCCATGCAAGAGACAGAACTCCAGAACCAATAACTGCTGTTATGATGTGAGCACTTGCAGTTATCCATGTCCCTTCAAATTAATCATCAATTCAAAAAAATTAAACCATATTAGTCTAAAATTATCACGACAATGGACATGTAAAGAAAGATAAACGTTTTCGTAAATACTTCTTTAAAAGAAGAAAATATGAAATGGATTTTTCTATAATTTCATTTTTTTTTCTTTTGAAAGTATTTGTTGGGAAATTTTTCCAGATTTTTATTTCTAGCAAAAAGAGAGGTTAATTAAGAAGAAAAAAATGAGGTGGGTTGATGATAAAAAAAAGTGAAAGGAGAATGGATACGTGATTTGAATCCTTATATTTCTAACAAAAATTAACCCACTAATATTTTATTAGTGACTCCTCTAATTCCAAAAACTTCTACAAAATTAAACCAACCCGAATATATTCCAAAGAAAAAACTGATTATAAAACGTTTGAAAGTACCAAACCATACCAAAGAAGAAGCTTATCCAGATAGATTGAAAGTAATAACTATTTAGAGAAAAATCCAATATACAATGGAAGAAGTTTGGGTTAATTGACGGTATCACGATAAAGTTGTTTGGATATAAGTTTATAAATGCTCTTCAAAGTTTCTCTAATAAAAAAAAAAAAAAAACTTTATAATTCTGTCAAAGAAGTTCTTAAAAATGTTTTTGTCTTACATCCAAACAGACTAACCATGAATATAAGGTAAGTCAGTTGGTGGAGGGAGAAGGAAAAAGGAAGAAAAGGCTGCAGATTTGACTCTTCGCTGATAAAAATAACAAATCATCCACTAACATTTGTCATTTTTCGGTAAAAAAAAATGAAAAATAAAATCCAAACAGAACCCAATATGAATTTATATGTGAAGTGTAATACCAGTTCTTTTAGCTCGTCCATCATCATCGAAGTTTTTGCCACCATCAGCAAAAGTTTCTGGGGTTTCTATGTGCATGCTCCCCATCTCTGTCTCTATGTGAGTGGAAATGTGTTCAGTGGGTGGCCAACACCCCAAAAGAATGGGAAATAGAGAAGGCAAAAAAAAAAGGTGTGTATTTTATATTGGCGATTGGCCTTTAGTACTTGGTGTTTGGTTTTGGCCACTACTCTATAGACGTTTGTGGTGAGAGGCACTAAGGGAGCAGAGATATTTGAGTTAGAGAAAGGACCAGAGGCACGGTATTGAGTTGTCCCTAAGGAGAGATCACAATGGATTAAATAGAGAGGAAGGAGGATGAGAAAAGTGAAGGGCTTTTGTACTTATTATATGTGATTTCAATGATGACCTATGGTTAGAAATGATTTTGAATTGAAATGATTTGTGTTAGGATGATTTTGATTAGTATTAATTTTGGATTAAAATTTTGAATTTAATATAAAAGTAATTATTAATTAATTTAGCTTATAATTAATTTAAAATTTAAAATTATTATTGAATGTTTTTTGGATGTGAAACAAAACATTTTTTTTTGTCTAAAATCATTTATGTACTATGAATCAGTTGAGAAAAAAAATTAAATACATAATTAATTAACAGATAAAAATTAGTTTATTTTTAACTGATTTGTTTAAATTTATTTGATAAAATAAGTATTTATTTTAATAAAATAAGTAACTATCTATTTTTGTAATATGTTTATTTAAACTATTTACTTAAAATAAGTAATTTTTTACTTATTTAAAGAAGTAAATCATATCTGCTTATAAAATAATAAATTATTTGATAATCACTTATTTTATAAATATTTATTTTAATTTTAAACAAATTAATTTAACCTTTGGAATAGATCATTGTTAAAAATTCTCACCATCAAAACTTTATGTTTTATTTGTTATTTAATTTTTTTTTCTTTTAATTCTCATTAATGATTTAGATTTTTTCTGATTGTGTCATGAGCTTATCCAAACCTCATTTTATCAATTTAGTTATAGTATAAGTGGTCCCATATTTGAGTCTTTTAATTAAAATTTGCTTGTTTGTGGTTCAATTTCTTTATTTGGAATTTAGATATCACTTTGTTTCAAAATGAACCGATCCGGTGGGTGGATGATAAATTAATTAGGCATAAAAATAAAAACTTCAAATACTCTTATTACACAAAAAATAAAATAGCCCACTTTACAAAAAGGTAAAGTTGTGTGGACAAGTTCAGGAAAAATTCAAAGGCTTTGAGAGTTAGATGAAAAGAGTGGAATATTTTTCAGGCATGTGGACCATCAAAGGTGACAAATTCTGCTCTGGCTGGGGAACCCAAGTGTCCCCTACACTTTGTGGTTTTTTGTTTTTGTCCATCCATTTGGAGAGTGTATTTTGTGATAGCCACAGAGTATGGGTCTTTCAAAGTGTGAGAGAAATCTAGCTGATTAAGACACCATGCTTGCCCTCTCTCCCACTTGATTCCCTTATTTATAGGGTTGTAAATGGGTTGCACCCAATTCGTGAATCCTTCTGATCTGATCCAAATCGATCTAATTAAATTCTCTGGGTTGAACTAGATGATTGGATTGTACTAGTTTTGTTTTAGGAAATTTAATTATAATTAGAATGGATGACAAGTTTAATAACATGGATTTTATCAATGTCCGATTTACCTTACATATACTAAACAAATTTATAATAAAATATCAATTATATATCTTGTTGGGTTATCTCACACTTATTCTCTTTTTAGTTATTTATGATCTGTATTTTGCTAAATTTTAATGTTGTGACAAATTTTAAATTGCATTCACAATTTTATGGTAATACTTAATTCTTATTCATTTTCATTTTGATCATTTTTAATAATCGTTTAAGGTTGTTTTATAGAAAATAATAAATGAAATAATTTTTTTTATTCTAATAAAATGATGTTAAAGTTTAGTGTTTTATTCTTTTAAATTAAAGATTGAAAAATAAGGAAGGATATAATTAATAAAATAATAACTAATGTAATCTTAAACCTCAAACGAAAGAAACAAAATGTATCTAAAAAGTATAATAATTTTAGTCACAATTTGATCCATGGTTGATTATTAATAAACAAGGGTGATTAATAGAGTTATTGAGTTAATTAAAAATTATAATAATTTTTTATAAAAAAAAATTAAAAATTAAAAAATTTATTTTTAACATTAAAAAAATATTAATTATTCATCATTAAAAAATTATTTTTAATATTAAAAAAATAATAAATAATAATAATAATAATAACTTTTAATACCTTTGAATCATTAAAATTTTTAATTAATTTAATGATTTAATTAATTAATAAATAAATAAATTCTATTAATTATAATTATTAATTAATAATTGATCAAAATCAAAATTATTATTTTTTAAAATTAAAGAATCAAAATTATAATTTAAAACTAAAAAATTAAATTAAAAACTATTGATCGAAAAAACTAAAAGAATCAAAATTATAATTTAAAAGAAGACACTCCTTCCCAAAAATAATGAATAGAAAGAGGGAAACAAAACCAGAAAAGGTTGCAGAACAGAATAGAACACTGAACACCAGCTCTTATAGTCAAGTGTCATTCACAAGTACAGTCGTACACTACTACCTCTCATAAATCATAATAAGACCAAACCACAAAAAATATCACTTTAAAAGAAAAATTAAAATTTGTCAACCGAACTTGACAGTTTCAATAAATCCTGAAAGAGATAAGATTTTCACAAACACTTATCCAAAAAAAAAAAAAACTAAACTAAAATACACTGAATCAATCAATCAATTACTCTTAATAAAAAGGATGTATTAAGAAAACTATCAAATTAACCTTTTATAATTTTTTTACACTAAATTAAATATAAGGTTAATTTATTCAATTTGTTATAATTACTCTTAATAGAAGGATGTATTAGAAAAACTACCAAATTAACTTGCTTTATTTTTTATTCATTTCTGGAAAAATTAATTCATACATTTTTAAACAAGGATCAATCTCTCAACAATTTTTTTTTAATCTTTTTCCAGTTTTTTTTAAATCTTTTCTCTTTTACGTTTACTTCTTTCTTATGTTTCTTACTACTTTTTTTATATATTTTTTCATTTTCTTTTTTTTTCTATTTTCTTTATAATGTTTTTTTTACAACTTTATACTTTTTATATATTTATGTTATTATTATATTACTGTTTTATGTTTTTTTTTTTATTTCTAGTGATGAATTTATAAAATTAATTACTTATACAAATTAAGTGTAATTTAATAAATATATATTATATTAATAATTCCTACAAATTAATTATCATTTTACAAATTCTCCTCCTACTCTGTTGAAATATTTTAGTCTTCTATCAAATCTTTTTTTCTTTTACTATTCTCACTTAACATTTTCTATATTGCACAAAAAAAAACTTAACATTTTCTATCTCATCCTTTTCAATATTATTTTTTTACTTGGATTTATCCAAATAATCCCATGTAAAAATAAAATGGGATTAAAGAACTCAATCCTACGTGGCCTAATATAATTAAAACAACAACATCTTAAATTGATTTCACATTTTTTTTATTCACAAATTTTTGAATATTTACATATTTTTTCATTATTATTTATTAATTTAAAATTGTGTCTATTTTTAGATTTGTTTTTTTATTTAATTATCATTTTTACTCTTTTTCTTTTTATTTTACGTTTCTTTTTTTTTTTTATCATTTAATGTTTGACCATTAAGTTTGATGTTGACTTTTTTTTTATTGTAATTATTAATTATTTAATTAAAATTAATTAGTTAATTTTTTTTATTAATGACATAATAACCTTTTTTTATTCTTAAGTTATCATTTGGTCTAATTAGTTAATTTAAATAAAAAGTTGGATAAATTTTAGCAAAGCTAACTTTCTTTAATTTTTAAATGCTAGAATAACCACTAAGCCAATGATTTGATTAATAACTATTGTGAAACATTTAGATATATAAATCTTTCATATTTATTTATTATCATATATTTATTTATTGTTTCTTGTATTCCCAACTAGAATTTAATAATTTGAATAAAAGTAAAATAAAGGGAGTGATTTATAAAATAAAAATTGAAATATTAAAAAAAAAGAATTACAACTAATAATAGAAGATGTTAACAAATAAAAGAAAAATAATTTAAATAACTTCGGTGTCTTGACATCTCTCTCGAGTCTCTCTGTTATAGTTTTAAAAACCAGACTAATGATCAAATCGATCAAAACATTGTGTCACTGAGTCATTATTTGAATCAGTGGATCACTAATTGACCTCATGACCCGGCATATATTGATAAAAATAAAAAATATTTATTATATACAAATTTTAAATATATAAAAGTTTATTTTATTAATTTTTAATATATTAAAAGTTATTTAAATTATTCTTCCTTGATTTTTTAACATCTCCTATTATTAGTTATAATTTTTTTTTATATATTTCACTTTTTATTTTATAAATCACTTATATTTAAATTATTAAATTTTTGTTGAGAACAAAAAGAAAATAATAAATAAATATAGGCTTAAATAAGTTTGGGTCCTTATAAATTACTTTTTTTTTTTTTTTACTTTGGTCCTTATAAAAAATTATTTATGTTTTGGGTCTCTATAATATTTTTTTTTTTTATTTTGGGTTCCTACTGATGATGTACTATTATCTCATCCACTAGTGTGACACCATCTCAACATATATTAATAGTTGAGATGATGCCACATCATTGATAGTGATCCAAAACATAATAAATATTTTATAGGGACCCAAAGTAAAAAAAATAAATATTTTATAGAGATTTAAAACTTATTTAAGTCATAAATATATGATAATAAATAAAATTTATGTAAAAGATTTATATATATAAATATTTTTCAATAATTATTAATAAGACCATTGACTTAGTAATTATTTTAACATTTGAAAACTAAAGAGTTGTAGATTCTTGAATTCTAGCTTTAGGGATGCAATTGCCCACCTTAGTTACTATGTATGTTTCTCGTTGTTTATTGTGTTTCGTTACATATTTATTCACAATTATTATTATTATTATTTTTTTTGCTTAACACAATTATATATAATGATAAAATTGAAATATATTTTTTTGTCTTTTATTTTATTTTTTGGTTTTATTTTTGTTTTCTAAATAAAAAAAATACTTTGATTTATTCACGGTCTTTAATACATCAATTTATCACATGACATTACCAAGATGATGTTTCAATTCACTGTTCTTTAATATATATCTATCGTGAATGCATTTTAATATTTTAGCAATTTTAGTTTTTTATTTTATAGTTTAGCCTTTTATAAATAACATACTAGCAACATAAACAATATCTCCAGCAACAATGACTTCAATAAACTGAATATGTATTTTATTGACATCTAAAATTAGTTTAAATTCAAAATTAGGTAAATAAATATTCACCAATACTATTTTAAAGTAGTAACCATGTTAGTGAACAAGGATGGAGATGAGACCATATAACTTACTAGAACACTAATAGAGTTGGTCACAAAATTTTATCCTAAAATAGAAAGATTAGGAAAGGTGACAATGGTGATAATAATGAGACATAGTATATTGATTTTTGTTCAATCTCATTACCACGCATATTCACAATAATAGGATAGGGTTATGTTTTTTTTTTGTTTAGGGACTAAAGTGAAAACTAAAAAATGTTTGAGGGACTAAAAACTTAATGGGACGGGAATGAATATATATATATATATATATATATATATATATATATATATATATATATAAATAAAAGGAGTCATCAAATCAAATGACAATATAATTTATATAAATTGTCATATCATTCAATAATTAATTTTTAAATAAAAAATTTTATCTCAAAATCATCAGTTGAATTAAAAGTTTATTATATGCAGATCGTATTTATCAAATTTAATATCAATAAAATATAATTTGATATTTCTTTTATATAAATCAAAATTGACGTAATGTATATTTTCTAAAATGTACTAAAATATGAATTATTTGTTCAATTTATTTTTTTATTAATGTTCAATTTTTATAAAATTTTAAAAGTTTGATAGATATGTTTTACATGTTATAAACTTTCAATCCAACATATGATTTTAAGATAAAAATTATTCATTTAAAATTTATTGAATATCATAACACTTTTATTTATTCCCATCTTTTTGTTTTTATCCGAATATTTCTACTAATTGTTATGTTCCCACTTACACGTAAAAACATTTCAAAATTTTGTGAATAATATACTCGTCACACAAACATTAATTTCTTTATGAATAAAAAAATATTAATTCCTTCACCAAACAATAAGTCAATAACCTTAGTAAATTAAATAGATTATATTATTTACATGTATAAAAACATGTAAAAACAGTCAAATTCGCCATAGTTTTTTTTAGCTATAAATTAAAATAATTTATATATTTTTTTTTATCGATAAATGTTAGTTTATTAGTATTTATAAGAAATGTTAATGAAGAAATTCAAACCTATAATCTATCTCTCACTCTTCTCCTTTCATTTTTTCTTTTATTCAAATAAACAGTGTGACCTTCAAAATTCTTAATGTTGTTATGATTGAAATTAAGATTTCACACTATTTTTTTGAAACTTGATGTTTTTTTTTTATCTAGCAAAGTCATGTCAGGCAAATTTCGTTTCAAAGTCGTCATAGTTGACCGCCTTTCTCAATTATAATTTGTATAATTGAGGTGATATATAATGAGCTACACGTCTCTGCTAATGGTATCATGTTCGCTCATTGTCATCTCAATTTTTTTTAAAAAAAATCATAAAATATTTTAAATTTTATTTTATGTCTTGATATTTTTATTAAGTGACAAACTAAGAAGATAGCTTTATCACATATAATTATAATTTTTGAAAATTAACAATATTTAATATTTCTTGATTTAATATATAATATTTCAGTAACTAATAATCTGAAATAAAACAAGTGAAGTAATAAAATATTTTAAAAATATTGTTTTTTGAAATTATTCTTCTGTCCAATAAACAAATTATTAATAATCTTTTTTTACTATATATATCTTACATTCACGTACTTAAAAGATGTAAATTTTTAACTTTTTGATCCATAGGAATTGAGCATAGCGTTGTTGGGGGTTTACAATACTCATGTACTTTACTCAACCAATTAAGCTAGATCCCCTTGGTCTCATGATCTTTACTCTTAAATATTTTTAATTTATAAGTCTCTATAATGAACCTATGATCATGTACTTAAAAGTTGATTCACTTATATTTTTAATTAATTTTTTTTTATAATGATGTTATTGGTACGAATGATCCATCGACTTTGTCGTATTAGAAATTCTCATTAAGTGATTCATAATTAAAATTGATGTAACTGTCACAAAGTTTTATTTAGAATTATTGACTTTTTAATGGAAGAACAAATTCAAATGAAAAATTACAATTTGTGTTTTATGGAGGAGTCCCTTGCCTTACTTATAAAAAGTCTGTGATGCTTCATTGATTCACACACTTTCAAAAAAGCAAAGAATGTAATGAACAAATGTAATGAACATATTCTGTATTCTTCATAAAAGTCTTTCATTTGGTATCAGAGCCTATCTTGTAGTCTTGTTATTCAGCTTGCTATTTATCTTTATATGTTAATTTTATTTTCGTTTTATGCATTTCATTTTGGTAATAGAGAGGTAGTAGAAACATATGCAATATTATAAATATAATTCATAATACTTTCTCAAAAATAAATTGACATTAGCAAATATATGATTTTTTTTTTGCAACATTCAAATTTCAATATGATGCATTGAAGCACTATGCATGATTTTGCTTTATCCTTTATATCTATGTGCATTACAATCATGCCTATGTTTTGCATTAACTAATTGTTATAGATTATGTTTGTAATATAAAGTTTTCTTGGCTTGACTTGTATATTTTGCAATAAAAACAAAAAGAAAAGGAATAACTGTACATGTAATTGAAGCTTAAATGTTTGATTAGACATGTTACTATTTTTATTATTTAATTAATATTTGACACTTCAATTACATGGTATTTTTACAATTTTACAATATCTTTTGATTAGAGTTAATTTTTGATTAATTGATTTTAATTGATATATGGTTTTAATTATTTGCAATAATTACTATTGATTATTTGTAATAATTATTAATTGTTATTATGCTTATGGTTTAATTAGATTGATGACGAATATGAATTCAATTTATATGATTTGGAATCATGTTATGACATTAATTTTCTATTAATGTTTTTTTAATTATAATTTTCTTTATTGCATTGTTACATTTTATAATATTGGTTAAAAGTTAATATATTGCATATTAATTGGATGCAACTGGAAAATCAGTGAAAAGTAAAGATAAATCGTTGGAAAATTTTAATTTTTTTTTAAATTGGAGTTCATCGAGCATTAAAGTTTATTTTAAACCATGCTTTATGCGCTTTTAAGTTTTGTATTGGGAGCAAAAGGAAAGAGAAAACACTCAATGTGATTCCAAGGCTCTATGGTTATTTTGGCTTCACTATAAAGATATTTTCTCATAAGACAATTTTTTTTATTGCATTATGATTTTGTAAGAGAAAACAAGGGAGGTGAAATGGTGAATGTCAATATTTTTAATGATTTGAGCAAAATTATAGTTATATTAATTATTCATTGATGTCTTTGTTACATATGTTACGTTAATTTTCATTATAATTTAATTGTTATATTAATCATGCAATTAATGATTTTAATTGATTGTGATTAATTGCTATTGTGATTTCAATTGAACCCATCTACATCACCCCACATGATTCACAAATAAAAAAAATGATTTTAATATCTTATTATTTTTATTATAATGCAATATATATTGCCTCTGCCCTTGATTATTAAAATTATGTTTGGTTTCTGAAATTTATAAATACGAATGTTATGCTTTGAAGGTTTTTATTCTAAATTAAAGTTATAAATTAAATGAATATTTTATTAAACTTTTGGATTTTGAAATGTTCTATTGAATGATGGATATGGTTAGAAATTGTTGAATTTCTTTTTAAGTCATGACCAAAAAGAACCCAAATGTAGATGCTTGTGTGTCATTTTAAATGCACTTTGATTTTGCAATTCTGTGTATTGGATTCAATATAATGAAAATATCAACCTGTCATAATAAGTTTAATATCCATTATTATTTGTGTAACGTTTAATATAATATTTTTAATGTGTATAATGGGTGAAGTTGTATATTTGATATTTGACTTTATTTAAACATAAAATATGAAGTAATTTTATTTGTCTAGTAATTCTTATAATTTTAATTAATTATTGATTAGTCACAACATCTTTAATTAATTAAAATTATACATTGTATTCTTTAAAGATTACATGAGGAATTAGACATAATATGGTGATTGATCATACTTATATATAATTTTTATCCGAAAGAATTCATGTTGTATTTGTATAATCAATTAGGATAAAATATCATATTATATTTCTTAATCTACCCATAGGAATTAAGAAAAAAGAACATAATTTGATAGTTTTATCATAAGGTTATATGATGGATCTAATTGAGTATGACTTTGGCCCATAGGCAAGTTTTATGTCGTTAGATTCATAGATTGATTAAGGACATGATTTACATTAAGACTTATTTTATGGATTACATGTTTGGGGGTAGCCATAGCATCCTAAACAATGTTATAAAGAAATTATTAGTTGGTCCCATAGGGAAGTAATAGTTAATGAAAGTTATGGACTAATTGTCATGATGAAATATTTTTATACCCATAGGCATGATATATTTTCTTATGATATTTATTTCCATATATAAAGTTTTTAAATTCTATAAATGTTTTGTACCAAAAAGTTTGAATTTACTAAATTAAGAATTATCATAGCATGATATTATATCGTTAAAAGGGTATGTATTTTTATTATTCATACTCACACTCCAAAAGATAGTAGGAGTAAAAATTCTTAATAAGTGGGAGGGTGAAATTTCTCAATAAGTGAAACATGAAAAACTAAAAGGATTATGCAATGCCCTTAGAAACCACTATAAAGAAAGAATTTATTGAATGCTATAAAAAATTATTCACAAGCATAAAGTTTTTGGTCTTAAAAGTTGTCAATTATTTTATTGAAGACCTAGGGGTGTTCGCGGTGCGGTTTGGTTTGATTTTTGGGCAAAAAGTGGTCCGAACCAAACCTAAAATAAAGTCGCGGTTTGGTTTGGTTCGGTTTTAACATAACATCAGATCCAAACCAAACCAAACCAATTTTTTGCGGTTTGGTTCGGTTTGGTTTCGCGGTTTTTTTTTAAATCTATTATTATAGTTTAATTTTTTTTAATTAAACTCACATAATTATTATTTTATATTATTTTTTTTATTAAATTTTGATTTACATATTTTAGTTTAAAAAATATTATTTTTACTTCTATTTAACATTATTATAAAATGATATTACTAACTTTTTTTTTGTAACATAATAATAAATCATGTTTTACTTTATATTGAATTTAATGTTATTTAGTAATATCAATATATCTTTTTGTAATATATGAAAGTATGTGTCATAATATATTACAAATTTATTATTAAAAAAAATATACTATAAATCACATATTATGATCATAAAAAAATTAAAATATTGTTAGTTAGATAATATTAAATATCTAAAAGTAAATCAATATAATTATAGAATGCGGTTTGGTTCGGTTTAGTTCGGTTTTTTATAATAAAATCCAAAAACCGAACCAAATTGCAAAAAATATGTGGTTTTGAAATTTTTTGGTCCATGTGGTTTTTCGGTTTAATTGGTTTTTAATTTTTTTGGACGGTTTCGCGGTTTAGTTCGGTTTGGTTCGGTTTATGAACACCCCTATGAAGACCAATATAGCATTTTAGGCTAAATATTCTTTTGGAATAATAACAAAGGTGAAAGTCAAGGCAAGCATATTGACATAAAGTAGACATTAAAGAATAGTTAATCTTTATGATATAGTGGGAGTATAAAAACTTAGAATCATGATCCAATAAAAAGATTGCTAGCTACATTATTTTAGGTTCATGTGACTTAAAGGGCTTTCATTAAAGTTTATGTCGTTTCAATTTTATGATATTTTGCGCATTAAAGTTAGTCATAAAAGGATTCAAATTGAATCAATAAAGTCAAGACCTTATATTTCACTAAGAACATGTTACATATTGTAATACATTCGTCGGTGAAAGTATGCTCTATATATACTTAATGATACTAGAATGCTAGGCTCTAAGCCTATCACTCCTCCAATTGATTATAGCACAAGACTTCATGCCAATTCAGGCACCATCCTTGATGAAGCTTTTGCATCTTCTTATAGAAGACTTATTGGTAGACTCATTTATCTTACCAACACAAGACCCAACATATCTTTTGCTGTACAACATCTCAGTCAATTTGTTCATCAACCCACCACTGTTTATCAACAAGCAACCCACAGAGTGATTTGTTACATAAAAAGCTCACTTGGTGCAGGCCTATTCTTCCCTGCTTCTAATCAAGCTTAGCTCAAAGCCTATAGTGATTTTGATTGAGCTGGTTGCATTGATTCTAGACGATGCATTACTAGTTTTTCTATTTACTTAGGTGGTTCTTTGATTTCTTGGCGTTCTAAGAAACAATCTATTGTCTCTCGAAGTGTATCAGAGGCCGAATATCGGGCCCTTGCTAGTACAACATGTGAGCTGCAATGGCTCACATATCAGCTAGAAGATTTCCATATATCTTTTATCAAGCCTACTCTTCTCTACTATGATAGTAAATCTGCTCTCCATATCGTAGTCAATCCAATTTTTCACGAGAGAACTAAACACATAGAAATCGATTGCCATATAGTTCGAATGAAATTGCAATCAGGCCTCCTAAAGCTACTGCCCATTAGCTCCTCACATCAATTAGTATGTATTTTTACTAAAGCCTTAGCCCTTGGTCCGTTTCAATTCATCCATTCGAAGTTGAGAATGTTTGACATACATTCCTCAACTTGTGGGGGGATATTGAATAAAGAAGAAGATAAAACATAATCAAAAAGCTATAAGAAGGAAAGTTAGTTAATTTAGTTGTAACTGTCAACTAATCTTGGTTAATTTTTTGTTATGATACCAACTGTGGTTAGCTTTTCTTACTATAGTTAACTCAGATGTATATATACTTGTTTCTATAACTTAACCATTAATAAGAGATCATTTGGTTTGCTTCTATCAATTTCTGCATGTTCTATTTTCTCCCTTTTCTCTATTTTTCTTTGTTGCTCTTCACCATGGATGAATTCAGTTCACATGGTTCATACAGTTTCTGTTGCAGTTTTGTTACTATTTCTTGCATAAAACACACTTCCTTCTGATTTTCACTTCTCAAGCTTGTTGCTTGGAAATCATAAAATATTAAGGAGTATGATTTTTTGCTTCTCAAGCTTCTTGCTTGGATAAATGAATTAAAAAAAAAAGAAGCAAATTTTCCAAGTTAACATGTATATTAGTGCTTCCAAAGCTACTCTTAAAATCTCAAATTCTATTACTTAACATATTCTAGTTTTCACTTTTCTCACTTAAAGTCATGTTAAGTCAAAGACAAATCATAGCCCTAATTAATTTTGATTATATGTAAAACAAATGATTACTAGTCTATGCCTATAAAATAATTGCTCATAATGATTACATGTTGATGGCCTATAAATACTAGAAGATATGAAGATTTGAAGCTAATGAAACTTTTAATGTTCAAGCAATCAAATCTCTTGTGTAATTCAAATTTACTTTTGTTCAAAAAGCTCTCAAAACACTTTGTTCATCTTGAGAGAAAAAGACTAGAGTGCTTAAGTTAATATCCGTTTATTAAATGATATATCCAAAGTCCGTGTACCCCTTTCAAACAAAAATAATTCATTTGTTTTTAGAGCTAGGAGTGACTTGGTTTGTAAACAATACTTTGTGTAAATTAGCTTTGTGGTGAAACTGTGTAAAGAACCAGAAGTGGTTTACAATACTTGTAAGATTGGATATTTTTTGCTTTATCTTTTATTATTTATTATGGTAAACTAACAAGGAGAGTTTGTCAAAGCTAAGAAACATGTCTGTTCAACTTTCACTTAACTAGAATAGACGATCTAAAAGGATTTGCGAAAATATTTCAAAAATGAGCAAAAACACAATTCAATCCCCCTTCTTGTGTTATTTTGTCTTTACAACTTGGTATTAGAGCTCATCCTTTAAAGGGTTAAGTGTCTAACAATGATTAAAGGAAAAGATCTTGATGGCACACTCAGCTGGCATGTTCATCCCTGAAGAAGCATATCTTATGAGACCTCTAGGATTCACTGAAGAAGATTTTGCCTACTAGAAAGATCGCATGGAGATGTACATCAAGTCTACACATTACCAACACTAGAGCATCTTTACTAAAGGAGACATTCCAATAAAAAAAAACTCGAGGAATAGTGGGGACCAAATGAGATTGCTATAGCCCAACTGAATCACAAAGTCAGATTTACTTTAATGTTTGCTTTGTGTAGATTTGAATACACTAAGTTGCGCATGCACAGAACCGCAAAGACTATCTAGTATTCCCTCTTAATTAACTATGAGTGAACCGAAGATGTTCAAATCAAGAGAGCTGCAATGCTTACTAGACAATATGAAAGCTTCAAAATGATTGATGGAGAAAGTGTTGATCAAATGTTTGGAAGATTCCAAATCCTTATTAATGGATTGGAAGATCTTGGACAAGTCTATACAAAGTCTCAAATGAATTTGAAACTCCTCAACAACTTTTTGAAGATATGGTATCCCAAAACCACAACAATCTTTGAAGCAAGAGATATAAAGAATATGGATGAGGATGAACTGCTTAGAACATTCATGCCATGAAGGACTCATATATAACCCCCTAAATTTTTAAACTCCTAAACTTTGTATTTTATTCTTTAAAAATATGGATTTAATTAAAACCTTGATCCGTTAATATATTATCAAAATATGAAATGTATTTTTTCCTTTGCCTTGAAACTTATTACAAGAATTTCAACGAAACTCACTTTCAATAAACCTATCATTCTCTTAAAACTAAGTATTCATTAACAAATATCATTTACAAAAAACCCCTTATTTTTTTTTTTATAAAATGCTTGATTACAAATGATACCGAGACACCGGTAAACATGAAATGCTCCACACCAAAATCTTGCCTTAAACGTTTCTATAAAAAGAAACATGATTACACCTTTACAACTTTGGAGAGGAGACATAAGTCATCTGAGTCACATACAACAACATACACACCATAAAATTATGATCTAGTCTACCATCTATTATACAAGAAACCAGACTAAGACCCAAGGTAGTAACTAAAAGAAAACTAACTCCCAACCCACACTAAGAATTTGAAAGGTAACCTCGAAGGCCTTCTATTCCTGAACAAATCTTTCCACATTATCAATGTTGGTTGTAGCCATTTCATTCCATCTTAGTTGATTGTATGCAACATTCATCTCCATCTAAAACAAAGTGTATGGAGTGAGTTTTCTGCTCCTCCTAAAAACCAACAATCAAATGGCCTTCCGACCACATACACTGTAGTGGCATACTCATGATCTCATTGGAAACCTATGCGTTTCTACACTTATACAACTTTTCCAAAAACTTGGGCTTGTTGCCACTAGAAGTCCATGAACCAGTGGTCTTACACTTTAGGTGGATGACTACTGGGAGTATACCCCTCTCATCATTGGTTGACATGGCTCTCACCAACTGAAAATGCATTGCGCTTAGTCGAGGTTTCTGAGCTAGTTATGTGGCCCAAAGCCCTAACCCAACGTTATACCCCCTAGGACACCATGCTTGTGACCATTTCTTAGATACCACTCTGTGGTCATCCACACTTTAAGGATTGATTCCTTAACAACGTTTCCCTCAATAGGGATTACGTTTCCAATGGGTCGTGCGCTTTCCACTACTACAAACACCGGACGATGGTCTACCAAGTGTCTCGTGGACTTCTTGTCCATAGAACCAACATGTCTACCTCACCACACTAAGTGAGTAGTTGTCATCGCCTCATTCGTCACCACACACGCAGTTGGAAATATTAATGCACATCCCATTCTAGTTGGTTCCTTTGACCAACTATCATTGAGAACGCGTTTCTCATAAAATGTGTCATCGACATCATAATCACGTCCAAACACATCAATTTCACTCGTACCGACGTTGAAGGAAATCCTTTCCTTTCACATCTCACTAAACACATCAAACAAAGAAATGCGCGCATTAAGCATCGCACGCTTGTCATGAACACTGTTCCATGACCCCATCAAGCTTTATTAAATCTTATGTAATTCTCACATACACTCAAGTATTATGCTTCAATTAAGTATGCTACTTCAATCCATTGCAAGGGTCCTACTTTTAAGTCTAAGTCCAATGATCTGTTTACTCATATCTCATTAAATTCTCATTCTTAGAATTAATTTATTCATCAATTTCTTAATGAACTTATTTATTAATTAAGACTACGTCTTAATCTCACAAATGCACTCCATCATAGTCCATTTTCTCCCCACAAGGACTCACCATCCTTGTTTCCCCAAAACAAACGATTAAATCACAAAATCCAATCAACCAATCATGTAACACCTTACTATTCCGAGACACATACATTTATAATGTACTTTAAAATATAATCATTACCAAAAATATTCTCAAAGTGTCTTTCTTAAAAATAAAAGAAAGTCACATAATACTTATGAATCAATAACCCTTATATTGAAAAGAAATACAAACATGTTTCAAATATTTCTTGGCACTCCTAAGGCCATAAAACACATGCCCTGATTTAATGTAGTTTTATACTGTACAAAATCCTAAGAAAAACAAAAGTAAATAAAATATGAATCCAAGCCTTCTCTCTAGCATAATCACTTAGATCCTATTAAGCCTTACCAAGTCTTACCTACAATGGTGGCATTCAACCCAAACACAAACAATACACAAAAGACGGGGGTAAGATATATCTCAAAAGAAATTAAAGATTTATAAGGCAAGACATAGAAAACTTCACACTTTATTCACATTACAATAATGTACACGCTTATTACATTGATACACATGCAATGCATGCTTGACTAACTTATGTTCCATATGCATGTGATACCCGTCAATACATTGATGAAAATAGTCTAGGAGTACATGCATTCGACGAAAAGCCACGCTTTGGGCATTCGACACTAACACTCTCCCAAGATAACACTCTCTCATGAAAGTAGCCTAGGAGTACATGTAGTCGATGAATAGCCACACCATGGGCATCCGACACTAACACTCTCCCAAGGTAACACTCTTTTATGAAATTAGCCTAGTAGTACATGCAGTCGACGAATAGCCATATCATAGGCATCTAGCTAACACTCTCACTAGGAGAACACCCTTTCTAGTGCGTCAGGGTTATCCAGCTTTGCAATGATACTCCAACCCATGTGATCAGCATGAACTTAAAGGAGATTCCACATTAGATAACACCCCCAAGTCCATAAACATACTTTCAAAACATATAAATATCATGTTGACACATGATTCACACATATGCTCATGATTTTATCTAAGTTATCACAAGGAGGATCCAGCCTTACATAAGTTTGGTCCTTATTTACTTAGCACTAACACGTACACCATTGGTCTCTTGATCACACACACTTCACTCATATCAAGTGTATCATAATACTCATAATTATACTCATAGGCACAACATACTCATGCATTCAATCAAATTATCAATTACTAATATAAACTAATATTTTATATTTATATATACATGAATCAGGGAATAAAGATAAGGCATTTCACACATGAAACTTCAATTGAATTTAAATGATAACATATAGGTTAGACGTAAAGAATACACAATCAATTGGGGTTTAGGGTTAACCCCACTACCCCTGACCATAATCATACCCATGAGCAAGATAATATCATTCCCCCTTACCTCGAAAGATGTAGTTCTATGACAAAAGTATAAGCAACAATAGTTCTTCATGATTTCTGCTTCGCTCCTCTATTCACAATTTAGACGACGATGCAATTCCCAAAGAGAGCAGAAAAGAGCAAGAGAGAGAAGACTACGTTTTAAAATCACTTTGATAGCTTTTAAAGTAAAGATGGGCTTACGAAGCAAAGCCCAACACACAATTTAGTTCCTAAAATCTTTTTTACCTTCTAAAAACCAATACTCTCACTTTCAAACCCAAAATATATTCTTAATTTATTTATTTAATTAAAACCAACACAAATATAATATTAAATAATAATAATTATTATATTTATATAATTAGAGAATAAAAATTGGGATGTTACAAATCAACCAATCACACAGATACAACCAACCCAGCAGTTGGTGCCCAGGGGTCACATTCCCCAAGTCTCAGATGCTAGTTATAAAAATGCATAGTTCACAAAGGATATTTAATCACATAATACACAATAACCATATGGATTGTCCTTTTAAGGTAGAATGGATTTTTTCGAATTCAAGCACATATCGTATTAAATCACAATCAATCGATTGTAATTGACCCAAATTCAGATTTTAATTCCCTAATCTAATCATTATCATACATTAAACAAGGAAATTGAAAATTAGAACAAGGGGGAAAAGGGTTTTCATGAGCAAAATTCAAAATTGAGAATAAAGGAACTCATATTTACCCACAAGCACATGATTGTTGGGTTGCAAAGGGGATTTAGTCCTCCATGAAGATCCTCATGGTGGCTGCAAGGGGCTGCACAAAATTTATGAAGGAGAAAGGGAAAAGAAGAGAAGAGAGAAGAGAGAAGAGAGAAAAGGTGAAATTTTTATTGAATGTGTAGTGTTGTGTTGTGTAATTTGTTGTCTTGCAAAAGGGGAAAAACTGAAAACAAAAAGCCAAAACAGTGGTCCCCCCCACAAGGTTTGAACCAACTAAATAAAAGCTACCTTGACCAATTACAATTACCAAATGGTCCCTAGTTACAAACTAAAACGCGAAATTATTACAAGTGCAAGACCGTAACATTGAATCCCAAATTTGACCCCTTAAACATCCGAATTAGCCAATCCTTGTGAGACATGAAATTGTAGATCTCCTCCTTAGATTTCAAAAAAGATAGGAATCATTAAAATTGGAGACTTGTGTCAAAAGTTATGGGCTATACAAGGGACAGTGTCAAAAACATCAATAAAACGTGACAAATAGTAATTTTCGATACTTGGGCCCAAACAACCCAATCTCACAAAACTCAGTTAAAATAGTCAAAATGAGGTATAAAACATGTCTAGACTATTCTAAAATACACTTTATTAGTAGAACATCCTCTTATACTTGCATTTCCAACCATTCATGTCATATTTATCAAGTGATAGAAGTTGAAAACATTATTACAAGAATTATTTGACATACTTACCGAACTCATAATATCATGAAAATTGGTACAAATACTCTCCATCACTCTTATTTCGATTCATAATTTTTGTAGTTGAAAATTATAAGTATAAATATTTTCTTTAATTTAAAAGTTGTGTCTAGCCCAACTCAAGAATCCACTATTTACTATTTATTTACCAAAATAAACATAGTCTGTTTTACAAATCCTTTCATAGAGAGATTCCCATAGGTTTACCTTAACACATGTATTTATCAGAATTTTAACACAACCATAAAACTCCTTTTTAAATTAAATAGTCTCTAACATTTAGCAAAATGATTCGAATAAAATAACCTTTTATAATCATGAAAATCTTCAATAAAATTCAGATAAAAATATAACATATCATAAATCACAAATAGTACCTATTGAAAATTTATCAGAATTTAATATGCACAAAAGATAATTTTAATCGTTCAAACCCTACTGAGTGAATAAATTCGGTTTTACTAATTATATTTTGGAAAAATACCTAGAGGCTTTCTAAAATCCCAAAGAAAATCATGGACATTACCAATGATTTATAAACAACATAGTGTTTCGATATTTCTTCAAAAGTGCCTCTAAATAATTTCCAAGATCAAAACAGCCCCAAACTCAACTATTTTCTAAATCAATGTTTGGCTTTTTAAAAATAGTTCCTTAGCTAAAAAGTTTCTGAAATTTTTATCATAGCATGCAGAGGTATCCTTGAGTACCCAGATGGTTTCTCAACCTTATAACACAACACGAAATAATTTTGAAAATTAAAAACACAGTTTCAGTCCAATATACAACTATGACTATTTTTCATCCAAATATTCACCACCAAATCAGTTCAAAACTTAATGAAATAGTAAAACTCAACAAAAAATATGGTTTAAGGTTAAAATGGAGCAACTCCTCCATAACTTAATTTCCAAAGTTTCAAATGCACAAAAAGAGAGTTTAAATTGAAGTTTGTGTTCTCTCTTACAACATACTCGAATTTGAACGATGGAAACTAACTAGCTAACTCAGAAATTTAGAGAGAAGGTGGAGGATTTATAGAGAGAAGATGGAGCTTCAAGAAAAAGAACCAAGAGGGAAAAAGTTTTTGAACCCAATGGTTCACTTTCTCTCCCTCCCCCTCATATAAGGCAAAGTTTTTTACTAAGCTTCTCCATTGCCTTTTCTAGGGCTGACTAGGCACAAAATGGACATGCTACCCCATATATATTAAAGTTAGATTGGGCCAATTAAAGGCCCATTAGGTTTAGGGTTGAGTTTTGGGCCTGGGTCGAGCTTTTTCGTGATTTTCATCATCTATGTTTCAAACATTTTTGAAGCTAATATTCCACTTAATAACCATCCTTCGGTAGTAGAATGTTTTGAATATATTAGAGACCGTTTGTACATGGTGTTTTTACCAGAAGATTAACTCATTTGACATTTATATATACAATTGATACATCTAACAGATTGTTGAGTCTATTTCAAATGCTTTGTTGACACATGCACAAAGGTTATAAAATGTTTGGGTTTCCCAAATGTGCATCACCCTTATTAGTAATGGTGTGAAACTGATTCCCAAAATCTATTTAATAATATTAAATTCAAATTGTTTCGTTTGTGAATCATAACTATTTAAGAGGCGTGGGAGCAATTGAAAACATTTTTCAAAATTCCTTAAGTTCTTTCTCTATGATTCTCTTTCTCTCAAAACCTTAAAATTCACTTCTCTTTATTTTCTTCGAAAAAACTCAACTGTTCTTGAAAAAGTTTCCACCTTTCTATGCTAAAATGTCTACACGAGCTGCATTCATCCCTCCAAAGGATGAAATTGAGGCAATGGAATGGTTCCTAGTCAAAACATTCATCAAAGCCAAATGGGTTAGGTTTCGTGACCTTGCTGATGAAGGCCTTGATCTTCTCAACTTCTTTGAGGGCTCTGATTGGACAAAGTTCATGGAGCTAAATTGCAAGTGGCACCACCAGTTGTACGCTTGGTTCTAGGGTGTTGCTGTCGAATAAGAAGACAACGCCATCACTGCCACCATTCAGGGCAAGACCATCTTTGTGTCTGTTGCCATTATTATTGAAGTTATTGGGTGCCCTACTACAAGGAAGGTCTATGACCTTAATTGGGAGACCTTCATTACTCAGGCCATCGCTGACACTCTGTTGTACGGCAAGCCTCGACCCACTAACGGACCAAAGGAAGAACTGAAGGTTTTCCTTCGGTCTGCTAACATGAAGAGCAAAAGTATATTTCTCCACAACATTCTCTTCAACATTCTGACCCCTCGTTTGGCTCTCGTGATAACGTTGGCAAATGGAACAGATTCTTTATCTACAATGCCATCACGGGAAGCCCTCTCAATGTTCCAAAGGCAATCTTCTATCACTAGCAAACAACATTCAAAAAGGTTAAGACATCTATACCTTATTGTATGTTGTTCTCGAAGATGCTAAAGTCTACAAAGGTAGATATGAAGGTGTACAAGTCTTTATGAGACGATCTACAAATTACCAAGACTACCCTGGCCAAAATGGGAATCATGAACCATTTTCAAATTGTCAAAACTGAGCCAACAGATTCATCTGTCCCCAATACAAACCTTGTTGGTCAATCATCTAATGTTCCCATTGACCTTTCATCTGTTGCTAAACCCCAACCATCTCAGCCTCCTAAAAGACCTTCCACCTCCACTCTTCAGTCTGCACCATTAAAGAAACCTCACCCCACTTCATCTCTTGACCCTTCTATTTCTGCCCTTAAACGAAAACACCATGCCTTTTCTACTACAAATTCCAAACCTTCCAAGAAACCCCTCACTAAAAAGCTACCAAAATTGATCCTCAAACTCCCCACTCTCCTTAAACCTACCACTGAACCCTCACATCCATCTGATCTTGAAGAAGCTAAAGCCCTTAAGAAGGCCACCATCTTATTTAAAAGGGAAGCTTGTAAAAAGGCCAAAATCGACAAACAGATTGAATGCAAGGAAGCCTTGGTGCTAGAAAAGGTTGTTCTTGAATCTGTTAAGACCTTATCCATTCAAGATCAAGCCCATGAAGATCCTATACCTGAGAAGATTGTACTAAAGTTTGACCAATGCCTATCAGTTGAAGAGAAGCTTAGGCATGAATCTCTTATTGCGTCTGACAACCTCGAGGAGATTTTAGTTGCATCTATCGAGACCTTTTCTCAAGAAGACCAGCAATGAACATAGTTTGTTGAGGTTGATCAACTTCAGTTTGCCATCACCTTAGCTGTTGAGATCCTTTCTGTCGATGAAGCTGAAAGACATAAGGAACTTCATCCAGTGGACATCGATGAAGATCTAACTCCTAAAGAGCTACTTGCCTTGGAATAGGCAATTTTGAATTCAACCCTGAAAGCATCCTTGGCTGATCTTGATGCATTCATGGAGCATGTCATTGAGACCGATGATGGGTCTGCTCTAGTTCAACCAAGGTCAGTCCAAGCAGACGATGAGGCCACTATTGTGGATGTTATGCTTGCTCTCGTCACAGACTCTACAATTCAATGGCATCACTTCGAGTATGGGCAATCATCTAGTAGCTTTGCTTCTCTTCGAGAGCATGCTCATTGGCTTGTCCCTATTGGTAGAGTTCATGCGTGTCTTCTCCATGTTTTGAATCTGGCCCCTCCTCCTTCTTATAATTGGATCATTGGTCTAGTTACGAATGTATATGGACTCTATCATTAGTTCCGTTAGTGAGTGATTTGGTTCTGATAGAGATCATGTGTCTCATTAATTAACTGACACATGGCAATAAAAAAAATAATTATAATTTTTTTTATGTCATGTGTCAGTTAGTTTATGAGACACATGACATTTATTAGGGTTAGATAACTCATTAACGAAACTCATTGATAGAGTGATCAAAAATCAAACGAAAAAATACTTTAAGGATTATAAACGAAAATGTTCAATACTTCATGGACCAAAAATATATTTTGCCTTTGAAAAAATCTAAAGTAGTAAGAGAGATTGCTTTTTTTTTTTTTAAATAGTTTGATAAAACTGCATGAGTAAAAATCATTTCTTCAAGAAACAATAATTTTCATTCTAAGTAAGGCAATTTTCTTCATAATGTTAAAATTGCATTTTGAACATCAAACCTTTTGAAACAAACAAGTCTCATTCTATTAAAGATATTTTCCTAAAAGGTTTTAAGTAACAAGCTCATAATAAAAACTTTCTGAACTAATATAGTTATTTTGAACTAATTTATTATGAGCTGATTTTTAAAAGAGTCAAATTTTTATAAGATAACAATTCAATCCCTCCCTTTATTATTTTCTCACTTCAATTTGTAATTTCCAACTGTTTTGACGATTGATGACTGTTCTCACAAACAACACAAGACTTTTCAGCATGACGATTCCATTGATATGTTTTTATATTAAACTTTTCAGGAGGTCATTCCATTCTAATATTGCTCAAAGTCAAACACATAAATGTAGAGTTCTTAAGTGACGGATTCCTTAAAAGTCAACTACCACTCTATTCCCTCGTTAGCGTTGAAGATGTTATACGTTTGATATGTGTAAGGTACAATACAAGAAGTAAAATAATGTAAAATTTTCTAATGGTGGTCAAGGGATAGAACCAGAGTCTCCTACCAGGGGGCCGAGTATAAAATCAAATAAGGTTAGTAAATATTTTTAATTCTATATAGATATTTTAATAAATATACATGTATCCATTTTTATATAAAATATTAATAATTATAAATATTAATCACAAATAATTTATCAACACATCTTTTTCCATATGACAAAAATCATCTATAATTTAATTTATATGAATCTTTTTAATATTTTTTTCAAAATAAATATTTCTTAAACAAAAATTAGAATAGCAGACATTATTTAACACATTAAAAATTCATTTAACTAAAAATGAATAAGTAAATTATTTTAACTCAATTAAAAAATACTCTCAAACAATGTTCAGATATAAGAATAAGAGGAAAAAAAAAGTATAGAGAAAATTATGATAAAAGATATAATATTTTATATCAATATTCACAAACTTGTTAAAGAACAATAAAATGTAGTTTTCAAATCAATATAAATGAAACACGAATAAATTCATTCAATTATAAATGAAATTAATAATCCATGTAAAAATGAATTATATAACCCTATCCTGTTACATCATTTAATTGGATGGGTTGATTTATAAGTTAAATTTTAAATAATCATATACATGTGCTGCTAACATAGAACGACTCAAAAATTAGAAGTTTTATGTTAACCACCAACACCTTTATGTTGGACAAAAGAAACTATTCTCTCCTAATTTTGTTCCGTACAAATTAAAAAGTGATTTTGTAATTTTATTTTATTTTAGACTGAAAAATTAAAATATCATTTTTCTCCCTCTGCCACATCATTTTCTCTTTCCCAAATTCATTTAACGCTTAAGATTTACCTCCACGAATGCAATCAAAATAAAGCATGGTACTTGGAGAAATTATGGAAGTCTGATAGGTAAAAGAGAGAATTCCATGATTTCAATGACAGGGGACCTCCTAAGAAATATGGAAAGAAGAATTATAAAATCCATCTGATACCATATTTTTTTATCACACTGCATAACAGAATATTTAATCAATTAAATCCATTAAATTAAAACTAAAATGGAGAGTAGAAAAGAAGTAGTCACAATGCAAAAGTTAATTAACAATTTGTAAAATCCAAATTGTATCTTTTGCAGATAAAAAAAATATAGTGAGGGCTTATATCACACTGCTCTTTTGAGTTGATAGTGGAGATCATGTGAGAAGAAAGATGAATATATTTTCTTGGGAAAGAAGAAACTTGTGTGTGGAAAGAAAAAAATGATTTTTAGTTTTATTTTAAATAAAATAAAATTACAAAATTATACTTTAATTTGCATTGAACTAAATTTACGCTTTCTTTTCATACTATTACATATACAAAAATGATAGGAAAAATTGAATTTAATTGTTAACTACTCCCATCGAAAATAGGATTAACCACGGATTACAACAATAGCACATGATTTCATAAAATCATATGATTTTTCTTATGTAGATTTTTCATAAAAAAAATTTAGATAAGTATGTTCTATTCGATATATATAGGAGAAAAACTCGACTCAATTTTCTTAAAAAATAAAGAAATCAAAATCAAGTTAATTAAAAATAAATATTAAAAAATAAAGAGAATGATTTTCTGTCTATCATAAAAGTATTGGTTATTAACCTAAATCTTTTAATTTTTTTAGTGGATCTATTTTATTTTATTTTTTTGTTGAGTGTGGGTCTATATTATCGAGCCTCGTGTGTTCATTCCATTATTTTTTTTTATTAAATTTAAATTTTGTCCACTTTTTATATTTGATTTAAAGAAGGGATTTAGATGGAAAAGAGATTACCTTAGGGGAAACTTGGGGAAAATTAAGAGGATTCTAATACTAGACGTACACGCTTTGATTCATATTTTTTTTTTAAATAACTCTTAATTGTTTTTTTTATTCTCTGTTTGAATTAAGTTTAAAAATCCAAAAAAATCTTATTATTCTTAAATCAATGAGCAAGTAATTAGTTGCACGTTGATTAAATCACAATTCCTATATTAACACGCTGTTGATATGACTAGTACTAAATTAATAATACTTAAAACAAAAGTATATATATTAAATATTAAATTAATAAATTAAAGCATTAAATATGATACTTAATTCGACTCGATTTAACTTGTTACTTTTATATATTGTCTCCATCTAAAAGAAATTTGTTTGATTAAGTAATATTCACGTCATGCAAGTTATTAGCTAAACAGACAATTTCTTTTCTTTTCAAACACAACACTCGAATGGTATAATTTACTAATAGCGAGTATATTAGATCTGAATCATCAAAGATAAATCATTGCACTCAATCATATTAGTGACAAATACACATGCAAAAATGACAGATAAATTGCCACCATCATTTAAATAAAATTATCGACTAGGACTACATAAATTTGCTTTATTAAGATGAAAGCCACAAATTAAAAGTTTTTCTTTTATTCTCAAGATAATAAAAGAATTGTAGAATATTAAGTACATGTTTGAGAAGTTAGAAATACAAGCAAATGAAAACAAATTAAAATCAGAATGTATGGCAAATCAAAGTAGTAGATTCCACCTCCGGTGAAAAAATTTCCAATCTTACATCGTTGTTACATATGATAAGAGCTTGTAAATATTTGTTTTCAGCCCACCTCCAATAAGGCAATTGAACACCGAACAGAATTTGTGACTAAAGTGAATCGATGTTTAATTGCATTATGTACGTTGGGCTAGTAACCAATATTTGAGAATAAAATATAGTATAAGATTTCTTCGCTAAACACTCAACATTTCAATACCATGTAATTGAAAACTCAAGAGGGGCAAAAAGACCATTTTGGGTGTTTTCACATTTTGGGTAGATAGTAAAAGTATTTACCAATCTGGGTAGCATTGATCGATCAAGCGCCTTCTAGGCTAACGTGGCATTGGAAGTCACAAATCAGTCAAGCGTCTCCTACACAAACTTGCTAACCTGGCCTGTAGGAGACGTTTAACTGACTAGTGTCTCCCACATGGAATATTCTTGGTCAACTCTACAAGAGACATCTTTTACAGGAATATTCTTGAAAAAAAATATGTTTGAAATAAATTTATGTTGTCAAAATTTTTGTAGTCAAAAATCATTTTTGATAGTTTAGTAGATTTTTGGTACATTAAGATAAATTTATGCATAAGAATTAAAATTGATGATGGAGATGGAGGAGGAATTATATTGTTTGAGATAAAAATAATAAGTTTACTAATTTAGAAATGCATAAATTTAAAGGTTACAAGACTACAAGTTTTATATTATTTAATTCTCATCTTGTCTTACATTATTACTCTCTAAATTGTGGACAATTCCCTTGTTATGCCCTTCTTGTCTATAGTGAGAACAAGTTTGTCTTCGTTGTAACTCTGTCCAATCCATCTCATTTCTAATTCTTGTGGCCTTTAGTCTTCCCTTACCATGTATTTTTTTTGGATTAGGAATAATGTAAGGGTCATTTTTTTGAAGCAAGTTTTCATCATTGCCTAATGGATTCCAGATGCCAAAATAAGTTGATATAATGTTTTTGATAGAATATGCATCATTGATGAATTGGAATCGGTTGATGTTAACAAATGCACATGCTGCTATGATGTGGGAGCACAGATATTGGAATGCTTGAAATTGACCGCACTCACAGTATAACTTGTTTAATATAACCACCCACGTTTCCCCCCCTTTTTTGTGAAGTATGATTGAATGGTTCTTCCACCTCAAACTTAGTATGATTGTTATCGTACCTTTTGACTGTAAAGGTACATGCTTCGTCGTAGTTTTTGTCGAGGGCATCCATCAATTTTTTGTAGTATGCTCTACCTTGAACATACTTTGATCTAGCATGCATACCTCTTTGTACAAAATACTCTACCAATCTTTCGTGTGTACACTTTATCAAATAAGTTATTGGTAGATTCCTTGCACCTTTTAAAATTCTGTTTACTATCTCGGATAAGTTGGTTGTCATATGACCGTACCCACGGTCTTTGTCGTCATTCACCAAACTCCATTTCTCCTTAGAAATTGGATCTATCCACTCAACTATTTTCACAGAATCTCTGGAGTCTTCTTTCAAATCCATGTAGGCATCTCATATAACCTACAAAGTACATTGTATTTTACAGTTAGGTTAATGCATATTTTAAAAAACTTTCAAAATAAGCATGTGGTTTATAAGTTACATATCCATGTGTATAAGTTCCTTTTTTAACTCTATATTTTTGAATTTGCAATTGAAGTTAGTGGCTATATGGCGAATACAGTATACATGGTAAGCATTAGGAGGTTGTCATAGTGCTAACCTTGAAACTATTGATTTGATGCTAGCATGCTTGTTTGATATTAGGAAAATACTTATTTTTTGTGTGATATGGAGTCTTATTTTTGCCAAAAACCATGACCAATCACTTTCTGTCTCCCTTTGTACAACTGCAAATGCAATAGGTAGAACATTTGCATTTCCATCCAGCGTTGTTGCAATCAAAAGTGTTCCCTTATACTTCCCATACAAAAATGTTCCATCTATTTGTATGATGGGTTTGCAGTAATTAAACGCGCCAATAGCAGGTTTGAACTCCCAAAACACGCATTTGAATAGGCAAAATCTTTGGTCAATTATGTCATTTACGAAATAAGTCTTTGTTTCCATTTCATAAGCGAATCCTAAGCATCACTAGCATCAAATTCAACCACCTTGACAACAGATTGTATGATTTTTTTTGAATCTCTATACACATGTTCTAACGCCATTTGCTTTGCATTCCAAGCCTTCCTATAAGATATTTTAAATTCTTTTTCATTGGCAATCCTTTCTTGGATGAGTGGAATAGAAATTGAGGGGTCTTGGGAAACCAACCCTATAATGTGAAAAATTTATATAAAACATATAGTTGTGAATATATGAGTAGTAAAATAACTAAGATTAGTTTTGATTTTACCGAGAATATATGTGCTTATAATTTGTGTGGTAAGCATAAAATGGTTGATGTGTCATTATTTTCTCCTATTTCTTACCCCTTTCTATCATCATTTTAATTACTGATTAGCCTTAATTGTCAAATTAATTATGTAGTATTATCATTTGGGCCTTTTTGACTAATTCTGTATTTTAATTTAATTTCAGGAGAATTATAAGCAATTGGGCTTGGATCTGGAATTGGGCTGAACCAGCTTGGGCTTGAAGAGAGGAGACTGTTTTAGTTTTATTTGTCGTCCAGTTTTATTTTATTTCATTTTATTGCTGTATTTTGTACTTGGGTCACATCAGATTTTTATGGGCCCAAATCAGATTAGTAGCCTAGGGTTTTGTGAGCCTAAGTGACTTGTGAGTGAGACAAGAATAAGTCCCAGCCGTCATTGAGAGGGGGCTGGGAGGTTTTAGTTTCATTTTTCACTGTTGAGAAAGATATACTGTTCACGTCCCCAGCATGCTACTGTTCATATAGAGCGAGTTTTTTCATTTTTCTGTTTTCCGAGCTTCGTTTTCAATTGCAATTTCATTTTTCCGCTTGTTTCCATTTTCGTTCTTCATTGTTGGTTCGTTTTCAGTTTCCATTTCCAGTTTCGTTTTGCATTTCGCATTTTGTTTCTGTTTCGTTTTCAGTTTTCTTTGTTTACGTTTCGATTCTTTGTTTAATTTGAATGGAAGGCTAAATTTCCAGTGTTGTTTTCTCTTGAGGACTAAGCACTAGCTCTCTTTGAGGTTTTGTTATTAATGTTAATTTCTTATTAGTTTTTTTCCCCTTCACCAATTATTCTGTAATGGACCTGTGAGAGACATTAATTGGTGTATGTGTTGCTTAATCACATAATGAAAACCTTGTATTAATTTTCGCTTAGTAAATTAATTCCGGGTTGGATTAAGTGACTGAATTGATTAGGGATAGATTCTCGTAACCTAGGATAAGAGGCTTGCTTTTGAATCAAGGGGAAACAACACGTTTTAGTTCTGTTATTTTTTTTATTCAAGTTGGTTGCTGTTTAAATTATTGAAACAAAGAACCCCCCCTGCCCCGCCCCCCATTTGTTACTGTTTTATTGTTGTTAAGTGTTATGAACGTTTGTTTGATCACTGCTCACTGGGAGACGACCTAGGATCACTTCCTAGTTACTGCATTTAATTGTTTTTATTTGGTTTGGGTACGGCCTCGACCAATGGTCTTATGATATATTTGTGTTAATGCATGTATGTGAACCAACCCAAGTTTGGACAATCCACTTGTGTGTTTTGTTGGAAATGCTTGTTCTTATACCCCATGTGTAACCATTTTCATGGTTTCTACATTGATATTTTAGCACCTTTAGTCTACTCTCATGTTTCGACCGCCTGAAAAATCTTTATTGAATACTTTGTAACCACAATTTGCACATCTTTCTTTGTATTGAAACATTGTTCTTCATGTAGTTCTTCACCAAGTCTCCATGAACCCGTTATATCCTGAAAACTAGTATCTTCATCTTCATATTCCCAATTGATGGCTGACAGTGTGAAGAAGCTATCTATTGGGTAGGTTGAATTTGAGCTGAAAAAAAAATTGTTGTTGTTAACCTCCCAAATGAGTGTTTTGAAAAGCAAAATTAGATATGATTAAGTTACCATACCTTCTAGTTGGACTTTTGCTCATTCGGCTATTTTGCTTGCCTCTTTGTCATCTGAGTTGCTAGAGGCTTCACTAATTAAATATGGGTCTTCTTTGTCAAAGTCATCCACGTTTTCATTTTTTGTCCCCACAACGTGTGTTGGCTCTTCTTTGTCGTCACATAAAGATGTAAAAATTTGGGGTGTTGTTCTTCTTAAGTATAAGAAAAAGGTACATTAGCCTATGGGCCATGTAAAGAAGATGGTTGAGCAGTTTCTTGAACAATAGTTTCCCTATTACATGACATTGTATCTTGTAAATCCACATGTAATTCCAAAACTTGTAGACTCCCTGATTTAGGAATGTGCTCATCATACTTTGCACATCTTCGTCATCACAAATCTCAACTGGAGAATATTGAGGTGGATTGGAATTAACAAGAAATTTACAAGTTAGTTGACAAATATATTCATGATTAGAAAGTTTGATTTTAACATTAATTTGATTTTTCAAACCATCAAAAGTTGTATTCTCAACTACTCTAATTACTATTGATCTAGTGCTAAATGTTATTCCCTAACTGCTAATAATTTTTTCACCACCTCATTAAATAATTGCTTGTAAATAATTCATTGCATGAAAATTTAAATGGCAATTGAAAGCTTAACTAAAATGTGAGAAAGTGAAAAATGAGTTGTTGATTAAATAAAAGTCAAAGTAAACAACAACAACAACCAAGTTTTGTTCAAATGTATAATTTGAAAAATGTAAGGCACATCATGAAATAGCAACGAGGACTTTTTATAGACCTAAGAAACCTCCCAAGAGACACTTTTTTGTCAAGCTCCTCCTAAGAGGCACTCTTTTGTGAAGTGTTTTCCATGTAGCACATGTACCACGAGTTGCTTTTTTTTTTTTTTTTAAACACTCCTATTCAAATTTTTCCTTTATAAATATAGTGTGTGTGCATTTTATCTTCTTGCTTAGATTGTGAGAAAAAAAAAATTAAAGACACAAAATATATCTTTTTTATCTCAAACAATGACTTAAATTTTTTTGAATTCGACTCTTGCATTTGTTTATTCCAACGGAGATATTGAAAACAAATATGCAAGAGACTTATTTTGTTTGTAGGCAACCTTCCACGTTAAGAATCTTTCAAAATTCTAGTTATGATGATATGTCAATTTCAAAGATTTTAGATGTTTTGGTCTTGTCTTTGAATTTAATTGTAAGTAAATTGTATTATCAATGTTCAGTAGGATTTGAAGATGTCTTACTGATTTATAATTGTTTTAAAATTTATGATTGTTTTGAAATTCAGTGTGATGCTCATATTCAACAAGTGATGTCTGTTTATCGTCAATATCAGAACGCCGAACCCATTGAATTATATGTGAAAGTTACATCAAATGGGTTAATTCCTAGGACTCTAGAAAAAATTATCAGTCTAATGTAAGCATCCATAGAAAACACCCTCTAAAGTGTGCATTTTTTTATGTGTGTGTTTGTTTAGTTAAATAAAATAGTTATTTGTATGAAATGTTGGCTTATAAAGTTTTATTTTCATGTGTTTTCATCTGTATCTTCCAAGGGAAGACATAGATCAGTGAAGCGCCTCCCACAGGAGGCCTAGATTGGTTAAGTGCCTCCCACAGAAGGCACAAAATGGTCAAGTGCCTCCCAAACCTTCGTTCCTAATATTTTATTGCTCTCATGAGGAATGCATGGAGGAGTGATGTTTCAAAAAATAATATTGTCCCTCCTATAAATACCTCTATTGTGTATGTTATTTTGTAATTTTTGGGTTAAGATGGTAGTTTATAAGCTTATAAATTTGAATGTGGCTTTTGCATTCGTTTTTGGAGTTGTTTGTGGAGAAATTTTTTAGTTTGTAGTATTTTTCATTTAACTACACTATGTTGGGATAAAAATGCACTTAATTACACTATGTTGAGATATGTATGTTGCAAGAAATTACAAAAAAAAAAAAAATAGTAGACAAAGCATGTCTACTCTAATAAGCTATCAACTTTTGAAGAAGCTTATTGGATCTATGCCTACTCCATACATATCTACTTATCAAAGATAGTATTTTATATTATATTTTTTTTGTAATTTTTATTTTATAACTAGCAAGACATTATCGTCTTGCTTCATTGGTATTATTTTTCTTTCAATGCTGGCATTTTGTCATTTTATTATTGTTTTGTTATGTATTTTATAGTAGTGTTTTATATCATGTGCAATGTAATTTTTGAGATTGGTTTTTGCAAATTTTTAATTGATGGCATTGGGGGTACTTTGTGCATTTTTTTAAACACTTAAATGGGTCCTTTTTTTTTTTAATTGGGGTTATAGTAAAGTATTTATCAAAAAGGTACACCTCTGTATTTTTGTGTCATTTTTATAAATTAAAAAAAACAAAACGAGAAAAAAAAAGCATAACCTAGCCTAATAACAACTCAAATGGAATACTTTGAAATTTTTTTAAACACGTAAATGAGTCCCTTTTTTTTTAATTTAGGTTACAGTGAAGTATTCATCAAAATCCACACCTCTGTATTTTTGTTTCATTTTTTATAAATTTGATTTTAAAAAAATAACAACACTAGAAAAAAAAAAAAAACAATATCCTAGCCCAAAAACAACTCAAATGGGGTACTTTGGATATTTTTTTAAACATGTAAATGTGTCTCTTTTTTTTTAATTGAACTTATAGCAAAGTATTCATCAAAATCTACATCTCTATATTTTTTATAAATTCAAAAAAATTAAAAAAAATAACAAAACTGGAAAAAAAAACAATAACCCAACCCAAAAACAACTCAAATGGGATATTTTGGATATTTTTTTAAATATGTAAATGAGTCTTTTTTTTTTTTTTGTATATATGCGGGGCCTAAGCCAAAAAGAACTACAAAGGACAAGGGAGACCAGCTCCCAAAGCATAAAAAATAAGGTAATGACCAAGGTAAGCAAGCACATGGTCATAAAACAGCAAATAATGATCATAGTGTATAGCCATATTAGCTAACAGATCAGCACAAGTATTTCCTTGTCATAGTGTATGAGTAAAAGTGACTTGCCAATCTCGAGCAATGAGTTTTCTAATGTCTTGAATTAATCTCCAACCTGAAGCATTACCAAAACTAGAACTAGTAATGCATTGAATAACAGCTTTAGCATCCACTTGCGCTTCCAATTTTGGAACCTTCCTCGTCCAAGCAATGGACAAAACATGATAGACACCCCACAATTCAGCTAAAAAAGCAAAAGCACATCCAACATTTCTAGCAAAATCACAAATCCATTTATTAGAATGATTTCTCAACAAACCTCCATAACTAAATTGACCATGCTGACCTTTGAAAGCACCATCAGTATTAAGACATAACCAACCCTCCATAGGTGGTTTCCAACAAACAACAGTAGGAGAAACAATCAAAATGGTAGTTAAAGATTGTTTCTCTACAGATGCATAATAGATCCAACAATTAACCTTAATATTCTCCCAAGGAATAAAAGGTCTAATAAAATGAGGGTCATGCTCTTGTCTATTTCTCCAAAGCCAGATATAATAGCAACCAATAGCCCATAAATCTTGCCAGTTAATACCATATTTAGGAGAAATAGTTGCAGTGAGATTCCAGTGAATCCAATTAGAGAAATTCATACCAAAGAAATTAATTCTTTGATCAAAGTTAAGGATGTGGAGCCATATTATCCCAGTCATTGTACAATCACGAATAGCATGGAGAATTGATTTTTCCTCAATTACACAATGAGAGCAATAAGGATTACCAATGCCCCATGAAGCAATATGCTTATGAGTAGAAAGTCTTGCATGAGACATTTGCCAAACAAAGGTACGCACTCTTTGTGGCACTTTCAAACCAAGCACCACTAGTAGTAACCACGTCACTAACTTTGAGGTTAAGAAAGTGAGATGGAATAGTAGGAACCAATTCAATAATCTTGGTTCTATCATCAATCCACTTATCATACCAAGCTTGAACAAAAATTCCATTGCCAATACCCCACCATTCCTCCATTTTGATTGATGGCCAAATCTTAGCAATAACTCTCCATAATGAAGAATTAGTAGACTTTGAATCTATATTATCATCCATAGAAAGTCTTCTACCATATTTTCCTTTCATAACATCAGTCCAAAGGTTAGTTTTGCCCATTCTAATTGCCCAAGCCAATTTCATAATGCAAGCTCTATTCATTTGCACAAGATTACACATAGCCACTCCTCCAACATCCTTAGGAAGCTTCATGGTATTCCACCCAATAGCATGAACTTTCTTCTTCTCATTAAGAATAGAATTAGGAATATTCACAGTCATCATAGGGTAAACCGGAATAGCCTGAATCACAGATTTAGCAAGAGTTATTCTCCCAGCAAGAGATAACTAAGTCGCTTTCCAACCTGTCAATTTTGAAGCGACTTTCTCCAATAGATAGTTAAAATCTCTTTTCCTAGGAGTTGTCTCCAAAAGAGGCACTCCAAGATAATTCCTCAAACTAGAGGCTTGACGAAAACCAGATTGAAGAACAAGAGAAGATCTAAGTTGAGAATTAACATTCTTAGAGAAATAAATGCTAGATTTTTTAGCACTAACAAGTTGACCTAACATATTGCAAAATTTATTCAAAACATCTAACACAGTTTGCATCTGAGTTGTGGAAGCTTCCCCAAACAAGAGAAGATCATCAACAAACAATAAATGAGACACTAACGATCCATTCCTACCTGCACGCATAGGAATCCAGCTACTTTCATCAACAGCTTGGGAGATAAGGTGGGAGAGCTTATCCATACAGAGAACAAATAGATAAGGTGACATAGGATCGCCTTGTCTAATTCCTCTTCCTGGTTTGAAAAAGTTTTATCTATTGCCATTCCAATTCACATTTGTCTGAACTAATGAAATGCACTGCATAATAATAGTGATTAGATCTAGCGGAAAGCCTACTTGAATCATAACATCATGCACAAAATTCCAATCAAGTTGATCATATGCTTTTACTAAATCGATTTTGAGAACAAAAAAACCTTTCCTTCCTCTAATCTTTGACATTGAGTGAAGCATTTCTTGAGAAACAATGATAGAGGACTGTCTAAGGCACATGAGGACCTAGGGGCACTTCAAGAATTAAAGGGACCAATGACAAGATCCAAGGCCAAGATTCTTTAAGAAGAAATGACCAAGAGACTAAAGGAAGGGTTATTCATCAAAGGCCAAGAAGGAAGAAGCCCAAAGGAGTTAAATTGGAGCACTTGGAAATTTGCTGATAGCTCGCTCAGCGCAAGCTTGGGCTCAGCAAAGTTTTGCCTCGATCAAGCATCTCACTTAGCTCACGATTGAGCTTAGCGGAGATTTGCTTCCATCAAGCATCTTGCTCAGTGCAAGTTTGAGCTTAGCGAAGATTTGCTTCGATCAAGCATCTCGTTCAGCTCAACATTGAGCTTAGCGCAATTTGCGCTAAGCTCAAGCTTGAGCTTAGCGGAAGGTCTGACACGGGAATTTTTGAAAATCTTGTTTACTTGTGTAAGGGGGTTCTTAATTGTGTAATTAGGCCTTAAAACATTATGTTTAAGCGGAGATTAGTTACATAACCATCTTCTAAGGCCTGGCTCTATAAATAGTAGAGGAGAACCTCATTTGTACATATCATATAACTCATTTTGTGAATGAAACAAGCTTTGGCTTAGTTTGAGAGCTTAGTCTCTTCTTGGTTCTTGAGTGGAACCAAATTGATTCTTATCAAGGAAGCTTTCCTTGTGGTGAATTCACCTCGGCTTGTCGTTCCGTGTGGATCGTGGCGTCGTTCTAATTCATCTTCTTCTTTCCGCTTTTCCCTTTTGTTTGAGTTCTTGGTTTACCTTCAATGGAGCTCTTTTGATTTGCTTCCGGACAATCCAAACCAAGCTTGTGTGGCTTGGAACTGCATCATGCATGCATCAAACAATGACATTCTCTTGAATGGATCTGGTAGGAATAAAACCAGTTTGGAATGGGGAGATAATTCTAGGCATAATCAATTTGAGTCGGTTCACCACAACTTTAGTTAAAATTTTGTATGAAACATTACATAGGGAGATTGGCCTAAATTGGTTCACAAATTCAGGATTAGAGACTTTGGGAATTAGACATATATCAGTATAATTGAATCTACCAATATCTTGAGGATTATCCCAAAGGTGTTGAATTGTTTTAAAGAGACTTTGCCTTACCAAATTCCATGAATGTTGATAAAAACCAGCAGGATATCCATCAGGCCTTGGAGCTTTCCAAGGGTTCATATCAAAGAGCGCCTTCCTAATTTCCTCTTCCAATAAGGGATCCTTCAGAAGGAGATCTTCTTCATTGGTGATAATAGGAAAAGAATAATCTATAGCAGCAGAACTCCTTACAAAGTTATGATTGGAGAAGAGATTTTGATAAAAAGCTTGAATCATGCCTTTTATAATTTCCTCATCTTCAACCCAATTGCCATTATCATCTCTTAACATCTGAATGGCTTTCCTTCAAGCTCTATTAACAGTCTTTAAATGGTAGAATCTTGTATTTCTATCACCATCTTATAACCATTTAGCCCTGGACCTTTGGAACCAAGAAAGCTCCTCTTAGAAAAGAACAAAATCAAGGTCCTTAAGAAGATCCTTCTCTAGTCTAGAAAGAAAATGGTTACCCCTACTAGCATGAACCAACTTCTGAATCCCTCCAATCCTAGCAAGCAAATTTTTTTTTCCTATTAGCAATGCTACCAAACACATTATGTTTCCAACCTCGTAAGCCAATACTCATATCATGAACATTCTGGAGAAAATCAATATCATTGTTCCAAGTGTTTTCTATAAATTCTTTGTATCTAGGATGAATAGTCCAAGCACATTCGAACCTAAATTTTGTAGGATGAGTAAACTGATGAACAATATTCAAATTGACCAAGATAGGGTGATGATCAGAAAAATCAACTTTGGGCAACACCTTGAGAAAAGCAACTGGATACTTGATCCTCCAAGAAGTATTTATAAGCGCCTTGTCAAAACGTTCATAAATACACTCATGACCATTAAGCAGAGGTCCTCTCCAAGTAAATCTCGAACCAAAATATCCCAAATCCATCAAATTACTAGCATGGATTCTATCCCTGAAAATCTTACATTTTCTAAAAAAAGGCATTATTTCCACCTTTCTTCTCATGTTGATTAGCTATATCATTAAAATCACCAGCTAATAACCACCTCTCCGGATTAGACAAAGAAAGATTGTTAATATTACTCCAAAACTAAGAACGCATTGATTTAGTAGGACTAGCATAAACTGGAGAAAACCAAAACCAATCACCTTGATTAAATCTGATACATAAAAGAAGAAATTGAAAATGTTTTAGTTGAACTTCAACTTGCACATTAGTATCTTTCCAAGCCACACAAATGCCACCAGCAAAACCTCTATTCTCAGAACACTCAAAGCCATTGAAGCCCAATCTAACAAAATTTTTCCTCAATCTCTGAGTTTCCATTCTTCTTTCCATAATGACAAAAATATCATTCAGCACAGTGGCCAAATATCATGTAGTCCTTCATACTCGATTTTATAATACCTCTGATTGATCTCAAAGAGAGCTAATAAAGGTTTTGTTAGATCAACTTCAACACAAAGCTAGCATATTTACCTCTCTCTTGGCCAGAGGTGTTTTGATCAGCACGAACCATTCTGCCAATCCGATCTCCTAGTGTATAAAGAACCCTAAAATCATAATATTCAATCGGAAAACTTGATAATCGAACCCAAATAGCAACGTTTTGAATAGCTTTGGAGTTAGGTTGAAAATTAGGGGTCCACTCCCTAACAATAAGATAGTGGTCATAAATAAGCCAAGGTCCTTCAATCATAGCTTTTTGTTGATCTTCCTTATCAGAGAACTGAACCAAGAAATAGTCATGCCCAACATCAATAATATGGATAACACTATTACGAACCCACATTTGCTTAAGTCTTGTCTCAAGAGCCTTGAACCCTATCTTTCTCCCTAGCAGCTTCACAATGACCACATTTGACCAAGGCCTACAAATACGCTTTTGCTTAATATTTGATAGAATCAAGGCAAGACAGTCATACTCTCCAAGCTTTCTTTCATCAATCTTCATGCCAGGATCCTCATCCTCATCAACTTCCTCACTTTCATAATTCTTTCTCATGTCATCTCCTTCATCCCCTATATAGGATGATTTACCACCACTTAACACCATATCAGTATATGATTTGGTACCTTCAGTCATGTTGATTACATCCGCATAGCATATTGGCTGAGTAGAGACTCCAGTAAAATTATTATCATCAACCCCTTTAATCCCTTTTTTTGCTTCTATCAACCATATCTGCCTCTTTAGTAGAAAGTTCCCTTGAAACCCTTGCAAAGCTTATTTTTGTCTCCATTTTTATCTCTAAATGAGTCTTTTTGTTTTTAATTGAACTTACAATGAAGTATTCATCAAAATAACAACAATGAAAAAAAAAAAAAACAATAACAACATTCCATTTCATTTCCTAAGAATCATCATCTAGATTTACCTCGTCATTCAGGTCAACCCCCATACTAGAAGCCTATGATGAACTCCCACTACCAAACACAAGATTGTCAAATATGTTTCCAAAAAACAAATTCAATGCTGCTGGAGGTATTAATGGAGAATCATCTCATAAAAGGTAATCAAATAACTCTGTGTTTCATTGTGGCGATTCAGGAACATATTCTTCTTAAGTTTTAAAATTATGATACCCATTGGATGATTGACTCTGAGACGGATACATAAATGGAGCATAATGCACAAAAGGTTGGCTAGGAGGGACATTAAAAGTGCCTTCGTATGGAACTTGAGGAGGTAGGGATAGTTGAAAAATATCACATTGAACACTTCTCCTACGTCTTGCAATTCCTTGCCCTTCTCTCTTACCAACACCAACATCTGCATTAGGTGGAGACATAGGAATTTGTTGACTAGGAGGCAATGCTTCTTCAACAAGAAACGTGACATGATCTATTTCACCCATGGCATATAAAACATTTGCTGCACTTGCTCTTACATCTTCACTGGTACCACTGGTACCAAGATGTAAATTTTGTGGTATATTATCGTGATAAACATGCTCCAACGTATCAACCTTAAAAAAAAAGTATTACAATTAAATTTTAAAAAAATGCAACTTTCGAAATTTATGCGTTAAAATAATTTTTTAATAAAGAAACTTACTGAATAACCAAGTGTAGCTCCTTCTTTTGTCAACCAAAGACGACTGTGCTCTCTATACCATATCATGTACTTGGACCAAAGTTGGCAACTTGAATTTTTCATTAGGAACAAAAACACCTTCAAACACCCTATCCTGCCTACTATTCCAAAACATGATGTATGGGGCATGTTGTCTAACCCAATCTCGTTTCTACTTTTCCTCAAGGGTTAAATCATGAAGGTTGTCCTCTTGAAAAGGTGGACCTGGTAATGTTGTTGCATACTAAATTGTCGAAGAACACAATCTAGTTGATGCCATTCAACAATATGAAATGATATTAACGGTGCAACCGCTCTCCAAAATTCATGCCCTTGAGTACAAATGAGTGGCAAAATTGGATAATATTGTAGGTAAGGGTCCCACAAAATCTAACATAAAATAAAATAACATTAAGAAAACACTAATAATGGAACTGGAAATGTAAATAAAAAATTACAAGTAAATAACATTACAAATAATATTTACTTACATCGTCTTTCTTCATTTTGTCTAACAGTAAACGATAATCATCTAGCTTCATCCTATGAGCTTGAAAATTTTGTTGTCCACCTCCCTTGTAACTAATTAATTAAATAAACATTACTTATTAAAATATACCTACAAAATGGAATTAAAAAATTGAAAAAAAAAACTATGGAAAAATACCGTGCACCAAGAGGGAGTTATGGTACGGGAGGTGGATATCTTATAGGACCAAGGTATGGAAACCTTTCCCAAGCCCACAGTTGGAGAATGATAGATGCCCCTCCTAACTTTTTTACCAATGCATTGGTTAACTTGCATAACTCTCAATATAAATATGCTAATACAATGGATCTCCAGCTATATTTCTTGCATTCTTCAAAATCGCCCAACAGTGGAGGAAATCTCAATGGGGCATATATACTAGAGTGGTCCACAAAGAGAGCCTCCACACAACCTTAAAATAAACGCCCAACAAAAACGTTGTCACTAGAGTTCGCTATCATGATATACAGCAAAGTCACTAAAGTGTTGCTCAAGCCATTTTACCTTGATGTGACTAGATTGAATATCTGTGGCTTCAAGCCTAACTCCCAAATACTCCTCACAAAGGTCTTCTCATACATAATGTGTAGGGCCCATCACAACTGCACCATCAATAGGTAATCCGGTGAGGATTGCCACCTTCTGTAGAGTGATCGTAAACTCTCACACGAGCATGTGAAAGGTATAGGTCTCCGGTCTTTGGTCTCCACCGCTCCACGAGTGCAGACAATAATGCATTGTCATACTGGAAAAATGGAATGCTGGCAATACCCAAAAAAACCTCTTTGACTGAGCATTTGTCTTATCTCCCTGGAAAATGGTTGATTATTATAACTTGGTCGATGGTGACGCCTAACTTTCAACTCTCGATAGAAATTGCACTTCTAAACTTCTTCTGAAACATGTACATTTTGGTGCATGAGAAGAGATGGGTCAATGGGCCCAGGAAAAAGTGCTAAGTGGTTAGCCATGATCACTGTGACTAACAAAAAAAATATTCATCAAAGACAAAAAAAGAATATTCATCAGAGACAAAAAAAAAATTATTCGTTGGAGAAAAATAAAATATACAATATAACAAAAATAACAAAACAAAAATTAATTATAAACATGAGGCACTTCTTTGATATGTGCCTCCTTCAAGGAAAAACAAAAAATCATTATTCATGAGACAGAGAAAATAAAATATACAATACAACAAAAAAAAACAAATATTTAAATATAAACCTAAGACACTTCTTTGATATGTGCCTCCTTCAAGAAAAAAATATGATTCATCTAATAGAGAAAAAATAAATAAAATACAACAAAAAAAGGAAAATAAAATATGTAATTATAAACTTGAAACACTTCTTGGACATGTGCCTCCTTTGGGGAAAAAACAAAAAAATAAATGATTCATCTAATAGAAAAAAATATAAATGTCATACAGCAAAAAAAAAGGAAAATAAAATATTTAATGATAAACCTTTTGGATATGTCTCCTTCAAAGAAAAAAAAAACATGATTCATCTGATAGAGAAAAAATAAATACAAAAAAAAAAAAAAACCTAAGGTGCTTCTTCTATCTGATGCGCTTCTTGTATCTATGTCTCCTTCATGAAAAAAAAATAAAAATGAGATGAATTAGACAAAATAAATATATACAATAAAAAAAAAAAAACAAATTTATAAACCTGAGGCACTTCTTGATTTTGTGCCTCCTTCACGAAACAAACAAAAAATGGGACCACCTAAAAACTTCAACAATAGAAAGAAGAAAACAACTTAAAAAAACACAAAAGTGTGGGAAAACAGGAGCTAGAGGAAAGTGAAATGAGTGGGGGACAAGAAATTTACAGGGAAGGGAAGGCAGCAATTAGTCAAGTGCCTCCCAATTTAAAACAAAAAAAAGGGTTCAATCAGGATCAGTCTTTCTTTGACCCAATGACCAACAATGAAATGCTTGACTGCAATCAAGCCTCTTCTACAAGGCAGGTCAGCAACTTAGTGTAGAAGGCGCTTGATTGATTTGTGCCTCCCAATGTCACGTTAGCCTGGGAGGCACTTAACCAAGTACTACCTAAATTGGTAAATACTTTTACTATTTATCCAAAATGGTGTCTTCTTTTATGAAAATACCAAAAACTGTCTTATTGCCCCCAAGAGGTTTATACTGGCTATTAGAAGTAGCGTTTTCTTCTATATGAACACGGGAAGCTATTCTATGTAAACATTTGAAAACCAGAGCTCTATTTATAGTGAAACTTGTGTGGACCTTCATGGGCAAATTAGAATGCATTCATGTACCATTAAATTCAAGTGTTTGAAGCTATCTCATAACTTATTTAAAAAAAAGTTAGGGTCAAACATTTAAAGTTATTATTGTTTATTATTTAATGATTTAATTTTTTTTAAATCATTAATGAATTTACTTTAATAAAATGACTTATTAGACCATAGCTCTTGTCATAATATTAACCTATGTTCGGCAAGACATTCAGTTAGTTTTTAGATTTTTTTTAGTAGTTTTTTTAGCTTGTTTAACTGTTTGGTAAGCAAACTATTTTCAATAGCTTTTAGCGTGTTTTTGAAATGCGACCTGAAGTAGCATTTTTTAAAAACGCTACCTTCTAGCTTTAGTACTCTTTCTATAGATTTTTATCTTACACTATTTATTTTAAATATTTATAATATTTAATTTATTATTTTTCCATTATAATTCATTATATTAAAAAAATGATAATTGTTATATATATTTTTTTTTTGAATAATTTTACAATCAGACAATTTATTTTAATTATTATGTTAATTAACATAATAAAAATATAATATTTATTTAAGTATTTTTTACTTTATTTTAAATTTGATTTAAATTACTTTAAGTTAAATTATAGTATAAGATTAATAATAGAATATATGATAAGAAAACATGTATTAAGTGTAACTAAAAAAGTAATAAAAATAATTATTTTAAAATTATAACACCTCAAAATATATTTTTATTTATAAAATAAATTAAAATTTATACAAAAATATCATATAAATATATTCATTTTTATCATTTAATATTAATGAGTTACGTTAACATATAATTTACTAAAGACTTATCATTTAAAAAGCTAGTTAAAAGCTTTCAACCTGCAGCTACCCATTAGCTTTTCAGCTAGTTTTCTTAAAGTAAATTAATTAATGACTTAAAAAAAAAAATCAAATCATTAAATAATAAACATTAATACTCATTTGACCGTAACTTTTTTTTAATAAGTTATGACACGACTTTAAACGCTTGAATTGAATGGTACATGAATGCATTCTAATTTGCCACTTGAAGGTCCACACAAGTTTCACTATAAATAGAGCTTTGGTTTTCAAATGTTTACATAAAACAGCTTCTAGTATTCATAGAGAAGAAAACTCTACTTCTAATAGCCTCTATAAACCTCTTGAGTTTTCAATGACATGCTATTGAAATGCTGAGTGAGTAGCGAAGAAATCTAATTGTATTCTACATTCTCATATATTGGTTATTAGCCCAACGTGCATAAGGCAATTAAATATGGATGCACTTTAGTCACAAATTCTATTTCATGTTCAATTGCCTTATTGCAGTTGGGCTGAAAACAAATATTTGCATGCTCGTATCATATGTAACAATGATGTAAGGTTAGAATTTTTTTCATTGGAGGTGAAATCTACTACTTTGATTTGTCATACATTCTAATTTTAATTTGTTTTCATTTGCTCGTAATTCTAACTTTTCAAACATGTACTTAACATTCAACCATTCTTTTATTATATTGAGAATAAAAGAAAAACTTTTAATTTGTGCCTTTCATCTTAATGGAGTAGATTTATGTATTCCTAGTCGTTAATTTTATTTAAATGATGGTGACAATTTATCTGTTATTTTTACAGGTGTATCTGTCACCAATATGATTGACTGCAATGATTTATCTTTGATGATTCTGATCTACCATACTCGCTCGCCATTAGTAAATTATACCATTCGAGTGTTGTGTTAACGTTTGAAAAGAAATTGTGGTGAGAGCTAATAACATGTAGGATGTGAATATTACTTACTCAAAACAAGTTTCTTTCACATGGAGATAATATAGGAAAGTAACGAGTTGAGTCGAATTGAACTATCATATGTAATGCTTTTATTTATTAATTTAAGGATAAATTGTAATTTTCTTTCTCCTAATTTTTTAAATTTATGATTTTGATTTTCTTAATTTTAAATTGATAATTTTGATTTCTTGATCGATTATTAATTAATAATTATAATTAATAAAATTATTAATATAATTATAAATTAACTAAAAAATATTAATTAAACAAATAGAGTTGAGTGTGTATAAATTTATCCAAGAAGTTTGTTATGGATGTAGGGATGAGAGTTACAATCACATTAAACCAAATCTATGTTATTTCTTTATGGATGTAGGGATGAGAGTCACAATCACATTAAACCAAATCTATGTTATTTCCTTGTTTTATGTAAGGTGGGTGTTGTTACCCCTGTTATGATGATTTATTATTATTATTAATTAACAAAATACTCATTTAGTTTATCTTATTTGTTTTTACTTAATATATATTTTTTGTCGTTGTAAATATTGGAAAGTTTAGTTTTAATTTTATAAAATTTGATATATTTTCTTCCAATACTGTCCACTTTATTTTCTGTACTTTCATTTTGCTTATTGTACCTCACACTTTGTTTACTTCACCCCTTATTTTTTAATTTTTTTTTAATTTTAATTAAAAAAAATTTTGAATGAATTAATTTATGCAATTCTTGTGTTATTCTTGTTATTTGTTTGATTTCTTTCTATTATTTTTTATGTGTTGAATGAATTGGTTAGCATTTAACGTAGGGTTTTGGGATGTATTGAGAGGTGAACCTATAATTTATGAACCATAGAAAGGGACTTAAGTTTAAAATCATGAGAGTAGGTTGAACCCTAAGAGGATTGAAAGAATTAACATTGAGAGTAAATGGTCTAATTGAACATAGTTGCCACGAAAGTATGGGTCAATTTGATTAGATACCTCTTCGTATCTCGAGAGGGAATAGATAACAACTTAGGTTTATTTGTCTTCAGTAGAAACTCGCAAGAACACAAGGGTAATTAAATTGTTTTGTTCATTGTCATAGCGTGAACCTCAATCTTAGAAGTTTTTATAAATTGAATTTCATCCTATTTTAATTATTTTCTCTTTTTTCTAATTTAAATTTCAAATCTTGAATTTTCTTGACTAAACTTCGATTTCAATTTTGATTCCTCTCATTTAAATTTATTTAATTAATAATAATTACTCTATCAAACACATGATTCATGTGAAAAGAACGATTTATTACTTTATGACACTATACACTTGCGATTTTTATCTATCACGTATCTAAGAAAGTTTTAATGTTTGTTTTAATGTAACCAAACGTGAGATTCCTTAATTCTCAATAAACATAGTATGACTAACCAAACATGAGAATTCTTAATTCTCAAGAAACATATTCGACTAACCAAAAGTATTTTAGTCATTAGAATCATGATTCATAGGAATTGACTTTCCTAAGAATCATAATTCTTAGTATGAATAAATTTTCACCTACCAAACACCACTTATAAGTTTTTTTTTATAACCTCTCTAACCTCCTTTTGATAAAATCTTTTTTCTTTAATACCAAAATTAACTTTAACGAAGTGAGAAGAGAATGACTTATTTTAATAACTTCAAAATAATCCCAATAATTTTAATATAATTTTAATCCTACAATCATCCCATTAGACATCTTTTTATTAAATTTATTTTCATAATTATATGATTAATTATCATTAGATTAAGGTTATGTTTGGCAAAAACTAGTTCAAAAGCTAGTTGAAAGCTGAAAAGTTAGCTAGAAGTTGATAGCTGAAAACTTTTAAACTAGGTTACTAAATCATAAGTGTTTGGTAAATTATATGTTGAAGTAGTTGCAAATGTCAAATGCCAAAAATAAACATATTTATATGGTATTTTTTATATAAGTTAAAATTTTATTTTATTGATAAAAATATATTTTGAGGTATTATAATTTTAGTTTTTTTAATTAATTTTAAACTCTTGAATTTTTTTATTTATCGACAAAAAATTTATTACCTTTTTAGTTTCAATTATTACATGTTTTTATATTATGTATCCTATTATAAATATTATAATATATATTAAAGTATTTTAAATCAAATTTAAAATAATGTAAAAATAAACACACATAAGTACACATTATACTTTTATTATGTTAACTAATATAATACATAAAATGAATTGTTTCATATAAAACTATTCAAAAATAAAAAATAAATCTAAAAATTATTATTTTTAATTTTATGATATATAATGGTAAAATAATAAATTAAATATTACAATTATTCTAATATTAAAAGTAAATAGTGTAAAATAAAATATCTATAGAAAGAATAGTAAAAAAAAAAAATACATAATAAAATCTAATTTTATTTAAAAAGAATAATAAGAAAAGATAATAAATATTGTAAGGAAGGCGAAGACTACGGTGAAGAAGTGAACCAAATGATTCCCTGATGATGAAGAAGTAAAATAACCTGTTATAGTAGGTGAAAAACAAATATCATGTTTTTTTTAAATACAAATAACAACTAAATCTTTTTTTTTTATCTAATAACCTATTCTAAATTAAAATTCATCCGTTAATTAATATTTTTTTCTCTTAAAAAGACGTTTTTATGGAAAAAAAATTATTTCATATAATTTACAAAGTAAAAGGAATATAATTAGTTGAATAATAAAATTATTAATAGAAATTATATTTTAAAAAAGTTATTGAATAAGGGTTTACAAAAAATTCTAATACGGGGAATGAAATCAGCTACATAATTTAGGCATCCTAAGAACCTTTGTAACTGAGTTTTATCTCTTATTTTATTTGGGAATTTACTAGCAAACTCGATGCTTCTAGCTATTGGAGTTATGGTTCCCTAATTTATTTCATGCCCTAGAAATCTTATTTTAGTTTGAGCTATTTTCATTTTCTTTTCAGATAACACAATTCCATTTGATTTAATTATTTTTTTTAAACGTATTCAAGTGTTTTATGTGTTGTTCTACCAAAGAGGAATAAATTAACACATTATCTAAATAAACTAAAGCAAAGTCTAAATAGGGATTTATGATTGAGTTCATTATATTTTGGAATTCTAATGGGGCATTTTTAAGTCTCATATGCATCACATTCCATTCGTGGTGACCAAATGGAACCATAAATGTTGTTTTATATTTATCTTCTTCTTTAACCTTGATTTGATAATAATCGGATTTCATATTGAATTTGGAGAAGATGATGGCTTGGTGAAGCCTTCCAATTAAGTCTAATTTATTAGGTAAGGGATACCTAGTCCATTTTAGAGCATTATTTAGTGGTTTGTAATTAATAACCATCCTAGGCTCGCCTCTTTCTAATTTTGAAGCGTATTGAACATAAAACGCTGCATAACTCCATGGGGATTTACTAGGCCTAATAAGTACTTTATCAAGGAAACCTTGGATTTCTTTCTTACAATAGTTAAGGGTTTTTTTTGTTCATTTGAACTGGTCAAGCTTTTGTGGGAATTTTACTTTCATGAAAATATTCCTCATAAGGCAAACTTACCATAAACGAATTCCTTTTCCAGAAGGCGGTTGGAACATCCACACAAACTTCTTTGGAAAAGATCTTAGTTAATTCTTTAAATTGTTTTTCTATCTTTTCTGTTTTTAATTGGTCCTCTATTCGTTTATAGAGAATTTCTTGCTTTAAGAAGGTTATTTGATTTGATTTACTTTCAATTTTATTAAGGAAATCGCTTTCATTTATTTTAAGATGTTTTTTTTTTCTCTTTGGCGATTTTATGAATTCTAACAGTATTTCATTTGTTTTAATTCCTTTCTTAGATACTTCAAAGGGGTAGATTTGTGTTAGGAATGGAGTTTCTAAAATCATTTCCTCTTATATATCCTTGGATAGAATAAATGTATTCTTAAAACATCTTCCTTTATTACAAATACTTGTTGTTGGTAATTTAAACTGAACTTGCAAATTTGAGTTATTAGCAATGAATAATTTTTGTTGTGTTTTTTCATAATATTTAGTAGGAATTAACCCTTCTCTAATACAATTTAGATCAGCACCAGAATCTACTAATGCTATAAAGTACTTATGCAATGTATTTCCTATCTTTAAAGCGATTTTAACATGTCATTTCTGTTGCAAGGTTTTAATCATATTTACTGTTGTAATTTATTCATCTTCCCTATCAGAATTTTAAGTAGATTGACTACTGGTTTCTTCAAGTACTTGACTTTTCAATTTTTGAAGGTTTAATTTTATCGATTTAATTTCTTCTTTTAAATTTTTTATTTCTTTCTATAGATCTTGTATAGTAACCTTTTTATTTTGATGTTCATCTTATTTTAATATTTTTGCAAAGTCATAGCCCTAAAAATTATTCTGGTTCCTACTACTTCCTTCTTCTTTTTGTTCTAGAAGCATATTTTTTTATTTTCATTAAGTATTTCATTATTTCCTCTTCATCTGGGATTTTATCAATCATTTATAAAGTCAATCTAGTGTCACTTTTAATCATATTTATTTGAAACTGGCACTGACAGGTTTCAGAATCACAATCTTCATCTTCTTCAGAACTAGTACTAGTATTTTTTATATCACTAAAATTTTGAACTTCTTCTTCTGACTCGCTACATGAGTCTTCTAAGAGAATTTTAGCAATTTGTTCTCTTATTTCCTCACTCATATTTAATTCATTGATTTTTTTGTTTAACTTTACAATCCCTTTTCATGTGTCTTATTCTTCCACATTTGTAGCAAATTATTTTTTATTTAGGTTGTTCCTTAGATTTTTCTGCCGAATATTTAGGGTTTTCAGAGAAATTTCTTCTTCTAAATGGGGTTATTCTATTTGACTTGTGATAGCTTTGCTTTTTAATTTGTTTTCTTTTGATAGTGGAAGGAGGAGAAGGTTTTTCATACTCGTATTGGGTGCAAGAGTTACCTAGTTCTTTAACTCCATTAGCTTGATTCTTTTTTATTCTATTTTCTATTTTTAAGTTATTGCAAAGTTCTAGACCTGTGTTTTTAACAACAGAAGCTATTCTTCCATATGTTAATTCATGGACCGGTAAATTAGGATATTCCAACTCTAATCTTTCTTTAACTTTAGTTGCAAAGACTTGGTGAAGTCCTGCTATGAATTTCTCTTTTCAAAATGGTTGTTTACAATCTTCTCTTCTAAGAACCATTGCCATAAAATTATTTGTATACCATCTAAAATCTCTTTAAGGTAGGACATCTCAAATTATGTAACAGCGTTGAAGTCCTTTCATTGAAAAGTTTAGTATCTCCAATGAAATTTTGAATTATTGCTACAATTAGGGTTTCTACCATTACAAGTATGGTCATATCTCCTTCTACTTTGACAACAATAGAGATATATATCTTTTTTTCAGGAGTTAGGTAGTTGTCCCACCAACCCTTGAGGATTCCTGTAAAACTAGCTATTATTAATTTTATGGTTTGTTCTTCAATATTTTTTACCTTATAGGCTGAGGCAGCTATTGTCAATTCATTAATTTTTCGTAGAATCTGATGGTCAGTCATGCCATCAATATTCCACTCAATGATGCCAGATCCCTCAAAGGCTGAAGGAGTATCTAGTTCCCATTCTTCAAATGAATGTCTAGGAGAGTCGACCTTTTATAGAAGTTCCCCTGGGGCTACTTGTGTTTTCATTACTTTATAGAATATTCGGTAAATTATAGTTATGGGTATTGCATTAGGATTCCAGGTTTTTTCTAAGATCTTTACATCTAACATGAGATTGTAAGGAGTATTATGGAAACTTGATAATGCTATTGAGTAATTAGGGTAATTATTAATATAAACTGGACCATTATGTAGGTTGGTTTCAAATAATGCTAGTATTTGATCTTCAAGTTTTATTGGTCTATTATCTCTTAGGGATGCAAACATGGGTGTGTCTAGACCTTGTCTAAACAATGGTTTGATTGCTATATGTATATACCTTATATGAAGGTATCTATAGTTCTTAATGTGGTTGGCAATTAATTGGTTTGATATAAGGGTATAGTCTGATGACTATTTTTAAGATCAATTTCTTTTTCAACCGTCTTAATGACATATTTTCTTGTGAACATGTCTTTTAATGAGGTTTTATATAATGATGATATTTCGAATTTAGGTATGCTCCATTTCTAGATCTACTATTCTATTTATGGGATTCTTAATTCATGGTGTATTATATGAGATTTAGCTTCTTCTTGTTGTAATTCCAAATCTTCTACCTTTTCTTTTCCCTTTAAAGACAACATTTTAATTAATCTTGACATTAAATAAAACTTAGTTTTAACGTTGATCGGGACCACCAAGCTAAACCAACGATTTTACTGCCTCACTCTAGGACTTACTATCGGGACCACCCTTATCGGCTGACTGATAATCGCTTTATATACTGTAAATATTGCATCATATTTTATAGTGATTATCCAATATTCTCAAGAATTTTAGCTTAGTTTGAAATCATTTAATCTAGATTTGTATAATTTGATAATTCTAACCCTAGGAAGTTATTTTGTGAGAAATATACTCTAATTTATGTGTGTAGGCCTAGATTCAACAGTAAAGGGAGAATACAAGAAGAAGACATATCTCGCTACGCGACACATCTCGCTCAGTGCTTCACTCGCTGAGCGCAACATCAAGCTACGCAAGCTAGGCGGTCTATAACGCGCTGAGCACCATATTGTGCTAAGCGACATTTTCATTCGAACTGAAGACTCGCTTAGTGGGACATCTCGCTTGGCGGAAGTTGCTTGCGAACTAAATATGCGCTTAGCGGAAGATTAAGCTTAGCGGAACACCTGTTCTGAGATGCATTATGCAGTGTCTTGCGCTTAGCGGAAGGTTGCGCTAAGCGAGACTTCGACTATATAAGCTGCACTTGTAATAATTTTGAAGCATTCAGACTTTGGTGGATTTTGTTGAGCTGTTTCCTCTGTTTTCCCTGTTTTCCTCTATTCTCTTCATCCCATTTTGTAACCTTTTCAAGGCTTCTCATGACAATGAGAGGCTAATCTATTAGTGTTGAGGACTTGGAACTAGGTGCTGATCATGTAAACGCTATTCTTTATATCTATTCATTGAAATATTCAGTTTAATGTTCATTTCTCTATCTTTATTCTTGTTATATGATTGGATCAGTTATATATGCATGTTTTAGAGTTTACTTGCCATTGACAGATACTTTTGAACTTGGAATTGAGTTTGAACTCTAATGAAGTGTATTTTTAGACATAGGATAGACTCCATTAGCTTCACAAAGATCTCTAAGCTTCATTAAACCACTCAACTGAACTTACCGAGACATCAGAAGTGAGGTTGAGCAGTTTAGGCTTGATTTGATGAGAGATCACGTTTGAGCACTTTTAGATCGAAGTTAATCTAAACTATTACTATGAATGGAGAATATATCTTATATGTCTACATGGGAAGCAAACCGGTTGAACCAAATCCTTAACATATCCATTATTCCATTCTAAAACTCAAGCACACCAACTGTTCGATCATAGTCCTGAATCAACATTGTCGTTTTTATTGTTTATCGTTAGTGTTAACTATAGTGTTTAGTTTAATTTCTGTTATTATTTATGTTTCACGAACAACCAACTTAAAAACCAAACTAGTGTTTAGGAATTGATTACTTTACTAATAGTCAAATACGGACAATTCCCTGTGGATTCGATACTGGGATCTTCCCTTTTAAACTACTTGTGCGATATTTGGTACGCTTGCCAAAATAATCCATCAAGTTATTTGGCGTCGTTGCCGGGGAATTGTTCATGGTATTCGGCGATTAGTATTTATGTCAATCTTAATCATTAGTTCAATTTTGTCTATTGTATAAAATTACTTAGTTTATATTCATTGTATGCTTTGTTTATATTTCGTTATTTCAAAGAATCTGCCTCTGCCTCTGTTCTGCATTTTTTTTTTTGCTGCATAATCTAGAAATACAGTGATGCATGTTCTCTGCTACATAATTGGAGTTGCTGCATAATTTTGCAGCAGAAATTCTGCATAATTTTGAAGCACTGATTTGGTCGAACTTACTTTCAATTGCTGCATAATCTAGAAATACACTACTGCATGTTTTTTGTTGCATAATTGGAGTTGCTGCATAAATTTGCAGCAGAAAATTCTACATAATTGTCATTCTTGAGTGCTTGCTAACCTACTTTCGAGTACTTGAAGTGTACGTGAGGTAGGAGTTCAGAAGCTGATCTAATCCCATTGGATTCGGAGATAGAAAACACCTGTCGGAAGATCAAGGCTGTAAGAAGAAAACAAGAAAGACAAGCGGCTCAGAAAGCTTCTTCCTCCTTACAACCACACATTGAAATTCCTTCCAGTGCCGAAGAACCAATCATGGAAGACAATCAACAAAAACGCACTCTGGAAGACTATGTGGCTCCTGCTATTCTGGCTCACTTCACGAGTATCATGAGACCAGAGGTACAAGCTGCAAGTGTCTCATATCCATCTTCTCTCATCCAGCTCATACAAGCCAACGTGTTCCATGGCTTGCCTAATGAAGACCCCTATGCTCATCTATCCACCTATATGGAAATTTGCAACATGGTTAAACTGGCAAGGGTTCCCGATCATGCCATTCGCCTCAATTTATTCTCATTCTCTCTAGCAGGAAATGCCAAGCAATGGCTCCATTCCTTCAAGGGTAACACATTCCAAACTTGGGATGAAATTGTTGCTAAATTCCTCAACAAATACTTTCTAGAGTCCAAGACTGCACAAGGGAAGACAAAGATTTCCTCTTTCACTCAAAGGGCTGAGGAATCTCTAAGTGAAGCGTGGGATCGCTTTAAAGGATTGCTAAGGAAGACACCAACCCATGGCTTTGAGGAGCCAATACAAATTATCATGTTCATTGATGGGTTGAAGAACCATACCAAGCAATTGTTGGATACTTCAGCCGGAGGGAAGGTCAAGATGAAGACCGTGGAGGATGCCATAGCACTAATTGAAAATATGGCTGCAGGTGATCATTCTATCACTCATGATAGGACTCATATTCCTCCAAGGAAGGGCATTTTGGAGTTGCATTCTCAAGATGCCGTTTTAGCTCAAAACAAAATCCTAACCCAGCAAATCGAGGCTCTTACAAAGCAACTGAGCAACCTTCCACAGCCAACTGAAGAGTCTTCAAAACCAACACCCTCCTCCAAGGAATTTCTGTTGTCAAGTATGTGGAGGAGACCATGAAAATGGTGTTTGTATGACCTTAGAAGGGCCACATGAAGAAATGAACTACATGGCCAACAACAACAACAATCATGGAGGTAATTATAATGGGTACAATCAGGGTCAAGGGGGAAACCAAGGTGGAAGCTACAACCGGGAATGGCAATCACATCCCGATAACAACTATAACAAGGACTCAGGAGGTCCGTCAAATAAACCTCAGCATTAAGGACCTTCTGTGTATGAGAGGCAGAACAAGCTGGAAGACTCTTTCGCACGATTCTTAGATGTGATCGCTTCCAACCATAAGAGCACTCAAGCCTCCATTAAGAACTTAGAAGTCCAATTGGGACAGCTGGCCAATCAAGTGGCCGAAAAATTCAATGGGAAATTCACTGCCAACACGTAGGTGAACCCAAAGGAACAATGCAATGCTATAATGACTAGAAGCAAATGCATAGAAGACACTGCCCTTGACACACCAGAACCAACAGCAGCAGAAGCTAATGCCCCCAATGGAGTGACAAAAGGTGTGTTAAGTGAGAAAGGGGTTGATGAAGGTCAGGAAGAAGGGATAGCAACTGACCAGGAAGATGGCACAAGCAAAAATGGTGGAATTGTGACTGAAGAGGCATTACCAATGCACGAGCCCAAGCACCGATTAGCGAAGAAAGCAAAGGAAGATCTAGAACAAGAGGTCACCAAGAATTTACCTTATCCTCTAATTCCGTCAAGGAAAGACAAGGAGAGGTATTTCACCAGATTTCTAGAAGTCTTCAAGAAATTGGAGATCACCATTCCCTTCAGTGAAGTGCTACAACAGATGCCTTTATATGCCAAGTTCATGAAGGATCTGGTTACTAAGAAGAGGAAGTACATTGAAGAAGAGACCATCAATGTTCAGGGCAATTGTAGTGCCATTATCCAACGGACCCTTCCACCAAAGTTCAAAGATCCGGGTAGTTTCACAATCCCTTGCACCATTGGAGAGATCTCCATAGGGAAAGCCCTAATTGACTTAGATGAAAGCATCAATTTAATGCCACTCTCAATGCTTTGGAGGATTGGAGACTTGGAATTGAAACCAACCTGGATGACTCTCCAACTTGCAGATCGCTCCATCAAATATCCTCATGGTGTCATAGAGGATGTCATAGTTAAGGTAGGAGAATTCACCTTCCCTGTTGATTTTGTCATCATGGACATGGAGGAGGATAAGGAGGTGCCCTTAATCCTAGGAAGACCCTTTATGATGATGGCTAACGTGGTGGTAGATATGGGAAAAGGACATCTCCAACTGAGCGTGGCCGATTAAAAGGTCACCTTCAACATCTTTGAAGCCATGCACCACCAGAATGATACCAAGGATTGCCTTAACATTGATGCATATGAAGAGGAAGTAGTAGAAGCTACTCAACAGCTGACTTTACACTCTCCTCTTGAGCGAGTCCTGGTTAATTCCATGGGTTGCCTTACTATAGAGGAAGAAAATGAAGTCCAAGAGTACAGACATCATTTGGAAAAGCTAAAAGAAATTCCTCCAAATGATAATATCTATGAAAAGTTGAAGAATGACAAGGCGGAGAGGCCCAAGCTTGAGTTGAAGACCTTACCTTCTCATCTTAAATACATTTTTTTGGATGAGGAGGAAGGCAAACCAATAATCATCAGCAATTCTCTGTCTTCTGAGGAAGAAACGCAGCTAGTGGAACTTCTCAAGTGTTATCAAGAAGCTGTAGGTTGGCACATCTCTGATCTCAAGGGAATTAGTCCATCTTATTGTATGCACAAAATCATGATGGAAGCCGACTACAAGCCAGTGCGACAACCTCAGAGGCAACTCAACCCCACCATGAAGGAAGAGGTGAGGAAGGAAGTGCTGACGCTTCTGGAGGTTGGGATGATTTACCCCATCTCCGACAGTAGCTGGGTGAGTCCAATGCAAGTAGTGCCAAAGAAAGGCGGAATGACAGTGATCCGCAATGATAAAAACGAGTTGATACCCACGCGAACTGTCACAGGGTAGAGAATGTGTATAGACTACAGGAAGCTGAATGATGCCACAAGAAAAGACCATTTTCCCTTGCCCTTCATGGACCAAATGCTAGAAAGATTAGTTGGGCAAGCTTACTATTGTTTTCTTGATGGCTACTCTGGATATAATCAAATAGCAGTTGACCCGGAGGACCAAGAGAAGACTGCTTTCACTTGCCCTTTTGGAATTTTTGCTTACCGGAGAATGCCATTCGGATTATGTAATGTTCTAGCCACGTTCCAGCGCTACATGCTTGCTATCTTTGCCAACTTGGTAGAGAAATGCATTAAAGTATTCATGGACGACTTTTTTGTCTTTGGGGCTTCGTTTGGCCTGTGTCTCTCTAACCTCGAGTTGGTATTAAAAAAATGTAAGGAGAGTAACTTGGTGCTGAATTAGGAGAAATTTCACTTCATGGTTCAAGAGGGAATTGTGCTTGGGCACAAAATTTCAATAAGAGGAATTGAAGTGGACAAGGCAAAGATTGATGTGATTTCCAAGCTACCACCACCAGCTAACGTGAAGGGGGTGAGGAGTTTTCTTGGTCATGCCAGCTTCTACAGAAGATTCATTAAGGATTTCTCCAAGATAGCCAGACCACTTAGCTCCTTGTTGGCAAAAGAAGTCAAATTCAGCATGAGCACAGAATGCTTAACCGCCTTTTACACCTTGAAGGACAAGCTTATCTCTGCACCAGTGATAATTGCTGTTGATTGGAGTCAAGATTTTGAGCTGATGTGTGACGCCAGTGATTATGCAATAGGAGCTATTCTAGGACAACGGAGGAACAAAGTCTTTCACTCCATCCACTACGCTTCCAAGGTGCTCAATGACGCTCAACTCAACTATGCCACCACAGAAAAAGAGCTGTTGGCCATAGTATACGCTCTGGAAAAGTTTAGATCCTATTTGGTAGGATCTAAGGTGATTATTTATACTGATCATGCAGCCATAAAATATCTCCTTACCAAGCCAAACTCCAAACCCAGACTGATTCAATGGGTGCTACTTCTACAAGAATTTGATATTGAGATCAAAGACAAGAAGGGGAGTGAAAATTCAGTTGCAGACCATCTATCTCGCCTAATAAATGAAGAAGTCACCAACAAAGAGCTGGAGATCAGAGAGGAGTTTCCTGATGAATTCCTCATGATAGTGCAGGAGAGACCTTGGTTTGTAGACATCGCCAATTATAGAGCTGCCCATGTGATGCCAGAAGGGATGAATTGGCATCAAAAGAAGAAATTCTTGAGGGACTGCACTTACTATGTCTGGGATGATCCCTTCCTGTTTAGGATTGGGGCCGATCAACTTCTAAGGCGATGTGTTCCACAAGAAGAGGCCAAAAATATTCTATGGCATTGCCATAATTCACCTTATGGAGGTCACTATAATGGTGGACGTACAACTGCCAAGGTACTTCAATCAGGCTTCTACTGGCCAACCTTGTTCAAGGATGCTTTTGAACATGCTCAAGCGTGTGATAAATGCCAAAGGACAGGGAGCATATCAAAAAGGCATGAAAAGCCTCTCCAAAATATCCTTGAAGTAGAGGTCTTTGATTGTTGGGGCATTGACTTCGTTGGCCCTCTCCCTCATTCATTTTCAAATGAATACATATTAGTAGTCGTAGACTATGTGAGCAAGTGGGTTGAGGCTATGGCATGTCAGAAAAGTGATGCCAAGACCGTCATCAAATTCCTAAAGTAGAAAATTTTCACAAGGTTTGGAGTACCTCGCGTCTTGATAAGTGATGGAGGAACACATTTCTGCAATGAAGCTCTTTCAAAAGTCCTCTAGCATTATGAAGTACGACACAAGGTAGCATCGCCCTATCATCCGCAAACCAATGGCCAAGCAGAAGTTTTCAATAGAGAAATCAAGAAAATCCTGGAAAAGACATTGGCAGCATCAAGGAAGGATTGGGCGCACAAGCTGGATGATTCCCTTTGGGCCTATAGGACTGCATTGAAGACTCCAATTGGTCTTACACCATTTCAGATGGTATATGGCAAGACCTGTCACCTTCCAATGGAAATGGCTCACAAAGCCTGGTGGGCAATTAAATTGCTAAATTTTGATCCAACATTGGCGGCCAAAAAGAGGAAGCTGCAGTTATTAGAACTAGAGGAAATGAGAACTCAGGCCTATGAATCCTCAAAGCTCTACAAAGAGAAAACCAAGAGATATCATGATAGAAGTTGCTGAAGAGGGAATTTCATATAGGGCAGCGAGTGCTCCTATTTAACTCAAGACTTTGGCTTTTCCCTGGGAAATTGAAATCCAAGTGGTCCGGTCCCTTCACCATCAAAGATGTCAAATCTTACAGAGCAATTGAGATCATGGATCCATCAATGGAAAACCCACAAACAAGCTGGGTGGTGAATGGCCAAAGACTCAAAGGCTATCATGGTGGAGAAATTAAGAGGCTTACAACAATCATACATTTACAAGATCCTTGATCTTGTCAACCATCAAGCTATTGACGTTAAAGAAGAGCTAGCTGGGAGGCAACCCAGGTTTGTCTCTTCATTTTATCAATTTTTGGCATCAATGAATCTTTGCATAGTTCGCTTAACGCTTCTCTTCGCTGAGCGCAACTTTGGCTCGAACTGTTTTTGCGCTAAGCTCATGTTCACACTTAGCGAACACTCAATTCGAAGTGAAGTTTCGCTAAGCGCCTACTCGAGCTTAGCGCACTATTAGTTCGAATGAAATTTTCGCTAAGTTGGAACAGGCGCTTAGCGCAAATTCATTTCGAGTTGTGAGGTCGCTCAGCGCGATATGCAGCTCAACACAATTTTGGCTCGAACACATTACTCGTTGAGCGCAAGATCACACTAAACAGGATCTGCATAATTATGCAGATCTAGCTAAGTGCGTATCTTCGCTCAACGGAGTTTAAAAAAAAATAATAATAATAAAATTTAAGTTAAAAATGAAATAAAGAGGCTCGAGATGTTGCGTTAAGCGCAACCATGCGCTAAGCGCAGCTATCGTAACTGTTGAGCAATTTTGAAACCGCCCACTCTCCCTCTTTCCCAAATTAAATTTTCTCTCTCACTCAAAACCTAATCCCCTTCCTCTTTCTCACGCCGTCCCCTCTGTTTTCTTCACTCTCACTTTTCACTTTCATTCACTCACTCACACACTTCATCTGCATCTTCTTTGATCCCATTCTTCTTCACTCTCCACGCCAGGTAAGCACTCCAACTCCTTTTTAATTTTGTTTTTCTGTTTTAATTGTAACATTGTTACGTGTTTAGTGTTATTGAGTCTAGGTTGTTTATTGAGTAGATTAGGTTTCGTTTTCGCTTTCTCTCCGTTTGATTTGCGTTTTGGGTTTAGCATTTTAGAGGTTTCGCAATTGGGATTTTTGATTTTTGCGCTAAGCGCGTCTGTGCGCTAAGCGAGAACATGCATCCTGGGTTTTTGTTCTTCAGCTGCTTGATTCGCGCTCAACGCTACCTAGCGCTCAGCGCAAACTCATTGGATGTTCTTCATGATGTTTCTGTGTTCATGGATCTGGGAATTTTACAGATTCATGCGCCGCTAAGCGAGTCTTCTCGCTGAGCGCAAATATTGTTTTTGTAATTCGCTTAGCGAGAGGTCTCGCTATGCGAACATTTGCTTCGAACTGAAGCATCTAGGTTTCTCGCTAAGCTCGCACCAGCGCTTAGCGAAAGTTTGCCTCGAACTAGAGGCTCACTAAGCGCACACTTGAGCTTAGCAAAAGTTTGCCTTGAACTAAAGGCTCGCTAAGCACAAGCTTGCGCTTAGCGTTGGAGCCCTGTTTTGCTCTGTTTTCCTTTTCACCTCTGCTCTGTGTTATTATGTATCCTTTCCTTTTTGCTTTCAATTTCCATGTAGTGAAGGGTGTTCACTGAGTGCAACACAGCGCTTAGCAAACACCTTTGTTTCTAATTGATTTGCTTTGTTGTTTTAATTTTCATTTTGAGTACAGATGGCTCCTAAATTTCGCAACAACTGCGGCGCTTCTTCTTCTAGAACACCACCTACACCACCTGTACCACCTGCATCTCCTACACTTGCTGCAACGCACGAAAGGGTTATCTATCCATATGACGCCGACCGTTTCTCTTCCTTTGAAGCCCAAGAGAGATTTGAGAACGAACTCATGGGTCAGGGACTCCTGGCAGAGCGGCCTGTAAAAATTGCTCCAGGTGACTATGATGTCTTCCGCAATGAGCTGCATCGCCGTGGCTGGCTCAAAAAGCTATGTTCCCTGCCGGATAAGTCCATTGATGAGCCTCTGGTCAAGGAATTCTACGCCAACATTTATGAACCGGAGGGAGAATACAAGGTGGCCAACCGGCAATGCAAGGTTCGGGGGAAGACCATTCGCTGGGATGGTGTAGCTATCAACCACCTTCTACAAACCCCTCCGATCCTTGTAGGCGACACTGGGAAAACTCAATTTGACATTTTCCTCAACCAATACAAAGACCCCAAGGTTATCACAGTGCTGTTGTGCATACCAAGCAAGGGATATGTCAAGAACACAGAGGGAGCCATTACAAAGATTGTGCGGCCAGATATGACCACCCTGACTCAAGCGTGGTCTACTTTCTCTTACTACACATTGGTGCCCACCTCGCACACCTTTGACGTTACAATGGAGAGGGCCAAATGGATATATGCCCTTATTATGAAGATGGATATGAATGTGGGTGGTTTCATATCCAATCAAGATTTCTGTCATGGCTCACTCCAACGTCAGTCGATTGGGTTTTCCAGCTCTCATTTCAACATTGTGCAATGCAAAAGGGGCTAGCTCCAGCACTCCAGTCTTGCTTAAGCTGAGCCCTCCAATCACTTTCAAGTACATCTGTACTTTCTGCTACAATGAGGCTGATCCCAACAAACCTGAGCTCCCTCCCAACACTATGAAGCGACCTTGCACCAAGACAGTTTCTGGGAGTTCTTCATCTACCGCTGCAACTGTTACTGAAGACATGCTACAGACTGCTCTCAATGGTCTACAACTATCACTTAGTCAGCAAATAGAAGAATGAACCAATGCACTATACCGGGGTCAATGTACAATCATTGACTATTTACAGCACCTCTCCCTTCAACAACCAGTCATGTCTTTGGAGGCCTTCCAAGCCCATATGCACTGGCCTACGGACAGACCTTCCTTTTCTCAAGGGGGTGATGGTGGTGGTGACGAAGTAGCTGAGGAAGAAGGGAACCGGGAGGATAATGAAGAAGAGGCTGAAGGAGGGGACAACATAGAGGCCACAGGAGATGACAACATGGAGACCGACCTGGAGGAGGATTAGCACAGATGTGAATCATGGTTGTCTACAAGAGGCCAAGTGTTTTAAATATTTTGTCATCTAAACAATTTTACTGTTTCTGTTTATTTTTACTTTACATATTTAACAGTTTTATATAGTTTAGCATTTTTGTGGTAATTATTTTTTTGTGCAACGTTGGATGTCTTGTGAGCATTTGGTTCAGTCTATGTTTGAATTATTGTTTGTTTTGAACCTATGGCACAATTGTTTTCGAACTGGGTGAGAGTGTGTTGTTAGGTTGCTTAGTTTGAGAACGATGCATGCACGTGAGTTTGGGGAATTAATAACTGTGAGCATTTGACTTTTGAAGGACTCGTGAACATTGTGAAAATTAACCGATAAGTGTGAGAATTATACTGTGAGAGAACAATTGAGTTGTTGCACTAATTTTTGAATGATTCTCTAAATTGCTGTGTGCATAATTAATGTGGAAATGACTAAGGCCTTGTTTGCTTAGAGCGATTCCCAGAGCCAAAAAGTCAATCCAGTAAGGTTGAGAGAATCCTCTGCTAAACCATTGAGCCTAATAGACAACTATTTTGTCTTGTGAACCTAGAACCTAAACAAGAATTGCCTACCTTGACTTAGGGAATAGGAAAGCATATCTTTTATGGTTTGAGACAAAATTGTTCCAAATTTGGGGAGTCAGGTGAAGATCCACATTAAATAGAAGAAATGATAGCAACACAACTGTTGCAATATGAATCATAAGAGGCAAAGCCTCCAAAAAAAAAAAATTTGAATAATTGAAAATTCAATCAATTGTGATTCAAGCAGGAAGTAGTTGTTGTCCAATTGTGGAAAGTATTGAGGCATATAAAGGAAATTGATAATCAAGAAGGGAGATAAAGATATATTTTCTTCAATCCTTAGGAATTGTAATTCAAGAAAAACCAATGTTCTTTATAGCCCAGCCGTGATTCAACCCTGACTAAGACCTTAATGATCCACATTGTTGTACATCTGCAATAAATTGAGAAGAAATTCAAAAGTTAAGTGCACAATTTCAATTGGAATGATTTAACCATCTTATACTTTATACACTAAGTGCTGAGTGAAACACTGGCCTTGTGAGGGTCATAGTGTTCACTTGAACTTCAAATTTCTGAATGCTCCTTTGTTGGTTTGCTGAATTATGTGCATGTTGAAAACTCTCTTTGTGACCTTAATGCGTTTAATCTCAATTGAGAACACCTTTTGCAAGTGTCATTGGTCTTAAACTTGATTCTGATCCTGCCAATTGTTCCTCTGCATCCACTTTGTTGTTATGTAGATATTCTTTTGCTTGAGGACAAGCAAAGCTTTAATTTGGGGGAGTTTGATAATCGCTTTATATACGTAAATATTGCATCATATTTTGTAGTGATTATCCAATATTCTCAGGAATTTTAACTTAGTTTGAAATCATTTAATCTAGATTTGTATAATTTGATAATTCTAACCCTAGGAAGTTATTTTGTGAGAAATATACTCTAATTTATGTGTGCAGGCCTAGATTCAACAGTAAAGGGAGAATACAAGAAGAAGACATATCTCGCTAAACGACACATCTCACTCAGCGCTTCACTCACTGAGCGCAATATCAAGCTACGCGAGCTAGGCGGTCTATAACGCGCTGAGCGCCATATTGCGCTAAGCGACATTTTCATTCAAACTGAAGACTCGCTTAGCGGAAGTTGCTTGTGAACTAAATATGCGCTTAGCGGAAGATTGAGCTTAGTGAAACACCTATTCTGAGATGCATTATGCAGTGTCTTGCGCTTAGCGGAAGGTTGCGCTAAGTGAGACTTCGACTATATAAGCTGCACTTGTAATAATTTTGAAGCATTCAGACTTTGGTGGATTTTGTTGAGCTGCTTCCTCTGTTTTCCCTATTTTCCTCTGTTCTCTTCATCCCATTTTGTAACCTTTTCAAGGCTTCTCATGACAATGAGAGGCTAATCTATTAGTGTTGAGGACTTGGAACTAGGTGTTGATCATGTAAACGCTATTCTTTATATCTATTCATTGAAATATTCAGTTTAATGTTCATTTCTCTATCTTTATTCTTGTTATATGATTGGATCAGTTATATATGCATGTTTTAGAGTTTACTTGCCATTGACAGATACTTTTGAACTTGGAATTGAGTTTGAACTCTAATGAAGTGTATTTCTAGACATAGGATAGACTCCATTAGCTTCACAAAGATCTCTAAGCTTCATCAAACCACTCAACTGAACTTACCGAGACATCGGAAGTGAGGTTGAGCAGTTTAGGCTTGATTTGATGAGAGATCACGTTTTGAGCACTTTTAGATCGAAGTTAATCTGAACTATTACTATGAATGGAGAATATATCTTATATGTTTACATGGGAAGCAAACCGGTTGAACCAAATCCTTAACATATCCATTATTCCATTCTAAAACTCAAGCACACCAACTGTTCGATCATAGTCCTGAATCAACATTGTTGTTTTTATTGTTTATCGTTAGTGTTAACTGTAGTGTTTAGTTTAATTTCTGTTATTATTTATGTTTCACGAACAACCAACTTAAAAACCAAACTAGTGTTTAGGAATTGATTACTTTACTAATAGTCAAATACAGACAATTTTCTGTGGATTCGATATTGGGATCTTCCCTTTTAAACTACTTGTGCGATATTTGGTACGCTTACCAAAATAATCCATCACTGACCAACGCTTAGGATAATGCCTCACTTTACTTAAGGTGTGTGATTAATTAAACTAAAACTCCTAATGGAAAATTAAAGTATAAATTTGGATCTAAGAAGTTAAAGATAAACATAAAAATAGAATTACAAAACAGAATTTCTGATGTGAATGATTAGCATAAGGCACATCCACAGAACATACTTATAATTTAAAAAACACTTTTTTTTATTTCGAGCTCTGATACCAGATAAATACTGTAGACAAACAAAAAAAACATTATAATTTATATAGAAGATTAAATTAATCACTTAATTTTTAATATTTATTTCCATCATTTTTTTTTTCTAAAAATCATTATATATGAAAAAAGCCATTCAATTTTATTTTTTGTTTTAAAAATATTTAATATTAAAAAACTTTAAAATATTATATTTTTATAATATTATTTATTTATAATTTTTATCATTAATTTTTATTTGTTAAAATATATTTTTCTGATTTTTTATAAATTTTAAATTACAATGATAATGATAATTAACTGTATTTTTAAAAAAAAATTAGTTTCTTCACAATTTATTTTAACATAAATGTTTATAGTCTTTGTTTAAAAATAGTAAATTATAATATATATTTTTTTTGCATTATGATATTATTTTGTATTAATATTAGTATTACTATTAAGCGGGAATATGAGATATCTTTTATATATAATATTAACTTGATATTTTTAATTATAATATAATCTATTATTTTTATTTAATAACATCTTTGTAATTTTTATATTTTTTATATTTTTAGTTTTATGATTTATTTTATAATCATTTTATCGATTATAAAAAAATTTCAGATTTACGCTTACATATTCTTTCTACTTTATTACATGATTATTTTATTTGTAAAATAAACAAAAAAATATTTTCACTTTTATTTATAAAAAAAAAATTTCTTCGTAAATAAAATTAACTTACAACTTAAAAATTTATTGAAATAAAAGTAGTTTATTTTCTTCTTCAATAATAAATAGTTTATTTTAATATTTATTTTACAAGATATCATGAAGAATTTAATTTATTGAAATAAATTAAAAACAATCAATTTTTAGAAAATTAATTCAGCTAAAAAAATAAATATTTTTTATGAAAACAAATCTTTCTTAATAATTATACATCAAATCTTTCTTAATTTGGTATTTTGGTAAAAAAAAAAATCTATTTTAATAAATAAGGTTAAAATTGACAATGCATCATATGCATTAAATTTAATTAAATCTTGTCTGAAAAAAATAAAGGTAACCGATCATAAATGTTAGTCATTCATTTAAAAAATGTATTATCCAATGTTAAAAAATTAATGTTTAACCGGTGAACCATAATTTTCTTGGATTCACCTTAGATGTTGCCTGTAAGGATAAAAATAAATAAATTAGAAGATAGAAGATAGTGTTTAAGAAAAATGCCGCTTGAAGTAACGTTTAAAAAAGCACTAAAAACTAATTTAAAAAAACTTATTTACTAAATATCCAAACAAACTAGCTTAAATAACTTGTAGAACATATAGTCTAAATAATATAACAAGATGTGCGTGAAAAATAATATATTCACAATTTTTTTGTATTATTTAATAGAAATAATTATTGAGAGGAGGAAGAGAGAGGGTGTTCTTGTTATTTTATCTTTGAAACTTAGGGGACTCAAAAAGGGAAAAAATAAAAAATAAAAAAGCACGAGAATTATGAGGGAGTGATCAAGTTTTTCTTTTTTGGAATATGACGAAGTTTGTTAGAAGCAGAACTACACAAATTCTTAAACATCAGTTTTGAAATTGCGACGGACCAAGTTTGTAATTACTAACAGTTATATTAGAACCCATTCGTAATTTTATTGGGGATATATTTAAATTTAATTATAAATTAAGTGTACAAAAATTTATATTTTCATCTAATTAGATCTTACAGTATAAATTACGAGGGAGTTAAACACATAAGACAATTAATCAATGAGTTCAGATTTATGAGTCTTTTTCTTTATTAATATGGTGCTCAAGTGGAAGTCACGAGTATTCATTGGTGACCTCTAGAGTTAGATGTTCCGGTACCTTATTATGCACCTAACTCGTCTAAATCGATCTAAGTCGGACTAGGCTCTGATATCAATTGTTATGTACCTAAAGAGTTAAACACCAGAGAGATTTAATTAATGAGCTCGAGTACACAATATAAGTAAACTTGATATCACACTTTAACCCAAAAACCTTAATGTTGTGTTTAGATGGAGCATTTTAGAAATAAAGGTAATTAAAATTCTAGGCATTTAAATTATTATTAATTAAATTCCCTTTATTTTATAAATGATTTGTTTGGATGAAGCATTTGAATTATTAGAAATTGAATTTCCTTTACAAAATAATATTACATAATTTGTAAACTTATACATAATTTTTAAATTTAAAAATAATGTCCAAAAATATTTTTAAAAATATTACCTAATTTGTAAATTTCAAAAAATAATACATAAAAGAGGAAGAGAAGAGATGGAGAATTTTAAATTCTCAATTTTTGAAGAATTTTAAATTAACTGTCCAATCAACTTATTTTATTTTAAAGAATTTGAATTACCCTCTCCAAATGACTTATCCAAACACACTATAAGACTTAGGTTTATGGATTTTTTTTTTACTTATATGGTGCTCAACTCTCTCATTCCTATATATGGAACTTTACCTTCACATTTATAATTAAGAAAAAATAGGTTTAATTGTATTTTGTTCACTCCAATTTTTATTTTTTGTGATTTTGGTTTTCTATATTTTTTTTCATTACTTTGTTTACAAAATTAATATTTTATTAATTTTAGTATTTTTGTTAATTTTTTTACATTGACCATTAATTTTATACATTGACTATATTAATATATGTTTGTTGATGAGTTAAGCGTAATGACAACGGTGACAGTGATAACGGGTGTAGTGATATCAATAACGATGTGTTAATTAAGATCTTGTTCACGGTGGTTGTAGTTTTCGATTTATAATTTTAAAATATAATTTCAAAACAAAATTTATTCAATAAAAAATAAAACTGATTTGATTTTTAATTTAATTTTGAAATATTTTTACATTATTTTGTTAACTGATATATCAAAATTATTAGAAAAATAATGATTTCATGGCGCGAAAATGATAAAAAAAAATATTTTAGAAAATTAAAATCGTAAAAAATATTTTTTTAAGCGACGAAAAAGTGTAATTAAGTAAAAAATAAAATAAATTGTAGAAGCAATTTTTTTTTTTTCAAATTATCATCTGGTTAGTGAGTCTCTTTCTCATCAGCTAGTCCTCAGTCTCACCCACGTGCATGAGGAATCGATTCTGAAACTTTCAAGAGAATTTGGAAAACCGAAAACGTTGGCGTGTTTGACGAGTGTCTCTACAAATGAAAATACACGGGTGGAAGAAGACAACAAATAAGAAAGGACCACAGTGGCTTTTCATTTTTAATTAAAATAGTGAAGAAAAGAATGTGCTAATAATAAGATGAATTCAAATATTAAAGTGCAACAAGATAAGCACGTACGTAGATAGCGATGGATCTGTATTCTGTCCTCACTCAGTCAGTACTTTTCGTCGCATGCAATAATGTTAATGTCAATCAATTGTCTTATTTTGGCTGTCATGGTGTTGTCACCTCAGGAGTGAGGAATGAGGATACCATACCACCACCTATTTGGGGCAAATTTATCTCAAGTGCATGGAATGGAACCTTGTGAAGTGAATAAAAATACAATAATACATGGTTATAAAATAAAAGGTACATTTTAGGTTCGTTTAATTTGCTAATTAAAAAGACATGATACGGTGTTTGGGAAACACACGCAACAAATCTTCTCATAAAACACATTCATATATTAATAAGGTTTAATATTCATTCCGATTATTTGTTTTTTTTCTGATATTATTTGTTTAATTAAGTATGTTTTAATATTTGTTAAAATATTTAATTAAATTATGTCCGTCATGAGCTTGAATCTTATGAATATGTTTAGATGATAGACATTCAAATGAGTATTTTTAATAAATATTCGAATTTAATTGAATATTTTAACAAATATTAGAATTTAATTGATTAAGAAAATAATATCACTACTTGATTGAGCAAAAAAAACAAAAGCTAATATATGTTCTGTGTCTAGGTAAACATTAGAAAGTTTAGTTTTAGTCTTTACAAAAAAATTTCGTTGCATTTTTATAATTTGTTACTTTTTAATTTGGAACTTAAATGGGTTTGATATATTTTTTTTCTAATATTTCCACTTTATTTCTTGTACTTCTATTTTGTTTATTTTACCTTCACATTTTTAATTTTTAATAAAAAAAATTACTAATTTATCAAATAGTGTCGAGCCAATCCTCACTGAAACTAAGTAAAAAACCATGAATTGGTTGGGTTTATGCAACATTAAACAACTCAAATATTTCTACAAGCACACCAACAACTATCGAATTGGTGCTAAAGATCGCTTTGTTTACTTTGCTTATGGGCCTTTGCAAACAACTTCTTCCTGAAGAATAGTTTGAATCTTGATCATACTTGATCAAGATTGTGATTTTAAATTGTAAAATAACTTTTTAAGTGTCTAATGCTTGATTTTGTTATCTAAACAGTGAATTTGTTTGAGTCTAGGTGATTTGGGAATTTAGATGTTAGTTTTCTATTTGAAGTTAGCTTCAAGTAACAATATGATATTATTTTCATTTAAAAATTAGGTCAATTCAAATTACTTTCATGAATGTTTTGTACGATAACTCATTTTGTATGACAATTCAATTTTTAAAGAAATGAAAAGGACTACTTGCAGGTAGCCATGAAAGCAAAATTAGGAATTAAAGAAGGAGATAACGAACCGAAGGAAAGAAAGATGATCAAGATACTAGCTCTCTTTGTAGCTGTCAAGCGTAAAAATATGGAACCTATTATAAAATTCATAAGGGTATTTAAAGACAATGAGCTAAAATGTTCAGGCCTAAATTATATAAATGAAAAATCATAAAAACAATAAAAAGTATGTCTGTTGTGTGTCATGGCATTGATCAGTATCTCACCAGTGTGTTCGGTGCACTCTCGAGCACATGAAAGGGATTCAGTGCTACTCACAGGCATGATCCACATCTTAGGGTCGTGATCCTTATTGTATGCTCCAAAGCTTGTTCCAAAAAGGTGAGTTATGGGTGTGAACTATGTCTCATGGTTGTGATTCTCTACAACGCATTTGCAAGTTCCCAAAATGTCTTTAAGTTGTAAAAAGTATCCTCCAACTCTCAAATTGATACCTAAAAACACAATAACACCCAAAGCGCAACCAATTCCACAAAATATTTAAAAGTAGAGAAAATTATACTAAACTATAAATGCCAAAATGTATAAACAAAACTAAATGAAATACAATGCAAATGTAATATGAAATGCAACACATCAATATGTAAGAATCTTTTACCAATATATCATTCATTAAAATTTCATTGAATGTTTTACATATGTTTAAATCATTAAAAAAATATAAACGGATATGGATAATTAGACAAACACTTTTCATATAAAATGTAGAATATTAAAAAATATAATTTTCAGTATGTAAAAAAGGCATCATAGACGCATGTATACAACAAATGTATGCAAAAATGCACGAGAAGGAAAAATAAATAATAAAAAAACATGAATTTTGATGAAAAAAATAGAATAATGTGGTTAAGTGCAACCTTCAATAATGAAGATCAAAGTTCTTGATAAAAAAAAAAAACCTATTATATATTTTTAAAAAATTAATATAATCTTCTTATATAATTAATATATTTTCCCTACTCGGAAAAGTTAGATTCCCACCTCTTTCGTGGGAAATTTTTGTGAAAAAATAGTTTTAAAAAAAAAACATTTATGAGAGAGAAACGTACTTTTCCAAGAATACTCTCTTTTTAAAATGAATATCAAAAATAAAAAAACTAAGGGCATGTTTGAAAAACTTTTTAGTTTTTGTTTTTAAAAACTACTTTTTAGAACAATTTTAAAGAGAGAAAATTTGTTTGGTATTTAAAAATTACTAATAGAGAAAATAAATTTAGAAGATGTGGGACTTGTATGTGAGAAAGATATGAAACTTATTTGAGAAAGATAAAATGAAAGATGTGGGACTTGTGTGTAAAATTATTAATAAAAGATGTGAGATTATATGAAAAAAGAAAATAAAATATGTGGAACTCTATGAAAAGAGAAAATAAAAAATAAAAACACAAAAAAAACTATTTTGGTTTTTTAGTTTTAAAAAGTAAAATAGAAAACAGTTTTTAAAAATAGTTTTTAAAAATTAATTAACCAAACAAATTTGATTGTGTATTGGATAATAAATTCTCATGTTCCCATGGGAAATATCTAAGGGTGTTAGAGCTATCAAAACAGACTTAGACTCGTGGGTTGACCCTGCCTATCATGGGTCCAGACTGGGCCAAGCAAGAAAAAATGTCAATTTTCTTGTGAGTTCCAAAATCAGACCTAACCTACTTATAACTTGACCCACCACGAGCCAGCTCGTGGTGGGCCAGTATGGCCACAAACCCAGCAAGGAAGGGTAAGTGGTAACCTTAATTTTCATTGACTCACTAACTCACTCACTCACTTTAAGAGGCTTTCCTCTCTTTTTTCATCCACTGCACATCATCCCCCTCGATTAATCCAAATTGCATTATTTTTTCCCACTATAATTTTCGACATCAATCTTCGCCGCCACATCTGGTGATTCTTTGACATGCCCGCCTCCGCTTCATCGTTTGAAATCTCACTCACTCACTCACGCCCAACCGTGGTGCCGTGAACGGAACATTCACTCGCTCATGCAGTCACACTCCGTCGCGAACAACAAACCTTTTAGACCTTCACTCACGTTGCGCCACCACCCTCACGACCTTACCCCTCAGCTCTGCTGCCACCCTCATGGCCTCACCGCTTAGAGGATCGTCTTTTGCGGCCACACACATCCTCGATCTTCATCTACCGCACCTTAACCCTCTCTTCACTACATCGATGAGCACTGTTGTTTGCCTTCCCTTGGTGGCTTAGTCTCTCTTTAGGTTGGTTAATTTTCTGAAATTTGTCTCTGAATTTTTATTTATTTTTTGGATGATTTTTTGAATTGTCTCTGAATTGCTTTTGTTTTGTGGATGATTTTCTACCTTGGAATGGAATCTGCAACTGTTAATGAACATTATGTTGGTGATTTTGATTTACCATATAGTCCTAAAGAAGAGGTTGAGACAAAGAATTAAGAGGGTAATGATAATGAGAAACCTAGTAAAATGGTTAGGGTAACTACATCTAAAGTTTGACAAAATTTTACTAGAATTGGTATAATAGATGGAAAGAAAAAGCTAAATGCAATTATTGTCATCAAGAGTATGTTGTTGGTGGTACCAAAATAGGGACTTCATCTATGTTGTGTCACTTGCCAAGTTGTAATGAGCTAAAAAAATGGAGATGTAGGAATGATGATAATTGATCATGTAAGGAGATTGAGGTCTAAGGAAATAGACCAAAAACATGTAGACAATTTCCTTTCAAGAGCTATACTTGAACATGGGTTATCATTTAGCTTTGTTGAGTATAAGTGGATTAGGAAATTGCTTGTGTTTATATCATGAAATCAAAATTCCAAGTAGGAATACAATTGTGTCTAACCTTTGGAGTATTCATTTTGAAGAAAGATAATAAGTGAAACTTGCAATGCGTAGAGCTAATAGTAAGATTTGTTTGACATCTGATTGTTGGACTTCCATAACTCAAGAACGGTATATGTGTGTGACTGCTTATTTTTTTGATATTGCTTAGAAATTGAATAGCAAGATTATTACCTTTTGTAAGTTGGACCCTCCAGATCGTGGTCATGAAATGGAAATTTTTTTTTTGATATCTTGCCTGATTGGGGAATAGATAGGAAGATATTTTCGATTACTTTGAACAATGCTAGTGTTAATGAGTTAATGGTAAGGATTATGAAAGAACAATTTAATTTGCAAAATAGTTTGATTTGTAATGGTGAGTACTTTCATGTGAGGTGTAGTACTCATGTGTTGAATCTTATTGTTCAAGAGGGCTTAAGGGTGGCTAGTGGTGCTTTGAAAAAGATTAGAGCTAGTATAAAATATGCAAAAGCATCAAAGGCAAGAAAGATTGTATTTAAAGAGTGTGCTCTTCAAGTGAGGGGTATTGATACTAAGGTAGGTTTGAGAATGGATGTGATCACTTAGATGGAATTCTACCTATGTTATGCTTGAAAGTGCACTTAAATATTGACGTGCTTTTGGTTATTTAACTATCTGTGACTGAAACTATGTCCATTGTCCATCAAATGAAGAATAGAAAAGGGCTGAAAAAATATGAGTTATTGAAGCCCTTTTATGTCATTACTAACTTGTTTTCTTATTTAACTTATTCAACATCTAATCGTTATTTTATGCATGTTTGGAAAATTGAATGTTTGTTGTGTGAGTCTAAAGAGGGTGATGATCCATTGATTAGTGAGATGATTTTCACAATGATTATCAAGTTTTCCAAGTATTGGCTAGAGTATTGTGAGATTCTTGCTATTGAAGCTATTCTTGATCCACAGTTGAAGTTTAAAGCTATTCCATTTTGTTTTGTAATAAAGATTGATCTTTCTACTTGTGAAGAAAAGATTTAAGATTTAAGAAAAAAGATGTACTTGTTGTTTGATGAATATGTGAAGGCAAATTCAAATGAGTCAAATGCTTCAACTTCTCAAATTTCTCCTTCAATACAACAAGTTTCTTATATGGATGATGAACAAGTTATGGATGCATTTGATGTAAGTTAGTTAATGTATTTAAAGTACTTTATTTTATTTATTTTTAGTTATGAATGTTTTGCTTTATTTGTTAATTTAAAGTATTTATCATTGATTGTTTTGTTTCATTTCTATTTTAATGTCTTAAAGGAATATGTTGATTATTTGAGCCAACATGCTACTGACAATAGAAAGTCTGAATTGGATTTATATTCAGAAGAAGTGATTCTTGATCCTAAGTTTTTTGATAAGTTAGATGTGTTGAATTATTGGAGAGATCGTCGGGACTGTTATCCAAACCTTTCCAAGATGGCTTGTGATGTTTTGAGCATTCCAATCACTACGATAGCTAGTGAGTTTGCATTTAGTCTTGGTTCTCATGTGCTAACCAAGTATCGTACTTTCCTTCTTCTTGAAAATCTGGAATTAATCATTTTAACCCAAAATTGGTTGCATGGTTTTGTAGAATTGAGTAATTTTTATAACTTGTTATTAATTTTTTTTCCTACTACACTGTTCATTGATGAATAGCTAATATAACATTGTATTTTTTTTTTTTTATTGTAGATGAAGATAAATTAAATATTGAAAGAGAAGAAGTGTTCATAGATGTATCCGGTCAAGACTCTAATGTGGTTTAATGTTGATGGCAAAAAGCTTGAGGAATTGAAATTGTTTTTTTTTATTATTTTTTAGTATTTTGTAATGTTGTTTAAGACTTAAAAATTATAGACTTCAATATTGTTTAACTTGTGTCTTTTTCAAGACTTGAACTATTTTGTGATCATATTCTAGTAATTAATTTTTATTTTATATTTTACTTTTTTTTTTTTAAATTGAATGTGTTTTGGATAAAAAAAATATATATAATGTGTTTAATTTTTTAAAAACTTTTAAGTGGGTTGACCCGTTTAACTCACCAACCTATGGTGGGCCGATCCGAGCTCATTTTTTAAAACTTACTAATGAGTGAGTCGAGTTAGCCCAGCCCACCAACTAGGTGGGTCAAGGTGGGCCGACCCGTTTTGACAACTCTAAGTATAAGTGATATGTGTTGGGTTGAGTCTTTTTTTTTTTTGTCTATTTTTCAACCCAATTCAATTAAATATAATTGAGTTGGGTTGGATTGAGTTTATGTAATTTTTTTTTGTCACTTAGTCCATCTTTAATTGGATTGAGTTGATTATTGGGTTATACCATTAAAAAATTGTATTCTTTTTTAAGTCATTGAAAAATTACAAAAATCTTTAAACTAAAAAATAATAAAAGATATTTTTAAAAGTCCATGTTCATATTAATATTGAGAATAAAGTATATGTATATGACTATGTGAATGATTTTAGGATTTTCTATTAGGGGTATTCACGAGTATGGGTAACTCGTGAACCCAACCCAACCCAACTCGACCCAACCCGGTTTGAACGGGTTGATAGAGTGTTTGGGTCAAACCCAACCCAACCCAATCTCAACCCGATGACTTATGGGTTGGGTAACGAGTTTTGTTGTATGAACCCGTAACCTGCCCAACCTAATCCGAACTACATATAATAATAATAATAATAATAATAATAATGATAATGATAACAAAACAAAAAGTTTACTCTCACTCACTCAACACTTTCACCCTCTATATATACCTCTAACCTTCTCACTTTCAAAAAACCCTCAAAATAGAAACATTCTCTGTGCGAGTCACTGTCGCCCTCCGTTGTTGCATCACTACAAGTCATTGTCGTTCTCTGTTGTTGCATCACCGCAAGTCATTCCCTCCCTCCACTGTTGCATCATTGTGGTCATCCGTGCGTCATTGCAGCTCTCCCCACGACCCTCCACTGCTCTTGCCCTTCGCTGCATCATCCTCCGTTGTGCGTCACCCTCCACTATTGTTTGTTACATAACAAACAACTTTTAAAACACCATAGGAAGCACTAGTAATCTTTTTATTAGATTTTATTTGGTAATTTCTTCCATAATCTTTAGAAAGTCAAATCAATATGGTTCATCTTAACATAGTCTACATTAATTCCTGCTATTATTTGTAATTTAACAAGGACTTTTTTAAAAATACATTACTGACTTGATAATTTTTTAAACAAAATTTGAAAATCTATTATGATTTTTTTAAAAATTTTAATTTTAATTTTTTTTAAAAATACATCACTGATCTGATGACCCAACTCAACCCAACCTGTTTATGATTGGGTTGAGTTGGGTTGGGTTTGAAAATAAAATCACGCAAACCCAACCCACTAAAAATTGATCGGGTTGGGTTAAAAATTTATGCAAACTTAGTCCAACCCAACCCATGAACACCCCTATTTTCTATATTAGTAATTTACTATTTAATATATAATTAGTATTTTATTATAGATTTGTTTAATATACGCAAGTTGAGTTGAGTTTTGGTTAGTTCCAAAACATCATACCCATCATTTTATCCAATTATAATTGAGTTTACTAAAATAGAATTAATGTAAAATAGAATTAATGTAACTCAAATGACTCAATCCAACCCATAAAAATCCAATTGGATTGAATTGAAATGAACTTGTTCACGAATTGGATGCCATCTTCTTACACCCTAAAAATATCACAATATTCCTACCCACTCAAGAGAATAAAAATGGAGGAATACGGACATGATAAAAATTATAATATTATCACGAATCAATAATACTCATAAATATTTCCTAATCTGTGAAATAAACGTCCCTGAAATATTACATATGAAAGTAAAATTACTAACACTACTTGTTGAATCATTAGTACATCAAACCCTAATTTAGTTCACACAAATCTTTCATCAGACAGAGAGAAACTGATCGAGAGATTTAGTAGACTTCTAAGCAATAACAAAATGTAATTTTGAAAATTTAAGGAAAAGCTTATGGTGGAAGTTAGTTGATTTTCAGCCTCAATATAAAATGTTCTATTTAAACATAAGTGCTCAGTAAAGTAAATTATATGTTGAAATAATTAAAAAATATCAAATGACAAAAATAAACATTTTTATATGATATATGATATATGAATTTTAATTTTATTTTACAAATAAAGGTAAATTTTGAGTTGCTATAATTTTAGTTTTTTAATCAATTTTAAGCTCTTGTAATTTTTTATTTATAAATAAATTATTTGTATTGCTTTTTTAGTTTCAATTATTACATTTTTTTATATTATGTATTCTATTATTAATATTATACTATAACTTGGAGTATTTTAAATCAAATTTAAAATAACAAAAAAAACAATTAAACTTTGATTGTGTTAATTAACTTAATAGTTAAAATAAATTTTATAATATATAAATTTATTAAAATTTTAAAAAAAATATATAAAAATTATCATTTTTAATTTTATGAATTATAATGAAAAAATAATAAATTAAATATTAAAAATATTACCATGTTAAAAATAAATAGTGTAATATAAAAAATTTGTAAGAGAAATAGTGAAAAAAAAAGTAAATAATAAAATCTTGTTTTATTTTAAAAGGGAAATAAGAAAAGTTTATAAATGCTTTATGGATAAAAGTGGAATAAATATAAAAAGTTAGAACCTAGAAACTAGCATTTAAAAAAAAATGTAAAAAAAAATGTTATTTGAGGTAGCATTTAAAAAAATACTACAAGCTTTTAAAATTATGGAACACCTAAATAAGCTGAAAAACTACTACTAAACAAAACTAGAAACTAGCTGAGATACTTTGGCTGGCTTCTATTTTTTTTTTTTACTGACTGAAAGTTTGTTTAATCGTTCCGCGGTAAACAAACTTTTTTCTAATAATTTCTAGCATTTTATGAAGTAGTGTTTTTTAACATGCAAATTTCTAATTTTTAAATTTTATTCTTTTTCTATCCTTATTGAATTTTTATATTACCCTATTTAAATAAAACAAGGTTTTTTTTTTCACTCATTCCTTTTACTTTTACACATTTTTTTTATATTAAACTTATTATTTTAACCATTATATGATCTATAATATTTAATTTATTATTTGGACATTATATTCCACGATTAACAATGATAAACGGAAGATTATTTTATTTTTATTAATTTTTGAATAATTCTATGTTAGACGATTTATTTTAACTTTAATACTGGTTAACATAATAAAAATATAATGTTTATTTGAAAGTAATTTTTTTTTACTTTATTTTAAATTTGATTAAAATATTTTAAGATATAGTATATATAAGATTAATAGTGAATATATAATATGAAAAATATAATAATTGAAACTAAAAATGTAATGAAAATAATTTATCTACAAAAAAAATTACAATTACGAGAGTTTAAAATTAATTAAAAAAATTAAAATTATAACACCTCTAAATATATTTTTATCCATAAATAAAATTGAATTTTATATAAAAATATTATATAAATATGTGAATTTCTGTCATTTTATATTTTTTAACTATTTCAATAAATATTTTTGTTAAACATTTATAATTTAAAAGCTTTCAGCTATGGGCCTATCATGTTTCAACTAATTTTTTTTAGATAATTTTGCTAAATATAGTGTGCAAATATACATTATCGTCCTTCATTATACTATCAGCTCACAAAAATCTTACACACAAAAAAGAACGACTATTTCTTTTAGAATAATATATGCATTTCACAACTTTCGGTTTGAATTTATCATAAATAAAATATTATAATTAATTAAAAATGTAAAACTATTTTTACAATTAAACTCATAATATTTATTAAACTAGTCCCTAAAATTATAAAAATATTTAAATTATCAACCGTCGATTATTTTAATCCTTATTTGGGCAATGCCAAGAACTCAAATTATCATTGTTGGACCACTTCAGGGACTACAGTTATATTTTGTAATATTATTCTGTTTTTTTATACTATTATTCTAGATACTATTGGCAGGGATTCGTGGGCTGAGGATATGGTAGAGGAAAAGAATTTGCCAAAGAATTTATCCCGTAATCTATACATTTGGCATAGAAAGAAGGCTTAACGTAACTTTGAGTTATAAAATTTATTTATTTTTTGCATTTTTATTTATAATATTTTAAAAGTGTTATTTTGATATTTTAAATACTGTTTTTGATATATTTTGGTCAATTTGGTGAAAACATTATCAAATTTATATATTTTTGGCATATTTTGCTCCATTAAATTTATAAGAGGGTCTGTTTTGATCCATAAGTGTGTCTGTTTCGATAAAAAGGTAACATTTATGTGAAACTAACAAATTAATTCAACGACCAAGCAAATGATTAACAAAAGATCAACTAATGGTCTCGGTTAAATTTTGTAACGTTTTCATCAAATGAACAAAATGTGAAAAAAAGCCAAGGAAACACAAGTTGTTCTCTAACACAAACTTATATAACGAACCAAGTAATGCCAAGGCATTCTACTACGTTGCACGTTGCTACCCATCATATTCCTAATCCGAGTATCTTCAGTACAATATTTTTAATAATTAAATATATTTTTAGTAATTTAAATATAGAGTTTTTTTTTTTGTTTCAATTTTTTAAATTAAAAGTTATTTTTTTAATCCTTCAAATATGATAAATTTTATTTTTAGTCATTTTTGTTAAAAATTGACAAACAAAGCATGTAAATTTTGTAATACGTGACGATAAAAAATCATCACAAGTTGTAAAGTTTATATACTTTTGTTTAACAATTTGAACAAAATAATTAAAAATAATATTTATCACATTTAAAGAATTAAAAAAATTAAACTTTAATTCTAAGAACTAAAAAAATAAATACATAAAGGGATTAAAAATATATTTAAACATATTTTTAATAAGAATAAGATAGTAGAATGATATATTAACAAAATTTTAGTGTCAAGTAATATCACCCTTCATTTAAATGATATTTAAAATAATTAACTTAAGGATTGTAATTATTTTATACTATAAAATTTTATTATAATATTAGTGCATTATACTTATTCTTATTTTAATAGTGGATTTTACAAAGTTATCCGGTGTTGATGTTATCTTACTGAACCTGAAATTAGTAAGTCTTGGGCTAAGATCGATTGTGCCAACTTTGTTGCAAGCGTGGATGAATCCGAATATATTATGGAATACTATTCTGGTAGGTATCAGCAGCATAAAATGTCATAGATACTTCTATTATCAATTTTGTTTCTTTTTTATTTAATAATGAATGGACAATATTGAACAGTCAAAGTTCTTATCTGTCTAACTAAAACACGGTTAAATATATTCGTGCTCATCCTTACATTAACATAATATTTTGACAAATCTACTTCTAAGGAATATTTTGTCACTGTTTTATAAACCTTGACTTCACGGCTAAAACTGTAACATGTGTACCACTAAACACCAGCTGGAACAATTGGTGTGAAATTGTCTGAGCTTAACCTAATTTTGTTTTAAGTTTTAAATATATAATTGCATAAATACAATGACAAAATATATTTATTTTATACAAAATACTGAAATTTTTTCATTATAATCTCTAAAGTTTTTGATTGGATTGATTTTTATTTTTTATTTATTAATAAATATTAGTAGTTAGTGAAAAGAGTTGATTTTACGACTTTTCATACATTTTTCTTTATCTTTTATCATTTGACCACTTTTATATTTTCTTTGATTGATTTTTGTCTTTAATGTTTTTTTAAAATTAATTTCTTTAATAAAAAAAATTATCAAAATGACATGTAACATAAACAGTTGAGAGGTTGTCAAATAAACACCTTACCACTAATATATGTCACTAAAAAAAAGGAAATAAAATGAAAAAATACACTAAAAACAAATACAAATCAAACTAAATTTTATGAATTATATAAATGAAAATTTTCAACATATTTTATTTTTGTGATAAAAAAAAATCAAAATCTTCCTTGAAAAGAATCTTTCAGAGACTCTGGAGCCTATACTAATAGTGATACTTGGCCTTTTATTTGGGCAAATTAAGCATCGCAATTAACTTTTTTTTTCTTAGGATTAGGTAAACCAACGACCAGACATGTTTGTTCTTTTGTTTTGTTTATGGATACGTGTACAGACCGCCATAGCGAATGCATAAAAAAGATCACCTTTTATCGGACTATCGCTCTGAACAACGAATAAAAAAACAAAAAATTAACGCTAATTTGCAAATTTAATAATTCTTAATTAGTTATTGTGGTTGATCATGTTAGAAATTTGCTGCTTATAATAATTATATTATTCATTAGGAGATTTGGTTTTATGAATTCAAATTGAATAGATAATTTAATATTTTGTTTAAATATATTTTTAATCTTTTATTCAAATATTAAGTTTTTTTATTAATTTTATTTTAGTCATTTAAATTAAAATTTATTTTTTTAATCATTTAAATATAATATTTTTTTTATTCATTTGGTTAAAATTGTCAAACAATATATTTAATAATTTATGATATTTTTTTGTCAAAATTAAATTGTTAAATAAAAATAAAAAATTTATATACTTATTTAATGATTTTGACAAGAGACTAAAGATAATATTTATCATATTTAAAAAATTAAAAATCAAATTTTAATCTCAAAAGACTAAAATCACCCAATTGAAGGATTAAAATTATATTTAATCCTTAATATTTTTTTTGAAAAAATTAATCACTGTCAATTTTAAAATCACTCTCTCTATTTGAATAATTTTTCTATAAACACTTATAAGAAAAAAAAACAAAAGTTTTTCCAGTCAAATCTAACTAACTTAACTGAGCTTAAATATTTTGAATTTCTTTTTTATCGCATTATGTATTTTGTAAAGAATTGTGATATGTTTTGTGTGAAAATATTATAACTATTTCTTCTCCACACTAAAGAAAAGATTCATGGTGAATGATTGTTACTATTCTAACAAAATTTCAACGGCAAGGCAAGTGACCAACTTTATTTTTTCTTTCGGCTGAATAATAAAAACCCAAGTGGCCAACTATTAAATTCAAACTTGTCTAATAAATATATACAAATTTTTATACAGGATATTCGTAATTATTTATTAAAATATTTTTTATGCATATCACAAAAATCTATGCATTAAGTTATATTTTAACTAAAAAATAATTATAAACAAAGAAAAATAAATAAATTGTATATATTATTAATATTTTACGACAAAAATTTTCAACGATCATCGGAGAATAAATTACTTTTAGATTGTTAAAATATAGGAGACAAAAAAAGCGTTGTTACAATAGTTCGAACGCAAATTTAACCACAACTACTTAACCATTGAACTACAATGTTTAATCGATGATAATATTAATAATATATTATAATTGTTATTTATATTTGAATATTTAATATTATAGTAGTATAATATATTTTGTATATAAGTAAACATAAATACATAAGTATTTTTTATTCTTATTATAATTTTATTATTCATATTTATTATTATTAAATGCTAATGAATAATTTCTATATATATTTTTTTAAAATTTTATTATATCAATGAATTTATATTTAAAGAATAAATTTATAAAATTATATTAACTTGTGATTTGATTATTTTTAACTTTTTTTTAAGGAAGAGTATAAATTTTGTTAGAACCAAGATATTTGATGATGTTTGACTCCTAATATTTTGATAGGTTTTGATGATAACAAATGTAATAATATTTAATCAACTAATAGTTTTAGACTAAGTGATTTCAGGAAATCAAAGTGAGAATAGACAATGCTAAAATCACTCAAACTCTCATTTACACCTTAATTGTCTGATAACTCGTAATGATTAATTGAGTGCATTAATTACTTCTGATTAGACTAAAATTAAATTTGGAACGACCTTGCAAAATTCATTAGATCAAATGGTACGTCTTGGAAAGACTCATACGAAGTCTAAGACCAGACCATACAACAGTCTCGGATGGACTATATGAAGTCTTGGGATAGACAACACAAGTCTAGGATCAAATTATGCATATGTACTGGACTAGACCATGTATGGAACACGGTCAGACAATGTATAGTTAAGACAGACCATGATCAAGTTAAGTCAGATGATATCTGAAACTAAGCCAGATGATGGCTGAAGCTAGGCTAGACCATGTCTTTCATTCTAGACCATGCTCAGTCAGACTAGACTGAGTCTGTTAAGCCAGACGTTGTCTGTGTAAGAACAAAATATGGTCTGTCATATGTGCTGAGGAATATGTGCTTTATAATTAATTCCTTACACAAATAAAGACATTGCTATTATAGAAAGAAAGGGAGATACTTTCTGATATTACTCTCTTCTATTCCTCGTATTGCTTGCATGTCTCGAATTGTGTGAAGTGTGTAGGTATAGCTAAAAGACCAATAAGCATTGGGATGCACACCTTAAGCTAAAAGTCAACTGTGACAGAGACAAAAACTTGCTCCAGTCACATCAAACACAGTCAAAGCTACTTCAACACTCTTCTGTGAGACAATGGAAACAAACCTTCTCCAACGTTCAAATCCATGAAGCTCACTATATAAGGAAGCTTCCATGCAACGAGAAGAAAAATGAACAATAACGAACTCATTTAAATCAATTTGTAAAGCAAGCAAAGCACTCTGAGAAAAAGCCAAGAACACGAGCTGAGAGAAAAGAGAATACCCATCCTCTACAAGCTTATATAGATTCAACACTTGTTCATATCCTCTCTTTGAGAGTTATCTGATTCTTATACATTTTTGTATAGAAAGCCAGGAGTGCCTTAGTGATTAAAGAATACTTGGGAAGTATAATCTTAGGGGGAGATTCATACTAGTAACTAGAAATGGTTTAGAATACTTGTAGCCAGAAGTGGCAGTGAAGAATACTTGTTTTGTAATCAGTTGATTATAGTGGAACCCTTTAATAGTTGTTAAAGCAGAACTAGACGTAGCTTAAGTTTTGAGTGAACCAGTATAAAAACAAGCTCTCATTTGCTGTCTTGTGATTACATATATTTATCTTGCCTACTGTGCTCTTTTGGAAAGGCTTTCAAAGCTTTGTCTTGAAAGGATATATTTGCTGATTTAAACTAACATATCCAAGGAGGCAACTTGTGAACTAATAGTATTTACGAAAAAGTTTTAACCCATTATTCAACCCCCCCTTCTAGTGTGTTCTTGTGTATTTCAAATTTTAATTTTTTTAATACTGACATTTTTAATAGAGACTGGGTCATCCTCATGAAGTTCAACCAGTGATCCACTAGTTCGACTGTTGACCCAATGCTTCGATCGGTTCGATTTTTAAAACTATGGTTGAGACTATACATGCCATCAGGGTCGGCCTAAGGATAAAACAACTAAAGCTCTTGCATGGGCCCATCAACAAAAAAATATTTTTTATTATTTCTGTCAAGTAAAATTTATTATTAGTTAGTAAGTAATTATATATATATAAAAAAAGAGTTAAGATTGCTTTGATTCTCATAGTCTTGTCATTTTTTATCTTGCTTAAAGCCCACTGTAGCATTGAAAGGTGTTAAGGCGTTGGTCAACTTCTAGGTCTAGTGGTCCCGACAATAAAGCTTGAAAGAGGTAGTGAGACTGTTGGTTAGCTAGGTTAGGAATAGAGGTGGTCCAGTCACATGAAACATTAAGTTAGTAAGTAAATGGCTAGATTATTAAGGACCCTTAATTTAAGGGACAAAAACAAACAAATAGTTATTAAAACCCCACAGGAAAGAACGTCAACAAGTAACCAAGACAATAGAGATGAAGAATTACAAATAACAGGAATAGAAAATTCATTACATAATTGGTCAATACCTACAATAAAAAAGAGTGAAGTTTATAAACAACATAAAATATGATCTAGTAATCAAGATGAAATACATGTATTAGAATATATAAAAATGGATATAACTTTATCCATTTAGGATTATTTAAGGTCGCTACAAAACCCAATTACATATTAGGAATTAATAGCCCAATATTAATGTTATTAAGAGATGTTAGACTTAAAAAGTTTAATGACTCTATTATAGCAATATTAGAAAGCAACCTCCATGATGGACCCGTTTTCTTTAACTGTTACCCAAATTTCTCCATGAATATTAGAAATGAAAAGACAAGTAATGCAATAAAATTGTATGTAAAAATTCCTGATGAAATAGTAGATGAGGTCTCTAGCCCAATACAAATTATCTATCGCATCTATTATAAAATTACCAACATAGATTACAATTATAGAGCTTTAAGATCTTCACCCAAAGAAGAAACAATATTGGTAGAGGCCAACCTTAGAAAATCATCCATACAAGTACCTAAAAGATTAAGCCATAATGAAATTATTAGTAAAATACCAAAAGATTGGTTATTAGAAGTAGTCTTAGAACCAATAGTTTATAATACCCAAGTAAGGGAAATAATCCAAGAAGGAAGCAATATTAGATTAAGGATGAATAGGTCATCATCCTTTAGCATTCATGAACCACAAATAATTCATAGAGGTCAACCCTCAAGGCATTCTATCGATGGATCTACCATAAATCTAGATTTACGGGGATTAGACAATAGTATGTCAAAAATATTGAAACCAATATACCAAGAAACCAAAAGATCAGAATCACCACAATATTCTCCTACTACATCACAAGTTCTTAACACTATAGATAAAGAAACTCCTTTTCAGATTGATAAGGAATGGATTAGAAAAGACTTTAATGTAGATTACAACAAAATTCAAAGAAAGTGGTATTTCTCTACCTTTACTGAAAATCAAACAATAAGTTTTAGGAAAAAATATTATGGTTATATGCAAAAGGAAGAGTTAAACTTATATTTCTTCGATTGGTTTCAACAATACTGTAAAAATAAAAAAATAAACTATCCTTTTGACAAAATCATAGAAATAAATCCTTTAGGAAAAACTACAAGTTGGAAAATAATTAACCAAGAAATCATAGAATCAGAGTATTTGCCTCAATAGGCCATCGTTATTCAGGTATCAAGAGATTTAGAAATAGAGGCAAGTCCTTATAAGGACACAAAAGGAGAGGATAAAACTTATGATAAAAAGGATATTAAAAAATTACATTCGCAGTTGAATTACTCCAACATAATGTTAGATACAATGTCAAGACAAATTACTAGAATTGAATTCCAAAACATGAGAAATAACCCTAGTACTTCCTCGTCAACATTAACAAAACCCCAGTTAAACCAATATATAAACTAATTAATGTCCCTCAAAAAGAATTAGAAGCAATCAGATTTGAAAGCAATATTGATATAAAAATAGAAGAAATCAGGAATAGGTTAGTAAGGCTAGACCTAGAAAAAATTTCAATAAATACCTTAGACGAAACCACAGAGGTCAATAGGCTTAAAAATTATCCAAAACTTAGAAACTACTACCCAAGACCATCACCCACAAATGTTAAATGGTCTTAGTGAACATGCCATATTAGATTTAACATGTCAAATGTCTATGGCAACAACAGCCTATATAACAAAAGGATGTTTTGACAAGAGTGCAATAATAGCAATAGTACAAGGATTTATCGGCCAACTCAAAGGTTGGTAGGATAATTTATTTACAGAAATATATCGAACATCTATTCTCAACGGTATTAAACCATAAACCCAAGATTTAGATGTTGTTTCCACGTTAATATTCAGTACTATTCAAAGTTTTATAGGAGATCCCAATATATTTAAAGAAAGAGCAACAAGTTAATTAGCCAATTTATACTGCCCAACTGTGTCAACTATAGATGGTACAAGGATACCTTCCTATCCAAAATAACCCTGAGAGAAGATGGATTTGCGGGATTTTGGAAAGAACGATTTATCGCTGGTCTCCCAAAATTATTCTTGGTAAAGGTAAAAACAAATTTAGAAAAACATTATGGTAAAATAGCTTATGATAATTTAACCTATGGCCAAATACACAATATAATGATAGATACTGGAATACAAGTCTATATAGATTTCAAATTACAAAACAAGATGAGAAAAGAAAGCACAACAAATAAAAAAGAAATAGGGACTTTCTGTCATCAATATGGTGTAGAAATGATAAGAGCACCTAGTACCTAATTAAAAAGAAAAAAAATAAGAAAAACGCAAATAATTATAGGAAACCATATAAAAAGCAATATACTAAACCATAATTTACACCCATTAGTCAGCCAATCCAAAAGCCTTACAAATCTAAGAAAAGGCCCAATAGGTAGAACAATAAGAAAACCAATTCTTGTTGGAAATGTGGCAGGATAGGGCATTATGCTAATAAATGTAGAGTTCAACAGAAAATAAATGAACTAAAGGTAGAAGATAAACTTAAAGAAGGCTTATTGAATGCTCTCATTAATTCAAAACAACAAGAAGAAACATCCTGGGAAGATGAATCCGAACTAGATGTTGTATACCAACCAATTTAGAATCTTCTGGCGAAGAATTCTGTCTAGGACCTGAACTATGCACCTCTTCAAATTGTAAAGCAATAAATGTATTGACAAGAGATCAAACCACAACCCTCATTACCATAATATAAAAATTAGAAGAATCTTCGTTAAAAACTGAATTTATACAACAACTTAATAACCTAATCCAAAAGGACGAAGATAGTAGGAATAATATCAAAATAGTTAGTATGAAAGAAATTTATGATAGGTTTAAAGATCCAAGTCGAGTCTCTATCAAAAATCTTCAAGAAGAAATTAAAAATATTAAGAGGGAAATCCAAGAATTAAAATGTAGTGGTATAGAACTAGAATATAAAATACTATAATTAGAAGGAAAATAATTAATTAAAACTCAAGAGAATTATCAAACAGAAGAAGGAGAGGAAGAACCTTCAATCTCCCAACAAAATTATTTAAACTTACTAAGTATAATTACTACCCATAAGTGGCATAGTAAGGTTACAATAATAGTTAAAGGACAAAAATTTGAAATGATTGCTCTAATAGATTCAGGAGCAAATATCAATTGTATTCAAGAAGAATTAATACCCACAAAATATTATGAGAAAATCAAAGAAGGTGCTAGAAGTGCAAATGGGACAGTAATGGATATTAGGTATAAATTATCTAATGTAAAAATTTGTAAAGGAAAGATTTGTTACAATACATCCTTTGTGTTAATTAAAAATATGGATAAATTATTAATATTAGGAACCCCTTTCTTAACCTTATTATATCCTTTCCAAGTTATTGAAAAAGGATTAATAACCTCGACCCTAAATAAAGAAATATGTTTCGACTTTATAAGGCCTCCTAGGATTAAAGAGTTAAATCAATTAAAAAATTCTTCAATAAGTCAGATAACTATAATTAAAAAATTCTTCAATAAGTCAAATAACTATAATTAGTAGAAAGGAAACCCACATTAATATGTTAAATAAAGAAATTAGATTTAAGAGAATAGAAGAACAAATTAAGACATCAAAAATACAAAAAATAATACAAAATTTTGAAAAACAAATAAAAAGTGAAATTTGTGAACTAAACCCAACCACGTTTTGGCATAGGAAAAAGTACGAGGTAGAATTACCTTATGTAGATACTTTTAATGAGAAAAACATCCCCACTAAGGCTAGACCAATTCAAATGAATCAACAATATTTAGAATATTGTAAACAAGAGATTAACGAATATTTAGAAAAAGGATTAGTTAGGCCTTCAAAATCTTCTTGGAGTTGTTGCTCTGGATTCTATGTCATGAAGGCATTAGAAGTAGAAAGAGGAGCTCCTAGGTTAGTAATAAATTACAAACCATTAAACAAAGCTTTAAAGTGGATTAGATACCCTTTGCCTAACAAAAATGATTTGATTAAAAGATTAAACAATTCCACAATATTTTCAAAATTTGATTTAAAATCATGATACTACCAAATTTCTGTAAAAGAAGAAGACAGGTACAAAACTGCTTTTGTAGTACCTTTTGGCCATTACGAGTGGAACGTAATGCCATAGGGACTTAAGAATGCACCTAGTGAATTCCAAAACATTATGAATGAAATATTTTATCCTTATATGAATTTTAAAATAGTTTACCTAGATGATGTATTAGTCTTCTCAAAGAATGTTAACCAACACGAAGAATATCTAAATAAATTCATCTCAATAATAAAAGAAAATGGATTAGTAATCTCAGAAAAGAAAATGAAAATATTTCAAACTAAGACTAGATTCTTAGGTTTTGAAATTTACCAAGGCACTATATGTAACACCTCAAAATTTACAACTGAGTAAATAAGGGTGTTAGTAGATTAACTGGTATTTAAATTGAATATATGATTAGTAATTAATTTCTTGAGGATTAATTTTGTGTGAATATATTATGTGGTAGATAATTATAAAAATATTTGTAATTAAAATTGAGGTGTTTTAATAATAATAATAATAATAGACATATGGTGTAATTAGTAATTTTGTGAAAATAGAAGATTAAGTAAAATTGTGTGTAGTTAAATTAATGCGTATGTGATTATAGTAATTTAATTGATTAAAGTGTCGTGTGATATATATGTATGTATGTGTGTATTGATTTTTATAGTATAATTATTTTTGGTAACCGAGAAAATAAATTCAGGTCCCATTTGAAATTTCAAATTGGCACGTGAATTTTATATTTTGCTATCTAAGCAAGCTTAGACTAGAACCCCTGTACTTTGAGTATTTAGAACCTCAATATATAATCAAATATATTATCCTATTAATTCTATTCTTTTTAGAGAATACAATTTTTACACACTTTTCTTCTTCTCCCTAACTCACGGCCATCCTTCTCCCTCTTCAATCACTAAAATTTCCTTCTCTCCACTACAACACCACTCCATCGTAACACATCAACAATTGAACATGCAAATCTCTTCCCCTTTTCACAGACTCACATTACAGAAACAACAACAACAACAAAATGAAAATCCCTTTCTCAATTTTTTCTCTTTTCTTTTACCACTTCTCTTCTCCCCTTTTTGGCAACAACCCTAGCCACCATCCCACCCACCTCCAAGCACCAAAATAGCCCCAATTCACTTTATCTTCTTCATGCAAGTTAGTGGATCAAAGCCCCAATTCCCTTTCATCCTCTTCAAGATTGAGAGCTCCATCACACCTATGGAGGGTTGATGCGTGGTGGTCTAAGGGGCAGTAGAGTCTGGTGCTAGCGTGGTGGTCGAGAGCGCGGTGATAGCATTAGATTTTTTGTTTTCAGGTTTCGAACGAGCAGCAACAAGCGAGGAGCAAGTTGTAGTTGTTAAGGTTTTCGTTCTTTCTCAAAATCAGAGGTAAGGGGTACTCTTCTTTGTGAACTCAAATCATGGTTGAGTTGAGGGAGACTCAACCATGAGCATGCATGATTGTCCCTTGTGTGTTGAAAACCACACATGCAAATGTGGGGTTGGATTATAATTGCGATTTGTGTGAAATTTTTGAAAATTGTGGCTGTTTTAGGGATAAATGTTATGTTGCTTGTTGATTTTGGGTTGAATTAGAAAATGGGAAGTGCTCTAAATGTAAAGGAGAGTCTGCCCAATTTTTCCTAGAATTGTTTGATGAAGTTTGTTTGTAAAAACTAAACCAAAATCTTAAGAGGAAACGTTGACAGGTTTAGACTCCCCATAATCAGTTGCAGTGTAATCTATTTCTATAAAATTCTAACCGTTGGATTTCTACAAAATTAGTTTTAAATTAAAATATATTTAGAATGCAACCTTTTTTATGTTAAGAACTTTTTCAGATTATCTCATATTTAGGTTCATTTGTAACTCACAAAAAAACTGCCCTATTTTATAATTGGGGCTGGCAGTGTTAGAATTTATTCAATTCTATACTTATATAATAATATTTTTGGAAATGTGATTACTATTTATTAATCCAGGGAAAACAAGCTTTCTAATCATGCATCATACAAAATTTTCTAAATTTAACTCATATTTTTACTATGTCACTGTTAGTGAATTAGAGAAACAAAATACTAATTTTCAAGTGTTGGAACATAGCTCTATAGAAATTTTACAAAGAATGATACAAAAGTTGTTTTTGAACTAATTATACCTTCTTTTTTTTAAAGATAATTATGTTAGCTTTAATTGATAAAAAGTTTCATGTAATTTGGATTTTTGAAGGCTTATAAAAGTGTAAATCATTGGACCAAGGTTTGATGACAATTAAATCTATCTTGACCTCGCCACAAGTATTCATGTGTAAAGTGATTTCTATTTGTAATTTTATTAAGCTAAAGTGTTTATATGTGTGAATTGTGTGCATAATATCAATTGTTTGTGAATCTTTGAAATATTGAACCCTAGGCCAATGATTGAATATGATAGGCATGTTACATGATTGGAAGTAGAAGCACCAAGACATGGGAAAAAAATGAAAATGACATGCATTATGTCTCTTGAAAATGACATTGTAGCCAAATGACATGCATAATACATTTATTCTTGGTAGATAAAAAAGAGCAAATAGAATTATTGTGGGTGTGCATAAAGGCTGAAAGAGTATAATTTTCATGCCAATGTGTGGGCTGATAAGTTTATCACTTTAAGGCTTGTGTAGCTATATTTGTAATGCCGCAGGGGTCTAAGTTTATTCTTTACCGAGGAAGATGATTTTACATTTATGCATGATCACATTGCACTAAAAAAATCACATTGTTTTGACTGTAGCATCCAATGGCATAATCTCTATAGTATTACCTAGCGGAAGAACAACACACTCAAAGTTTGCTATGCTTGTTCCAACATTGGAGAACTCAACTTGCAATATTCACTAGGGGAGTGAACTAGTAGAGTTGTTGAAACAAACAAAGTTAATAATATGGGATGAAGCTCCAAATGACACATAAATATTGTTTTGAAGCATTAGACAAAAGTCTAGAGATATCATGAGTTCAAATGATGCAACTTCTACAAATTCTACCCATCATTTTAAGAGGAAGTCGTTTTGACATTGTTCATGCAACAATTAATGCTTCATGTCTTTGGAATGATTGTCATGTTTGTGTTAACACATATAGAAGACATCCAAAATAGAGAAGAAGAAAGGGGGCTAGGGTTTCATTGATGTAATAGAATGAATACTTCTTGGTACAAAAATAAAGAGAGACCTATTTATATATATAGGCAAAGTACCAAACTACTCCTAACTAATATAAAACTAAATATTATCTAACATCCCTTCTCAAACTCATGATGCATTATTAAGATGCATTGAGAGTTTGTCAGATAGAAAAAATGAAAGCGTTTAATAGAATACGATTTTGTAAACAAGTCAGCAATCTGCATAGTAGAGGAGACAAAAGGCAAAGTAATGGTGCCATGTAGGAGATGATGGTGAATGAGATGACAATCAATCTCAATATGCTTTGTGCGCTCATGAAAGACCGAATTGTGTGTGATTTGAATAACACTCTTGTTGTCACAGAACATAGGAGTGGGTCTAGAGAGAGAAACACCTATATCAGAAAGTAACCAACGTAACCAAACTATCTCTGCAGTTGTGAAAGCCATAGCATGATACTCAACTTCAGTAGAAGAGCGAGAGACAATATCTTGCTTCTTGCTCTTCCAAGAGATAAGAGAGTCTCCTAGGAAGATGCAAAAACTTATGGTAGACTTACGGTCAATGGGATCACCAGCCTAATCAGCATCAGAGTAAGCACACAACTCTAAGGAAGAGGATGAGGGAAATAAAATAAAAGACTTTGAAATTGAGTGCCATGAAGATATCTGAGAATGCGAAGAGCAGCTCCCCAATGTACTGTAGTTGGAGAAACAACAAATTGACTAACAACATGCACAGCATAAGCAATATAAAGTTTAGTGATAGTGAGATATACCAAGTTTCCAACCAACGCACGATATAAAGTGGGATCAGGTAAAAGAACACCATCAGAGGAAACATATTTTGCATTAAGCTCAAAAGGGGTGTCTGCCACTCGAGTGTCAGTAAGATGAGCTTATTCAAGAATGTTGGCAATATACTTAGATTGAGAGAGAAGATAACCTCTAGGAGAATAGGCAACTTCAATTCCCAAAAAATAACGAAGGTACCCTAAGTCCTTCATCTCAAACTATTTTGCTAATTGTAGTTTTAACTTTGCAATCCCATCAACATTATCCCTTGTAATAATCATGTCATCAACATATAATGAAAGTACAATACGACCATGGGAGGAGGTTTTCACAAACAATGCATAATCATAATCACTCGAGTGAAAGCCAAGAGATGTAATCATAGTTGAGAACTTCTCAAACCAAGCCTGTGGAGCTTGTTTGAGACCATATAGAGCTTTCTTTAACTTACACACCTCCCCCTGATTATGAGAAACTCCTGGTGGCGGAACCATGTAGACCTCCTCTTGAAGATCACTATTTAAGAATGCATTTTTAACATCCATTTGAAAAATATGCCATTGACGAATCGAGGCTACTGCAATGAGGGTGCGAATGGTAGTCATTTTGGCAACCGGAGCAAAAGTTTCTTCATAATCCATACCATATTTATGGGAAAAATCTTTAGCAACTAGACGAGCTTTGTACCTCTCAATTGACCCATCGGACTTGGTTTTGATTTTGTAAACCCACGTAGACCCAATAACATGTTTCCCTGGTGGAAGAGGTACTAAGTCCTAAGTAGCTATTTTGTGTAGAGCAGAAAGTTCCTCTGACATAGCATGTTGCCAAAGGGGATCAAGAATAGCCTCTTTATACGAAGAAGGCTTAGACAAACTATGAATGGAGGTTAGGAAAGAAGAAAATGCAGGAGACTATGAGGAGTAAACAAAGTTAGGTAGTTGAGTGGACTTATGGTTTTAAGTAGGATAACGAGAAGGAGGATCAACAATTGCAGGAGGTGCTTGGGAAGCCGTGGGGACATGTGGACTTGTAGAAGGAGTAATATCAACACTGCAAATTTCAATGTTAGAGTCATGGGAATCACCCCCATCCATGAGAAAGGGATCAATGATAGTAAGATCAGACTTTGTAGGGTCGTGAGACTCAGAAGAAAGGGAATAAAAATGTATATGCTCAAGAAACACAACATGATAGGAAACATATAGTTTATTGGTTGTAGGATCATAACAATGATAGGCTTTCTAACCAGCCCCATATCGAAGAAAAATACATATTGAAGACCGAGGAGACAATTTACTACGTTCTACATGAGGATGAAGAACAAAACAAGTGGAGCCAAAAACCTTCAAAGAAGGGTAATTAGGAACACAACCAAACAACTTTTGGAAGGGAGACAAACCGAAGGTAACAGAAGATGGGATTCTATTAATAGCATGGACAACTGTAAGAACAACTTCACCCCAAAACTCACTAGGAACGGAGGAAGACAACAAAAAGGAACGAGCAGTTTCAACAATATGGCGATGTTTTCTTTCAACAACACCATTTTGTTGAGGAGTATCAGTACAAGATGTTTGATGAAGAGTACCATCAGAAGCAAGTAATTTAGAAAATTTATTAGAAGTGTACTCACCACCCAAATCAGATCTAAAACACTTAATCATAGAATTATGTTGAGTTTTAACTAAAGCATGAAACATACAATAGATATCAAAGAATTCAAAACGATGTTTCATAAGATACACCCAACAAAAACAAGTATGATCATCAATAAACGACACATAATATCGAGATCCACCTTTGGTAAGAATCGATGATGGACCCCATACATCAAAATGAACCAAGTCAAATGATGCATTAGAAGTTGAAACACTTTTACAAAAAGGTAGAGCAGAAAACTTTGCAAGTTTGCAACCACAACAATCAGAAATATCATTAGTTGACAACTTTCCTAATGCTCTTATAGAAGCCAAATACCTTAACTGAGAAGTAGAAACATGACCAAGACGAGAAGGCCACAAATAAAATGGAGAAGAAGATGAATTTAAATGAAAAGATGACAAATCAATCGTGGAAGTAGCGACATTTGGAACATTCAGCTCATCCTACATATATAATCCCCCTTGTTTATGGCTTATCCCAATCAGCCTCCCAGATTGAAGATCTTGTACAAAACAATAAGTAGAAGAGAACAAATTGAATAACCTAAATCACAAAATTGGCTAATAGATACAAGATTCAAGGTGAGATTTGGAATATAGTAAACATCTGAAAGAGTCAAAGTAGAGGTGGAGACAGATCCAATGCCTGCTAATGGCATTAGAGTGCCATCAGCAGTCATAATAGATATAGAAGAAATAAAATTTAAAGACACAAAAGACTGACGATCAAAAGACATGATGTGATGCTCCAAAATCAAGAATCCCTTAATATGTGACAAAATATGGTGTTTAAATTATTTCAATAGAGATGCTCTAAGCTAGTCACATTGCTTATAATTAAAATTTAGAATCTTGATAAATTAAAATTAATAGCTAATCACGCTGTCATAAACCAAAGGATATATATGAATTAATATGAACTCTTGTTTCAAAAGGAGTGTAGTTTGCACAACAAAACAAAAAAAAATGATAAATAAGTTGGCTGTTTTATTTATTCAAGGAAAAGAAAAAGAAAAAGAAAATCAAATTAACAGAAGTGAGAATTCAGTTTTGTAAATTTAAAACATGCTTATTTATTAGTAGATAATCTATGCCTAATTTTGTTATTGTGTTCTGATGCATGTTAAATCCCTTCCCTCAGTATGTTAACAAGTTCGGATATAACATTATACAAAACCATGACATTAATATTGATCTACCTAATCTAAAAATAATTACATCATATACTAGGAAGTGTTCCTAAATCCTAAAGCTATATGTATACAAATGTTACAGCTTAGTAGCCTACTAAGTATATGTTTAGGTAAATTTCTCCAGAAACACTTTAGTAGAAAAAAAAAGAGATAAAATGAGTTTCTCCATAAGTTAAAATTAACTTTTGCATCTAGAAGGACTTATTAGAGAAGAAGATATAAATAAAAAATGAAATTAACTCCTCTAAAAGTTAAAGTTATCTTTTCCAATAAAAAAGTTAATTAATTTCATTATTTTTTTCACATTTTCCTTTCCTAAAATACTTCTAGAGGAATGTATCTAAACAAAACTTAACTAATTTGCAAAACTTCTCTGGTATAACTTTTCTTAACATACTAGAGAATTTCTACAAATTAACTAATAGAGAAACTATTTTTATTTTATTTTCTTACTTTTTCCACTTAGTAGTGCTTCCAGATAACATTACCCAATGAGACTTCTACCGAAATAGTTCCGAAAATGACCACATTATGAACCTTGCAAAAATGTCAGACTCAAGAAACTCAATATGTGCAGCCCATCCAATGAAAGAGTTTAAACTCTTGCCACAAGAAGTGGCATCAAAATTGACATCACAACGCATGAAAACTCGATGTTCAAAGGGATTGGCACAGATTTAGTCTAAACAATCATTCAACATCTCTAGGAACACTCTACCCTTCTTTGAATTGTCATGTGAAGCAGCTTGGCATGATTCAATTCTAGCAGAATGGTAAGGCACATAACCATCTTGAAAAAATTAAAGATCAATTAGCAGCAACCAAATCAATTAGGATATGTTTGGTACAATGGAAATAATTAGATCATTTCAATAATCGATTTTATGTATAATTGATTATAATTGAAATCAATTTTTGTTTGAATAATTTTTCTAATAAAATGATTTAAAAATAATTAATTTTGTTTGAATGCAAAAAAAATTTGCTTTTGCATTGTAAACGAATATAAAACAGTTGAAAGAAAAAATAATATGTTAAAAAATAATAAAAAAATACAAATTTTCAGATTATGAAAGATAACTTAATTTTGATGAAAGCAACTTTTTCTAATTTTAATCATCCATCTCCAAACATATTGCCTTTTTTCTTTTTATATAAATAACAAAAATTGTACAAAAACAACTGAAATAATTAAATAAGCTCTAAATTCCAAGTATAAAAGTATATGAATACACCATAGGGGAAAAGAAGAACTCAAAATGTGAAAGATGATTTAATTAACTAAGAAATAATGCCTTATCACATACATACTGTTTCTTAAATATTTAACTTAAGGCGTTTTTACTTTGAAAAAGTATTTTGTTTTTATTTATAATTCAATTTTAATTACAAAAATGCTCTCTCATTTCAATTTTATTTTTAGTTTCAAAGATTTTTTATCTTTTAAAAAAAGTGAAAATAATAAAGTGACATTTTTCCTATTAAAAGGAAAAACACAAAACATTTTCTCAAACCATACAATTAAGCCCCAGTATTTCAATTGACCTCAATTAGGGAAGATAAAATACTCCCAACATTTCAAAATCTTACTACTTTTGAATATAGTCAAGTTCATTTGCCAGCATATAGTTCTAACAAAGTTAAAAATCTAAAAACTTTGTTTGTTTTCTATATTTGGAGTCATTTTAGATGCACCATGATATAATATTTATTTTGTAATAGATGATCAAGGTTCACATGCATTTATATATGTGACAAAGTCTATCGATCAAGACCAATTTAAAATACCCATATTATACCTAAAATGCAAGTGTATATTCACTGTTAAGAAATGACAATAACATGCATGTCCATAAATGATTTTAAGAGTAACAAGACAAGGGAAAACTTGAGGGGAAGACAACAAAATAATATGCTTAAAATGATCCAAGGTCTTCCACTGAAAAAGAAGAAAAAGAGAAATTTGAAGAAATATTAGACACTCATCATTCAATTAATTAAACTACACATAATATATGAATGATCTAGGACTATAGGATTTTTGCAAAGAAACCCCCCAACTTGCAATTTAAAACACATAAATTTGAACATGGTCTTGGACACTTCAATCCATTTTTTATGACAATGCATCATCGCTACAACCCTTGCTCATATAGTTTCCAACCAATAATGTTCATCAATTCCTTGGTAGAATTATTTATACAAAAACTAGCCATTCAACATTAACACAGTAACTTTTGAAAGTGTATACAAAACATGGTCCCCATTGCCAAAATGAAAGTTGAGGGTTATATAAGGGTTATGCGATAAGTTTGTTTAAAATTATAATAAGTGTTATAAAATAAATGATCATCAGATAAGTGATTATTTCATAAGTAAATAAGATTTGCTTATTTAAATAGGCATAAAATTATTTATTTTAAGCATAAACAATTCAAACAAATATACTTTACCTCAATTCCTTGAAAATTGTCTAAGCTGCCGAGATTCTTGAGGGAGAAAATAGAATTGAGTTTGTGAATTAGGTGTTGCAACAATGAAGAATTGTTGTCAGTGATGACAATATCATCCATATAGACAAGCATGTGGATAGTTGATCCTCCTTTTGTTGTAGATGAAAAGAGATGGGTAACATTTGCTAGACTTGAAGTCAAGTTTGAGAAGTGTAGATTTCAACCTATCAAATGAAGCTCTTGGGGCTTGTTTATGTAGCTTGCAAACCAGACCCTTGTCTTGAGAGACAAAATCTGTAGGTTGCTGCATATAAACCTCTTCCTCAAGGATTCCATTTAGAAAGACATTGTTTACATCTAGTTGTTGGTTAGGCTAGCCATGAGTGACAACAAAGGTAAGGAGAAGCTGAACAATGATGGGCTTTATGATAGGGAAAGTTCTTAGTGTAATCAATACCAAATTTTTGGTGGAATCCCTTGGCTACCAGCCTAGCTTTGTATTTATTATCAGTGCCATCAGGACTTTCTTTAACCCTAAAGACCCATTTACAACCAATGGGAACCCTAGTAAATGGAAGGGGGACAATAGACCAAGTTTTGTTTCTTTGGAAGGCATCAAATTTTGCTTTCATGGCTGTCAACCTTGGCTTGTTTGGTGGTTTTTGGCTCAAGATGAGTGATGAAGAGTGTGGGGTTCATTCTAGGCTTGATTATACTAGATTTGGACATGGTTTGCATAGAGTGAAGGTTAGGTGGAGGTGCATGTTATGGGACAGGATGTGGTACATTTTAGGCTTGATTATACCATGAAACTTATCTGTGACAACCAAGTAGCCTTGCATATAGCATCTAATCTTGTCTTCCATGAATGGATTAAACACATTGAAATAGACTATCCCTTTTTGTGAGAAAAAATAATTTTTAGAAAAGTCACCACCTTTTTTATCAATTCGAAAGATCAACTAGAGATATCTTTACCAAGTCACTTAGAAGACAAAAAATATCCTACATTTGCTCCAAGCTAGATGCATATTTTCTATATGCTCTAGCTTGAGGAGGAGTGTTGAGATGTGATATTTTTTCTGGTTACTATTAATTTTAGTCTTACTCAATTACTATGTTTTTAAGTAATTTATTTTGATTGATTGTATAATCCCTATAATCAAGGGATCTCTTTATCTTTTGTATTCAATCCTGCTTATTATAAATAAAAGAACTAGGGAATCACTCTCCTAAAGCATTCAAATTCCTCTAGTATTATTCCTTTAAGTGTTTCAAATAGCATGCTACAATGGCACACACCACTATGGTTGCATAGTAGAGGTAGAGCAAAGTGACCTTTGTCACTACAACGTTTTTGGATTGCCAGCTTTTTTAGAAGACAAACAACCAATTGTTCATTTTTGCATGACCCAATCTCTATAATATAAGTTGGGCAATCCAACAAACTAAGACAACAATCTAGTTGTGTCTCAAGTATGAAATGTCACTTGGGCTCATAATTTTGTTATTTTAATAATCATAACCAATAATTAAGAATAACTAATTTAGAAATGTTTATTATAACTATAATTATAACTAATTTTGTAAAACTAGTTATTAGTTTTAAAAACTAGTTATAAATATAACCACTTATTATATTTAAAACAAGTTATAGAACCTTTTATAGATAAATAATTAGTTATATCTAGTTATTTTCTTGTTTGAGTATTTGACAAATAAGTTATTAGAGAATAACCATAACTAACTTTTAAATAAAAACAAATTATTTGAAAAAATTATAACTATTAAACTAGTTATAGTTTTATAACGGCTTTTATATAACTAGTTATTATTAGTTATAGTTATTTTTTTTATAACTATTTTTTTAACACCCCTAAATATCAATGTAATTGATAGTGCTCAATTGGACTTGCCTGAAACCCATGCACAAAGACAACAATCTTCAACACACCGGTACTACTATGTGGAGCAAATGTCTTGTTTGCAGTGTCCAAGTTGAGCCCAATTTGAAAGCTATTATGTGAATTTACAAGTTCTACATTTCTCAAGTATGAAGTGTCACTAATAGTTCGACGTGGCGCATTCATCACATGTTCAACAATCACAATTGGTATGCGTGAAGGATCTGCAAATATATGCATGTCTTGAATTGATCGGTTGTTTATCTGCAAAGATGTAACCATTAATTGGCCATATGCAAATGAAAAAGAGAAGCTAGTGCTTAGTGTTACAAGAGTTGATAATTAATTACCCTCATTTGTGCAATGCTTCTTCTATGAAGTTCTGCACGTGTAGTAGCAGTTTGAGGAGGCTATATAATTTAAGGCAAAAAAAAAAATGCTTTTAGCTATTTGAATTAATTTTTTTGGTTAAAATAGGTTTTAGGTCACTTATGTATATATATACTCTAATTTTGCATTTGTTCTCTAATACTAGTACAATTTTCTTTTGTGATTGATGGTGATATATAAAAAAAATTGTTTTAGGTTCATGCCGTTAGTTAAATGATAAAATCCATCATAAAATTTGTTTTTTTAATTGATTCCGGTAGTTTTTGATCGAATATTGACAATTTACAAATTGACATTGATTATTTTTCGAAATATTTAATAGACACGTCATCATTTAACTAATGGATGTGATCCAAAACAAAATTTTTGGTATATTAGAGAGCAATCGTAAAGGAAATTTTTTATGAAGAACAAATGCAAAATTGGAGTATATATTATTGACCTAAAATGTATTTTAGCAAATATTTATTTGGCCTAGTTAAGTACTTACCTCATACGAAAGAATAGTCAAGTACTTACCTCATTAGGTAGTTTCCATATACTAGAAACTCTTCTGTGTAGCACACAATGGGAAGATTCATCATTCCCACTATTTATATAATGGTGAGGCATCTCAACCTTAGCATAAACCATCCATATTGACCACTCAGCTTTTCGATCCTTAGCCCATGTATCACACAAAAAATTTGTAATCTCTGCTTTGTTATCCCTAAAAACAAGAATATTGTAGTTGATTAAACAAACAAGGTAATGTTTCATGCTATATACTCATGCATGGATAGTGAAAAAGGCCACAAACTATAATTGTCACAGTTAATTTGAACATTCTCACATTATATGCATGTTAGCATGTGGAAACTAAATGTAGATTTTTGTACGCAAAAATATCATTTGAAACTAATTGTGTTTGGATGAGTGTTGACATAATTGATTATGAATAAAATTGATTTTGGTCCCAAAATCAATTTTGAATTCTTCTCAAACGTTAAACCAAACACACACTAAGTATAGAAAAACTAAAAGACAAAATATGTTTTTCATCCCTCTTGTGGATTTTCGTTTATAGTCCCTAAAATTTAGTTTGACTGGTCTTCGTCCCTAATGTATTTTTCCGTTTTATTTTTCATCCATCTTTTAGTGAGGTCTCAGCTTATACCATGTGTCATTTTGATGATGTTTTATTTTTAAATTAAATAAATTAGATTTAAAAAAAATAGATACAAAAAAAAATAATGTCATCAAAATGCCATGTGGTATTATCAAAGTGAACACCTCACAAACTAACATACCTCACTAATAGAAGGGTGAATAACCAAACAAAAAAAATATATTAGAAACAAATACTGATCAAACTTAACTATAGAAACTATAAACGAAAACCCTCCATATATTTTACACAAAACTAAATGATGGGAACAAAAGATAATGATGTTCTTTAACATACCAAATGGGTAGCTAAAATCAAAATATATATGCTTAATCACCCATTAAAATGTGTGTGAACAGAAAAAAAAGAAAGAAAAAAGACCTCTTAACCCAACTATTGAAATTAGATTCAGATAGGAAATTTAGAGAACCATCCATTTTTTTTTTATTAGTTTTGATGATACATGATAAGAATTCAAACCTGTGGAATTTCAGAAATATGTTCCATAAATACAACAATTGATTTCCCACTAAATGATAATAGTTCAATAACTCTCTCTTTGACAAGTAACGAAGCTTTTCAGCAGTCTCAAAATTTGGAACTTCATCTGCTCCTTGTATAGGAAGAGACTATTAATTAATTAATAAAACCTTAATTAAAGATCAATATAAAAGGAAAAACAAAACAACAATATTATTATAGATTAATAAAGTTAAGGAAAGACCTCAAGACCATTTTGTGGCATGCCTTGACTTGAAATTTCAACTTCTGTAGTAAATTGATTAGCTTGTGGAACAAAATTTATTAATTTCATATTGTTCCTTTTTGACACAAACTCTGAAATATCAATAGTTTGATCAATTGCTTTGCTAAGCTTTTATAGTTCTTCAAGTAATATATCATGAGCTGTTAATAATGCTTTAACAATCATGATATTTTTCAACTTTACAAAGGCAATGTCATTGAAATCCTGGTATGTCATGTAAGGCATTTAGTTAGTGCCCAAAAAATAATGTCTAAGAATAACTACACCAATAGAAAAAGAATGTCAATATATTCATTGGAACTTTATGTTTTACTTTTTTTTTTTTGGTTAAGTTTGGTTCTTTATGTTTAGAAACTTCAATTTAGTTTTCTGCTTTTAAAGTGAGTCAATATAGTCTCTTAAAACAAAGATCATTATCATTTTTGTGATGTGACTTTAAATCATTTTTTGACTAATTAGATATGTGAAAATTATTTTTATTAAATTCATTTATATGAATACTATAAAACTCAACTGATGTTTGAATAAAAAAATGTGATAAACATAATAAAAATTATGTGAAAAGTGTATCTAATGATCAATCAAAATAATAGTAAATCTAATATCATTTTCTTTTCGAGTTTGTTATGTGATTTTTCATTGAATTTTATAGTTTTCATATAAATGAATCCAATGAAATAATTTTCAAGTCTCGAATTAATTAAAAAATGATTCAAAATCACATCATAAAATCCAAACACGATCTTTGTTTTAGGAAGATCATATTGACTCACTTTGAAAACTTAACAAAAAAAAAACCTAAACACAAAGGATGAAAATTTACATTTAGCCTTATATAAATATGAATCTGGCATGTGATTACTATAATACAAAAACATGCATGTGCCATACCACCTACACAAACATCTTTTAAAAGGATTTTCATCCCATTTTAGGCGTTGGCAGAAAACAATTTTAGTAAAGCCTGGGAGCCAAACATTTTACGAGAAGTACCTTTAATCATTGTCACATTCTTTATTTTCCACTCAACTCTCTCTAAAGCTATATTTTGGGCATAAAACTTTTCATATGAAATGTTTTTTTTTTTTTTTTAACAATGGATTACTTAAACAGAAGAACTTGGTAAAATCATAATATAAATACAAAACACAAAAAAGCAACCCACAAATAATTAATGTGCATCTATATAGGTGAATATATGTGCAAAGAATAACATTCCCCACTTTAGTCTATATGCAAAGTTAGATGCAATAAAAGAGATAACAACGACACAAAAAATATGCTTAAGCACCAAGTAACATGCCAATTTTTTGGCAACCTAGTGTATAAATGAATGCAGAGATAAATTCACAACAAGTATTTTAAACAATAGAAAATTAACCAGCGCTTCAATAATGATCTAAAAAAAAAGAGACATCCAATGTTCAGAACATACTTGGTTCAATGTGTCATAACTTTTATCGGAAACAAATTTTTCAGCATTGCGAGAATTGCTGAAACAAAGCAATTGAAACGGTTACTCTATGTAATGAAACATACATAGAAAATGTTCTAATCAAATATATTCTTAAGTAAACTTCTCAAAAGAAATAGAAATTTTAAAGAGTTTAAAGGTAGTGCACTCATAGTGTAAACTAATTTTACACTGTTAGACAACCATTTATATGACATTGTAAACTAATTTTGCACTACAACCATTTATATGACTTATAAAATAATGGGTTAACTATGTTTTTAGTCCTTAAATTTTTGGGGATTTTGGCTTTTAGTCCTTGGACTTTTGTTTGACTGGTCAAAGTCCTTAAATTTTGTTTTGTTATGATTTTTGGTCTCTAAACTTTTGTTTGATTGGTTAAAGTCCTTAAACTTTAAAAAAAATGTTTTTTAGTAACTAAATAGAAATTTGAACCCTATTTTTCTATTTATTTAATGAATTTTCAAGGACTAATTAAAAGCTGCATTTTAAAAAAGTTTAAGGACTAAAAACCTTAATGGAAAAAAGTTTAGGAATTTGACTAGTCAAACAAAAGTTCAAAGACCAAAAACATTAATAGAAAAACGTTTAAGGACTTTGACAGGTCAAACAAAAGTTTAAGAACTATAATAACCGAACCTTTAAAAAGTTTAAGGCCTAAAAACATAGTTAAACCTAAACAAAAATTATAAAAGTCAACTGACTTATTCTAAATAGAGGGGTGTGATTGTCGGATAAGTGTAAAATTAGTTTAAACTGTGAGTGCGCTACCTTTAAACTCAATTTTAAAATGAAGGTTCGATTAATTCATACTGAAAATTAGCTATGTGACAAACTTAGGTACCTTCAATCCAGAGCGGCGAGAGGAGGCAGCTTTCAGTAAACTTACATGTACACTAACATCAACTAGCATTGCATGTAAAGAATCAAAATGTATAGGACAATACAAATGCAATCCTAGAAGAGCTTTAGGAGGAATTCTGAATTTGTGGACAGTAGTAGGGTAAGCATCCAAAGAATCTTGCAAGTCAGCACTATAGATTATGAACTCCAGTTAGTGTACAAATTTCACTAAGGAGAGATCAATAAAAAAGGATCGTGTTTTGGTTCCAAAACTGTGAATATAGGACATGTTTGGACACACTACTCTAGAAGAACTTTTAGGATAGGAAAATATGAAGAAAAAAAATGAAAAATTAGTTTCTCTAGAAGTTAAAATTGTATTTTTCAATAGTCAATTACTGGAAGTTCTATTATATAGCTTCATTTAAAAGATGTGAGACTTCTACAAATTAATTATTGAAGAATACAATGTTAACTTCTAGATAAGTTAATTTCATTATTTTCTTCATATTTTCCTCTCATAGAAGTCTTCTAAAGTAGTGTGTTCAAATACGCCAATACACTACTTTAATCACTCACCCATTTTCAAATGTGGGAGCATACATAAGCTCAAAATTTAAAATTACAGCTGTTGTAGGTAAAACCTGTAATCAAGAACCACAAAATACAGTTAAATTAGAGCTAGGTAGTCAAAATTGCATTCTTAATTATGGTATTAGACAACTCTATGTTCCTAAGCTATAGTGATCTTGTTCTTGTATCAGAACATGTTCCGATAAGATGGAATGGTGTTCAGACTTGTAAAATCACACACTAACATGTCAAACAAAAGATTCAAACTCTAAAAAAAGACGTTTTAGTAGGTGGGGCTGATAAAATAAAACTCATAAGACAAAACTTCCTATCATGAACTAACAATCCCAAAATTTAAAATTTAGTTGACAACACATTAATGGTTATATATTACATCTCCAAGATTCCCCTTCACACAATAGCTCTTTGGGAAAATAATTGAAGTCTTTCGGAGTAACAAGACTAAAGAATAATTTTCTTTTGCTCTCTTCTCCTTTTAGCCTCATAGGGCATCTTGCATCAATCTATTTGTCCTACATTCACAAAAAAAGGGAATAGCATAAAGGAAAAAAAAACATTAGTTGAGATTTCACTTAGTTTATTGCTTAATGCAAATGTCATTATTCATCATTGGGGTGATGCAGTTCTTACTCCTTGTTTTCTAATAAATAGAATATCATCTTCAACACATGATAATAAGATTCCTCTTTCCATTATCTCTATAAATGAACCCTTAAATTATGTTTCTCTGTGTGTCTTTAGTTGTACTTGTTTTTTCCTTAATGTTTCTCCAGGTTTGGACAAGCTCTTTGCAAGGGTAATCAAATGTGTTTTTCTTGGGTACTCTCGTCTTTAGAAAGGGTACCATTGTTATCCAAAAAGGGTAGTCTCCTTCATATTTTCCTCTATGTCTTCTCTTACCATTCCAAAGAATGTGTATGAAGCACTTTCTCAACCTAGATGGTGACACGCCATGATTGCTAAAATGTAGGCTCTTGAACATAATGGTATATGGGAGTTGGTTCCTATTCCTCCTCGGAAGAAGGCAATTGGTTGTAGATGAATTTATGCTATTAAAGTTGGTCTTAATTGTGAAGTTGACTGTCTTAAGGCCTCTTAGTAGCCAAAGGCTACACTCAATTATATGGTCTTGATTATGGGTACTTTTTCTCTTGTGGCAAAGATCACTATTTTTCACCTCTTTCTTGCCATGGTTGCTATTTGTCATTGACCTCTTCATTAATTAGACATTGAAAATTGTTTTCTTCATGGTGAGTTGAAAGAGGAGATTTACATGGAGCAACCTCATGGGTTTGTTGCTCAAGGGGAGTTTGGTGGTCTAGTTTGCCAATGTCATTGCTCAAGGGCTTGGTTTGGAAAGATTGATCATGTTGTGTTGAATTTTAGGATGAAACACAATGAAGTATATCATTTATTTTTTTTATTGCCACACATCTCCTGGGAAATGTGTGTATTTGGTTGCTTATGTTGATAATATTGTTATTGTTGATACTCCAATGGATTGTAATCATAAATTAATAATAAACCTTGGTGAACCTTACTCTGATCCAAAGAGATATTAGTAAGCTCATCTATCTTGAAGTTGATCATTGGATGGAGTGGTTTTCATCCTCAGGTAGATTAAAAGGACTCCAAGTTAAGTATTACAATATATGAAGATAAAGGAAATTTCTAAGTTGTTGGTATTGTGAATGTGATGTAGATTGGAAAGGAAATATTTATTGGAAAAGCAAGAAACAAAGTGTTGTGGCTCACTCTAATGTTGAAGAAGAATAACAGGCCATGGCCTTACTATTTGTGAACTTGTTTGGATCAAATAACTTCTTTAAGAGAGAGTTTTGTGAAATTTAGCAAATGAGGCTATATTGTGACAACCAAGCAGCCTTTCACATTGCCTTTAACCTAGTATTTCATGAGAGGATTGAACACATAGGGATTGATTGCCATTTCATTCATGAAAAAGTATTGTCTTGGGAAATCATTACAAAATCTGTCAGCTCAAATGATCAACTGACAAATATTCTAACAAAGGGATTCAAAGGTCAAAAAAATTAAGTTTATTTGTTCCAACTACCAAGCTTGGTGCATTTAATTAGTTGTAGCCTTTTATCTTATTCATTGTAGTTGTTTTTTCTTCTTCTATTTTGAATGTAGTTGAGTGTTGGTTTACACACTCAACCATTATATCAAATATATTAAGTACTAGCACTTAGTGACCTAAACTTAAACAACAATTGTATAGTGTTTTAAGAACTAGTTTCACATAAATTCAAGCATAATTACACATTTCTTGTCCATTGAAATATTCTCAATTCATTCATATGACAGTGGTGTTCAACCTAGGTCCATGGAGCTATGCAACTTCAGCAATGCATTGAATTACAACGGAGCATTGGGTTTTAACATTGAATCTCATTATGATAATTCACTGTTATGGGTTGTTTAGCATGTGATTTGGATTGAGTGTTGGAAAAATCTAACACTAGCAGGAAAAGGCAATACCGTAAACCATGGCAGCACTTAGTGTCCTATCAAGTTTACAAGGTATTAACAACTTATGATCCTAGTCAAACCAAAGAAGCCAGTAGTGCTTTAGATTGCAATCATGAAGGTGAAGAGTAGAGCATGCACTCCCTACTCATGAAGCCCAAGTCATGTCACAACTATCACACGTCACGACTATTTGCATATGCAATTGCATGAAATTGTGACCTAAAGCGAATTTCTTGTAGGCAACTCCTTTTTTTACCCAAGGCACAAAAATACCCCAAAACATGTCGTTTTAGTTTTTTTTATTTTAAGGGTAAAAATGTAACTTTCTAGGTCTTCAATTTAACCTCAAACCCATGATTGTCGTTTCTGCTATTCCTCTATTGGGAAAAACCCAAATCTCATATCAACAAGAGATAGTGCAAAATTGAAGTATATACGTGAAAGGCAAACCTCACCCTACAAATTAGGTTTTGGTAGAGTTAGGTCCAAACTAAAATTTTAAGATGGTACCAAAGTCTATCATAAATCTATAAGATGGTACCAATAGTACTAAGCGTGAAGGGACATATTGGGAAAATCCCAAATCCCACATTGGTTACAGTTAGTGCAAAGATATAAAGTACATAAGTAGAGGATGGTCATCACCCTACGAGCTTATTTTTTGGATTGAGTTAGGTCCAAACCCAAATTCCAAGACTCTTATCATGAAATTAGGCTCACCTTTATCCCTTCCAACCCTAAACCTCCATTGCATTTGTGCCTTTCAACTTACGACGACACTTTTGCCAAGGCATGCAACTTCCATTGAGTTTTGTTCTACATCCCTTTTTCTTTGTTTTGTATCTAAGGGATGTTTTCCCCTTTCTATGTTTTTATTTTTTTATTTAATAAAAAAACTAAATATAAAAAACTAAAAAATCGTACATAATAAAAAAACTAAATAATAACAATAATATTAAATTTAAAAATATAAAAAATCACATAATACTTTTTGTTAGATGAGAATAACGACGTTAAATAATTACTTTATGTACTTTTTTAATTGCTACATATACTCCCTTTTTGCCTCCTGCACCCCCTCATTTTTTATTGTCTACACCCCTATAAAACCCAAACGATGAAGGCAGGAAAAAGGAGAGCTTTGTGATTTTATGAGGGAGTAGACAGAAAAAAAGGGGTTACAGAAGCAAAAATGGAGTGTATGTAACAATAAAGGAGGTACAAAATATAATTATTTAACATTGTTTAAATAGACTACTTGAAAGGACTTAATTGGACAAATTTTAAAAATAAAATGATCCAATTGCATACCAAAAAACCCAAATGACCCAAATGAGCACTTAAAATAAATTTAAGGACCAAATTGGATATTAAGCCTTATATAATACAAACAATAAATATATGTTTTTTTTTTTGTGTGAAAAAGAAATTACAATGTGTGTGTGAATAAAAAATATTAAGAATAGTTATACCAAAATGGCTTAAATATATTTTTCGTCCCCAAAATTAAAGTTTTCTTTTTTTTTTTGTCCTTCAAATGTGATAAATATTGTTTTTAGTTTTTTTTTTCCCAAATTGTCAAACAAAATATATAGATTTTGCAATTTGTGATGGTTTTTTACTGTCACAATTTGAATTTTGGGCATAAGAACTAAAAATAAAATTTAGCATAACACGCCACTACTGCTCAGTAGCATGCCTCAACAATAGGCTGTTGTGTTGTTGAACACCTTGTTAGGCCCATTGCCCTTGCACCCCACGTTGCACCTTGTGCCGTTGCCACCACTACATAGCAGGATGCTACTCTAGCCACTACTACACAAGCTGCAACACACGCAATAGCAACACCAACCATTGCTTCTCCAGTTGGTTACCACGCACTGGCCAAGCCACAAAAGCATGTAGTGGTCAAATCCTTTGCTAGTGCGTTGAGGAACACTTGCAGCATTCCCTTAAGTGAGCTGCATGTGCCTTATCTTAAGGGAATGCCATTGCGGTGAAGATCCCTAAGGAAGAATACCTTGCAGGCTTGAAGAGATGCACAACCAACCTCCATGGAAGACTTGTGCTACCCAAAGGTAGCATTCCCCCTTGGGTTCATGAACTTAGAGAAAGGATGCTCAAGATTTGGTAACTACCTAGTGGGTGGAAGCTAATATAATTGGGAAAGGGTTTCTATGAATTTTCCTTCTATTTGGGGGTTCTTTGGTTGTTTTCATGGACCCCGGATTCCAATGTGCAATGTTGGGTTCACATCTTGATTTGCCTTAGGAATATTAGAGACACAAGATTCTATTTGCTATTGTCTGTGGGATTGGGATTCCCTTGGCTATTGATGAAGCAACCGCTACAAGATCATTTGGGCACTTTTCTAGAGTGTTGGTGGACTTAGACCTCAAACATTAACCTATAGACCAAATTTTGGTTGAAAGGGATGGATTTGTATTCTTTGCAGGGTTAGCCTTTGAGCACCTTCTTAATTTTTTTGCTCATTGCAGTATTATTGGTCATTATTTAGATGCCTACATGCATGGCAATTTTGACAGGGTTAGAATAGAAAAGCAAGTAGAATTGAAGAGCAAGATAATGTATGTTCCTAAACAGCTTGGCTTAATGGTGCCTAATTTTGTTGTTGGAGCTGTTGATGATCCTTTGGTTGTTGTTGAAGGTTCACCTGACTCTACAGTTGATGTTGAAGACTTTAAAGAAGATTCTGTTGAGCACATGAATGGTTAGGCTTGCACGAATGCCAATCAGATGGGTGGATTAGCTAGGACTGAATGTGCCTCTATTCAGAACACCGCTAGCCTTGTGAGGGATGAGGTGGTTGGGGATGTTGAAGATGATGCAAGTGTGAGTGAAAAACTTGATCATGTCCCCAATTCTCTTATCCCTTAACATATGTAAGCTCACTCAATCTCTTCGACAGCTGGGATGTACCCTCAGGTATAGGTAGACTTGAATGTTCTTGCTCATTTTTTGGAGAGGCATGGATGAGGATATAGTTGACCAGGATGCCCCCTCCATGAGTCAGAAAGTGGTGGAAGAAGAGTTTGAGCATATGGTCTCCAAGTCTAAGACGAACAAGACCAAGACAAAGAAAGGTGGGGAAGTGCAGACTAGGAGGATTTAAAATCTTCGTGGAGGCACTACTTCTCCATTAAGTCCTTTTGCTAGCCTTGTCCATATTAGTTAGGCTTCCCCCAATTACTACCCTTTTGTTTTTGGTTTTGGCCTAGTCCCCCTATGTTTTTTTGTTTTCTTTCTTTTTCTTCTTTTTCTAGGTTTTGGCCTAGTCCCCCTACTTTTCTTTTGTATTCTTTTTTTTTTTTTTTAATTATACACAACTTGGGGGGTTAAGGAGAGGGGGTCTTGGGGGGTGCCAACTTATTTAGGATGTCCTATCCTCCTTGAAACTTTCAAGACTAGACCTTCAATTAAAAAAAATTACTAAAAAAATAACTTTTAATTTGAAGGACTAAAACAGAAAAACCTTATATTTAAAGGACTAAAAACATATTTAAATCTACAAAAAAAAAAAATTAGAGTAATGGTCATCCCACTATAGATTTTTTTGATTTTTTCAAGGGCTACTGTTTTGTGCTACTATATGCTACTAACTACTATGAGTTATATATTTTTGTAGAAGCAAAGCCCCCTTAGATTGGAAGCTTTGATACCATGTGGGTAGAGAAACAAAGAATGTGAGAAGAAATAAACACAGATTTTATTTTCTAAATTTAGTTGAGTTAGTATACCACTCATTACACTTATCTATTTATAATAATAATGATTACAAAGATAATCAATAATAACCAATATTTTCAAGAGAACTACTTCATAACTCCTAAGATTCATTGAACTAAGTGAAACTCACTAAGTTACTTGGAAGAGTTATAATTAGTTAATCACTAAATACTCCCATTTCCAACATAATATAATTTTTTTATTCAATCTCCCTTGTTTGATCCAAGGTAGGAACTACAAATTTGACAACCTTGTTAAAGAGAAAGGCATAGTCAACGACACAAGCAATATGCTAATTTATTAGAGAGGGTTAAGTAATCTTTAATTTTGACTATTCTACAACCCCTCGAGTCTTGACCATGGGATTAAATTCTTTTTTACATTTGTTCCATGGTTGATCATTATTTTGAATAAATGTCAAGATGAACATACACAAGTCTCAATCTAATAAGCAAGTCCCAGCTAATATGATGGAGAAAAATAAACCAAGTCTCTTTCATGAGTTTGTTGACTTGAATGTGCCATTTGAAAAATTTAATAAACCTGAAGTCTATGATGTTGGTTGTTTCATATTTTGAATTTTAAAGCACTATTGTCAGACATAAAACCAATCATTAGTCTTCACCCAACAAATTAAACTTTTGTGGGAGTTAGTCCTTAACAAGGTATCAAATACAGTATGATCAATAGATCAAGAGTTTCATCTTTGTAGTTTGCATTATTAAAATTGATGTCTAGCATAAGGTAGAGATGGCTTGTGCATTACCCATACTAAAAACTTGAAGGGCTCTTGAGAGGGAGCATGCTAGAGATATAAAACTAACCATGAGCCTTCACCTAATAACTTAGGCTTTTGGCTGGGAGAGTTGTTTCCATGAAAATACGAAAGCATAGATGGGGTGTACGATGGGAATGTAATCTAATGATGTGCTAGGGTTGGGAAATACACATGCTTGTTTCTTTGTCTAAGTCTGTCATTGATTTGGTCATGTCTAGATTGGATTCACAGGCTCATCTTAGTAATTTAGGGAATATTTTGTTTCATAAATGTCAAGATTACTAAGTGGATTTTTAAAATTTAACCAATTTGACTTATGTTACTCAATCAACTGTCATTATGAATAGGAACCCAATCAACCCTAGTTAGCAAGTACGTTGGTGATCAGTGCATCTTCATGCACATTCTTCTACTGTTATTCTTAGGCATTTCCTTAGTTTATTTCATTAGTTTCACCATTTTAGTGTGTTTTCATATTTAAGTTTGTTTCTAGCTTTATTTTATTTTCGTATTTTATTTTCAGCATTAGCAGCTTTCAATGGAAAATTCATAACTGGAGCTACAGGAATAGGATTGAGGCGTTCTAATATTTGTTGGAAAGCTAAGAGAAAGAGCTACAATTTTCATGTTGGAGTTAGAAGCTGATTCGGAATTTAGAAGGCTTGAATAATTCGTTGAAGTTGCAGACCTTAGGAAATAATTTGTTTTGGGTCAATTTTATGGGCTTGGTTTGTATTTTCCGACCCGGTTCGGATTGTTAGTGAAACCCTTACTTAAAACTCTAGGGCCGGCTGCTATTCACTCTCATTGACTGTTCACTCATTCACTGTTCACGAAATTATTTTGAAAGTTTTGAGCAATCGTAATGGAGAACTAATTTCCGAAGAATTGATCTACTGTAATCGGATTCCACTTTGAGGTTCTTTTATAAATTCCATATCAATCTGTTTCCTTTGATTTATTCCAATAATCTCAATTATTTGCTTCATTTGATTGTTGTTATAGGATATAATTCTTAAATTCGATTGGTTATTTGATCTTGAATCAATTTCGCGTTAACGTAGCTTTTGCATTATCGTGTTTGATCAGATTGCGTTTGCTTAATTCGCAATAGTTTTTAATCCGTTTGCTTAATCCGGAATTCAGGAACATACGCCGTATAATTTCTATTGCGCTTGTCAGTGGTTATTATAGTCGAATAGGATCAGACCCGTTTAGGGAATTGGAATTTATAGGGATCAATGATAAGTTGGAAGTCGATACAGTAGGTTGATTCGCTTTAGCTTATTCGATAATCATAATTTATTTTAATCCCTTTTTCTTGAAATCATAATCGAAACCCCTCATTAATCGTTACTGCGTTGATTAATAATAATACAAGAATCCTTGAGAACGATACTCGAGTTGTCGTTACTGTAACTATATTTTCAAAATCACTTGTTTTGATCCGTGCGCGGCGGATTAGTTGGCAATAGCAAAAACATGGAGAAATATGGTAGCAACAATTATTAAACCTCAAACGTAAATCACTATTGCTAGATTAAACCTATTAAATATTGCAAGCAGTCCTCATATTAATTAAATTGTAATTGAATGAGTCATTCATGGTATTATATTGTTAGGATCATTAGACACTTGTATCTTTATAGGCACATATGTACTAGAGTGCATAAACAATTTATGGGTAATTATATGTCAACCTAGTTAACAAAGTAGTATGACCTAGGAGATCTCCCAACAATAACTTAACACCCAATATTGGCATCTCACAATATTTCTTTTCCCCTCAATAACCTCTAGAAAGAGAACAAATGAAAGAAAGATCATCACCTCAAATCTACCAAGGGATAAGTTGAATGAGATCATCATACATAAATGAATGTCCTGCCTAGCATATTTTATTCGAAAGGGTTGTGTTGAGAAACTATTGTCTATATCATCAATTCTCCAAATACCATAACTGCTAGGACTCAAATCCGAAGCTGCGAATAAGAAAAATTTCTATCATATCATTGTAATTATTAATTCAGCACATACAAAATAGCTTGTGCAAAAGATTTTATGAGGAAATGTGTAGGTGCATAAAGAAAAACATAAGTGTGATAGTCTCATGAATCACAAAACAAGATACCACAATTTCATATGTTTCCCCAAAAGGTCATTGACAAACAACACCACATCCAAACTTATGGTTCAAACAATTAAAAATTAAATAGCCTCCACTTCCACTTTTTCAACTACAAAAGGCCTTGAGTATCAACTTTCAATACATACAAGGAATATGAGTTTAGTCATTCAACAAGTAAATAACATTTTAAGCCCTAACATTGTGTTTGGATAAAGCATTTGAAGAGAAAAATGTAATTTTTGTAGGTATTCAATAAAGAAAGCATTGCAACTATTCAATAAAAAACTGTGTTTGGATATTTAATATTAGAATTTAAAGAACTCTCCCATATGTTATCCCTTGTTAAATTTTAAATTTAAAATTGCACTATAATATGTGAGATTTTTAACATTCCTCATCCTCCATCTTCATCCTATAGGACATGGTTGTATGACATGGTGATTTTTGGGGTGAGAATCCTTTGTCCAATGAAATGGAAGCACAATTAAATGATTATATTAGTAATACAATTACACTACTTATCGGTGGGTTAAATAATTGGAAAATTTTAATTGAATATGTGACTTAATACTATATGATAGATAACCAATTTTCTCAAACACAAGTAATATAAAGCATAATTTTGACAAATTACCTTCGTATTGAACAACTCTAATTGGGATTCCAAAATACACCTCTTCATTGTCCTCCCATCTAATACCATTTACATAACACAAAATATGCGTGTCAATTAGTTAACCAAGGAAACTTCATATCCTCAATATGCACAATCTGATACCATCTACATAACACAAAAACTATAGATTAATGTATACCCTTGCTAAAAAAGATCAAGATTGTGAAACCTATGAATGTAGATGGCAATCTCTTGTACTACTTCGAACATAGCCACCGCTCTAACCTTTAAAGAGTGTGGCATTACATCAAGCCACCTCCCTACTAGCCAATTTCTATATCTCAACACACGTAGTATCTCGTTCTTATCATATCTATTGCATATTGCTAATTCTTAACCAAATTAACTATTCGTTAAAATGAAACACTAGATTGTAATCCATAACATTCATTATCAATGCCCTTCACAATCAACCACAACTGCAAATAAGAACAACAACATGACACTATCACAAGTGAGATGGTAACATAAAAAGACATAATAGAGACAATGACAATGGTTAGCTTTTGTAAGAAGCAATATCAACACACACACACATGCACATAATATGCATAGTAAAACATCGACATAAACTTATTTAATGGAATGAATATTCACCTGCTTCATAGGTGGGGGCCAAACTTTTGTCAAGGTCACCCTAATATGACTAAATTGAGAAGTGCATGCCTAAACTCTCCATGAAATAAAATCAATTCACATTATATGTAGATGAAGTAAGGTCAACATTATGCTACGATGGTTTTCCTATATAATAAACACATCGTAGCAACAAATAATTTGATACTATAAAATTAAGTTTGTAAAAAGAACATAAACCACTAATATGGTGATTAATTGTGCCTAGTAACCACGTTTTTAGGCACAAAATGACATGCATATCGAATAAAAATTAGTAGGCACGGGAAATTCCAAAAACGAGGCTTCTTCGGTGAAAAGAAAAAACAAAGGTGGTGAAAGTTAAATGGAGAATAGAACAATATTAAGAAGATTACGTAAATAGAAAATGTAAGAGATATATGAAATTGAGAATATGTGTGAATTGCTAGGGTTCGTAATTGTTTGAAAGATGGCTTGGTTGTTGCAAAAGAAAGAAAGAAAGAAAGAAGGGTAAGAGAGGAAGAATCGTACCCGAAGGTAGTCTGGTTTGTTATTATGGGAATTTGAACGACGTGTGTTCTTCCTCATTTTGATTGGTTTGTACCAACTCATACTGTTATTGTTGCACTTTGAATCTTAGACAGTTTGTGTGTGTTTAAATTAGTTATGAAAATTTGGTCAAAATATAAAAGATTAGTTATGAAAAAAAAAAATGGTATCTTTTCAATTATATCAAAAAAACTATTCACCATCTATAACTAGAAGTTTCAATCAGTTAGAAATTATAATAAATATAATTTAGGTAATTAATATTTAGGTATAAACAATATACAAAATAAATATTTATTTTATATAACTAAAAATTGTAGTAGATAAATATTTTAAATACATAATTATAGTATAATAAATAAATACTTTTAATAGATAAATTATATTTTAGATTGATAGTAAACAAATTATATTTTAATACCAAAATAAATTAATTATTTATCATTGATCATTTCTTTTTAAAAAATATTGAAATTAAATTTATATATATATATATATATATATATATATATATATATATATGATTGATTGACAATGATAAGTTGTTAGAAAAATCAAACACACAAATAAATAAAAGAGTGATTTGGATGGTCTAAAAAAATTGAACTATTTGTTAAATTAAATTAAATTGGAAATCAAAAGTAAGAAGTATACTAGTATTTTAGTCACTACCAACCACGAAGATTAATTGGTATGGGGTTGTTCCAACTTAACCAGAGGTCTCGAGTTTGAGTCATGGATATGTAGTTGTGTTAAATACTTGGAGTGAGAGCTTTGCTATCCATACTAGTCCAATTCGATTCAAACAAGATTGCCTCTAGTGAAAGATACATGTGATCTAGATAAAAAAAAAAAATACTAGTATTTTATAAGTCTCTTTCTTTTAACCGTGTTATTAGTGTGAAACATCTACCAAATTTGTCGGTGACTAATCTCAACCAAGCTGACTGACCATCTTTAGTGGGGTATAATCTTTCATTTCTATGGATAAAAAATATATATTTATGTAAATTTATCTTAGTTTTATTATGTTTTTATATGGGCTTTTAACAAGTAATGGAGATTGGGTATGAAGCTTATCAAGAAAAGTTTAAGAAGGATAGCTGAGAAAATGGAAATTCAAGAGTCAAGAGGCTTGATCATTGAAAGATAGGCTCCTCACTGAGATAATTAAATTTTTTTGAGGGGCCATATATAAAGAATAAATAAAATATTTTTTAAAAAATTAATATATTAAAACTAACAAAAAAATAAAATATTTATAATAATTTTTCTTATACAAAATATAAGTAAAAGTCATTATAAAATAAGTATATCTATACAAATTTTATAATGGAGTGAGACAATATATATATAAATGTTTGCTAATAAGCACAAACTCATTTTTTAGTTAGAGCGTATTAACAAACTACACTAAAAGTTTAAGACAAAATAACCACTCTATCATTTATTCTAATTGTATAACCAACTAGACCTTAATTTAAGCAACCTAAATGACACGTAAATCACCTCCAATGGAAAAAAAAAAAAAGAAACAACGATGTCTAACTATAAGAAACTCGTTTAGAAACTAGTGTTGGAGATGCTAGTGGCCATAAATGGAGTCATAAATTTGTATACAACTAACATTTCATGTTGATAACTGTTCCAAATTATTGATTTGACAAGAAATGAGAATGGGAAAAAATCCAAATGGCAGCTTACAAAGCTTGTGTCTCATTTATTATATATAAATAGATTAGAAACCATTCCCATTATAAAAATAGTGGTGAAGGGCAGTAAAAGAGATAACAAGAATGAAGCAGGGCTAGTAGGCTACCAAGCCAATTTTGAATATAAAATATAAGCTTAATATTCATTTTAATCCCCAAGTTATAATTAATCATCTGATTTGATCCATAAGTTTTAAAAAATTTCAATTTGAACATGCTGAACATGCTTCTAAACATGCTTTTGAATAGACTTCTGAGCACTGCTTTTGAACGTGCTTCTGAATATGCTTCTAAATAGGCTTCTGAGCACTACTTTTGAACATGCTTTTGAATAGACTTCTGAGCATTGCTTTTGAACATGCTTTTGAGCACTGCTTCTGAATAGACTTCTAAGCACTGCTTTTGAAACATGCTTCTGAATATGCTTTTAAATAGGCTTCTGAGCATTGCTTCTTGTTATCAAGGTATTGATAGTTGATGAAATTCTATCTACAACACTTAATAGAATACTTAAGGGTTTTGTCAAAATTAAAATTAGGGTTTTGGACTTTACAATCTCCCCCTTTTTGATGATGAAAAAACTTTTAGATTTGGAGATAGAGATTTCATACCTTTGATCATAAGGGCTCCCCCTGTGAGAGAGCATGAGTTGTTTCCAGGGAGTAAAGGCTCCCCCTTAATTTATGCACAGTTTTGAATAATTAAAAATATCCAACGATAGATAGAATATTAAGAGGAACTTTAATTGATAATAAGAGGGAGTAATCAAAACATGAATTAGATCAGAGATGATTCTAATTTAGGACAAGTTCCAAGCATAATCACAAAAATAGTGACTTAAAACTAAAAAACAACTAAAAAACAACAACCAACAGTTAATAAGAAAAAGAACTAAAATCTCTCCTAATTTTTCCTAATTCTCCCCCTTTTTGTCATTGGGCAAAAAGATAAGTGTAAAGGTCAATGATTAGTAGGGGAGGAGTTTTTTGAGGAGGAAGAAGATGGCATGATGGTGCTGCAAGGAGGTGGAGGAGGTTCATGAGTCATAGGTGGAACCTTTGGAAATGCTGCAAGTTTGAAAAACAAAGAGAACCATTCCTCAAAGAGCATGAATCTGTCAAACATGTCATTCACTATTTTCTGCAAAGTGTCCATGTTAGTGAACAACTTCTTTTGATCAACCCTTATCTTCTTGACTTGCTTCTCAAGAGAGGTAAGTCTATTTTCAGTAGACTTGGAGCAAGAGGGAGTAGTAGAAGAAGGGGTAGGAATGAATACAAGAGGAGGTTCATGGAACTGAGGGACAGTAGAAGGTACAGTAGTTGTAACAACTAGGGAAGGAGGAGTTAGTGATTGTTGAGGGTGAAGAGGAGGAAAAGGTAGGGAAAAAGTTGAGGGATCTCCCATCAATCCTGAGATTCCATGATTCTTCTTCACAGATCATTCACCTATAGGAGAGCTGAAATGATTTTTCAAGATTTCAGTGTTGAAAATAGAGTTAGCTTGTTCTCCAGCAACTCCTTTCTCAGTTGGAGCAAATTCCTTCATTTGTCTTAGAACAGTAGCAACAAAAACATCAGGTTGTGTGGTTGCCTTTTTCTGAAGCATCATTCTGACCTAAATAAATTTCCATCTCTACTTCCATCTTAGGCTGTTGTTCTTCAGGCTCAAGAGGCATATCATAATCCCACTGGATTTCTTCATCATCAGAGATGTGAAGTATTTCTATCTTGTCTAAGACAAATTCCTTCTCAGGTGTGAATGGGACTTTCTTTGTTCTGGCTGAAGGTGGTTCCTCATTCTGAATCTCTTTTTCAGAAGGCTTGGTTAGCTCAGGATTCTCCTCATTATTAGGAGCAAGTTTCTCAGATGAAGACTTGCCTTTTGTTGCAAAATGTTTGATCTTCTTACCTTTGATAAGATCAGCAATAGGTGGTGACTTTTCTTCAACATCATTAGCTTTGTTCTGATCAGAGCAGGTGCATTTGGTGTTGACTTCTAGTTGGGGTTGTAGCTTTAGAGCAGTTATGTTTCTTTCTCCCCAAACTGAAGGTTCTTCCTCAAAGGATTCATCATTGAGAAAGACATCAAAATGGTTGAATACCTTAGTCAGAAGCATCCCATAAGGGACACTGGAAATTGTCTTGACTGGCTTAGTTGCTTTGATCATGTGATGCATTATCAGATGCCTTATATTCAGTGGAATAATTTCCCAGATGCAGAAAATGAACAGCAGATCAGGATTGGTCACATCTTGAAATGTTTAGCCCTAGGTAAGACACATTGCATAACCATCCAATGAGCAATCCTTTCAAAGGATGAGAGAGCCTTTGATTTCAAGTTGTCTTCTGATGGGGACAAGAGACTTCTGATGACATTGTCTCTTGTTTGATTAAGTTTCTCAAACCAATCTTCAAACAGGCTATGTCCATCTGAAGGTATTTTCAAAATCGAGTTGAGAACAGATTCAGTGATTACCATTTTGACTCCCTTTAAGGTAGTAGTGATGGTGAGGGCATTCTCATCTACTTATGCTGAACAGTAGAAGGCTGTGACCAATCTAGGGAAGATTGGTTCAAATATTCACATGCATTTTTTTAAATAGGTAATATTTAATAAATTTTTAATGAAATTAAACCTGTCTTCTAAGAGGGGTTTAGTGAAGATATCTGCTAGCTGAAACTTGATTTCAATAAACTGAAGATCAATATCTCCTTTCTATACATGATCTCTTAAGAAGTGATGCTTGATTTCAATATGTTTTGCTTTTGAGTGCTGAATTGGATTCTTTGATAGATCAATTGCACTTGTGCTATTACACAAAATTGTAATTAGTGGCATATCTACTGAATAATCCAATAATTGTTGTTTAATCCATAGCACTTGGGAGCAACAGGCAGCTGCAGAGACATATTCAACTTCTATTGTTGACAGAGCAATTGTTCCTTGTTTCTTTGATGACCATGAGATTAACGAATCCCCCAAAAATTGACATGCACCATTGGTGCTCTTTCTTTCCACTCTATCCCCTACAAAGTTAGCATCACTATATCTTACAAGATTGAACTCAGATCCTTTCTCATACCATAGATTGAACTCAGATTGTTGAGAGGTAGCTCCAAAGTTTATATCATGCACATAAATTTGAACAATAAGCAAATTCGTCTTCTAAGTCTTTTTGAAGAGAGTGGTATTTACTTTTCCTCTTTCAAACCCATTATGAATCATGAATGAGCTTAATCTTTCATACCATGCTCTTGGTGCTTACTTTAAGCCATACAGAGCCTTGACAAGCCTATAGACATGATTTGCTTTTTGTCTATTTTCAAAAGCAAGTGGCTGCTGACATAAACTTCTTCATTGATGAATCCATTCAGAATGCACTTTTGACATCCATCTGATACAAAGTGATCTCTTTATGTGCTGCATAAGCTAATAATATTCTGATTGCTTCTAATCTTGCCACAGGTGCAAATGTATCTTCATAATCAAATCCCTCTTGTTGATTATAGCCTTGAACTACTAATCGAGCTTTGTTTCTCACCACCTTTCTTGCTTCATTCAATTTGTTTTTGAAGACCCATTTAGTTCCAATAACAGATTGTCCTTTTGGAGGATTGGTGTTGATCTTCATTCTTTCTATCTCTTCTTCTAAATCTGCAATCTTTCTCTTCTCAAGTGTATTATCATATTCATCAAAAGATATGTGCATGCTTTCTTCTACAACTTGTGTTCTCAAGTTGTAGATTTTGTATGCTTTAGAAGTAGTAGAGTATCCTAGAAAAATGGCTTGATTTGACTTTTCATCAAACTTTCCAAGATTGTCTTTGTTATTTAAAATAAAATAGTTACAACCAAAGACATGAAAGTATGATATGTTTGGCTTCTTATCTTTCCATAATTCATATGGGGTTTTGTTCAAGAACTTTCTGACAGAGACTCTGTTCAGAATGTAGCAGGCTGTATTTATAACTTCTGCCCGAAATATTTTGGAACTTCATATTCACTGACAAGTGTGCTGCCCATCTCTTGTTTGGTTCTATTTTTCCTTTCCACAACACCATTTTGTTGGGGTGTTCTTGGACAAGAAAAATTATGGGAGATACCTTTTTCATTACAAAAGTTTTCAAAAGGAGTATTTTCAAATTCTCCTCCATGGTCACTCCTTACAGAGAAAATTTTTAAATCTTTTTTCATTTTGAATCTTCTTACAAAAAATTCTAAAGGCATTAAAAGATTTATCCTTATGGGAAAGATAGCGTACCCAAGTAGATCTGGAGAAATAATCTACTATCACAAATCCATATCTCTTTCTCCCAAGGCTAGGAGTTTTGGTTGATCCAAAGAGGTCAATGTGAAGTATTTCTAGCACTTTTTGAGTAGATATGGCATTTTTGGGTTGAAAGCTGGATTTGGTTTGTTTCCCTTTCACACAGGCTTCACAGATTCTGTCTTTTTCAAATTTTATTTTGGGTAGTCCTCTCACAAGATCATATTCAGAAAGTTTGGATAGGGTTTTCATATTAAGGTGTCCAACTCTTCTGTGCCATAACCATTTGTCATTTTCGAAAGAGGCTAGACAGGTCTGATTTGGCAAGGATTCTAGGCAGACTTTGTAAAGGTTTTTCTCTCTAATCCCAGAGAATAGAACAGTTCTAGTAGATGCTTTCTTAATCAAACATGCATTGGGTTCAAACATAACCTCATAGCCACTGTCACATAACTGACTGATGCTTAGAAGATCATGTTTTAAACCTTCTACAAAATAAACATTTTCAATTTGAGTAGAGTTAAGTGTACCCAACTCCTTAGATGAGGGATTTCCTGTTGTCTCCAAAAGTGACAAACCCTCCATTTTCTCTTTGCTCAAGATTGAGAAACTTGTTTTTGTCTCCAGTCATGTGTCTGGAGCATCCACTGTCTAAGTACCACAGCTCTCTCCTACTGTTGTGAAACTGACATTCCTACATCATAATGTAGTAAGGCTTTTGGTACCCAGACTTTCTTGGGTCCTTTGTTGTTAGTTACCCTTCTGATGGGAATGTTTCTATTTCTGTAACAATCTGAGGTCAAATGTCCCCATTTGTTATAGGTAGAACATTTCCTTGTAGACTTTTGTTTCTTGACAATTTTAAAAGTTTTTTTAAGCTTGTTAAAACCTAAGTCAGTTCTGTCAAAGAAACTCTTTTGTATTCCAATGAGTCTATCAAGATTTTTTGTTCCATCAACAAAATTTGCTAGATCTTTTGTTAGCTTCTCAACTTCCTCTTTTAGCAGTTTATTTTCATTTTCGAGCTAAGTCTGATCAAAAGAAATAACTCCTTTGGTTGATTCTCTTCTATGCTTAATTTGCTCAGACAACTTAGAATGAGATTCTTCAAGAACATGATTTCTTTTAAAAAGGAATTCATTTATAGATCTTAGTTTGTCATTTTCTCTTTTAGCTTCATAGAGTTTTTCTCTCAGCTGTCCACATTTTTGTGCTAGAAGATTAGAGTCATAATAATCTGTTAAAAGCATTTTCGAGTTCCTTCTAGTTTTCAAAAACAAGAATATTTTTAGAGTCTGTTACCTGATCGTTTTCTGAGTCTGCCATGAGACATATGTTAGCTGTTTGGTCTTTGTTTGTTGAGGATGTGTCATCATCATCCCAGGTTATCATGGCTTTCTTTTTGTGATCTTCCTTCTTATAGTCTTTCTTTAGAAGAGGACAATCAGTTTTGTAATGTCCAAATTTGTTACATTCATAACATCTGACTTGTTGTTTTAAGTCTCCTAATTGGTGTTCCTTTTTGAGGTTTCTTGAGCATTTTCTTCTTCTGAGTAATCATTGTACTCTTCTAGATAGAAGAGCTAACTCATCATCATGATCAGAGGTTTCTCCTTCACTCTCATCAGATTTGAGTTCTGCTTCAGATTTTAGGGCTCGTGTGTTTTGTCCTTCTTTGACCTTTTGAGAAGCTTTGAGAGCTATAGCTTTTCCTTTAGGTGGATGAATTTCTTTAGCAATTTCTTGTTCATGAACTTTCAGTGATCCAATTAGTTCATCCATCTCTAGTAATTTGAGATCTTTTGCTTCTTGAATGGTAGTAACTTTTGGCCTCCAAATTTTTGGTAGACTTCTGAGTATTTTCTTAATTTTGTGGTGTGTGGTGTACTTTTCTCCGAGTGCATTTAATTCACTAATGATAGTAGTGAATCTGGTAAACATTTCTTCTATGCTTTCATGTTCCTGCATTTTGAACATTTCAAACTGGTGAGTTAGTAAATTTACTTTAGAGTCTTTTACCTGATCTGTTCCTCCATGTGCAGTTTTGAGTTTGTTCCAAATTTCTTGTGCTATTTCACATCTAGAGATTCTGTCATATTCTGGCTTTCTTCTAGAGTCCATTCAATTTTTAGTTTCTTCTCATTTGATCCTTCTGGTAGTCTTTTCATGGGTTGATAAGGTCCAATCTCTATGATGTCCCACAGATCCACATCTTGTGATTCCATGAACAACTTCTTTCTATCCTTCTAGTAGAAGAAGTCTTTTCCAAAATAGTACAAGAAGGAGGGGTTGAATTGTTTTAATATGGAACTTATGTAATTTTGAATAAAACAGATTAGTGTATTATCAAATAAGAAGTTTAGAATGTATATGCAATTTTCTTCTGAGCAGTTTAGAAGAAAGGATAAATGCTTCTGAACTGTTATTAGTATTCTTTGAAAACAGTTTGAAAGATAATCTTTCAATAGTTAGACCAGACAGTTATAATGAGAATAAGTATAAGAGAAATGGACAAAAGATTTATAGTGGTTCACCCTTAACCTTGGGCTATGTCCAATCCTCACTCTATCAAGTGAGATTTCCACTAAATCTGATAAACATCTCACTAAGATTGTACAACACCTTCAACACTTCTACTGATAAAGCTTCACACACTAAATCAGTCACCTATTGATTCTCAATCAATTCCTTGCTGACTTTCAGTTCTAAGCACACAGCAAAACACCTAAATAGACTTGCTGGGTTTCACTACTTAGAATACCAAAAGCACCATTCAACACAATTGGGTTTCACAACTCAGAATACAAAGGCACCAATTAACACAATTGCTGCAACCTTTAGAAATTCTTGAGTGGAATTGGGATAGCATATTGATGGACTTTTTATGGTTTGCCATGAACAAAACAAGGCCAAGATGCTATTTGGGTAGTTGTAGATAGGTTGACGAAGTCTGCTCACTTCATCCCTATCAACATGAGGTATAAGTTAGAGAAGTTAGCTAAGTTGTATATTAGAGAGATTGTTAAGTTACATGGTATACCTTCTAGTATAATTTGTTAGAACCAAGACATTTGATGATGTCTGACCCCTAATACCTTAATAGGTTTTGATGATAACAAACGTAATAATATTTGATCAACTAATGATTTCAGACTAAGTGATTTCAGGAAATCAAAGTAAGAATAGATAATGGTAAAAATCTCTCAACTCAAATCCTACACTCTAATTGTCTGAGAACTTATAATGGTTAAATTTAGCACTAAAATTGGCTATAAACAGATTTAAATAAGTTCTTAACTGATTATGCTATGTCCCCAGGCCAGACAATTTCTGATGCCAAGCACCAGACAATGTCTGATACCAAGCGCCAGATGATGTTTGATGCAAGGCCAAACGATGTCTAATGCACCAAGAGCTAGACGATGTCTGATGCCTAGCGCCCAGACGATGTCTAAGGCTAGAATAGACCATGTCTTTTAATTAAGAATGTGTTTATTAAGCCAAACGATGTCTAAGGCTAGAACAGACCATGTCTTTTCAATAAGAATGTGTTTGTTAAAGCCAGACATTGTCTATCCACAAACAGACCATACTTAATCAAGACCAAACTATGTTTGTTAAGCTAGACTTTGTCTATGTAGGAAAAGAATGTAAACTATCATAAGTATTGAGGAATACGTTCTTTATAATTAATTTTTTACTCAAATAAAGGCACTGCTGCAACTAAAACAAAGGGAGATACCTTTTCACATTACTCTCTTTGATTCCTCGTATTACTTGCAAGTCTCATACTATATAAAGTGTGTAGGTACTGCCAAAAGAACCAATCAGCATTGGGATGCACACTTTTAGCTAAAAGACAAATTGTAACAGAGATAGAAATCTACTCCCATTAGATAAAGCACTGTCAAAGCTACTTCAACACTCTACTGTATGAGACAACGGAAAGAAGTCTTCTCCAACGTTCAAATTCTTGAAGCCCACTTTATAAGGAAGCTTCTTTGAAACAAAAGAGAATGAGTGATCCGCTGTCGCGCACGGATCAAAATGAGTGATTTTGAAAATATAGTTATGGTAACGACAACTCGAGTATCGTTCTCAAGGATTCTTGTATTATTATTAATCAATGCAGTAACGATTAATGGGGGGTTTCGATTACGATTTCAAGAAAAAAAGATTAAAATAAATTGTGATTATCAAATAAGCTAAAGCGAATCAACCTACTGTATCGACTTCCGACTTATCATTGATCCCTATAAATTCCAATTCCCTAAATGGGTCTGATCCTATTCGACTATAATAACCACTGACAAGCGCAATAGAAATTATACGGCGTATGTTCCTAAATTCTGGATTAAGCAAACGGATTAAAAACTATTGCGAATTAAGCAAACGCAATATGATCAAACGCGATAATGCAAAAGCTACGTTAACGCGAAATTGATTCAAGATCAAATAACCAATCGAATTTAAGAATTATATCCTATAACAACAATCAAATTAAGCAAATAATTGAGAATATTGGAATAAATCAAAGGAAACAGATTGATATGGAATTTATAAAAGAACCTCAAAGTGGAATCCGATTACAGTAGATCGATTCTTCGGAAATTAGTTCTCCATTACGATTGTTCAAAACTCTCAAAATAATTTCGTGCACAGTGAATGAGTGAACAGCAGCCGGCCCTAGAGTTTTAATAGAATAAGGGTTTCACTAACAATCCAAACTAGGTCGGAAAATACAAACCAAGCCCATAAAATTGACCCAAAACAAATTATTTCCTAAGGTCTGCAACTTCAACGAATTATTCAAGCCTTCTACAATCCGAATCAGCTTCTTACTCCAACATGAAAGTTGTAGCTCTTTCTCTTAGCTTTCCAACGAATATTAGAACGCCTCAATCCGATTCCTGTAGCTCCAGTTATGAATTTTCCATTGAAAGCTGCTAATGCTGAAAATAAAATACGAAATTTAAATAAAGCTAGAAACAAACTTAAATATGAAAACACACTAAAATGGTGAAACTAATGAAATAAACTAAGGAAATGCCTAAGAATAATAGTAGAAGAATGTGCATGAAGATGCACTAATCAATGAGCTAGAAAAAGAGATGAACGATTGAAATTGAATAACGAAAACAATCTAGACAGCAAGAGAAAGCATTCTGAGATAAGGTCTTGAACTCGAACTAAGAGAAACAGAACACTCATCCTCTACAAGCTCACGTAGATTTAACATTTGATTATATCCTCTCTTTGAGAATTATCTGAATCTAATACATTTTTGTATAAAAAGCCAGGAGTGGCTTAGTGATAAAATAATACTTGGGAAGTATAATCTCAGGGGGAGATTCATACTTATAACCAGAAGTGGTTTAGAATACTTGTAGACAGTAGTGCAAGAATACTTGTTTTGTAATCAGTTGATTATAGTGGAACCCTTTGACAGTTGTTAAAGGAGAACTAGATGTAGCTCATGTTGAATGAACTAGTATAAAAACAAGCTCTCATTTGTTGTCTTGTGTTTACAAATATTTATCTTGCTCACTGTGCTCTTTTGAAAAGATTTTCTAAGCTTTGTCTTGCAAGGATATATTTGTTGTTTTAAACTAACATATATCCAAGAGGGCAATTTGTGAACTAATAGTATTTGCGAATAGTTTTAAACCCACTATTCAATTCCCCCCCCCCCCTCTAGTGTGTTCTTGTGTATTTCAGTTGGTATCAGAGTTCGATCTCTAATAACTATCTTCATAGATACAGAGCTAAAGATCCTAGACAAGGATGGAGAAGGGTTTACACAAACCTCCAATCTTCAATGGTGAAAACTTCACATATTGGAGACAAAGAATGGAGACATACTTTGAATCATGTCATATAGATATGCTGGATGTCGTAGAAAATGGAGATTATATTCCAGTTGATGATAATGAAGTTAAGATCCCAAAAGAACAATGGACTGAGGCACAAAAGAATAGATTCGTCCTCAACTCCAGAGCAAGAAATGCAATACATGCATGCATCTCAGAAACTGAACACAGAAAGATAAACCAATTCAAATATGCCAAAGACATGGGACACATTCATAATAACCTATGAAGGGTCCTCACAAGTAAAAAGGAACAAGGTAAGTGTTCTTACTAGAGAATATGAAATCTTTACTATGGAAGAAGATGAAACCATAGCTAATATGTTGTCTAGATTCCAAACTATTTTAAATGAGCTTCAAAACCTTGGTAAAAGTTTCAAAAATTTCGAGCATGTTGACAAAATTCTTCGTAGCTTGCCCAGACAATGGAGACCTCAGGTCACAGCCATTAGAGCTTCCAAAAATCTAGATTATATGCCTCTCGAAGAGCTAGTGGGAATTCTAATGCTGCATGAGCAAGAACTACAATAAGAAGTACTCAGCAAATCATGAGAAGAAAGAGAAAAATCCCATATTCTGCTATGAGTGTAAGAAGCTTGGACACATCAAGTCAGAATGTCCTAAGCTCAGCAAGGGAAAATAAAATGTCAACAGGAGATTTCCTAAGAAAAAGAAAGGATTGATGTCCACATGAGAAGATCTAGATGACTCAACAGATGAAGAAAATTCTGAAGCATCAGACGAAGAAGCTAATCTCTGTCTGATGGCAGACGCAACCTCCACATCGTCCGTCTGATGATGAGAACACACTAGACAACACCTACTCTACGTCTAAAGCTTCAAATGATGAAGAACAAGAGGTAGACCTCAATGATCTTATCTCTCTTCAAGAAGCTTATCAAGAATTTCTCTCTAATTCATCTATTCTTTCAAAAGCCTATTTATCTATGAAAAAGAAATTAATAAAACTTTCAAAAGAGCATGAAGAACTTGGATCTTCTTTCACTGAGCTATCTGATAAATGTTCTGCATTGGTCACAGCTAGTAATGCTGTAATAGATGATTTTCAAAAACTAACCATTGATCACCAATGCTTAATTAAAAGCAAAAGTGAACTTTGGATAGAAAAGGAACAACATAGAAGGAAATTGAATGAATTGATTAAGGAAACTGATAAACTAAACAAGGTAATAGCCTTAAGCAAAGAGGAAGCTGAAATTGCTCAATTACGCAAAGAAGCTACATCTCTCAAGAGTACTCTAAGCAAATTTGTTAGTGGGTCTGAAAATTTAAAGAAAATTCTTTCATACAACAGACATCCAAATGACAAATTTGGCCTTGGATTCACAGGAAAGAAAGAAGCAACCAAGAAAGCTTCTTCTAATGGACCACACCTTGAGAATGGACATGTAAAGTCCAAAAGCAAGAAATTGCCTACATGAAGCAAGTCATCTACTTCTAAGACTAACACCAAAGGACCTGAAAGAATATGGATACCTAAAAATAAAATAATTCCTGTTGCAGATGTCCTTGATGACAGGAAAGAAACACCAATCATGGTACCTAAATAGTGGCTACTCACATCACATGACGGGTACAAGGTCTATGTTCCTAGACCTGACACCAATGCATGGTGGTACAGTTACTTTCGGAGGTAATCAGAAAGGGAGAATCAGAAGTACTGGAAAGATAGGTATTCCTCCTAGTCTCTCTATTGAGAATGTGTTATTTGCTGAAGGGCTAAAACACAATCTACTAAGCATAAGTTAGTTTTGCGACAGTGGATATGATGTTTCCCTCAACAAGGAATCATGCATAGTTAGAGACTCTAAAGGTTCACATCTCTTCTCTGTAAAGAGACAAGGCAATCTTTATAAGATCAATCTTGGTGAACTGAAGGATCAAAATGTATCATGTTTACTGTTTGTCAAAGAAAGTCACTGGTTATGGCATAAGAAGCTTGGCCATGCAAGTTTGAGATTAATCTCAAAATTGCAAAGACATAGCCTCATAAGAGGATTGCCAACAATGTCATTTAAGGATAACTTACTTTGTGAGGCATGTCAGAAAGGGAAACAAGTGAAAACATCTTTTAAAAGTAAAAACACTGTTTCCAATTCGAGACCATTAAAACTGTTACATATTGATCTCTTTGGCCCAACAAGGACAGCTTCTCTTAGAGGGAAAAGATATGGACTAGTAATAGTTGATGATTATTCTAGATGGACATGGGTTATACTCCTCACTCACAAGGATGAGGATTTTAAGGAATTCTATAAATTCTGCAAACGTTTTCAAAATGAAAAAGGAGTATGTATAACTTTCATCAGAAGTGACCATGGAGGAGAGTTCGAAAACGAAAGTTTTTAGAGGTTTAGTGAAGAGAATGGAATTCTTCACAACTTCTCAACACCTAGAACACCACAGCAAAATGGTGTTGTTGAGAGGAATAATAGGTCATTACAAGAAATGGCCAGAACCATGTTGAATGATAACTTGACTCTTAAGCACTTCTGGGCAGAAGTTATAAATACTTCCTATTATTTGTAAAACAGAATTTATATTAGGCCTATTATTAAAAAGACCCCATATGAACTGTGGAAAGGAAAGAAACCCAACATATTATACTTCCATCCCTTTGGATGTCAATGTTTCATTCTTAACACAAAAGACAATTTGGGTAAGTTTGATTCAAAGTGTGATACAGGCATCTTACTTGGATATTCTAAAACATCCAAGGCATATAGAGTGTTTAACTCTAGAACCAAAGTTGTTGAAGAAGCCATTCATGTAAGATTTAATGACACTTAACCTGATAGGAAACTATCAGAGTTAAAGGACTTATTTGTAGATATCAGACTAGAAGATGCAATAACAAAGACTAGAACATCGTCTGACACAACATCGTCTGCTCCCACATTGTCTGCTACCAGATCGTCTATTTGCTATCAGACCATCTCAGATGATGATGAAGAAGTCAGAGAACCACAAAGCAGCAACAAAATGATGATCAAGAACCATCCTCCTTCTCAGATCATTGGAGAAGTTCGAGCTCTACTAAAAACAAGATCATCTTTCCAACAAATAGCTCTACTGTCTGAGATAGAACCCAAGCACATTGATGATGCCATGGAAGATGAAAGCTGGGTCTAAGCAATGCAAGAGGAACTGGATCTTCAAAAGAATGATGTCTAAAAACTTGTGAAGTTGCCAGACAACAAGGAAGCTGTTGGTGCTAAGTGGGTCTTCAGAAACAAACTAGATGAGAATGGTAAGGTTGTGAGGAACAAGGCTAGATTAGTGGCCAAAGGTTACTCACAATAGGAAGGTATTGATTATACGGAGACATACGCTCTAGTAGCTAGACTTGAGGCAATTAGAATTTTGCTTTCATTTGCTGCTCATAGAAATATGAGACTCTATCAAATGGATGTAAAATGTGCATTCCTCAATGGTGTAATCAAAGAGGAAGTTTATGTAGAACAACCCCCTGGGTTTGAGAGTACTATCTTTCCAGACCATGTATTTAACTAAACAAAGCATTGTATGGTCTTAAACAAGCTCCAAGAGCATGGTATGAAAAACTCAATTCATTCTTAATAGAACACAATTTTACAAGAGGAAAGATAGATACTACATTGTTCCGCAAAAACTACTCTTCTAATTTTATTATTGTTCAAATCTATGTAGATATTATCTTTGGTGCCACTAATGAAAAACTCTGTGAAGAGTTCTCAAAATTGATGCAGGCTGAGTTCAAAATGAGCATGATGGGAGAATTGAAATTCTTCTTAGGATTGTAGTCTTAGCCTAAACACAAGCCATAACAGACACACCATCTGTTGAACCTCTATTGTCTGTGTCACCTACACAGACCATAGTAAACCAAACAGTTGCTGCACAGTCTGATGCCCAAGCATAGACTATGCAAGAGCTACTGTCTGAACCCACTATTTAGACAGAAGATCAACCTGCATCTACCCCCTCTAGATAGAAGATCACCCAACAGACTGAACCCACTGTTCAGTCTAAGACACAGTCTGATCCCACAACTCAGACTGTTGTACCAGCAACATCCCTACAAACTCCAACAGAGACTACCATTCCTCCCTACCAATCTCCCTCTCTAGTGACAATCCCGAAGATGTCAAACGCAGTGGTTTCCTACCACCACACTGAGTCTGTAATCATCTCGTCTAGGTCAGATGAAGAGATAATTGCTCTATCTCCTGAAGTGTCTGTTGTTTCCTCATGGGACAACAGACCATTCAATCTGGATGACAAGACTCCTTTATCCAGATTCAGAGAAGACACTCCTCCTCCTCCTCCCTCTAGCTCTTGGCATCAGAAGATGATGCAACGCTTCTCCTTGTGCTATGTGGGAGAAAATGCTGAGTCTGCAGTGTACAGAGAAGAGACTCAGTTGGAGCCAACTGCAGAGGACTCAATTGTTGCTGTTGTCAAGGAAGCACCACTGAAGAAGCTTCCTCCTTTGTAGATCGATCAAGGAATCATCCCTTACCAGAGAAGCCAATTCACAACTCTCACCTTCTAGACTCTGCTGAAGATGATGCACATCTAGCTAGAAGGCTACAGTAGGAAGAATACGCCTCTACCATCCCTCTAATGCGTCAGATAGTGCATGAGATTGCACACTGGTACAACTGCATGAGAAAGGGATTGGACTACTTTACAGTGGAACCAGCCCTACTAGTTCAGCTAATAGAAGATGAGAAGAAGCAATTGGAGGCCACTGTTAGAACAATGCATCGTGATGCATTGTACTATCTGTTGAGACCAAGAGTCTCTATTCAACCTCCTCGGCTGATTACACGAGGAGTTGCTCCCAACCATCCAACCTTCCAAGCCATGTGTGCTGAATACAAGGTTCTATGTCACTTGAAATTTCAAGGCACAACCCCCAGACAGTTGTATCCACCTAGCTAGTATATCTCTGAAGACACTGATATACGTGTTGCTCCAGACCGTATAGTCACCAAACTCCCAACTATGAACCCCAACAAGTTGAAGGGGAAGACGATTGCATGAGCAAACAATCTTCCACAGCATATACCAGACATTGAGCCATTGCCTCAACAGGAGCATATTTTGCCACCGGAAAACAATGAAGCAGATGCTAGCATCTACTGGTAGACTGTGATAAGTAATATGCTTCACACCACAGGGTCATCCAATCTTTCAGATGAAGAGAAGCAAAAAATTGACATTGTTGGTGAAGGCTCCTCCTCCTCCAATAGTTTCATTCACATGTCAGACACAGTGGTTGTGCCCACTCTACTGACCCCTCACACCCCTGGAGATGAAGAGGAAGCTAAGAGGATGCTTGTTGAATACTATGATGAGTACAAAGCTGCTCAAGCACTGATAGTTGTAGCTAAGGCAGTAAAAGAAGCAGCTGAAGAAGCAAGAATCCTAGAAGAGGACGCCAAACTGAGAGCTATGTTAGTTGCTCAAGAAGAGGAGCAACGACTTCATAATCTGGCTTAAGCAGACTTAAGGAGGCCAGTATCCTCTGTTGAACGAATGGGCCCTCTACTCTCACATACTCCAACTCATCCAGATTTCTTGATTGGATTTCTGTGTATAGTCTATTGTAGCAAAGAGCATCCTAGAGGATCTTATTTAACAGAGTTGTGTAGTATGTTGCCATAGAGGTTGATAGGCATTGAATGTGGCTAATCAGGTTGTAGAATAGCATGTGTGGAAGGTTGAATGGAATCCCTCTAATGATGTGGTAGAGTACGAATCTGTGTAGAGCTGATACATGATCTCTTGACCCTATCTTGTGCAAGATGGTCTTGTTGACAATGTTCAACATCAACTTGGTCAAAGGTGGGAAGTTGGCTGGATGCAACTTCTTGACGTCCTTGGCCACCTTGTAGTTGGGTCCAAGAATGAACCTTTTTATTGTACCTTTTTCAAGGTCTTTGTCCCATGCCTCTGTGAAGTAGTTTGAGTGCAATTCGCACCCTATTGCTTAAGCAATGGAGGAGGGAGAGACCGTAACTTCACACTCAAAGACGTTGCTGACAACCTTGTTTCCTTTGATTGTAACATTTGTCCAGAACTCTCTAATAAGTCTAGGGGCGATCTTTTGGCGATCATTGAAGTAACCCTTGATCTCAGCGAACTTGAAGTACCTTGAGATGTTAAGACCACGTTCCTCAAGGTAAGGTATGTCAATGTAGTACTCCACGTGAATGTTCCCAATGTAGGAACCTTGTGGCTTGATTAGAATGTTCTTTGTGTTAGGGAGTCTTCGTTCTTTCACTACCTCAGGGTCAATGTTGGATGCCAAACTCTTGGTGTCAATGGTAGACTCAGGCATTACGTCTGTAGGACGCTCATCAGAAGCTTGAGATGTTGAGGGTGAGGCAGGTAGTTGAGAGGAGGAAGAGCCTTTGATCAGATTACGTTTGGCCATGGCGAGGGTTTGTGCTTAGGGTTTCTAGAGGTTCTTGGTTGTAGAGAGAATGGGTGAGAGAGATAAGAGGTTTCGAAAGCTTGGGGAATACGTTTGGCAATAGTAGGCTAGAATAAGTAATAAGTGAGCATTAAATACGATGGTACGGTTAGGGAATGATTGAAATGACACATTTATGACAAACTTGAATGTGCGTTTTTGGCTTTTATGACTCAGAATCAAACGAATGCTTAATTTACAAAACGGTTTTAAAAAATTCACATGGTCTGGCTCATAATTTACAAAACACGTGACATGCACATGCCTCACTTAAGTATCACACCAGACGATGTGTCCTTACTTCTACTGGTGAATAGCAGACAATGATAAAACATTAATTCACCTAGACCATCCCAATCTTTTCTCTCAAAAAGATCAGTTTGTCTTCAGTAAGGGGTTTTGTAAAAATATCAGCAAACTGATCATCTGTCTTGACAAATTCCATTTTAATGGTCCCTTTCTGAACATGGTGTCTTACGAAATGATGTTTTATTTCTATATGCTTGGCTCTAGAGTGCATGGTAGGATTTTTAGAAAGAGATATAGCAACAGTATTATCACAGAAGATAGGAATGTTACTCTCGAATATGTTGTAGACTTCAAGTTGATTCTTGATCCACAATATCTGAAAGCAGCAACTTGCAGTTGCAATGTATTCTGCTTCTGCTGTTGATAGTGTTATTGTTCCTTGCTTCTTGTTGAGCCAGGACACCATGTTGCCTCCTATGAAGTGGCAGCCTCCACTGGTGCTTTTTCTTTCAATTTTGTCTCCAGAGTCAACATCAAAATAGCCTGTCAACTTATACTCTTTCTGTCTTTTAAACCAAAGACCAAGATTAGAAGTTCCAATTAAATATCTAAAAATTCTTTTAACAGCAAATAGATGCATTTCCCTTGGGTTAGACTGAAATTTGGAGCAACTGTTTGGTTTACTATGGTCTGTGTAGGTGACACAGACAATAGAGGTTCAACAGATGGTGTGTCTGTTGTGGCTTGTGTTTAGACTAAGACTGCAATCTTAAGAAGAATTTCAATTCTCCCATCATGCTCATTTTGAACTTAGCCTGCATCAATTTTGAGAACTCTTCACAGAGTTTTTCATTAGTGGCACCAAAGATAATATCATCTACATAAATTTGAACAATAATAAAATCAGAAGAGTAGTTTTTGCGGAACAATGTAGTATCTATCTTTCCTCTTGTAAAATTGTGTTCTATTAAGAATGAACTGAGTTTTTCATACCATGCTCTTGGAGCTTGTTTAAGACCATACAGTGCTTTGTTTAGTTTAAATACATGGTCTGGAAAGATAGTACTCTCAAACCTAGGGGGTTGTTCTACATAAACTTCCTCTTTGATTACACCATTGAGGAATGCACATTTTACATCCATTTGATAGAGTCTCATATTTCTATGAGCAGCAAATGAAAGCAAAATTCTAATTGCCTCAAGTCTAGCTACTGGAGCGTATGTCTCCGTATAATCAATACCTTCCTGTTGTGAGTAACCTTTGGCCACTAATCTAGCCTTGTTCCTCACAACCTTACCATTCTCATCTAGTTTGTTTCCGAAGACCCACTTAGCACCAACAGCTTCCTTGTTGTATGGTAGCTTCACAAGTTTCCAGACATCATTCTTTTGAAATTGATCCAGCTCCTCTTGCATTGCTTGGACCCAGCTTTCATCTTCCATGAATGGCTTCTTCAACAACTTTGGTTCTAGAGTGAAACACTCTATATGCCTTGGATGTTTCAAAATATCCAAGTAAGATGCTTGTATCACACTTCAAATCAAACTTACCCAAATTGTCTTTTGTGTTAAGAATGAAACATTGACATCCAAAAGGGATGGAAGTATGATATGTTGGGTTTCTTTCCTTTCCACAGTTCATATGGAGTCTTTTTAATAATAGGCCAAATATAAATTCTGTTTTGTAAATAGCAGGAAGTATTTACAGCTTCTGCCCAGAAGTGCTTAAGAGTCAAGTTATCATTCAACATGGTTCTGCCCATTTCTTGTAATGACCTATTCTTCCTCTCAACAACACCATTTTGATGTGGTGTTCTAGGTGTTGAGAAGTTGTGAAGAATTCCATTCTCTTCACTGAACCTTCGAAAACTTTTGTTTTCGAACACTCTTCCATGGCCACTTCTGATAGAAGTTATACATACTCATTTTTCATTTTGAACATGTTTGCAGAATTTATAGAATTCCTTAAAAGCCTCATCCTTGTGAGTGAGGAATATAACCCATGTCAATCTAGAATAGTCATCAACTATTACTAGTCCATATCTCTTCCCTCTAAGAGAGGCTATCCTTGTTGGGCCAAAGAGATCAATATGTAACGGTTATAATGATCTGGAAGTGGAAACAATGTTTTTACTTTTAAAAGATGTTTTCACTTGTTTCCCTTTCTGACATACCTCACAAAGTAAGTTATCCTTATATGACATTGTTGGCAATCCTCTTACGAGGCTATATCTTTGGAATTTTGAGATTAATCTCAAACTTGCATGGCCAAGCTTCTTATGCCATAACCAATGACTTTCTTTGATAGACAGTAAACATGATACATTTTGATCCTTCAGTTCACCAAGATTGATCTTATAAAGATTGCCTTGTCTCTTTGCAGAGAAGAGATGTGAACCTTTAGAGTCTCTGACCATGCATGATTCCTTGTTGAAGGAAACATCATATCCACTATTGCAAAATTGAATTATGCTTAGTAGATTGTCTTTTAGCCCTTCAACAAATAACACATTCTCAATAGAGAGACTAGGAGGAATACCTATCTTTCTAGTACCCCTGATTCTCCCTTTTTGATTACCTCTGAAAGTGACTATACCACCATGCATTGGTGTCAGGTCTAGGAACATAGACCTTGCGCCCGTCATGATTGGTGTTTCTTTCCTGCTGATCCGCTGTTGCGCACGGATCAAAAACGAGTGATTTTGAAAATGTAGTTACGGTAACGACAACTCGAGTATCGTTCTCAAAGATTCTTGTATTATTATTAATCAATGCAGTAACGGTTAATGGGGGGTTTAGATTACGATTTCAAGAAAAAGGAATTAAAATAAATTGTGATTATCAAATAAGCTAAAGCGAATCAACCTACTGTATCGACTTCCGACTTATCATTGATCCCTATAAATTCCAATTCCCTAAACGGGTCTGATCCTATTCGACTATAATAACCACTGACAAGCGCAATATAAATTATAAGGCATATGATCCTGAATTCCGAATTAAGCAAACGGATTGAAAACTATTGCGAATTAAGCAAACACAATCTGATCAAACGCGATAATGTAAAATCTACGTTAACGCGAAATTGATTCAAGATCAAATAACCAATCGAATTTAAGATTTATATCCTATAACAACAATCAAATTAAGCAAATAAGTGAGATTATTGGAATAAATCAAAGGAAACAGATTGACATGGAATTTATAAAAGAACCTCAAAGTGGAATCCGATTGCAGTAGATTGATTCTTCGGAAATTAGTTCTCCATTACAATTGCTCAAAACTCTCCAAGAAATTTCGTGAATAGTGAGTCAGTGAAGAGTGAATGAGTGCAGAATAAATATATGCACAGCAACCGGCCCTAGCGTTTTAATAGAATAAGAGTTTCACTAACAATCCGAACCGGGTCGGAAAATACAAACCAGGCCCATAAAATTGACCCAAAACAAATTATTTCTTAACGTTTGCAACTTTGACGAATTATTCAAGCCTTCTAAAATCCGAATCAGCTTCTGACTCCAACATGAAAGTTGTAGCTCTTTCTCTTATCTTTCCAACAAATATTATAACGCCTCAATCCGATTCCTGTAGCTCCAATTATGAATTTTCCATTGAAAGCTGCTAATGCTGAAAATAAAATACGAAAATTAAATAAAGCTAGAAACAAACTTAAATATGAAAATACACTAAAATGGTGAAACTAATGAAATAAACTAAGGAAATGCCTAAGAATAATAGTAGAAGAATGTGCATGAAGATGCACTGATCACCTGCCATCAAAGACATTTGCAACAAGAATTATTTTGTTTTTAGGTACCCATATTATTTTGGATCCTTTGGTGTTAGTCTTAGAAGCAGATGACTTGCTTCTTGTAGGCAATTTCTTGCTTTTGGACTTTACATGTCCATTCTCAAAGTGTGGTCCATTAGAGGAAGCTTTCTTTTTGGTTGCTTCTTTCTTTCCTGTGAATCCAAGGCTAGATTTGTCATTTGGATGTCTGTTGTATGAAAGAATTTTCTTTAAATTTTTATACCCATTGACAAATTTGCTTAGAGTACTCTTGAGAGATGCAACTTCTTTGCGTAATTGAGCAATTTCAGCTTCATCTTTGCTCAAGGCTCCTACTTTGTTTAATTCATCAGTTTCCTTAATCAATTCATTCAATTGCCTTTTGTGTTGTTCCTTTTCTATCCAGAGTTCACTTTTGCTCTTAATTAGGCATTGGTCATCAATGGTTAGTTTTTGAAAATTATCTGTTAGAGCATTATTGGCTGTGACTAATGTAGAACATTTATCAGATAGCTCAGTGAAAGAAGACCCAAGTTCTTCATGCTCTTTTGAAAGTTTTCTTAATTTCTTTTTCATAGATAAATAAGATTTTGAAAGAATAGATGAATTAGAGAGAAGTTCTTGATAAGCTTCTTGAAGAGAAATAAGATCATTAAGATCTACCTCTTGTTCTTCATCATCTGAAGCTTCAGACGCAGATATAGAGTGGGTGTTGTCTAGTGTGTTCTCATCATCAAACGCAGACAATGTGGAGGTTGTGTCTACCATCAGACAGAGATTGGCTTCTTCATTTGATGCTTCAAAATTTTCTTCATCTGTTGAGTCATCTAGATCTTCCCATGTGGACATTAGTCCTTTCTTTTTCTTGGGAAATCTTTTGTTGACCTTTTCTTTTCCCTTGCTGAGCTTAGGACATTCTGACTTGAAGTTTCTAGGCTTCTTACACTCGTAGCAGACGATGGGACTTTTCTCTTTCTTCTCACGGTCTGCTGAGTATTTCTTATTGTAGTTTTTCCATCTTGATCCACCTTTCTTTTTCCACATCTTGTGGATTTTTCTTGAGATGAAGGATAGCTCATCATCATCTTTTGATTCTTCTTCACTTGAGGAAGTGGACTCTACTTCTAACTCTTCTGCCTTTAGAGACTTGGTGGTGTGTCTTTTGGATGGTCTGAAGGACTGACTTTTTGATGAAGATGACTCCTTGGGTGTTGTCTGATTTGGCTTGTGAGCTTTCAAAGCTAGAGACTTTCCCTTTTTCAGTTTGGCATCTCCTTGTAGTTCTTGCTCATGCAACATTAGAATTCCCACTAGTTCTTCGAGAGGCATATAATCTAGATCTTTGGAAGCTCTAATGGTTGTAATCTGAGGTCTCCATTGTCTGGGCAAGCTGCGAAGAATTTTGTCAACATGCTTGAAATTTTCGAAACTTTTACCAAGGTTTTGAAGCTCATTTAAAATAGTTTGGAATCTAGACAACATATTGGCTATGATTTCATCTTCTTCCATAGCAAAGAGTTCATATTCTCTGGTAAGAACACTTACCTTGTTTCTTTTTACTTGTGAGGGCCCTTCATAGGTTATTATGAATGTGTCCCATATGTCTTTGGCAGATTTGAACTGGCTTATCTTCCTATGCTTAGTTTCTGAGATGCATGCGTGTATTGCATTTCTTGCTCTGGAGTTGAGGACGAATTTGTTCTTCTGTGCCTCAGTCCATTGTTCTTTTGGGATCTCAGCTTCATTATCATCAACTGGAATATAATCTCCATTTTCTAGGACATCCAGCATATCTATATGACATGATTCAACGTATGTCTCCATTCTTTGTCTCCAATATGTGAAGCTTTCACCCTTGAAGATTGGAGGTCTGTGTAAACCCTTCTCCATCCTTGTGTAGGATCTTTAGCTTTGTATCTGTGAAGATAGTTATCAGAGACCGTGCTCTGATACCAACTAAAATACACAAGAACACACTAGAAGGGGGGGGTGAATAGTGGGTTTAAAACTTTTCGCAAATACTGTTAGTTCACAAATTTCCCTCTTGGATATATGTTAGTTTAAAACATCAAATATATCCTTGCAAGGCAAAGCTTAGAAAATCTTTTCAAAAGAGCATAGTGAGCAAGATAGATATTTGTAAACACAAGATAGCAGATAAGGGCTTGTTTTTATACTATTTCACTCAACCTAAGCTACATCCAGTTCTCCTTTAACAACTGTTAAAGGGTTCCACTATAATCAACTGATTACAAAACAAGTATTCTTCACTGCCACTTCTGGCTACAAGTATTCTCTATGGCACTACTAGCTACAAGTATTCTAAACCACTTTTGGTTATAAATATGAATCTCCCCCTGAGACTATACTTCCCAAGTATTCTTTTATCACTAAGCTACTCCTGGCTTTCTATACAAAAATGTATAAGATTCAAATAACTCTCAAGGAGAGGATATAATCAAATGTTGAATCTGCGTGAGCTTGTAGAGGATGGGTGTTCTGTTTCTCTCAGCTCGTGTTCAAGACTTGCTCTCTTAATGCTTTCTCTTGCTATCTAGATTTATTTCATTATTCAGTTCACGTTCAATTGTTCATCTCTTTCTAGCTCTCTCTTTTTTGTTTCCGTTTCATAGAGGCTTCCTTATAAAGTGAGCTTCATGAATTTGAACGTTGGAGAAGATTTTTTTTTTCCATTGTCTCACACAGTAGAGTGTTAAAGTAGCTTTGACTGTGCTTGATGTGACAAGAGCAGGTCTCTTTCTCTGTTGTAGTTTGTCTTTTAGCTAAAAGTGTGCATCCCAATGCTGATTGGTTCTTTTGGTTGTACCTACACACTTTACATAGTACAAGACATGCAAGTAATACAAGGAATTGAAGAAAGTAATGTCAAAAGGTATCTCCCTTTGTTTCTGTTGTAGCAATGCCTTTATTTGAGTAAAGAATTAATTATAAAGCACATATTCCTCAGCATATATGACATATTATGTTCTGTTCCAGCATAGACAAAGTTTGGCTTAACAAACATAGTTTGGTCTTGATTAAGTATGGTTTGTTTGTGCATAGACAACGTCTAGCTTTAACAAACACATTCTTATTGAAAAGACATGGTCTATTCTAGCCTTAGACATCGTCTAGCTTAACAAACACATTCTTAATTAAAAGACATGGTCTGTTCTACCCTTAGACATCGTCTAGTGCTTGGCATCAAACATCGTCTGGCCTTGCATCAGACATCGTCTAGCGCTTGGCATTAGACATTGTCTGGCTTTAGCATCAAACATCGTTTGGTGCTTACATCAGACATTGTCTGATTAGTTAAGAACTTATTTAAATCTATTTATAGCCAATTTCAGTGCTAAATTTAACCATTATAAGTTCTCAGACAGTTAGAGCGTAGGATTTGAGTTGAAAGATTTTACCATTGTTTGTTCTTACTTTGATTTCCTGAAAATCACTTAGTCTTAAATTATTAGTTGATAAAATATTATTACATTTGTTATCATCAAAACCTATCAAGGTATTAGGGGTCAGACATCATCAAATCTCTTGGTTCTAACAATGATAATGATTAGATTAGGGAATTGAAATCTGAATTTGGGTCAATTACAATCGATTGATTGTGATTTAATATGATACATGCTTGAATTTGGGAAAACTAGGAATGCAATAGTAATTTGGATTTTTCTTAATGAATGTAAGGTGATTGCCTTAAATTTCGTATTGTTGGGAATTTCTTGAGTATGAATTTGACTTATCCTTGTTGGAACTGTGATTATTTCTCCATAAGCATAGGTTCTTGAGTTGTATCTCTTTGATTCTGTTTTCATTTATTGTTTAGAAAGTTGTTTTGTTGCTTTAATTTTTGAAAATCACACAAAATCCCCCCTATTTTGAATTGAATGCAAGGTGTTTGATGAATTGTATCTTTGAGAAAATGACTTGAGTTAGTCCTATATTGCAAAATTTATTGGGGAACTTAGTTGCTTTTGACGGCGTGTTTGATGCGCTCCGTCACCCCCCAATAATTCTGCCCTTGAACATACCACAGATCAATTAGTTGAACCAAATCCCACTTCACCTACCTTACGTCGTTCATCTAGACTAATGAAAGAAAAAAAATAATAAAATGGTAGAAAGAAAGCATAAGAAGGGTGTGAGGGGAAAGAAAAAAAAATACGGGAAATTTTTTTATGAGAAAAAAAATGGTCCCAAGAATATCAATTTCCCAGAATATGTGAAAAAAATTATAAAGCATTTAATTTGTAAAATTATATGATGGGTGTCAAATGAAATAATAAAAAATTTAAATAGAGTCTTAACTATAAATACTTAAAGTTTACCTATTAACATAACTAATGACATGTCTTATTTCTATTTGTTAAGTTAACAAAATGTACCAATACATACAAATAATGGGCGAATTAGTCTAAAGTAACCTCTCTTCTCCCTCAAGTAGTGGAAATGTGCATAATTGAATTAGTCTTTATTGTCATGGTATTGTGTTCAACTAAACTCATTAAGATTTTTTCTAGCTCGTTTTATCCACCTAGGATTAATCCTATTATCGTGAATTAAAATCTAAGTTCATCTCTTATAGTTCTAATTTGTAGGTTCACCTCTCAATTCATCCCTAAGCATCTAATGCATGCAAAACAATGATAAGCATGTAACATGAAATAAACATGATAGGATAAGAATTAAAGGAAGAGAACTAAAGAAACCTCAAATATATTAATTAGACATAAACAATTGTCAAGGGATACGCCCCAATCCTAGAATAAAAGGACTACTCACACATAATCATGAATAATCCTTAACAAAACATAAAAAAGAAAAAGACTTCCAATAGGAGGAGACAAAAGAAGAAGAAAATCTCTTGCTCTTTGCCTAGATGGGACATCCTACGTAAAGACACTTTATTTAAAGAGAATGGATAAAGATTTGAGCACAGTCTAATTACAATAAAAATCGCAAAAGATAAGATAAAAATTAGAGTTCAAACAAATAAAAATCACGAAGATAATATTCTAAACTTAAATAATAACATGACACAGTTATATGCTTTTCTTCTAATCTTCAAATATCTCTATGCTCCTAACTTGAAGACTTGGAGTCGCCATGCATGTTTATCCTTGACTTGATGTCGTAGAGCTCAAGAGACAACCTTTAAACATGAAAATACCAAAAGCGTAATTGGTTTCAAAAATAATTGAAAAATGATGCAAATGAAAGGCAAATGAATCATAAACATAAAAATATGCAATACTTTCTAAATGAAATGATATGCATGAATGATGTAAAAAGCATCGCATAAGTGTGACATGTTAATTGAATTTTATCTGACATGTTAAATATGCTAATAGAAAAGTGTGACATGTTCGTTAAGACTAGTTGCAATGATGGTGTGACATATTAATTGAAACGATATCATTCTATTTTGGTCTATATGTTTTTAAATGATTTTATTTTGGTACTTTAAATTTCTCAAATATTTTCATTCTTGTCCATTGAGTTTGCAAAATGATATATTTTGGTGTTAACAATTACATATTATGTCAAGATCTAGTAAAGGTTTTGTCTTAGACATCTATACAATAACTTTAGGAAGCACTTCCCTAAGAAAATATTGTGGAGGGTTGCCAAAAGTCTCATGTCTTATTTTGGTAGGTAGTGTCTTATTAAGGTTAAAAATTTGGATATTGAATCAGTTGCAACCTAATATTAGTTGATTGGATTCTTTTTGTGTTGAGTGTTGTAATGTATTTACTGTTTTCTTCCTTTTTTTAGCATCACCAATTAACTTGCTTATGTGCAAGTGTGCAAATATATGACTATTGTGTGCAACTTCAAATAGATTTCCACAGGCACATAAGTCAATCAATAATGCTACGAAGGGAAGAAAACAATAAATACATTGCAACATCTTACACATCTAACTAGAAACAATTTTGATAGAATGTCCTCAATTACATTCACTAGGTTCTGACATCATACATAATTGTTAGACAAAAATGTATTATTTCTCAAACTTAATGTACTAGAATGAAATATTTTAAAAACTTCAAGTACCATATGGAACCATTTAAAAACATAAACCAAAATGGAACCATTTAAAACAATGTTGTTTCTATCAATGGAGGATGGAAGTTTGAAGGCAAGATGGGAACTTAGAAGTGGTTCAGACGCAAAGATTTGTAGACAAAATAATCAACAACAAGAAGAAGCAACAATCAACCATGATCAATTCAGGATATCAAAATAAAGTAGCTTACTTAGTAGAGCGATTCGATCAGGTGAACCTGGGAGAGTTTAATCATGTTCCCCTCCTGCCAAAGGTTAGGTGAACATGGTCAATCCTATTCATGCAATGGAGGAATAGATTTAGGGAAGCAACTTCTAGGAGATTGGTGTGGAGATGAGGAGGGATCAAGCATTTGATTTGCTTCTACAACTAAGGACTAGTAGGGTTTGTGAGAGGGGAGCATCTAGGGTGAGTTGGGGGAAATTGAATGTTTAGGGCTGGAGGGTGTGTGAGATGTCATAGGGTAGAGCTTGGGGTTTGACTGTGTGATATTTGGGGGAATTGGGTGGAATTGTGTATGTGTTGTTCTAAGAAGGTTTAATTTATTAAATTGTGTTGGGAAAAAACGATGTCGTTTCAATTAACATGTCACATCATCATCTCAATTAGCCTTAACGGACACGTCACACCTTTCTGTCAACATATTTAATGTTTTAACTAAAAATGACCAAAATGAAACCCTTCGAAAACATAAAGTACTAACATAAAAAATTTAAAACATAACTAATAACTTCATTAATAATATTATTAATTAAATTAGTTTTAATTTTTTTAAAGAAAGAGACTATAAGTGTTATTCACGAGAGACAATCTTATTTGAATAAGGTAGAACCATTATGGGTGATAAATCTATTTTTCTAAGCATTTAAAAGGGAAAAATATATTTTTAGTTTATGAAGTATTAAGCATTTTCATTTATAGTCCCTAATGTTTCATTTAATTAGTTTTGATCCCTAAAGTATTTTTTCATTTGCCTTTTGGTCCCTCCATTAGTGAGCTTCGCTATTGGGTCAAGTTTGCACCTCCATAGCTCATCAGGTCTGAGCCACGTGCCATGTTGCTGACATTGACTTTTTTCTTTTACTATTTTATTTATTTTACTATTTTATTTTTATTTATTTTTTAAAAAATAAATATTTTTTATTTAGAGAAAAAATTTTAAAAAAATGAAATAAAACTTTTAAAAAATTAAAATAAAATTAAAAAATACAAATAAAACACGTGTCGGTTAATTAATGAGACAAGTGACATCTATTAGAGATATATTACTCACAAATAATGAGACAAGTGACATCTATTAGAAATACTAATGGAGCTCATAAATAAAGGGACCAAAAAGCAAACAAAAAAATACTTTAGGGACCAAGACCATTCAAATAAAACATTAGGAACTATGTTCAATACTCCAAGGGCCAAAAACATATTTTGCCTTTATTTTTTTTTTTTTATAGTCTCACATATTTTATTTCAAGGATAAGATGTAAGATGCTAATAATTTTACACACAAGTCCCATATCTTTCATTTTATCTTTCTCACATAAGTCTCATATTTTTCTCACACCCAAGTCTCATATCTTCTAATTTATCTTTTCTCTAGTAGTAATTTTGAAATATCAAACAATTTTTTTTAAAATTATTCTAAAAAATAATTTTAAAAATAGTTTTTCAAAACAAAAACTAAGCAGCCTTTCAAACAAGCCCTATGTTTTTTCACAGTAACGTTTTTGTTTTGTAAAGATGTTTGTTTTGGATATGATTAGGTCCCTTTCAAGTAAGCCTGAAAAATTTACAGGTGATAATTTTTTCTGTTGACAACAAGAAATGATATTTTGGCTTACTGAATTAGATTTATTATCTGTAGGTTCCAAATTAGATATTAAAACATCTTCTTCCTCTATTGTCATTATAAGATCCAAAACCTTGATTTTAATTCTAACAAAACCTTTAAAGTATGTTGTTAAGTGTTGCAGATAAAAAATATCATAAATCAATGCTTAGAAGCATATTAGAAGAAATAAGATAATGCTTAAAAAGAACTTCATAAGCAATGAAGTGATGCTCAGAAACTGTGTTAAGAAGTTTTGATCAGAAGCATTGCTCATAAGCAGAAGCTCAAAAGAAGAAGCCTAGAAGCTTTGCTCCGAAGGAGAAGCTCAGAAGCATTGCTCAAAAGCAAAGTTTGGAACAAAAGTTCAAAAGCTTTGCTTAGAAGTAATGTTCAGAATAGAAGTTCAGAAGCTTTGTTCAAAAGCAGGAGCTCAGAAGCTGTGTTCAAAACAAAAGTTTAGAATGGACCTCCAACTGTCTTATCCAAAGCAGAGGCTTTTGTTTCTCTTTATAAAAAAGCTCTTCACTTATGCCAGCTCATCAAAGTGAAGGACCCACAAGCTCCCCAATGTCAAGCCTATAAATTAAAGCTTCTCCGGACCTTCTCAAGTCATCCAACTACAAACCATCTACCAAAGAGATTAAAACTGTCTAATTAAAATTTTGTTTCACCTCTTAAAACAAGAGAGAGCTATAGTTGTTTTTTGTACCCTAAATCATATCCTAAATAGCTTTCAAAATTGTATTTCTTGTAAGGAAAATCCTTTGCTGGAGAAAAAATATTACTATATTATGATGTAAAGATCTAGCTATTGCTGAAGTTAAGATTTGGTTTTAGAAATCCAGTTCTATTAACTGGTCATGTTGTACCTAAGAGATTTGAAATCCAACAAGTTTGCTGGTCCTGCAGTTTTCTTGAGAGAAAGGTTGGTTCTAATAGAAAATTGGATAAGAATTAGTAGGTGACTAATTCTGAGTAAGAAGAAAACAGCAAGGTGTTGGAGGTTGTTGTATGCTGTTCCAAAAGAGAATGTTGTTGATTTAGTGCAAAACTCACTTGATAAGTGGGGATTGGACGTAGCCCAAGGTTAAGGGTGAACCTGTAACACTTTTGGGGGTATTACCGTAACTACACTTACTATTTACAAACAGGGCACAATAATTAAATAGGTCCATGCGGAAGCTAATAATTTACAAAGTATACATACATACCACATCTGATACAATTAAGTACATTTTATTCCAACATTACTAGCATCATATGAAACACAAAAGAAATATGAAACCCAACTAAGTTATGTCTTTTGAGATGAAGTTCCATGATCCACCAATTTTTGTTGAGACCTGTTTCCTGAAAAGAAGTGAACTTAAAGGGGTAAGACATAATGTCTCAATAAGTGCTCTAAGGACTCTACAGTTCAAGTTAGACTCTTCTACCTAAACAACCATTTCATTAGTCTCACAAGTATATATATCCTTACTAGGTCTTTATCAATTCTTCCATTACTATCTCAGGGTCTACGCTTCCCAATATGGATGTCGTTCAAGGACTCCACTCAATACCCTCATGCACACTCACTACCTCTCTCTCTCTCTCTCTCTCTCTATAGATATATGGGTAGTTATCACCTTACAAGCTTTCATCCTCAACAATGACACCTCCTATCTCCCTCTTATTTGATGTATTTAACACTCATGAGACTATACTAATCTCCCCACTCTAGTCTTGATAACCTTGCACCAAGTCAACCTAAGTCATCAATGCTCCCGAACGTTCTATGCAATTAGCCTAACTCACATGGTCTTATTACTATTATCTTATCAATCCACTCAATCATTATATAATGAATGCCACCTATCCTATTCCCATGTAATTTAAGCATGACATGTTAATATTATATAATATGACAACGCACTCAAGACATATAGCATTCCATTATTTATATCACCACTCGCCATTACAATTCTCATTTAATACATTGACATCAAATGGAAAATACAAACATGTTCCACACAATCTCAGGCAACACAATTCAATGCACAACACCACAACTTTATGCTCATGCATGACATGCCCTAACTCTATATTCAATGCTCATGTGGTACCATATCCAGCTTAGGAGAATAGTCTAGGAGTGCGGTCTACCTAGAAGCATCATCGACGTCGATGCCTTCAACATAGACTACAACACCTAGAATGATCTGCATGTGGCTGTTAAGGCTACCTAGATTTGCAAGTACACTCAAGTCACAGGATCAACATGAGCTCATAGATTTTCCACACTAGGTAACCCCTAAGGTTCAGGCTAAACCTGTCGTGACCCCCACCTTCTTAATTCACGACTATTCAACAACTCTCAAATGTTATGATGCATGTTCAAACTGATGGGAACACAGATAGGGACAAAGAAAATGAGGCACTTAGAGGACTTGGGGGACCCATGACAAGGGCAAGAGCTAGGAAAGCGAAGGAAGCTCTTGAACAAGTGGTGACTAATTTATTAGAGGCCCAACAATCTGTTGAAACCCAACACTTGGAGAATAAAGTTTTGACATGCATAGCTCACTTGGAGTGAGAAGAGCCAATCTGAATAACAAGACTTTTAATTTGCTTTTGGGGTTATTTTCTTTTTAGTGTGTGGCTGTATATAAAATAAAATAATAATATATATATTGGCTACAGTAGGATTAGAACCCAAGTCTTTTTATAAGGATTTGTTATTCTTAACCGCTACTACATGTCAGAAACGCTTGTCCTTAAGAGTTTTGTTTTTTCTTTTGTTTGCTTAAGTCTAGTGCATAAACTCCTAAGCTGAAATGTATTAAAACAATTGGAGATCAATAAGAAATCAGAATGATATTTTTGTTCAGCCTTGTGAGAAAATCTCTCTGCTAGGGTTCTTGGTTGAACCTTTGATCTTATCAAGAATTCACATTCTTGTGGCGATCTTCCTTGTTGGCTTATCAAACCTAGGTTTGTGGCGCCCTAAAAACTAGTAACCCTCTTGTTCCTTTTCACTGTTCATCTCTGAATTCACGTTCTAATTTCGATTTGGTATTTTCTGTTCGATTTTTCTCTGGCCCATATCTCACATTTTACGTGTCCAATTTTAGCGTTTCTTGAGTCTTTTTCGTAGTACAGAACGTGAGTGTTCACCTCGTTTTGGAATCGCCGCAATCGGACTTCTGGGCTGCGAGTTACGACATTATCCTAAGCGCAGTCTGATTTTGTGCCCTAAAACAGCTTGTTTCAAAATTTCATGAAGGGGTTTCGTATCACAAACATTCAAACAAACAACAGTTCCACTATACCTGACATCATGCATTAGTGAGCCCATCCTCGCCTCTCGCAAGCTAGGTTACTCATGGTTAGAATACCACACAGGCCCATCCTTGCCAACTTATAGGCTAGGTCACTTGTCTCAATGGCATCCAACAAAACCTCATATCACATACTCAAGCACTATATATTCACATCTTAACATTTAGATAAAGCACCCCACAATATGTAAATCATGCATTTAAAGTAAGCATTCACATAAGAAATTACTATTAAACATTTGCACATCAAAATATAGGTTTTGGACATTTTCTAGGGAAAATATCAAAGTTGACCAGAGTTGACCAAAGTCAATGAATGGTCAACCCTTGAGCAGATGGTCAACTCTCATTAGACTCAATCTGCTCCCATTAGACTTAGCCTGCTCCCAACAGACTGAAACTCTTATCAGTCTGTCCCAATAGATTGAAACTCTAATCAATCAGGCCTAGTAGATTGATACTCTACAAAATGTCGAAAATGAACTTTCTATAGAATTTAGAGCCTCCCAAGGGATTTCTTATACTTTAATCAAGCCCCACAAGCTTAAGAATGAAATACACAAGAACATACTAGAAGGAGGGGGGGGAAGGTTGAATAGTGTGTTAAAAACTCTTTTAAGCACTATTAGTTCACAAATTGCTTTCTTGGATATATGTAAGTTCAAACCAGCAAATATATCCTTGTAAAGCAAAGTTTGAGAAATCTTTTCAAAAGAGCACAACAAGTAAGATGGATATAGTAATCACAAGACAACAAATGAGAGCTTGTTTTTATACTGGTTCACTCAACCTAAGCTACGTCTAGTTCTCCTTTAACAACTCTTAAAGAGTTCCACTATAATCAACTAATTACAAAATAAGTATTCTTCACTGCCACTTCTGGCTACAAGTATTCTAAACCACTCCTAGTTACAAGTATGAATCTCCCCCTAAGATTATACTTCCCAAGTATTCTTTTATCACTAAGCCACTCTTGGCTTTCTATATAATTATGTATAAGATTCAGATAACTCTCAAAGAGAGGATATAAATGAAATTGAATCTTTATGAGCTTGTAGAAGATAGTGTTCTCCTTTTCTCTCAGCTCATGTTCAAGGCTTTTTCTTAGAGTGCTTTTGCTTGCTGTCTAGATTGATTTGAATTATTCCGTTCTTATTCATTTTATTTTTCTCGTTGCATGAAGGCATCCTTATATAGTGAGCTTCATGAATTTGAACGTTGAAGAAGATTTCTTTCTGTTGTCTCACACGGTAGTGTTGAAGTAGCTTTGACTGTGCTTGATGTGACAAGAGCAGGTTTCTGTCTTTGTCACACCTAGCTTTTAGCATAAGTCGTGCATCTCGATGCTAATTTGTCCTTTAGCTGTACCTACACACTTCACATAATTCGAGACATACAAGCAATACGAGGAATCAAAGAAAGTAATGTCAAAGAGAGTCTCCCTTTCTTTTTGTTATAGCAGTGCCTTATTAGTATAAGGAATTAATTATAAAGCACATATTCCTCAACACATATGACAGATTATGTTCTGTTCATGGACAAACAACGTCTGGCTTAACAAACATAGTCTAGTCTGACTTACTATGGTCGGTTCGTGCACAGACAACGTCTAGCTTAATAGACATAGTCCGGTCTGACTTACTATGGTTTAGAATGAAGAACATGGTCTGTACTTGCCTTAGACATCGTCTAGCTTAGCATTAGACATCGTCTAGTTTAGCATCAAGTATCTTCTAGCTTAGCATCAGACATCATCTATCTTAGCAATGCGTTGTCTGATCCTGTTCCATACATGGTCTGGTCCAGTACATATGCATAGTCTGGTCTTAAACTTCACATGGTCTGTCCGAGACCGTTGTATGGTCTGGTCTTAGACTTGCATGAGTCCTTCCAAGATATTCATGGTCTTTTTGAGAACTTTATTTTAGTCTGATTTCAAGCATTTATAGTGCGCGACTTAATCATCATCAGTTATTAGATAGTTAAGACAAAAGTGAGAGTTAGAGTGATTATACCATTGTCTGTTCTTACTTTATTTCTTGAAATCACTTAATCTGAAATCATTAGTTGATCAAAGTATTATCACATTTGTTATCATCAAAACCTATCAAGGCATTAGGGGTCAGACATCATCAAATGTCTTGGTTCTAATAAAGAACAATATCTAACACTTATAAGACTCTCATATGGTAAAGACAATGCACTACAATCACAAATTCATACAACTTTATCATCATTAACAAGATCCTAAAATCCTAAAGGGGTCAACCCTTAATTCTCAATAACATCAAAGAGGAGCAAAACAAAATGACATATCAACAATTACAACCCAATCAACTAATTAACACACCCAAGCCTTGATTTCTCCTAATCACCCAATGAAAACCCCTAGTCTATAGTTATGATTGCAAAAAGGGAAGAATTGGAGTGGGTGAACTTACTACCAAGAGGGGCTAGGAAATACAAAGGAAAGGAACACTCACCTAGACCAAGGCACAAAGGAGAGCTCCATCTTGAGCTTCCAAGTTCATTCTTCTTTCCCTCTTTTCCTTCCGCCGTCACTTCTCTCTTCTTTCTATTTCTTCCAAGTTTTAACCTAGTTTCTTACTCTCCCTACCTTATGACACTTAGATGGGTAAGGTTTAGGTGGGCTAATTTCCTTATTGGGCCTTGACACCCTCATAGGCCCTACCATTCTATTCTTACTAATTTATAATACTAGAGTATCTTAACAATAATATCATACTCACATAAATAACACTAATAATAATGGCATAACAACATTACTAACAATATTTATAATAATAATAATAATAATAAATATATCTAATGTATAGAGATGCACATGCTTTTACAACTTGTACACACGTACAAGAGATAACTAGTAACCTATTATAATAATAGCGATAACAACTTATATAACACAATTAATATAAGATTCTAATAAGGGTCCTTATCATGATATATTCCTAATATTTTGAAATTTGGGGTGTTACAAAACCAGTATAAATTCTATGTTTCTTTTACTCTTACTCTAGTTCACTATGATTACCTGGTTTTAACTGTTAAGAATTTGCATAAAAGATTTGTTATGAAAATATTCAAAACTGTTCAAAAGCATAAATTTTCGTTCTAAACAGTTCAGAAGCACTAAGTATATTCATTCTAAACTATAAATTTTCAATATATTATTGCATCATCTTGCTCAGACTTTATAAAGGACCAATTTAATTTGCAACCCCCCAACCCCCCCGTTTCTTGTACCATTTTATTCACTTCAGTCATTGCTTAAACTGATGGTGCTATACCTTCTGCTATGGATGGTACCCAAACTTCCAAGCAAGATGTTTCTGATAAGGATATTTTATGTCATGGACGCATTTTAAGTGCTTTATTTGATAACATTTATAAGATCTTTAGCCATTTTAAAACTGATGTTGAGTTATGGGAAGCACTTGAATTAAAATATGGCTTTGCTGAAAAAGGTTTAAGTCGATACTCTTGTAAAAAAATGATTGAATTTAAAATGGTTGATGGAAAACCTATTTTAGATCAAACCCATGATTTTGAAAATATTGTTTATGACATGAAATTGAAAGGTATTGTTTTGCCTAACATCATGCTTGTAGCTTTCATGATTTCAAAATTGCCTTCATCATGGTATGATTTTGCCCTTAGTTTGAAACATAAACATGAAGGTTTCACCTTTGATGATTTGCTTGTTTATCTTTGCATTGAGGATAAACATCATTTTTCTAAAAAATATGGGCAAAAATCTGAATCTCAATCCAAGGCTTATTTTGTTGAGAGTTCTAATAAGCCTTACTCTAAGTCTTTTAAAAAACATGGGCTTAAGAAAAAAAAGTTTGGGAAAAAGCCTATGTTTTATAAATATAAGAACAATGTTGTTAGTAATAACAATAAGCCTAAGGATAAAAATCAAGGGAATGAGTTTTTCTGTCTTGTTTGTGGACGAGCCAATCATGTGGCCAAGAATTGTTTTCAATGTCGCTACCAACCTTTGTCTATCCCTAAACCTGAGGCTAATGTTGTTACCATTGGTGTTGCCTCTAATTCCCCATCTAACAGGTATCGTGTCACTAGCCTTGAGTTAAATTGTGTTTTTAACTCAAATGAATGGTATATAGACTCTGGGGCTAATGTTCATGTATGTGTTGATAAAAAAATATTTTCTTTATATCAGGAACCAAGCACACGTACTATGAGTATGGGGAATGAGAGTATGACACAAGTCCTAGGAGAAGGACTCTACCACTTTGCAACTGGTTCTGCACCATAAGTGAAGAAGAAGTGTATGTGTCACAACCTCCTGGCTTCACTGATCCCACTTGTCCAAATCACGTTTACCATCTCAAGAAAGCACTCTATGGCCTCAAACAAGCCCCAAGACAATAGTATGAAAGGTTAAGTAACTTCTTAATCGAAGATGATTTTATAAGAGGTCAAGTAGATAAAACTCTCTTTATAAAACATACCAAATCTAATATTCTCTTAGTGCAAATTTATGTTGATGACATTATATTTGGATCCACTAATGAGATGCTTTGCAAGAAATTTGTAGAAGGTATGCAAGGAGAATTTGAAATTTCAATGATGGGTGAACTGAAATACTTTCTTGGACTTGAAGTCAAAGATATGACTCAAGGGATCTTTCTTCACCAAAGCAAGTACTGCAAAGATCTACTCAAGAAATTTAAGATGGACAACTACAAGGTAGCATCAACTCCAATGGCAACCAACTGCTATTTGGATGCTAATGAAAGAGGTAAAAGTGTCTACCAAACACTCTATCATGGTATGATAGGGTCTCTTCTCTATCTTACATCTAGTTGTCCTGACATTATGTTCAGTGTTTGCATGTGTGCTAGGTACCAATCCAACCCTAAGGAATCCCATCTCACAGCCGTAAAACGTATCCTTAAGTACCTTAGAGGAACCATAGATGTAGGTTTGTGGTATCCCAAGGGTGTCCAACCAACACTCATAGGTTATTCTGATTCAGACTTTACTGGCTGTAAAATGGATAGAAAAATCACAAGTGGTACCTGTCATCTCTTTGGGAACAGTCTTGTGTCTTGGCATAGCAAGAAGCAAGCATGTGTAGCCTTATCTACAGCTAAGGTTGAGTACATAGTTGCTGGGAGCTGTTGTGCTCAATCTCTTTGGCTCAAACAGCAACTCTTAGATTTTGGGCTGAAGCTAGAAGCCATCCCTTTAATGTGACAATACCAGCGCCATTAACCTTACCAAAAATCTTGTCATGCATTCCTGTACCAAACACATCAAGATTAGGCACCACTTTATTAGAGACCATATATAATGGGGTGATTGTAGTATAGAATTTGTAGAAACCAACCTCCAGCTGGCCGACATCTTCACCAAACCTCTACTTAGGGAGAGGATGTATTTTCTTAGGAACGAGCTTGGCATCATAAGTGAGTCTTCACTCACTTAGCCATAGGAAATACATCATTCAGCCTAGCCTTGTGTGAATGTGAAATATTCCTGTGTAACTATTGAGTGTCTGTGCAAAAATCTTTTAAAACTATAACTCTTTTTTCTGCATAATTTTGATCTGTCATAACTATCAATCGATTACCATTTGCATCAATTGATTACATTCTGTTCTACATTCAAAATCTTTTGCATAAAAACACGGGTTAATTAATTGCAAGGTAAGCCAATCGATTACCATGAGACATTTAAAGCCTCAAGATCCTCTTTGTCAATAATCCAATCGATTACCAGATATCACCAATCGATTACTAGCTTCAAACAGCACAATTCATTCTGCTCAGACTATCGTATTAATCGATTACAACCCACACCAATCAATTACTAGATTTAGATTGCCCATTCTGCTTTGTTCAGACCATCGGGTTAATTGATTACAACCGATGCCAATCGATTACCAGTATCAGACTGACCAAGGTCCAGACTCTCTGACTCTATAGCAATTGATTACTGGGTAGTGTCTACTACGTTACAATTTGGAATATTATGAGGCAAAACAATAGTTCATTCCCTCCTTTTTCAGAAGACCCACTCTCTAAAAAACTGCTCAACTTCCAAATCGTGCCCTACCTCTGCATTTAAATTCAAATAGCTAACTCCTCCTCTCAACATCAACCACACATGAAATCTTGCGTTGTACGCCCAAACTCCGCTCAAATTCAACAATGGATTGAGAGAAAGCTCTCACAGGAGAAAGGAAAAACAGCAATGGAAGGGCCATCTAACCCTCAGAAGGCACCCGCCAAGCACCCTTGACGTTCAGTTGCTTGCTCCTCCTCTTCTCCTCCTCGACAACATCCTCCACCACTTTGCAACTAGTTCCACACCAAAAGTGAAGAACTAGGGTTTGCTCAAGATTTCTCAAGGAAAGAGATTCTGAAACCATGCTATCTTAAAGAAGAATGGTTGGTTCAGCAAGGCTTCCCTTTTCATAGCATTCTTGATGACTAAGGGCTAGTTGACTTGGCTGAATTGAAAGGTACCTACTATCCTGATCTGGTTATAGTTTTCTACTATAACCTAAGTATCAATGGGGATATTGGGTACATTCAATCCCATGTCCACGGCAAGGATATTCTAATGAATCAGGAGCTGTGGTTCTCCATTGCGGGCATTGAAAGAGTGAATGATGAGATAGAACCAACATTGAGGTCTATAAAGGATATTGAAGGTATAGATTACATCAAAACAGAAGTCTATAGGGACATGGTTCGTGATCCTGATAATCCCATTCATAACAGATTTCCAGTTGGACGAATGAAGATAGAGGACTGCATGCTAGCTTACATCCTCTCATGGATTATCCTACCACGAGGGAGTAATCACGGAGCCCTCTCAGAAGATGAATTGCTACTGCTGTTTCTAATGAAGAACAACTACAAGGTGGATTGGATTTTCGCTATCACTGACCATATGTAGAAAATCAGCAAGCCAAATGACATCAAAATTGCTTATCCTGTTCTAGTATCGTGAATTCTTGACCATTTTGGTGTCAAGACTGATGATGTGGTCATTGATTTTGCATGACCTGAAGGTGAACTCTCAGCCAAGCATTTGAAGCAAATGGGTTTAGTTGAAATTGATGATGGTTGGGAACACAAAGAAGGTCATGTAGCAGTTGAAGAAGATGATCAACTTGTCGCACTGCCAGAAGCATAAGCTGAGCAACCTCCTCAAGCATCTACATTCGAGGTATTGGTACTGGACAAGCTAAATCAGATAGTGAAGACACAGCAAGAGCTCGCCAGACAACATAAAGAACTCTCCAAACGAGAAAACAAGCACTACCTGGAGCTTTGCTACAATCTCAACAAGATTTCTGCTAAATTGGAAGCAATGCATCCTAGTGACTCTGATGGCGATGAAGATTGACGCTAAAGATGTCTCATTAATCTTTTAGCATTTCATTTCATATTTTCTTTACTGCATTTATGAATATTTCATATTTTGTTTATGTTTTAATATTTTGTTATTAATCTAAACAATGCTTATATTTGATATATATAACTCGTTTATTTTCTCCAAGATTTATATTTGTTTCTATTCTTAACCTTTTGGTGATTTGAAAACCAAAAAGGGGGAGAAAGTTTACTAATCTTTGTTGTCTTGTTTTATGCTAACCAAAGTTTTATATCTAGCAAACCTTTTAGACAGGAAAATTTCAAAGACTTAAGCACATTATTTTGGGTATTCAAAACCAAAAAGGGGGAGACTGAAGATTGACGCCTCGCCTCTTCATTTAGATTTTTGATATCTTCGTACCTTAAGTCTTCTCCGTTCTCTGAATCTAGAGTTTTCTATTTTCATGTCATAACATGTATGGATGATGGCATTGTATTATTTGTTATAAACTAAACTATATTGTTCTTGCTTGATGCTTGATTTGCCTTGTTTTCTATTATCTCTAGCATCACTAGATGGTTTGCTTTCTTAGGAACCTATTTTGAGAAATTGCAATCGATTACAGTCTGTGGGAATCGATTACCAAATGGCCAAATCAGTTTTTGAACCATCTCTGGTATCAGATTAATCGATTACCAACTATTGCAATCGATTACCATCGAGTGGCAATTGATTACCAAATGATCATTGAAACTCAAAATTGGCTCTATCTCATTTGCAATCAATTACAAGTTTGCTGCAATCCAGCAAGTTTAAATCATATTTTGATACACAGGATAATCGATTACACCTTATTGCAATCGATTATATCTGGTATAACGGTCATTTTGAAAGATCTTCGAGATTCATTCTTTATCTAACTAACTCGGAATCTTTTTGACCCATTCTATATATTTGAATCCATAGCATCCTATGCAGAATGACAAACATTCACAACATCTTTTCATTCCTTATTTTGTCAAAGATCCTTTGATTTGATTTTCAAATTAGACATTACTTTAAAATTTGTTCTTTGCTTTTCTGCACATCACATAATCTCTTGAGTTTCAGAAAAACTCATTCTTGTTCATACTGCTAAATCTTTTTGACATTAAACCTCTAAGCCTATACAACTATATTCCTCTCTTGTTCTTTCATGAACTGAGGTGATTCAAACGATTGTTCTTGACTGTTAAATTTACTCACATTGGAGTTTCTCAAACTGATCTTACATCAGCTATATCAGCACATCAAGGTGTTTTCGTTCTTGAATCTTTTTCATTGATCTTGTTTGATTAGCATTGTAGGATTTTCGTTACTAAATTCTATGATGAAATTAGATGGTGTTTCTAATTTTGTTTCTAGAATTGTGTTGTTCTAGTGTTTAGAAATTGGATGGTGAATGGTGTTTTCACATTCAGTTTTCTAGGTTCCTGTTTCAGGTTGTGAAATCAAGATTTGCTGTGAATTGTGTGTGCATGGTGTATGTAATCAAATTCATAGTGGAACCCCTTGGTAAAAGGGGGAACTAGATGTAGATTGGTGGTTGATCGAACCAGTATAAATCAACAGGCTAAATCTCTCTATCCCTCAATCTCTTTCAATTTAGCTTTTGATCTTTATCAAGTTTATTTGTTCTAATCAATTCTATCATAAGCGGAGGTTGTTTTTTTTGGTTTATTCAATCAATATAACATTCTTTGAAAATGCTTTTATTAAAATCTCAAGAGCGGTGGTGAAAAGCTTTGGTTTTAAAAAAAGAATCTATCATTTTACATTGAATCAATTCACCCCCCCCCCTTCTTGATTATCACCCAGCTGATCTCCTAACATGGAATTCTTCACAACTTCTCAACACCTAGAACACCACAACAAAATGGTGTTGTTGAGAGGAAGAATAGGTCATTACAAGAAATGGCCAGAACCATGTTGAATGATAACTCAACTCCTAAGCACTTCTGGGCAAAAGCTATAAGTACTTCCTATTATTTGCAAAACAAAATTTATATTAAGCCTGTGATCAAAAAGACTCCATATGAACTGTGGAAAGGAAGGAAACCCAACATATCATACTTCCATCCTTTTAGATGTCAATGTTTCATCCTTAACACAAAAGATAATTTGGGTAAGTTTGATTTGAAGTGTGATACATGCATCTTGCTTGGATATTATGAAACATCTAAGGCATATAGAGTGTTTAACTCTAGAACCAAAGTTGTTGAAGAAGCCATTCATGTAAGATTTAATGACATTCAACCTAATAGGAAACTATCAGAGTTAAAAGACTCATTTGCAGATATCAGACTAGAAGATGCAATAACAAAGACCAGACCATCGTTTGACACACCACCTTCTAGGTCTAGCACAACATCGTCTGCTCCCAGATCTTCTGTTTGCCATCAGACCATCTCAGATGATGAAGAAGAAGTTAGAGAACCACAAAGCAACAATAGAATGATGATCAAGAACCATCCTCCTTCTCAGATCATTGGAGAAGTTCGAGCTCCAGTAAAAACAAGATCATCCTTCCAACAAACAGCTCTATTGTCTGAGATAGAACTCAAGCACATTGATGATGCCATGCAAGATGAAAGTTGGATACAAGCAATGCAAGAAGAGTTGGATCAATTTTTAAAGAATGATGTCTAGAAACTTGTGAAGCTGCCAGACAACAAGGAAGTTGTTGGTGCTAAGTGGGTCTTCAGAAACAAATTAGATGAGAATGGTAAGGTTGTGAGAAACAAGGCTAGACTAGTGGCCAAAGGTTACTCACAACAGGAAGGTATTGATTATACAGAGACATACACTCCAATAGCTAGACTTGAGGCAATTAGGATTTTACTTTCATTTGTTGCTCATAGAAATATGAGATTGCATTAAATGGATGTAAAATGTGCATTTCTTAATGGTGTAATCAAAGAAGAAGTTTATGTAAAACAACCCCCTAGGTTTGAGAGTACTATCTTTCCAGACCATGTATTTAAATTAAATAAAGCACTGTATGGTCTTAAACAAGCTCCCAGAGCATGGTATGAAAAACTGAGTTCATTTTTAAAAGAACACAATTTTACATGAGGAAAGATAGATACTACATTGTTCTGCAAAAACTACTCTTTTGATTTTATTATTGTTCAAATCTATGTAGATGACATTATCTTTGGTGCCACTAATGAAAAACTTTATGAAAAGTTCTCAAAATTGATGCAGACTGAGTTCGAAATGAGCATGATGGGAGAACTGAAATTCTTCCTAGATTGCAAATCAAGCAGACCAACAAAGGAATCTTCATACACTAGACCAAGTATGTGAAAGAACTCTTGAAAAAGTTCAAAATGGATGATGCCAAAATCATGAAGACTCCAATGCATCCAACAACATCACTTGGACCTGATGAAGATTCAAGGAAAGTAGATGTCACTTAGTTCAAAGGAATGATTGGGTCACTACTCTACTTGACTACATCCAGACCAGACATAATGTTCAGTGTCTACCTCTACTCTAGATTTCAATTTGAACCAAGGGAAGTGCATCTATCTGCTGTTAAAAGAATATTCAGATATTTAATTGGTACTTCTAATCTTGGTCTCTGGTTCAAAAGGTAGAAAGAGTATAAGTTGATAGGCTATTGTGATGCTGACTATGCTGGAGATAAAATTGAAAGAAAAAGCACCAGTGGAGGTTGCCACTTCATAGGAGGTAACATGGTGTCATGGCTCAGCAAGAAGCAAGGAACAATAACACTTTCAACAGCAGAAGCAAAATACATTTCAGCTACAAGTTGCTACTCTCAGATATTGTGGATCAAAAATCAACTTGAAGACTACAACATATTTGAGAGTAACATTCCTATCTTTTGTGATAATACTACTACTATATCTCTTTCGAAAAATCTAACCATACACTCTAGAGCCAAGTATATAAAAATAAAACATCATTTCATAAGAGACCATGTTCAGAAGGGAACCATTAATTTGGAATTTGTCAAGACAGATGATCAACTTGCTAATATTTTTACAAAACCCCTTACTGAGGACAGACTGGTCTTCTTGAGAGAAAAGATTGGGATGGTCTGGGTAACTTAATGTTTTATCACTATTTGTTGTACACTAAGTAGAACTAAGGACACATCGTCTGGCGTGATACTTAAGTGAGGCATGTGCATGCCATGTGTTTTGCACTCATCTCTCTCACCCATTCTCTCTACAACCAAGAACTTCAAGAAACCCTAAACACAAATCCCCTCAATGGCCAAAGGTAACCTGACCAAGGGTTCTTCCACCTCCCAACAACTTGCCTCACCCTCATCCTCTCGTGCTTCTGATGAGCATCTTGAAGACGTCATGCCAAAGTTTATGACAGACACCAACAACTCTGCATCCAACATTGATCCAGGAGTGAGAAGAGAACGCAACCTCAACGACGTAAAGAACATTCTGATCAAGCCACGAGGTTCCTACACTAGGAACATTCACGTGGAGTACTACATTGATATACCCTACCTTGAGGAACGTGGCCTTAACATCTCAAGGTATTTCGAGTTCACTAGGATCAGGGGCTACTTCAATGATCGCCAGAAGATTTCCCTTGGACTCATCAGAGAGTTCTGGATGAATGCTACGATCAAAGGAAACAAGATTGTCAACAACGTCTTCAGGTGTAACATCACTGTCTCTCCCTCCTCCATTGCTTAAGCTATTGGGTACGAATTGCACTCCAACTACTTCACAGAGGGATGGGACTCTAAGTTGCACCCAGCCAACTTCCCACCTCTGACCAAGTTGATGTTGAACATCATCAACAAGACTATCTTGCACAAGATTGGGTCTAAGGATCATGTGTCTACCCTTCACAGATACATCCTCTACCACGTCATCAGAGGAATTCCATTCAACCTTCCACACACACTCTTCTACAACTTGAACAGCCACATTCAATATTTGTCAACCTCTGTGGCCACATACTACACAACCTTAATAAACAAGATTCTCTGGCATGCTCACTATTTTAACAGACTATACAGAGAAATTCAATTAGGACATCTGGATGAGATGACGTATGTGAATGCGGAAGGCCCATTTGTTCAATAGAGGATGCTAACATCCTCCAGTTTGCCTAAGTTGAACATGGGATTTGAAATCACTAAGGCATCACCTGACAGGTTCCCTAAGCTTTTTGATGATGAAGGTGAAGGTCAGAAGAAGCAAACCAAGAAGAAGAAGGGTGGGAAAGGAAAGAGCCTAGTGATTTATGACGAGGCTACTTCCATCCAACCCTTGGCAAGAAAAATGAGGAGGCTTGTTGTTGCGGACCAGCAGATAGTCTAGACAACACATAAGGCTACAACATAGTCTGTTGAAGAGCCACCAACCAAGAAGGGCAAGCAAACAGTCCAACAAGCACCACCCAAACCACCCACTCTGAGGATCAAGACAAGAGCCCAACTGAAGGGTAAGGGTGCTACCAGAATGACTGTTGAACCTCAGGTGTCTCTGAAGGAGCTAGCATACATTAGACTAGAAGTTGTCAATGTTGCTAAGGCTAAAGAAGAAGGCTCAAACGAGGGACTAGTCTTCAAGAGACTCAAAAGATGACTCAAGGCGCAACTGACCACTGAGTTAGAAGGTCTGACCATCAGACCACCTAGCACCACAACCAAGAAGTTGATTGTGAAAAGAAAAGTGGTACTAGAAGAAGACACACTTGGACAGACAACCACCTCAACCACTGATCCAAGTATCACACTCCCTACATTCACTTTACCCACTCACCCTCGTTCTACACATAAACATCCAAGGAAGAATATTCCTCAGAAGATACCAGTCTTAGCCCAAATAGAAGCCACAATAGAAACACCGTCTGTTGAACCCCTATCATCTCTGTCACCTACACAAACCATAGTAAGCCAAACAGTAGCTACACAGTCTAATGCCCAAGCACAGACCATGCAAGAGCCACTGTCTAAACCCACTATTCAGACAGAAGATCAACCTACGTCTACCCCCACTGAACAGAGGATCACCCAACAAACTGAACCCACTGTTCAATTTGAGACACAGTTTGATCCCACAACTCAAACTGTTGTACCAACAACATCCACTAGACACCACCATTCCTCCCTACCAATCTCCCTCTCTAGTAACAATCCTTGAGATGTCAGACACAGTGGTTTCCTACCACCATACTGAGTCGGTTACCATCTTGTCTAGGTCAGATGAAGAGATAGTTGCTCTATCTCCTAAAGTGTTTGTTGTTCCCTCTGTCCAGATTTAGAAAAGAAACACCTCCTCCTCCTCCTTCCTCAGGCTCCTAACATCAAAAGATGATGCAAAGATTCTCCCTGTGCTATGTGGGAGAGAATGTTGAGTCTATAGCATATAGAGAAGAGACTCAGCTGGAGCCAGCTGTAGAGGACTCAATTGTTGTTGTTGTCAAGGAAGCACCGCTGAAGAAGCTTCCCCCTCTGCAGATTGATCAAGGGATCATACCCTTCTAAAGGCCACTTCATAACACCACTCTTCTGGATACTACTGAAGATGATGCCAATTTAGCAAGCAGGCTACTGTAGGAAGAGTATGCCTCTGCCATCCCTCTGATGCATCAATTAGTGCATGAGATTGTACACTAGTACAATTTCATGAGAGAAGGATTGGACTACTTCACAGTGGAACCAACCTTACTAGTTAATCTGACAAAAGATGAGAAGAAGCAATTGGAGGCCACTGTTAGAACAATGCATCGTGATGCATTGTACTATCTATCGAGACCAAGGGTCTCTATTCGCCCTCCTCGGTTGATCACACGAGGAGTCTCTCCCATTCATCCAAACTTCCAGGCCACTTGTGTTGAATACAAGGCTCTATGCAATCTGAAGTTTCAAGGTAAAGCCCCTAGACAGTTGTATCCTCCAAGCCTACACATTTCTGAGGACATTGATATACGTGTCGCTCTAGACTGTATAGTCACCAGGCTCCCAACTGTCAACCCCAACAAGTTGAAAGGGAAGAAGATTGTAAGAGTAGACAATCTTCCACAGCACATACTAAACATCAAGCCTCTGCTTTGAAAGGAGCATGTTCTACCACCAAAGAAAACAAAAGCAGATGCTGGCATTTACTGGCAGAATGTGATGAATAATATGCTTCACACCACAGGGTCATCCAATCTATCAAAAGAAGAAAAGTAGAAGATTGACACTGTTGGTGAAGGCTCCTCTTCCTCCAGTAGTTTCATTGACGTGTCAGACATAGTGGTAGTGCCCACTCTGCTGACCCCTCACACTCCTAGAGATGAAAAGGAAGCTGTGAGGATGCTTGCTGAGTACAAAGCTACTCAAGCATTAATAGATACAACTAAGGTAGCAGTTGAAGCAACTAAAGAAGCAAGAATATTGGAAGAGGCTACTAGATTGAGAGCTATGTTAGCTGCTCAAGAAGAACAAAGAAGACTTAATAATCTAGTTCAAGAGTAGAAGGCCAAGGAAGAAGAAGAGAAAAAGCTCAGGGAGTTGACCCTGAAGCAAGAGGCTGAGGCAGCTCAGGTTGCTGCACTTGCTGCTAAGCAAGCTGCAGACTTGGCTGAAAAGTCTACAGAATCCACACCAGCCCAAGAGTGCATTGATCTAGTGTCCACTCAGTCCAGGTCAAGTACTCCAATTGCAGCCCTACCACTAAGTGCTGCCGCACAGTCAGACCCTCTACCTGAATTAGCTACCCTTGAATCTGCATTGGAAGCCAAATTGGGATCAAGAATATCTGCTGAAGTTGCTGCTCAAGTCGAAGCTCAACTGAATGCCAAATTAGATGAGAAAAGAGTTAGCATCATCAAGGAGGTGACACTTGCCTTCAATGCCTCCATTGCTGCCATTCTTACTCCCAGACCTGCGACTACTCAAGCTCCACCACCGCCGTCAAAAGATCCTCCTGCAACTGAAGCACCATCAGAAGTTGGAGAATCCTCAACCAAACAGTCAACCCCTCCTTCCAAACCCTGATTGTGATGGCATTTTCTACTCCATCCTCCACCTTTTTGTTTATGACAAAGGGGGAGAGAATTTTGGATGTACAAAATATTACCAGACAATGCTTGAGTTTCTTTTAATAAAATAGTGATTGATTCACTAATTTTTTTTACTCAATTCATTTATTGTCTATTATTATCCGCTTTAATTATTTCATGCCTTAATCTATCATATGCATCTGCATGATAGACTCAGGGGGAGTTCATCATGTTAATAACTTCACATACTTAATTGTCATGAAATAATTCACACTCTGAATAACACTCTGATATATAAATGTCTGTGATTTATTGTCTGTTAAATCAAAATTATAACATGAGTTGTCATCATGAAAAAGGGGGAGATTGTTAGAACCAAGACATTTGATGATGTCTGACCCTTAATACCTTGATAGGTTTTGATGATAACAAATGTGATAATACTTTGATCAACTAATGATCTCAGATTAAGTGATTTCAGGAAATAAAGTAAGACTAGACAATGGTATAATCACTCTAACTCTCACTTTTGTCTTAACTATCTGATAACTGATGATGATTAAGTCATGCACTATAAATGCTTGAAATCAAAATAAAATAAAGTTCTCAAAAAGACCATGAATATCTTGGAAGGACTCATGCAAATCTAAGACCAGACCATACAACAGTCTTAGACAGACCATGTGAAGTCTAAGACTAGACTATGCATATGTACGGACCAGACCATGTATGAAACACAGTCAGACAATGCATTGCTAAGACAGACGGTGTTTGATGCTAAGCCAGACGATGTCTAAGGCTAGGACAAACCATGTTCTTCATTCTAGACCATAGTAAGTCAGACCAGACTATGTCTATTAATCTATCATATGTGCTGAGGTATATGTGCTTTATAATTAATTCCTTACATTAATAAGGCACTGCTATAACACAAAGAAAGGGAGACTCTCTTTGACATTACTTTCTTTGATTCCTCATATTGCTTGTATGTCTCATATTATGTGAAGTGTGTAGGTATAGCTAAAGGACAAATCAGCATCGAGATGCATGGCTTATGCTAAAAGCAAAGTGTGACAGAGACAGAAACCTGCTCTTGTCACATCAAGCATAGTCAAAGCTACTTCAACACTCTACTGTGTGAGACAATGGAAAGAAGTCTTCTCCAACGTTCAAATTCATGAAGCTCACTATATAAGGATGCCTTCATGCAACGAGAAAAATAAAATGAACAAGAACAGAATAATTCAAATCAATCTAGACAGCAAGCAAAAGCACTCTAAGAAAAAGCCTTGAACACGAGCTGAGAGAAAAGGAGAACACTATCTTCTACAAGCTCATAAAGATTCAAATTTTTTTTATATCCTCTCAAAGAGAGTTATCTGAATCTTATACATAATTGTATAGAAAGCCAGGAGTGGCTTAGTGATAAAAGAATACTTGGGAAGTATAATCTCAAGGGGAGATTCATACTTGTAACCAAGAGTGGTTTATAATACTTGTAGCCAATAATGGCAGAGAGAATACTTATAGCCAAAAGGGGTAGTAAAGAATACTTGTTTTGTAATCAGTTGATTATAGTGGAATCCTTTAACAGTTGTTAAAGGAGAGCTGGACGTAGCTCAAGTTGAGTGAACCAGTATAAAAACAAGCTCTCATTTGTTGTCTTGTGATTACTATATTCATCTTACTTGCTATGCTCTTTTGAAAAAATTTCTCAAACTTTGCTTTACAAGGATATATTTGTTGGTTTGAACTTACATATATCCAAGAAAGCAATTTGTGAACTAATAGCTTTTAAAAGAGTTTTTTTTTAACACACTACTCAACCCCCCCTTCTAGTGTGTTCTTGTGTATTTCACATAAATACTGCAACAGAGTTGTCACAGTACAACTTCATCGGCCTAGAAATAGAGTCTACAACTCTAAGCCCAGATATGAAACTCTTCAACCATACACCATGTAAGGTATCCTTAAAACAAGAAATAAACTCAGCTTCCATAGTGGAAGTAGTAGTCAAGGTTTGTTTTGCAATTCTCCAAGATATAGCTCCACCAACTAGCATAAAAACATAGCCAGAAGTGGATTTCCTAATATCAATGTAGCCAGCAAAGTCTGAATCGAAGTAGCCAATCACCTCCAAGTCATCAGTTCGACTATACATGAGCATGTAGTCTTTTGTTCCTTGAAGATATCTCATTACCTTCTTTGCAGCTTTCTAATAGTCAATACTTGGATTACTTTGATATCTTCCTAAAACTCCAACGGCAAATGCAATGTCAAGTCTGGTGCAAACCTGAGCATACATAAGGCTTCCTATAGATGAAGCATATGGAATATTTCTTACATGTTCTCACTCAAGGTCATTTTTCGGGCACTGTCTAAATTCAAGTTTATCACCCTTCACAATAGGAGCTACACTCGGTGAACAGTTTTTCATGTTAAGTCTCTCTAAAACTTTGTTGATATAGGTCTCTTGAGACAAACCCAAAATGCCTCGAGATCTTTCTCTATGGATCTTAATGCCTATGACATAAGATGCCTTACCCATATCCTTCATATCAAAGTTCTTTGAAAGAAATTGTTTCACCTTGTATGGCATACCCTTATCATTAGCCGCAAGCAAAATATCATCCACGTATAAAACAAGAAAACATATCTTACTCCCACTAACCTTCTGGTATATACAGTGATCCATGACATTTTCTTCAAAACCAAATGAAGAGATGACCTCATGAAATTTTAAATACCATTGGCTGAAAGCTTGTTTCAATCCATATATGGATTTATTAAGCTTGCAGACCAAGTGCTCACCATCATTGGAGAAGAATCCTTTAAGTTGTTTCATGTAAACCTCTGCTTCCAAATCACCATTGAGGAACACAATTTTTACATCCATTTGATGTAATTCAAGGTCAAATTGAGCTACTAATGCCATAACTACTCAAAGTGATTCCTTTTTGTGATATAGGAGAAAAAGTCTCTTTGTAATCAATTCTTTCTCTTTAAGTGAACCCTTTGGCAACAAGTCTTGCCTTTTGTCTCTCAATGTTGCCTTGTGAGTCTTTCTTTGTTTTGAAAACCCACCTACAACCAATGCCTTTTACACCATTAGGCAGCTTGACGAGATCCCAGACTTGGTTACATGCCATAGAATCCATTTCATCTTTCATGGCATTGTACCAAAAATTTGATTCCTTAGAACTAGTGGCCTGTGAAAATGTTTCAGGATCATTTTCGACTCCAATGTTGTAGTCTGATTCTTGTAGATACACTTCATAGTCACTAGGAATTTCTGGTTTTTTTACTGGTTGTCCAATGCCCATTTGAACTTGAGGGGCATGAATGACCACCAATCTATTAATTGATTTAAAGGGTTGAGCCTCATAGTGATCCTTTTCAAAAGAAATGTTTTGAAATTGATCACTCCCACTGATCAAGTAATTTTCAAGAAAACTTTGCATTTCTTGATTCCACAATCCTAATGTTGTGAGATGGACAATAGAACCTATATCCCTTGGACTTTTCAGCATATCCAATGAAATTCCCACTAATAGTCCTAGGGTCTATTTTCTTTTCTTGTGGGTTATAAACTCTCACTTCAGACAAGCATCCCTAAACGCGTATATGTTGCAAACTTGGTTTCCAACCTTTCAATAACTCAAAAGGTGTCTTGGGAATAGCCTTGGTTGGCACCCTATTTAATATATACACAACCATCTTAAGTGCTTCAATCCACAAGAACTGAGGAAGCTTCGCATTAGTACTCATACTTCTCACCATGTCCATTAAGGTTCAATTTCTTCTTTCTACCATGCCATTTTGATTTGGAGAACCAGGCATGGTGTATTGGGCAACAATTCCATGTTCTTGAAGAAATTTCGCAAATGAACCTGGTGCTTGTCCATTCTCTGTATATCTACCATAGTACTTTCCACCTCTATCTGATCTCACAATCTTAATTTGTTTTCTGCATTGACTTGGTGGTTACTTTGGCACTTGAAAACTTTACAGGCATCCAAAGCTTCATTCTTAGAATGAAGTAGGTAGAGATACATATATTGTGAGTATAAAGGTGATAAAGTATTTCACACTACTTATGTCCATGTTTGGACAACAAATATCTGTATGAATGATTTCCAATAGGTTTGAACTCCTCCTTGCACCCGTTTTAAACTTTTTTGTTTGCTTACCCTTGATGCAATCTACACAAGTCTCAAAATCAGCAAAGTCCAAAGTACTAAGTATCTTGTATTTTACCAATCGCTTAATTCTCTCAATGGAGATGTGTCCCAATCTCTGGTGCCACAACATAGAGGAATCCTCATTCACAACACATCATTTCAACCCGACAGAAACATGCATAGAATTGTAAGCAGCGTCATTTTGTAATAAAATAGAGTAAAGATCATCATGTAGTTCACCAAAACCAACAATTTATGATTTATTTAACAAAGTAAATCCAAAGTCTGAGAAATTAAATGAAAATCCCAAAGGTGCAAGTCTTGAAATAGAAATTAAATTCTTATAAAAACTAGGAACATAAAATGTTTTTTCTAAATGTAAAATAAAACCACTGCTTAAAACTAAACTGCACGTCCCAATGGCCTCCACATGTGAACTCATCTTGCTTCCTAAATAGATACATTGTTCACTTCCCATTGGCTTCCTTAGGTTTTACGTACCTTACAAGGTATTAGAAACATGAATTGTAGAACCAGAATCAATCCACCATGTGTTATAATTAATGTTAACCGTATTAGATTCATAACAAACAAAAGCAAATGAGGTACCTTTCTTGTCCATCCAAGTCATAAATTTTGGACAATCTTTCTTCATGTGTCCACTCTTCTTGCAGAAGAAACACTTTGACTCCTTCTTAATGACTAGCTAAGTAGGAATCTTTCCTTTGTGATTAACTTGAGTCCTTCTGTTCTTCGCAGAAGTAGTCAAGTTCACTCTTTCACCCTCCTCCATCATCAAGCTTTCCTCTTCTTGAGCACACATGGTCAATAACTCATTAATAGACCACTTATCCTTATGTGTTTTATAAGAGATTTTAAAAGGAGCATACTATTGAGGCAAGGTGCATAGAATAAAGTGTACCAAGATAGAATCTGACATGGTAACCTCCAAGGCTTTCAGTTGAGCCACAATATCCCTTATGCGCATGATGTGATCACACACACCTTTTATCCCAGTGAGCTTAATAGATGAGAACTGCATTATAAGGGTGCTGGCAAGGGACTTATCAGATGTTGTGAAATGTTCATCAACAACCTTTAAAAGTTCTTTGACATTATCATGTGGTTGACAAAATCCCAGATACCAGTAGCTATGTTGGTCTTTATGAATGTCATAGAGAGGTGATTAGACCTTTCCCATTTTTCATAAAGAGCAACTACATCTTGAGTGATGCCTTTAGTAATAGCCAGTGGTTCATCTTTCCTAATAGCATAATCAATGTCCATCCAGCCTAAATGAAGAAGAATTCTCTCCTTCCAAACCTTATAATTGTCACCCTTTAATGCAAGAATGTCACACTTGATATCATAAATATTTATAGATTTGGTAACTACAACATTCAAAACACATAGTCATCATTCATGATTTGAGACTAAAAAGAAAATCATGTTTCACCAATGTAAATCATGTCTTAAAATATGAGCCTAGAGACATAAAACTTGCATGTGGGCTAAAGTTCTACTCAATTAGACTCATCAAATCCTTATGATAAAACTATCAAATTATGTTCCCATTCTTAATTCCTATGGGTAAATTAAGAATTATAATCTGATATTTGTCCTCATTAATCATATAAATGCAACAAAATTCATATGGGTAGATTTTATCACACTTAATATGATTAATTCAAATAATATTTATAATATGGTTCCAAAACTTAATATATAATCTCAATTAATCAAAGATGTTGTGGCTACTTTCTAATTGATTAAAATTATATTAACCACTTAATATTGATTATTTCTCTCTAAGAGAAAAGTATTTGCATTAATACTTATTAATAATGCAAACAAAATGATAATGATGAAAGAAAAGTTACTACACTCTATTGGGTCACTAAGCCTACTACTCCTTCAGAAACTAACACCATCAAGTTGAGTGAGTTAAGGTTTAGAAAGCAAATAGACGTTCCAAGTGCGTGTGCTTGAACTAATTTTGCAATGGCTAAAGGTTAGTGCTTCAATCCATTTACTAGCTTCCATTGTTACGTTAATCTGAATATGTTGCCATGTTTAGATTATTTACTAAATCTCTTACATTTAGTATCAGAGTAGTCTTAAACCTTTGCCTTGCTTTGTGATAAGTGGGTTCTTTTGTTTGTTTGTTTGGATTCACGTTTTGACTTTTTGGGTACACTTTAAATTCTGATTTTAATATTTTGACTCTTTTAAGTTCAAATAAAATCAAAATATGAAGTAAATTGTTTTTTGAACATTTTTTTATTTTATTTATTTTATTCTTTTATGCAATGATTCGATGTTAAAATACTTGGAAACTGTTAGGTTTTCTAATTGGGTTCACAGGTTAGTTCGACCCGACTGGAGATTGAAGATGACTTTGATAATATTAATTGATTGTGCATAGAATATATATTATTTGGTTCAAATATCTTCTATGTATGTCATCTTGTCGCAACAACAAGTGTTGATTTTAGCAAATGCATAGTCCCTTGTTTGAACCTTGTTGGTTGCATTTTAACCATTTCTTTTCTTTTCTTATTAAAAAATCTCTACCCATCATAGAGTTCAATTAGATAAAGATTGAGTAGGAACCACAAAATCCGCCGCTTTTTCCGTTACCAATCGGTTGAACAAACAGAACATTTATTATTGAAATAAAAGATAAAAAAGAAAAACACATAAAAAAATTGTTTTGGTTTTTTAGTTTTAAAAACTAAAATAGAAAATAGTTTTTAAGAACTATTTTTAAAAATTGATTAATTAAACAAGTTTTATAGTTTTATAATTTTTAAAAACTAAAAACTGTGTTCAAAAATTGAAATCTCAACTTTTCTCGTGGCTAAATAAAGAGACAGTGTTAATATTTGTATCACTCATGTTTAATACTTCTAAACAAATTAGATTATTGTCATACTTTTTTCCGGCTAATAAGAATTTTTTTTAGATTGTTTTTATAAACAACCTAATATTAATATGAATGATATAATAATAAGATCGTGTCTTGAGGTATAAAAACTTCAAACAGGAGTTAATTAAATTTAAGAATCTATTTTTGAAAAAAAAAAATTTATAGACAAATGTTAGTGGGAGGGAGTTGAACCCACAACCACTCCCCCTTCTTTTTTCAACCAACTTACCAAACTTATAAATCCTCATTTTTAAAAACTTTTGTTTTGATGCAAAAACTAAAATTGAAGTTTTTATTTCTTAAGAAAATACAAAACAAATTTTAGCCTAAATGATTTTTTAAGTTTTAAATAATAAAATCTAACAAACAACTTTTACTTTTTTATTTTAAGTTCTTATTTTAACTTTAACTTAAAAGTTGTGTTTAAATTTAAAAAAATTGGGTCAAACATAGCCTTATAAGTACTCTTTTAAAAAAATGAGTTTATATTTAATTAGAATTAAATGGAATTAAAATAAATAGAAATATTAAATTTTCTAAAAATAATATGATTCATTAAAAATAATTCATGGTGAAGTGTTTATGAAACAGTATGCTTTGATAAATAAAATTGGAGGAAATAAAATATCAAGTCTTAAAAGAAAAATAATTACAAGTAAACAAATAATATAAAAATGAACCTAATAAATATAATTTTAATATAAAAAAATCAAATAAAAAAATGGACAGAATTTAAATTTAATAAAAATAATTGGATGAATGTATGATTATTTAATTTTGTGTATAAAACAAAATATTAAAACTTAAGTCAACCTATAAGATTTATAGGATATCCAATCAAATGATGCCACATAAAATTGGGTAGTATAACCCCATTTTTACATGGGGTTATTTAGACAAACCCTTGTTCCAAAGGTTTTTCTTATAAAAGTGTTACATCATGAATAAACGTGCAAAATTTAAAAAACAAAGATAGAATAAGATATATTATATGTATACTTTATTCAGTTTTGGACTAAAAAAAATTTATTTGAATGGAGATGATTTTGAATTTTCATTACATGTTACAAAAAAAAAAAAACTCATAATCAATAAATTGAAATATAAATTATATTATATTATATACTGAAAATTTAAGAGTGGGACAATGGAGATCCAAAAGACACCTTCATCAATGGTTTTATGTGAGGGCAGGACCAAACTCAAGGAAATATTTTAATGTGCACAAATTTATTCTAAATAGTGGTGTGACACATGACAAGAGACATAATTTTATGAATTTTTATGCGTCAAAAGTCTCAATGTACATAAAATCATTGGTTAAATTCGAACCAAACAGGTAATTTCTATATACATTTGATATTTTCTACAATGTGAAGTGGTGGTTTTATCAAGAAAGGTAAACCAATAATGAATAATAAAAAAATGCTTATAAAAGCTAATAAACTAATGAACAGAAAGGCATGACTGACAACCGAGAAGAGAAAAATAACAACAAAAGAAGTCATTGTTGTTAGACTTTATTCTATTACACTAATGAAACTTAGCCCCTTTATTCTTCTAATTTAGATGTCTCTTATATGTGTTAACATGGTATCTACAGGTAGTTCAATTCAAGTCACAGCTTCCACAGATTCAACGACTAGTTATTCATAGTGCAGTTCGTGCAATTCATACTTCATGAGACTGCAATTTTTTGTTTTGTTATTGTTGATTCATTAATCGTTGGGTCAGACTAATTTTTGTATGGTTATTCTTCATTTTGTACGGTTGGATCATTCATAAGTGTTTTGGAGAGGGAGAGGAAGTGTTTGCATTAACATCTTTATTTTGAGGTTTTCACGACCTTAGCTCCGTTGCGCTTGTTTGTTTGTGTCTTCATGTCTGTCTAGTAATCTGTGTGTTCCGTTGCATTTTGGTTATGCTTCTATTGTGCTATGTTAATTTGATTATTATCCTTTGTTATTGTTGTTGTCTGTTAAATATAGTTGATTCAAATGATGATTTTCTTGTCGTGTCTGTCTCATCCTTAAAATGTTTATCTTCCTCTAGTTTCTCTAGTATATCTTCCAATATGGATTATTGATTTTGGAGCATCACATCATATGTCATTTGATCCCGAGTCTTTTATGTCTTTAAATTTTGTCTCTTCTATATTTGTCATGACTGTTGATGACACTCCAATGTCATTAGCAAACATTGGATTTGTCTCCTTCTCTACTTTAACTCTTCCAGATGTTTACTATATTCCAAATCTTTCTTTGAATCTTGTATTTGTTAGTCAACTTTGTGATTTAGGTTATTCAATCATGTTCTCTTCTACTCATTGTTTTGTGTAGGATCCTTAATCTAGAAGGATGATTTATTGTAATTATCTTATGGATATAACAAATTTAAAGATTAAATATAACAACTAAATGGATTTAAATTTAAATAAATATCAACTTAAATTTAAATCAATTATTTGGTATTAATTTCACTTTTTTAACTAGATTTAAAAAAAAATATTAGTTTGAGATCTTAAAATTCAAAAAGCAATTATGGTTTTTAAATAGTAGTTGATAATTAAAAAAATGAAAAAAGTGTAATGAGATAGTTTAAATTGATTAATGTAATTATCTTAAAATTATAATGTTTGTTATTATCTTAGGATTATTGTAGTTGTTTTAAGATTATAATATTTGTTCTGTTGTTAGTTTGACTTTGTTTAGGGTTATAATTTTTATTTTATATTATTTTAAATAAAATTTATCATTTAATTTAATAAAAAATGATTTTCAAATTTGTCTCATTCTTATTATTTTATGACATTTTAAAGTTATTATTGTAATTATCTTATGTATATAACAAATTTAAAGATTAAATATAACAAGCCTAAATGGATTTAAATTTAAATAAATATCAATTTAAATTTAAATAAATTATTTTGTATTAATTTCATTTTTTTAACTACATTTTGTTTTTTTTTTAATATTAGTTTGAGATCTTAAAATTCAAAAAGAAATTATGGTTTTTAAATAATAGTTGATAGTAAAAAAACTCAAAAAAGGGAAATGAAGTTGTTTAAATTGATTAATGTAATTATTTTAAAAAATTATAATGTTTATTATTATCTTAGGAATAATTGTTTTAAGATTATAATATTTATTTTTTTGTTAGTTTGATTTCGCTTAGGGTTATAATTTTTATTTTATATTATTTTCAATAAACTTTATCATCGAATTAAAATAAAAAATGATTTTCAAATTTGTCCATTGTTATTATTTTATGATACTTTTAAGTTATTATTATAATTATCTTATGAATATAACAAATTTAAAGATTAAATGTAGCATGTCTAATTGGATTTAAATTAAAATAAATATTATTTTTAATTTAAATCAATTATTTGCTACTAATTTCATTTTTTTAAAACTAGATTTGCTTTAAAAAAATATTAGTTTGAAATATTAAAATTCAAAAAGAAATTATGGCTTTTAAATAATAGTTGATAGTAAAAAAAAACTGAAAAAAGTGTAATGAGGTAGTTTAAATTTATTAATGTAATTATCTTAAAATTTATAATGTTTGTTATTACCTTAGGATTATTGTAATTATTTTAAAATTATATTATTTGTTCTTTTGTTTGTTTGATTTCATTTAGGGTTATAATTTTTATTTTATATTATTTTTAATAAACTTTATCATCTAATTTAAATAAAAAAATGATTTTAAAATTTGTCTCGTTGTTATTATTTTATGATGCTTTTAAGTTAATATTTTAATTATCTTATTAATATAACTAATTTAAAGATTATGAATATAACAAATTTAAAGATTAAATGTAACAAGTCTAAATAAATTTTAGTTAAAATAAATATCAATTTATATTTCAATCAATTATTTGGTATTACTTTCGTTAATTTAACTAGATTTAAAAAAAATAGTTTGAGATCTTATAATTCAAAAAGAAATTATGATTTTTAAATAATAGTTGATAACAAAAAAAAAACTAAAAAAAGTGTAATGAGATAGTTTAAATTGATTAATATAATTATATTAAAATTATTATGTTTGTTATTATCTTATAATTATTGTAATTGTTTTAAAATTATAATATTTGTTCTTTCGTTAGTTTGATTTCGTTTAGGATTATAAGTTTTAATAAACTTTATCATCTAATTTAAATAAAAAAATGATTTTCAAATTTGTTCCGTTATTTTTATTTTATGAAACTTTTAAGTTAATATTGTAATTATCTTATGAATATGATAAATTTAAAAATTAAATGTAACAAGTCTAAATGGATTTCAATAAAAATAAATATCAATTTAAATTTAAATCATTTATGTGGTATTAATTTTTTTTATTGGATTTTAAAAAAAATATTAGTTTGAGATCTTAAAATTCAAAAAGAAATTATTATTTTTAAATAATAGTTGATGATAAGTGTTATGGACCCTTTGAAGGGGCCTTTCATGATGTGACTTGATATATTTTATTAAAAAAAAGTGTTACTTTATGCTGTTATAATTTTATTACAATACAGTAAGTTTAATGAATTTATTTAATATTAATATTTCTTTTTTAGATTTACTACTAACTAAAGATCAAATAAAAAAATCTAGCACTTGTGGAGATTGAGAAACTACTTCAAAATAATGGTAGGAGTTTGAAGCATTTTCTAACTATGTCTTATCCATCAAATACTGCTATGGGAAATGTTGAAGAAAGATTAATTGCTGAGGAATTGAATTATGATAAAAGTGATATAAATGATTTATCACATCAATATTTCTCTTCCTTGATCATTGAACAAAAACATGAATTATGTTTGAAAGTTGGAATCCTTGTAATGTTAATGAGAAACATAGACCAATCCAATGAATTATGTAAATGGAACAAGAATAAAAGTAAGAAGAATGGGAGAGCATGTACTTGAATGCATAGTACTAATTGAGACTACTTTTGAAGGCAATGTTCTTATTCCAAGGATGAGTATGATTACAAACAACTCAAAATTACCAATCCAATTTCAAAGAAGATAATTTTCAATGTGTTTGTTTTGGAATGACAACTAACAAATCATAAGGACAAACACTTTCCTATGTTGGATTGTATCTTCCTTGACCAGTGATTAGTCAACGACAGTTGTATGTTGCTTTTTCAAGGGCTAAAAGCAAAAAGAGATTAAAGATATTTATTGAAAATGAAGACAATTGTGATCTTAATACTACAGTCAATGTTGTCTGTGTTAGAAAATTTTAATTTAGGTAATTATAAATTTTCTTTTGTATATTTAATGACATGTAATTTAGTATATATTTTTGTAGCCATTTTTGTTAACTTTTTTTGTTTAGGTCAACTACATGTCTTGGTTAGACATTTAATTAACATTAAAAGAATATAAAATTATTTTACTCTAATAATGGATCAGCATTAAACTCTTTGTTTTAATACAACCTTTTTTAAAATATTTAAATAAATATTTTTATTTTGTTAAAAATTAAATAATATATATTTTTAAATAATACTCGACCACATGTTATCTAACTTATACTTTACATATTTCCACTTTTAATTTAAAAAAGTCATGATTAAAGTATTTGTCTCACTTTTCTAATAACCACTATTTTTTTTATAAATTAAAATTGTAACTTAAAAAACAAATTACCATAAAAAAAATATATTTTAGGTATATATTTAAAAAAAAATTAAATTATGTAACAATCATTAAAAAAAAACTTGCCTATGCTTAACACAAGCAAAAAAAACTAGTTATATATTCTAAAAGAAAGTTTTGCCATGTTGTTAAATGTCACATGGCAACCCCATATTAATTCTACATTTATTTATGTTAAATAAAAAAATATTTTTAACAAATTAATCTATTCAATTTTTAAAATAATTTTAATATTATTATTAAAATTATTTATCTATATATACTAACATAGTTAGTTATAAATTCAAATATTATCATTCTCCTGTTGTCTATATATTCATGTTTTCTCCTTCCATCCCATCCAAGTTTTTTTTTTCTTCTATTCATCTTTTATCTTCATGCAGTAGATTTTTTTTCTATAATCATTCTTTTATTTATCATTTAATTACTTCATTTTTTTTGTTTTTCAAGTTTTTTTTTCTAATTAAATGTAACAAGTTTAAATGGATTTAAATTTAACTGAAAAAAGTGAAATAAGGTAGTTTAAATTGATTAATGTAATTATCTTCAAATTATAATGTTTCTTATTATCTTAGGATTCTTGTAATAGTTTTAAGATTATAATATTTATTCTTTTGTCAGTTTGATTTCGATTAGGGTTATAATTTTTATTTTATATTATTTTCAATAAACTTTATCATCTAATTTAAATAAAAAATGATTTTAAAATTTTTCCCGTTGTTATTATTTTATGACGCTTTTATGTTATTATTGTAATTATATTATGAATATAACATATTTAAAGATTAAATGTAACAAGTCTAAATTGATTTTAATTTAAATAAATATCAATTTAAATTTAAATAAATTATTTGGTATTTATTTATTTTTAACAAGATTTTTTTTAAAAAAAACATATTAGTTTGAGATCTTAATATTCAAAAAGGAATTATGGTTTTTAAATAATAGTTGATGATAAAATAATAATTGAAAAAAGTATAATGAGGTGGTTTAAATTGATTAATGTAATTATCCTAAAATTATAATGTTTGTTATTATCTTAGGATTATTTTAAAATGTTTTAAGATTATAATATTTGTTCTTTTGTTAGTTAGATTTTGTTTAGAGTTATAATTTTTATTTTATATTATTTTCAATAAACTTTATCATCTAATTTAAATAAAAAAATTATTTTCTAATGTGTCCCATTGTTATTATTTTATGATGCTTTTAAATTATTATTGTGATTATCTTATGAATATAATAAATTTAAAGATTAAACGTAATAAGTCTAAATGGATTTAAATTTAAATAAGTATCAATTTAAATTTAATTCAATTATTTGGTATAAATTTTGTTATTTTTAAATACATTTTAAAAAAAAATTAGTTTGAGATCTTAAAATTCCAAAAGAAAATTATGGTTTTTAAATAATAGTTGATAATAAAAAAAAACTAAAAAAGTGAAATGATGTAAATTAATTAATGTAATTATCTTAAAGTTATATTATTTGTTATTATCTTAGGAGTATCGTAATTGTTTTAAGATTATAATATTTGTTTTTTTGGTTAGTTTGACTTCGTTTAGGGTTATAATTTTTATTTTATATTATTTTCAATAAACTTTATGTAATTAAAAATAACAATGATTTTCAAATTTGTCCCATAGTTATTATTTTACGATGCTTTTAACTTATTATTGTAATTATCTTATGAATATAACAAATTTAAAGATTAAAAGTAATAAGTCTAAATGGATTTAAATTTAAATAATTATCAATTTAAATTTAAATCAATTATTTTATATTAATTTTTTTAACTAGATATTTTTTTTAAAAAAAATATTAGTTTGAGATCTTAAATTCAAAAAGAAATTATGGTTTTTAAATAATAGTTGATGATAAAAAAATAACTGAAAAAAGTGAAATGTGGTAGTTTAAATTTATTAATTTAATTATCTTAAAATTATAAGGTTTGTTATTATCTTAGGATTATAGTAATTGTTTTAAGATTATAATATTTATTCTTTTGTTAATTTTATTTCGTTTATGGTCATAACTTTTATTTTATATTATTTTCAATAAACTTTATCATCTACTTTAAATAAATGATGATTTCCAAATTTGTCTTGTTGTTACTATTTGATGATGTTTTTTATGTTATTATTGTAATTATTTTATGAATATAACAAATTTAAAGATTAAATGTAACAAGTATAAATGGATTTAAATTTAAATAAATATTATTTTAAATTTAAATCAATTATTTGGTATTAATTTCATTTTTTTAACTAGATTTGTTGTAAAAAAAATATTATATTGAAATCTTAAAGTTCAGAAAGAAATTATGGTTTTTAAATAATAGTTGATAATAAAAAAAAAACTGAAAAAAGTGAAATGAGGTAGTTTAAATTTATTAATTTAATTATCTTAAAATTATAATGTTTGTTATTATCTTTGGATTATAGTAATTGTTTTAAGATTATATTATTTGTTTGTTATTATTTTGTTTAGGGTTATAATTTTTATTTTATATTATTTTAATAAACTTTATCATTTAATTTAAATAAAAGATGATTTTCAAATTTGTCCGGTTGTTATTATTTTATGATGCCTTTAAGTTATTATTGTAATTATCTTTTGAATATAACAAATTTAAAGATTATGAATATAACATGTCTAATCAGATTTAAATTTAAGTAAATATTAATTTAAATTTAAATCAATTATTTGGTATTAATTTCATTTTTTTAACTAGATTTAAAAAAAATTAATTTGAGATCTTAAAATTCTAAAAGAAATTATGGGTTTTAAATAATAGTTGATAATAAGTTGGAGTCCTTGTAATGCTAATGAGATACATAGACCAATCCAATGGATCACGTAATGGAACAAGAATAAAAGTAGGAAGAATGAGAGAGCATGTACTTGAGTGCACAATATTGACTAGGACTATTGTTAGAGACAATGCTCTTATTTCAAGGATGAACATGATTACAAACAACTCAAATTTGCCAATCTAATTTCAAAGAAGACAGTCTCTAATATGTGTTTGTTTTGGAATGACAACTAACAAATTACAAGGACAAACACTTTCTTATATTGGATTGTATCTTCCTCAACTAGTATTTAGTCATGGACAGTTGTATGTTGCTTTTTCAAGAGTTAAAAGCAAAAAGGGATTAAAAATATTTATTGAAAGTGAAAACAATTGTGATCTTAATATCACAGTGGTCGAGGCCGTACTCGAACCAAATAAAAACAATTAAATGCAGTAACTAGGAAGTGATCCTAGGTCGTCTCCCAGTGAGCAGTGATCAAACAAACGTTCATAACACTTAACAACAATAAAATCGTAACAAATGGGGGGGGGTTTCTTTGTTTTAATAATTTAAATAGCAAACAACTTGAATTAAAAATAACAGAACTAAAACGTGTTGTTTCCCCTTGATTCAAAAGCAAGCCTCTTATCCTAGGTTACGAGAATCTATCCCTAATCAATTCAGCCACTTAATCCAACCCGGGATTAATTTACTAAGCGAAAATTAATACAAGGTTTTCATTATGTGATTAAGCAACACATACACCAATTAATTCCTCTCACAGGTCCATTAAGCATGAACATTAATTAAGCATAGAGACAATTAATCAAGCATTAAACATGCATGGATTAATATCGCAACAAACACAGAATAATTGGTGAAGGGGAAAAACTGATCAGAAATTAACATTAATAACAAAACCTCAAAGAGAGCTAGTGCTTAGTCCTCAAGAGAAAACAACACTGGAAATTTAATCTTCCATTCAAATTAAACAGCAGACTGTAAACGAAACTAGAAAACAGAAACGAAAACAAGAATAGAAGACAAAAACGAAACTGGAAATGGAAACTGAAAACGAACCAACAATGAAGAACGAAAATGGAAACAGAAGCAGAAAATGAAATTGCAATCGAAAACGAAGCTGGAAAACCGAAAATGAAAAAAACTCTGCTCTACATGAACAGTAGCATGCTAGGGACGTGAACAGTATTTTTTTTCACAGTAAAAATATGAAACTAAACCCTAGCAGCCCCCCCTCTCAATGACAGTTGCCCTTATTCTTGTCTCACTAAAAGTCACTTAGGCCCACAAAACCCTAGGTTACTAATCTGATTTTGGGCCCATAAAAATCTGATGCGGTCCAATTACAAAATACAGCAATAAAATGAAATAAAATAAAACTGGACGACAAATAAAACTAAAACAGTCTCCTCTCTTCAAGCCCAAGCTGGTTCAGCCCAATTCCAGATCCAAGCCCAATTGCTTATAATTCTCCTGAAATTAAATTAAAATACAAAATTAGTCGAAAAGGCCCAAATGATAAAACTGCATAATTAATTTGACAATTAAGGCTAATCAGTAATTAAAATGATGACAGAAAGGGGTAAGAAATAGGAGAAAATAATGACACATCACACAGTCAATGTTATCTATAAAGAAGTGTTAGAAAAATTTAATTTAGGTAATTATAATTTTTCTTTTGTATATTAAATGACATGCAATTTAGTATATATTTTTGTAGCCATTTTTTGTTAACTTTTTTTTTAAGTCAACTACATGTCTTGGTTAGAGGATTAATTAACATAAAAAGAATATAAAATTATTTTACACTAATAATGTATGCGCATTAAACTCTTTGTTCTAATACAATCTTTTTTAAAATATTTAAATAAATATTTTTATTTTGTTAAAAATTAAATAATATATATTTTTAAATAATATTCAAGTACATGTTATCCAACTTATACTTTTAATTTTAAAAAAAAATCATGATTAAAGTATTTGTCTCACTTTTCTAATAACCACTATTTTTTTTATAAATTAAAATTGTAACTTAAAAAAAATTACTATAAAAAGATATTTTTAGGTATATATTGTTTTAAAAAAATTAAATTATATAACAATCATTAAAATACTCGTTGCTCAACACGGGTTACTACATTAGTATATTATATAAAAGATAGTTGTTGATTGGGCTGATCAGCACGCGTGTCACATTCTGGTGAACTCTCTCGAAATATGCTTATTAATTCAAATTTGAAAATTGATTCTAATCAATATTAATATAAATATGGGTAATTGATTTTGACCAATAAGTATAAATATCAATGTACTTTGATAATATCAATAATATAATCAGTACATATTATAATAATAAAAAAGGAAAATTCTTTGGAGCCTTTGTATTTTGAAGGGTATTGGAACCCTGATACATGTGGATCAGTAGGTAAGATGAATATAGTAATCACAAGACAGCAAATGAGAGCTTGTTTTTATACTGGTTCACTCAACTTAAGCTACATCCAGTTCTCCTTTAACAACTATTAAAGGGTTCCACTATAATCAACTGATTACAAAACAAGTATGCTTCACTGCCACTTCTGGCTACAAGTATTCTCTATGTCACTACTGGCTACAAGTATTCTAAACCACTCCTTGTTACAAGTATGAATCTCCCCCTGAGATTATACTTCCCAAGTATTCTTTTATCACTAAGCCACTCCTGACTTTCTATACAATTATGTATAAGATTCAAATAACTCTCAAAGAGAGGATATAAACAAATGTTGAATCTTTATGATCTTGTAGAAGATGGTGTTCTCTTTTTCTATCAGCTTGTGTTCAAGGCTTTTTCTTAGAGTGCTTTTGCTGCTATCTAGATTGATTTGAATTATTCCATTCTTGTTGCATGGAAGCATCCTTATATAGTGAGCTTCATGAATTTAAACGTTGGAGAAGACTTCTTTCCGTTGTCTCACAGTAGAGTGTTGAAGTAGCTTTGACTGTACTTGATGTGATCGGAGCAGGATTCTGTCTCTATCACATTGAGCTTTTAGCATAAGGCGTGCATCTCGATGCGAATTTGTCTTTTAGCTGTACCTACACACTTCACATAATTCGAGACATACAAGCAATACGAGGAATCGAAGAAAGTAATGTCAAAGAGTATCTCCATTTCTTTCTGTTACAACAGTGCCTTTATTTGTGTAGAGAATTAATTATAAGGCACGTATTCCTCAACACATATGACAAACTTCATTCTGTTCCTGCACAGACAGCGTCTAGCTTAACAGACATAGTCTGGTCTGACTTACTATGGTCTGTTCATGCATAGACAGTGTTTGGCTTAATAGACATAGTCTAGTCTGACTTACTATGATTTGGAATGAAGAACATGGTCTGTTCTAGCCTTAGACATCGTCTGGCTTGCGAATTATGTGTTGTCTGATGAGTTCCATACATGGTCTAGTCCAGTGCATATGCATAGTCTGGTCCAAGACTTGTGTTGTTTGTCCCAAGACTTCACATAGTCTGTCTGAGACCGTTTGTATGGTTTGGTCTATAGACTTTGCATGATCTGTTAAGAGCTTATTTTAGTCATTGTCTATTCTCACTTTATTTCTTGAAATCACTTAGTTTGAAATCATTAGTTGATCAAATATTATCACATTTGTCATCATCAAAACTTATCAAGGTATTATGGGTCAGACATCATCAAACGTCTTGGTTCTAACATTTTTGTGCTTAATTTTAGACATAGTAGAGGGTAAAACTAGATTTGTATGTCAACATAGAAGATGTAGACAACTGTCATAGATTTCAAACAAGATAAAAACAAACCTGATAGGAGTAGTCTAACTCTAACATTTAACTCGTCACAATGACCATAGTCGCATGAGATAATTGATAGAAATAATCTCTAAAACTTTATATATGTTGTTCTAGTCCTAAGACTAAGAAAATGGTTGTTATAGTGGGTATTTGATATAGAAATAGGATATATCTTGTGCACATGAATTAATTGAATGATAATGTTTGGATACATATGTGAATGTTATACTAAGAATTGGATATATATATATATATATATATATATATATATATATATATATATGTATGTGTGTGTGTGTGTGTGTGTGTTACATAAGTGATGAACATGAAATATGAATTGTGCTTAGATGCCATTTAGATGGGTGACCTAGCGTCTGTGTGACAAGAATGGGTCTAGATGGTACTCTGACTCTGAGTGACCTAGTTTATGTGGCCAATAATAGGCTTAGAATGTTTGATGTAAGGTTTATGCATGAGTGTTTGAGACATCAGTAGTGCAAAATATATGCTTTTTCACAATAGCATTTTAGATCATCTATCCAAGCACTTATGAAAAAATGCGATGACGATTTTGTAAATAAAATGCAAGGTTTTAGATCAGTTGTAAGGAACTGATCTAAAAGGTTCATTTTAAAACACTTACAAATTAATCCAATCTAACATATTACCTTTTAGATCAAAGGAAAAAAAAAATTGATCAAGAAAGTCTTAATTTTAAATCAAACAAAAAAGAGCTAATCTAAAAAATTATCTTTTTTAAATCAACCATATTTATAATTGATCTAGAATTTTAAATTTATGTCAAAAAACAACATGCTGATATAAAAACTTTCGTGTTCAATAAAACCAAAAACAAGACACTCTTATTTCTTTGTTGTTAGAATTAGCTGGATAAATCACCTAGATTATGTAGATTTAGCTGGAAGAAGGCTTAGAAAGAAAACACCTAAATGTGCAAGTGTATCTGGAAAAAGCTTAGAGTGAAAGTACCTTAATGTGCAAGTATAGTTGAAGAAAAGTTTTTTCTACAAAGAGATTTTAGACAATATAAAGCTTAATAGAATTTTCAACTTTGGGAAATATAGCAAGGGAAGAATAAAATGAATTCTTTGCAATTGAGTTGATTGCTGAATGCAAAAACCCAAAGGGTTCTCTTTATAGTGTTTAGGAATTATAAAATCTTATATTAGAAACAAATATAAGATTTGGATATGGAAAGAGTTTAGTGTATAAGATAAGATCTCAGGGAAAAAGCTTACTCAATCAAATATAAGATTTGAGATTTGAAAGATATAAGTTGGGTCAAAAAATATGAAAAAGATTTAACAAAGAACAGATTAGATATCTTTCAAAGTGATCATTATACCAGATGTAATCGATTGGAATAGAGAGTAATTGATTATCCCGTGTATCAAAAGATGATTTTAACTTGCTATCATCAATTGTAACTGATTGTAATATAATGGTAATCGATTGCATTTGTGACAAAGCCAATTATGAGAAATAAAAAGTACATTATAATCGATTATCTTGAGGGCAGAGACTAATCTAATTTAGGTAAGCTCTCTGGTAATCAATTCCCTGATACTGTAATCGATTGCAAAACTCATAATGCATATTTTGAAAATACAAATCATCTCTAGATGCTAAGATAAACGTTTTGAAAAGTTTTTGCAAGCATCCTAGTAAGTAAACTTATTTTAAAACACACAATACAAAGCCATCATCTATTCATGTTATGGCTTAAAGGAAAATAAACTATCTTGGAGAAGGGGAAAAGACTAAGAAGTACGAAAATACCAAAAATCTAGATGAAGTCTTCAATCTTTAGTCTCCCCCTTTTTGGTTTTGAATACCCAAAAATTATATCAGCTTCAAGTCCTTTAGTTGCTTCATTAGGTACCTATCTAAAAAATTTTCTCTTGATACCAAAGTTGTTAATTTAAACAACTAATGCCAATTGTTGAAATAGTTATAAGCATCCAAGTATAAGCACATATGTCTCCCCCATTTTTGGTTCTCAAATCACCAAAATGTAAAGAATAAGTATAATAGGAGAAACAAACATTGCATTTCAAATTAAACATTGTTCAACGGGTATGAAAATAGGAAATAAGATGCATAAAGGATAAAATGTAGAAAAATATATGCTAAAGCAAAAAAAAAAAAAAACTAAGACATCCGAAGCTTTAATCTTTATCAATGGTTTGGGAAGGATGGAGAGAATCGAAATGAGCGGATAATTCGTTGATGCTATTTCGAAGCTCTAAGTATTGCTCATTTTGATTTTGGATAATTTGATTTAGCTTGCCCATTAGTGTGACCTCAAATGTAGATGGATGAGGTTGCTCAGCTTGCGCATTGGACGATCCTTCAACTTGATCAACATCATCAGCAACCACTTGTCATTCTTTATGTTCCCAGCCTTCATTCATAAGTACCAAGGCCATTTGCTTCAACTATTTGGTTGACAACTCAACATCCATACGGGCAAAATCACTTACCACATCATCAGTTTTAACGTTGAAGTGGTCAAGGATTTTGGAGACTAGAACTGGATATGCTACCTTAAAGTCGTTGGGGCAACCAATTTTCTACATATGGTCGGTAATAGCAAAAATCCAGTCTACCTGATGCTTATTCTTCATTAGAAACATCAGCAAGAGATCATCTTCAGAGAGTGCTCCATGATTGCTCCTCTGTGGTAAGATAAACCACGACAAAATGTAGGCAAGCATGCGATCCTCAATCTTCATGTGGCCAACGGGAAAGCGATTTCCAATGGGCACTAGCAAGTTGCAGACCATTGTCTTGTAGAAATTTAACTTGTTGTACTTGATGTTCTCGATATTCTTAATTCCCTTCATTGTAGGCTCAATCTCATTATCTACCCTTTTGATACCAACAATTAAGAGCCAAAGTTCTTCATTCATTTGAATGTCCTTACCCCTAACATGGGATTGGAGCAATGCAGTTTCTCCATTGATGCTCAGATTATGGTAGAAGATGAAGATTTATGCCTCTCCATCTAGATTTTTGGTATTTTCATACCTTAAGTTTTTTCCGTTCATTTGTCTCAGTTTTTCTTTTCTTAAGCCATAACATGTATGGATGATGGCTTTGTATTGTGTGTTTTAGACTGAGTTAGACATATTTGCTAGGATGCTTGCAAAACTTTTTAAAAACTTTTATTCTAGCATCAAAAGATGATTTGCTATCTTAGAGAATAAATTTTGAGCTTTGCAATCGATTACACAAACTTGGAATCGATTACCAAATGGCCAAACACTTTTTAGATCTATCTCTGGTATCGTATTAATTGATTATAAGAAGTTTCAGTCGATTACAATGCAAGTTTTCAAATCTCAGAAATTGCTCTGTTTCAATTGCAATCAATTACCATTTTCCTGCAATCGATTACAATTCAATTTTTGATACTCAGAATTGGCTCTGTCTCAATTGCAATCAATTACCATTTTCCTACAATTGATTACAATAGATGACAGTTAGTATAAATCATCTTCTGATACACGAGATAATTGATTACACTTGTGAAAAATCGATTACATTTGGTATAACGGTCATTTTGAAAGATTTCCAAGAACTGATCTTTATCCAACAACCCTTGAATCTTTTTGACCCAATCTTTATTTTTTCAACCCAAGTCATATATATTTAATAGTGCGACTTTTATCTCAATATCTTTTCTCATATACTTCTACAAGTCATCCAAATCTTTGATTTGATTTTCCAGAATAGATAGAATTTTCTTTTTGTTTCATCTACACATTTAGGTGTATCAAAATCTGTTCTTTACCTACTCCATTTGCACACATTGGTGTTTTCAAATTGATCTCTATAGTAGTGAAATCTGCACATTCCAGGTGTTATTGTTCTTTATATCTTTTCTTTTTTATTCTGATTTTTTGGCATTGTAGGAAAGGGTTTCCTAAGTGCTATGATGTGTTAGGAAAAGGGTTTCCTAAACTTTTGTTTCTAGGAAAGGTAGTGCATGAATGGTGAAGGTATTTCACATTCTCGTTTAGGTTCCTGTTCAGGTTGTGAATGGTGTTTGTAACTCAATTCATAGTGGAACTCCTCTATGTAAGGAAGAATTGGATGTAGATCAATTTATGATTGAACCAGTATAAATCTTCAAGCTATATTCTCTTTCCTTTCATCTCTTTATTATTGTCTTGTACTTTATCAATTGGTTGAAATTGTTCTAACAAGATTCTATTTTCACTGAGTTTATTTTGTGTTATTCCTTCAACAACATATCTCTGAAAACTAAAAACTATTTTTGAAAACTCCAAGAGAGGTGGTGAAAACCTTTTAGTTTTGAAAAAGATTTTGAAATTTTGAAACATCAATTGACCCCCCCCCCCCTCTCTCTTGATGTAACCGGCTGATCCTAACACAGAAGACCTTAACGAGGTCGGGTTAGTAGGTACCTTTCATCTTAGCCAAGGTGAGCAAACCTTTATCACCAAGGATGTTTTGAAAGGTAAACCTTTACTCAGTTAGCCAATCATAAGACAAATACCTTGGCTTGAGAATCTCCTTCCTTGCGAAATCCCTTGTAAAAGATCGCTCCTCATTCTTGGTACGAAACCAATCAAAGTGTGCAGGAGGGTCTGTCTAGGAGGAGAGGGGGAATGAGATGGGCGCCTTTGACGCTTTGAGGGAGCCCTTTAAGTTGATGTTCCTTCCATTGTAGCTTTTCCCTTTTCTTGAGATAGCTTATTCTCAATATGCTGTTGAGTGCGAGTTGAAATTGGGCGATTGACACAAGTTTTGGTGCGGGGTTGATGTGGAGAAGAAGAATCAGCCATTGGGGTTTATATAGAGTGAGTGAAGCTCATTTTAGGGTTTTAGAGGGAAGAGGAAGGGTTTTCAGAGGTTGGGTTTCTAATTTGGAGGGAATGGCCTTTGTTTGGTCTTTTAAAATTCCTAATCTGTTGCGTTATAATCGATTGCCTTTGATTGTAATCGATTTCCTGATAGACAAAGGGCATTCTGTTGAAAATTTTGATACATGTAATTGATTAACCCGTCTGTTAGAGGAGATTTTGAAGTGATTTCTGATTATGGTAATTGATTTCCATCTTGTGTAATCGATTGCTTTGACTAATCAGAGAGATTTTGTAGCTTCAGATGATTGGCTTCCCTTGTAATCGATGAACCCGTGTTTTTCATGAATGCTAGAACCAAGACATTTGATGATATCTGACCCTTAATACCTTGATAGGTTTTGATGATAACAAATGTAATAATATTTGATTAATTGATAATTTGAAACTAAGTAATTTCAGGAAATCAAAGTAAGAACAGACAATGGTAAAATATCTCAACTCAAATCCTACGCTCTAAGTGTCTAAGAACTTATAATGGTTAAATTTAGCACTTAAATTGGCTATAAATAGATTTAAATAAGTTCTTAACTGATCATGCTAAGCCCAGGCTAGACGATGTCTGAAGCCAAGGCCAGATGATGTTTGACGCCAAGCGCTAACGATGTTTGATGCCAAGCGTCAGACGATGTCTATGGCTAGAACAGACCATGTCTTTTCATTAAGAATGTGTTTGGTAAGCCAGATGATGTCTAAGGCTAGAACAGACCATGTCTTTTCAATAAGAATGTGTTTGTTAAAGCCAGACGAATAGACCATACTTAATCAAGACCAGACTATGTTTGTTAAGCCAGACTTTGTTTATGTAGGAACAGAACGCAAACTATCATAAGTATTGAGGAATACATGCTTTATAATTAATTCTTTACTCAAATAAAGGCACTACTGCAACTGAAACAAAGGGAGATACCCTTTGACATTACTCTCTTTGATTCCTCGTATTACTTGCTAGTCTCGTACTATATAAAGTGTGTAGGTACAGCCAAAAGAACCAATCAGCATTGGGATGCACACTTTTAGCTAAAAGACAAACTGTAACAGAGATAGAAACTTGCTCCTGTCAAATAAAGCACAGTCAAAGCTATTTCAACACTCTACTGTGTGAGACAACGAAAAGAAGTCTTCTCCAACGTTCAAATTCATGAAGCTCACTTTATAAGGAAGCCTCTAAGAAATGAGAAAAAAAAAGGAACGAGCTAGAGAAAGAGATGAATGATTAAACATGAACTGAATAATGAAATAAATCTAGACAGCAAGAGAAAGCATTCTGAGAGCAAGTCTTGAACGCGAGCTGAGAGAAACAGAACACCCATCCTCTACAAGCTCATACAGATTCAACATTTGATTATATCCTCTCATTGAGAGTTATCTGAATCTTATATATTTTTGTATAGAAAGCTAGGAGTGGTTTAGTGCTAAAAGAACACTTGGGAAGTATAATCTCAAGGGGAGATTCATACTTGTAACCAGAAGTGGTTTAGAATACTTGTAGCCAGTAATGGCATAGAGAATACTTGTAGCCAAAAGTGGTAGTGAAGAATACTTATTTTGTAATCAGTTGATTATAGTGGAACCCTTTGACAGTTGTTAAAGGAGAACTGGACGTAGCTCGGTTGAGTGAACCAGTATAAAAACAAGCTCTCATTTGTTGTCTTGTGTTTATAAATATTTATTTTGCTCACTGTGCTCTTTTGAAAAGATTTTCTAAGCTTTGTCTTGCAAGGATATATTTGCTGTTTTAAACTAACATATATCCAAGAGGGCAATTTGTGAACTAATAGTATTTGCAAAAAGTTTTAAACCCACTATTCAACCCCCCCCTCCCCCCCTCTTTCTAGTGTGTTCTTGTGTATTTCAATGAAATTTTTTGAATGTAGAACATAGATATAATCGATTGGAGCTATATGTAATTGATTAAAATGCATGATAGATAAGTAATTATGCAGAAAACACAGAGTATTAGTTAAAAAAAATTGTACCCTTATCAAACAATCAACAAACTTTCAAGTAGATAAATCAAGATATAGATCCAAAGGCACAGGTAGTGAAGATTGACGCTTCTTCATTTAGATTTTTGGTATCTTCATACCTTAAGTCCTCTTCGTCCTCTTAGTCTAGTATTTTCTATTTTATGCTATAACATGTATGGATGATGACATTGTATTGTTTGTTATAGACTAAGCTAAATATTTTTCATGCTAGATGTTTGATCTGCTCTGTTTTCTATTATCTCTAGCATCACTAGATGATTTGCTTTCTTAGGAACTAATTTTGAGAAATTGCAATTGATTACACATTGTGGGAATCGATTACCAGATGGCCAAATCAATTTTGAACTATCTTTGGTATCGGGTTAATCGATTACCAACAAATGGCAATTGATTACAATGTTGTTTTCAGATTTCAGATATTGCCTTATTTCAATTGCAATCGATTACCATCGATCAGCAATCGATTACAAGACAATCTCTAAAGTTCAGATATTGCTCTGTTTCAATTGCAATCGATTACCATCGATTACAAGACAATCCCTGAAACTTAGAATTGGCTCTGTTTCATTTGCAATTGATTACAAGTCTATTGCAATCGATTATAATAGATGACAACAAGTTTAAATCATCCTCTGATATACGAGATAATCGATTACACCTTTACTGCAATCGATTATATCTGGTATAACGGTCATTTTGAAAGATTCTCAAGATTCATTCTTTGTCTAACTAACTCCGAATCTTTTTGACCCATCCTATATATTTGAACCCATAACATTCTGTGCAGAGAGACCAATATTCACAATATCTTTTCATTCTTTCATTTGTCAAAAATCCAAATCTTTTGATTTGATTTTCATATTTGATATTGCTCTGAAGTTTGCTCTTTGCATTTTTTGCACATCTCTTAATCTCTTGAGTTTTAGAAAAACTCATTCTTGCTCTTACTACTAAACCCTTTTGAGATTAAACCTCTGAGCCTATACAACTATATTCCTCTCTTATTCTTTCATGAACTGAGGTGATTCAAATGCTTGTTCTTGACAACTAAACTTACTCACATTGGAGTTTCTCAACTGACCTTACATTAGCTATATCAGCACACAAAGGTGTTTTCGTTCTTGAATCTTTTTATTAATCTTGTTTGATTTGCATTGTAGGAATTTCGTTCCTAGATGCTATGTTGGAATTAGAATTGTGTTTCTAATCTTTGTTTCTAGAATTGTGTTGTTCTAGTGTTTAGAAATTGAATGGTGAATGGTGTTTTTCACATTCAGTTTTCTAGGTTCCTGTTTCAAGTTGTGATTCAAGATTTGTTGTGAATTGTGTGTGCATGATGTATGTAATCAAATTCATAGTGGAACCCCTTGGTGAAAGGGAGAACTGGATGTAGATCGGTGGTTGATCGAACCAATATAAAATCAACAAGCTCATTCTCTCTATCTCTTAAACTCTTTGAATTCAAATTTTGATCTTTATCAAGTTTATTTGTTCTAATCAATTCTATCATTAGCTGAGGTTGTTTTCTGGTTTATTCATTCAATATCACATTTTTCTGAAAACGTTTTTATCAAAACTTCAAGAGTGGTGGTGAAAAGCTTTTATTGGGAAAAAGAATTTGTCATTTTACGTTGAATAATTCATCCCCCCCCTCTCTTGATTGTAACCGACTGATCCTAACAGGTAGAATAAGATTTACAACATTTACGAGAGCAAGATTGCTCCCCAGTAATGTGAGAGTCCATGCTATCAAATCAAACAAATTGAATCAAGCATGATTATCAATAGTACCAAAAAGTAACACCATAGAGAATTCATGAAGAGAATATATAATAATAAAGTTCATAAAGTTATTAGATGTTACTAGAGTGTAGAGATTGCCTCCTATGGTCATTATCCTAAAAGAGCCAATACCATGGTCTTGAGGCATACCTGCAAAACAATTTAGATGCTCTTCTTTGGTACCTAAACAGTCTTGGGTCCTCCCTTGTTAGTGCCAACATGAGTATCTTTTTGGATCCATTGATACTTTCCCTTAGGTACTCCATTACTCTTAATCAAACAATTATTGGAAGTGTGTCCTTTATGCATGCAATAGTTGTTGGTAACAAAATGTGTATTTGATGACTTCATATAGTTAAAGAATTTTGTAAAATATTTCTGCTTTGAGCTTGTGGAGTATCCAATTCCAGCTTTGTTATATACATCCTTTTGCTGTCCTAGCAAAGCATCAAGACTATCCCTTCCAGTTGTGAACTTTGCAAAAGTTTTTAGAAGATATTCATTTTTCATTTTGAAATCATTACAAAGCTCACAAGGGGTTGAATCACTTGTAGAAGCAACATTGGCTTTGCAAAAGGAGTGTTCAAATTCAATTTTTTTCCTTTTCAAATTTAACATCTAAAAGGTCCTTTTGCATTTGAGCCGTCTTGTCTAAATGCCATTTAATTTTCCCTTTAAGGAGTTTATTTGCTTTAGCTAGACATAGAGACCATTCCACTAATTCATTGAAAGCATTATGCAATTCATAGTAATTTTCACATTTAGAATTTGATTCGGTTTCATAATCAGAAGAAGATTCATGCTTAGAAGTGCTTATATTGCTTTCATTTTTAGATTCTTCACTAGCCACCAAATAGATGTTGGCTTCCTCAGTTTCTAAACTTTCAGAAGAGGTTGAAGATGCATTATCTTGCCAAGCTATGTAGGCTCCTTTCTTCTTAGAGCTTCCTCTTAATTTCTTCTTGTGACCAATATGCTTCTTCTTAAGATTTGGACAATCGGTTTTCATGTGTCCCAATTTGCCGCATTCAAAGAATCTGTACGTAGCTGTGGAGGATTCTCCTTTTCTAAAGGATTTCTTTGGAGGATGACTCTTATCTTTAGGGCTCTTGAATTGATTCTTCTTCTTGAGGAATTTTCTAAATTTTCTCACAGTTGTGGTGAGGTTTTTGAATCTGAATTGCTTTCCTCCTCCTCATCATCATCTTGGTCTGAAGATGATTTATCAACTTTCAAGGTGATGCTTTTTTTTTTTCTTTTCTTTGCACTCTTCTTTTGCCATGCAGGTCATATCCATCTCATGCTCTCTTAGCTTTTTGAACAATTCAACACTCGTCATGGTAGTCATATCTCTTGACTCTGAAATTGCAGTGACCTTTAGTTGCCATGTCTTGTTCATATTTTCAGGATTTTGACATTCATCTCCTCTTCATTGAATGCCTTGCCTAATCCTTTGAGATGATTGATGATGTGAGTGAATCTTATCTAGAAATTTGAGATTGATTCACTTGGTGCATCTGGAAGGTTTCATACTCGTGGATAAGAGAGTTCTTCCTTGATCACCTAACTTCCTATGTGCCTTCATGGATTTCCTTTGCTATAGCACAAGCTAAAATTCTAAAAAACTCATCAGAATTCAAAGTAGAATGTAATATATTCATAGCACAAGGATCATAATTAGCACGCTTTGTTTCTAACTCGGTCCATTCATCGATGGGTTTTAGGGACTATTTTTCCATCAACAACTATAGTTGGAAGCGTTGGTCCATTTAAGACTACTTGCCAAACGCTTTAGTCAATTGACTACATAAAGATTTTCATGCAGACTTTCCAAAAGGGATAATTGTCGCCACAAAATAGAGGAGGTCGATTGATTGAACCACCTTTTGCAAGTGGTAGCCTATTACTGGTCATGCTGGAATCCTTAAGTAAACCCTATCCTAAAGTGCCAAAAGTAACCAAATAATGAAAAGAGTTTAAGGAATGAAAGCACCTAGATTGTGTAGATTTAGCTGGAAGAAGGCACAGAAAGAAAACACCTAAATGTGTGAGTGTAGTTGGAAAAAATTTAGAGTGAAAGCACCTTAATGCGGAAGTATAGCTGAAGAAAAGCTTTTTCTATAAAGAGATTTTAGACAATATAAAGCTCAATAGAATTTCAACTTTGAGAAATATAGCAAGGGAATAATAGAATGAATTCTCTACAATTGAGTTGATTGTTGAATGCAAACCCAAAGGGTTCTCTTTATAGTGTTTAGGAATTATAGAATCTTATATTAGAAACAAATATATGATTTGGATATGGAAAGAGTTTAGTGTATAAGATAAGATCTCAGGGAAAAAGCTTTATTAGAACCAAGACATTTGATGATGTCTGACCTCTAATACTTTGATAAGTTTTGATGATAACAAATGTGATAATATTTGATCAACTAATGATTTTAGACTAAGTATTTTCAGGAAATCAAAGTGAGAATAGACAATGGTACAATCACTCAAACTCTCACTTACATCTTAACTGTCTGATAACTTGTAACAATTAATCAAGCACTATGATTGCCTTTAATTAGACTAAAATAAGCTCTGGAATAGACCATGCTAAGTTCATAAGATCAGACAGTACAATCTTAGAACAAACTATGCTATGTTTTGGAAAGACTCATGCAAAGTCCAAGATCAAACCATGCAATAGTCTTGGACAAACTATGTGAAGTCTTGGGACAGACAACACAAGTCTAGGATTAGACTATGCATATGTACTGGACCAGACCATGTATGGAACATGGTCAAACAACGCATAGTTAAGACAAACCATGATCAAGCTAGGCCAAACGATGTATGAAGGTAAGCTAGACCATGTCTTTCATTCCAAACCATGCTTAGTCAGATCAGATTGTCTGTTAAGCTAGACGCTGTCTGTGTAGGAACAGACCATGCTTAGTCAGACCAGACTATGTCTGTTAAGCTAGACGTTGCCTGTACAAGAGCAGAACATGATTTGTCATAAGTGCTGAGGAATATGTGCTTTATAATAAAATCTTTACACAAATAAAGGTATTGTTGTTACAGAAAGAAAGGGAGATACTATTTGATCTTACTTTCTTCTATTCCTTGTATAGCTTGCATGTCTCGAATTGTGTGAAGTATGTAGGTACAGCCAAAAGACTAATTAGCATTGAGATGCACACCTTAAGCTAAAAGCCAACTGTGATAGAGATAGAAACCTGCTCTAGTCACATCAAGCATAGTCAAAGCAACTTCAACACTCTTCTATGAGACAATAGAAACCTATCTTCTCCAACGTTCAAATCCATGAAGCTCACTATATAAACATGCTTCCATGCAACAAGAAGAAGATGATTAAATGCTAATAAAATGAAACGAACTCATTCAAAGCAATCTGTATAGCAAGAAAAGAGAATACCCACCCTTTACAAGCTCACACAGATTCAACACTTGTTTATATCCTCTCTTTGAGAGTTATCTGAATCTTATACATAATTGTATAGAAAGCCAGGAGTGGCTTAGTGATAAAAGAATACTTAGGAAGTATAATCTCAAGGGGAGATTCATACTTGTAACTAGAAGTGGTTTAAAATACTTGTAGTCAGAAGTGGCATAGAGAATACTTGTAGCCAAAAGTGGCAATGAAGAATACTTGTTTTGTAATCAGTTGATTATAGTGGAATCCTTTAACAGTTGTTAAAGGAGAACTAGACGTAGCTTAGGTTGAGTGAACTAGTATAAAAAAAGCTCTCATTTGTTGTCTTGTGATTACATATATTTATCTTACCCACTGTGCTCTTTTGGAAAGGTTTTCAAAGCTTTTCTTTGCAATGATATATTTGCTGATTTAAACTTACATATATCCAAGAAGGCAATTTGTAAACTAATAGTATTTACGAAAAAAGTTTTTTTAACCCATTATTCAACCCCCCCCCCCCCCCCCCCCCTTTCTAGTGTGTTCTTGTGTATTTCAAGCTTACTCAATCGAATATAAGATCTGGGATTTGAAAGATACAAGTTGGGTCAAAAAATATGAAAAGGATTTAACAAAGATCAGATTGGATATCTTTCAAAGTGACCGTTATACCAAATGTAATCAATTGGAATAGAGAGTATTCAATTGTCTCGTGTATCAGAAGATGATTTTAACTTGCTGTCATCAATTGTAATCGATTGCATTTATGACAACCAATTTTGAGAAATAAAAGTACATTGTAATCGATTATCTCGATGGCAGAGACTAATCTGATTTAGATAAGCCTTCTAGTAATCGATTCCCTAATATTGTAATCGAATGCAAAACTAATAATGCATATTTTGAAAATACAAATCATCTTTAGATGCTAAGATAAAAGTTTTGAAAAGGTTTTCCAAGCATCCTAGTAAGTATGACGAACTTAGTCTAAAACACACAATATAGAGTCATCATCTATTCATGTTTTGGCTTAAAGGAAAATAGACTATGCTGGAAAAGGGGAAAAGACTAAGAGGTATGGAAATACCAAAAATCTTGATGAAGTCTTCAATCTTCATTTTTTTGCGTTATGTTGTGATTCAAAATCACAACCCTTGAGTCCTCGCGACACTACTGCTCCTTGCAACGCCTCCGACGAAGCTTGTTGCTGAAGTCTATCATCGTAGACAACCCCTTTGTCATCATCGCCATTGTCATCTACTCCATTTTTGCGGTTGCACATTGTCGTTGTCTACGCCATTTCCCTTGTCGCACGATGCATAGCGACAGCCCACCTCCTCATGACGCCTCTGACGAAGTGGTGCTGCTCAAGTCCATTGTCGTAGTGTTCTCTATAACATTTTTTCTCGATGTCTCACATTTACGGATCCTCCTTACAATAATTCAAAGAATTGTTTATATTCGTTTTTGATTCTTGAACTATATATTAATCTTTCATTGAAATAGGGCAGTGTTTAAGAAATTTACAAGGATGATAGGGAAGTTGTTTTCGAACTAATTATACCTTGTTTTAAATATAATTATGTTAGCTTTAATTGGTAAAAGGTTTCATGTAATAAGCTAAAGTGTTTATATGTATGAATTTTTCATGATATCAATTGTTTGTGAATCTTTGAAATGTTGAACGCTAGGCTGATAATTGAATATGATAGGCATGTTATATATTGTATGAGCAGACTCGGTGGGTTAGATTCACAGACACGAAAATTGTGTGTTAGGCTTGTCAGTGTGAAATTGTTAGTATGATGATTGATATGTAGTAGTCACATGGACTTGAATATGAATTCTTGTGATATATGTATGTATATAAATATATTTATAGATATATAAATATGTATTTGTGTAAGCGTTAATATGATGCATCGATATGTGCGCGCAAAAATACGAGTATGTGGTGATAATGATTGTGTGACATGAGACACAAGCTTGGGGACGCAAGTACGCAATGGAACGCTGAAAACGCGAGATGTAGAGCATGTTGTAGGGTCATAGCTGGGTTTTTGCTAAAATTGAGGGACATGGGTGGACAAGGTCCTCAAATTATTATGTTCCTCCTCAAGATCTAACAACGATGCATTAGGGCATTGTAGGCAACCTGCCACTAGTGCAGCTGCATCAGAACTATTAGGTGCATATGAAACTTTAAACGAAAGGCCAAGGTATGATCCTAATTGCTTTCATGAGCTTCTCAATGATGCAAGTCAAGCACTAGTACACATAACTAGAATTTATAATAAAATTATATCATATAAAAGTTGTGTGGATTAAGTGACAAGTCAATGACTATGATACTAGATTTGTTGAAAGATGCATTTGTAAGCAAAGGTGCCTCTCCTTCTACTTATGAAGCCAAGAAAATCATTAACAAGCTTGGTCTTAACTATATGAAGATAGATGCATGTCCAAAAGACTACATGTTATTGTTAGGATCAGCCGGGTAATCAATCAATGGGGGGGGGGGGGTGAATTGATTTAAACATATTCTTCTCCTTAAAAAGATTTTTCACCACCACTCTTGAGGTTTCAATAAAAGCATTTTCAGAGAATGTTATATTGATTAAATAAACCAGAAAAACAACCTCAGCTTAAGATAGAAATGATTTAGAACAAATTATCTTGATAAAGAACAAATGCTAAATTGAAATAGATCAAGGGATAGAGAAATAGAGCCTGTTGATTTATACTGGTTCGATCAACCACCGATCTACATCTAGTTCTCCCTTTCACCAAGGGGTTCCACTATGAATTTGATTACATACACCATGCACACACAATTCACAACAAATCCTGATTTCACAACTTGAAACAGGAACCTAGAAGATTGAATGTTAAAACACAATTCACCATCCAATTTCTAAACATAAAACTACACACAAAATTAGAAATACCATCTAATTTCAACACAGCATTTAGGAACGAAATTCCCACAATGCTAATCAAACAAGATTAATGAAAAAGATTAAAGAACGGAAACACCTTGATGTGCTAATATAACAAATATAAGATCAGATCAAGAAACTCCAATATGAGAAGATTTAGCAGTCAAGACTTAATGTTGAATCATCTTAGTTCATGAAGGAACAAGAGAGAGATATAGTTGTATATGCTCAGGGGTTCAATCTCAAATGGGTATAGCAGTAAAAGCAATATTGAGTTTTCTGAAACTCAAGAGATTTGAGAATTGTGCAGAAGAAAGAAGAGAGTGATCAAAACAATATCAAATCTGAAAAGCAAATCAAAGATTTGGATTTTAACAAATGAAGGAATGAAAATATATTGTAAATGTTTGTTCTTGTTATTCTGCACAGAATGATATGGGTTCAAATATATGGCATGGGTCAAAAAGATTCGGAGTTAGTTAGACAAAGAGTGAGTCTTGGAGATCTTTAAAAATGATCGTTATACTAGATATAATTGATTGCAACAAGGTGTAATCGATTATCCCGTGTATTAGAATATGATTTACACTTACTGTCAACTATTGTAATCGATTGTAGAAGACTTGTAATCGATTGCACACAAGACAGAGCCAATTCTGAATATTAGAGATCATTTGGTAATCGATTGCCATAGGATGGTAATCGATTGCAAATGAAATAGAGCAATTTTTGAATCTCAGAGATTGTCTTGTAATCGATTGCAATGGATACAGGGCAATATCTGAACTCTGAAACTAACATTGTAATCGATTACAATAGTTGGTAATCGATTAACCCGATACCAAAGATGGTTTCGAAACAGATTAGGCCATCTGGTAATCGATTCCTACAACTTGTAATCGATTGCAATCACTCAAAATTAGTTCCTAAGAAGTAAATCATCTAGTGATGCTAGAGATAATAGAAAACAGGGAAAATCAAAACATCAAACAAGAATGATATAGCTTAACCTATAACAAACAATACAATGCCATCATCCATACATGTTATGGCATAAAAAGAAAATACTAGACTAAGAGAGCAGAAAAGACTTAAGGTATGAAGATACCAAAAATCTAAATGAAGAGGTGAGGCATCAATCTTCAATTATATTTAGGAGATGAAAAAAAATTGGAGGCATGCAACATATGTGATACATCTATGTGGAAACCTAAGAAGAAGAAAAAGATAGATGCAAAGGTTTTATGTTAGTTTCCATTGAAACCAATATTGCAAAGAAATTTTTGCAAACACTATTAGTTCATAGGTTGTCTTCTTAAATATATGTATGTTTAAATAAGCAAATATATCTTTGCAAGACAAAGCTTTAGAAACTTTTTCAAAAGAGCACAGTATGCAAGATGAATAAATGTAATCACAAGACAACAAGTAGAAGCTTGTTTTTATACTAGTTCACTCCAACTTAGCTACGTCCAGTTCTCCTTTAACAACTGTTAAAGGGTTCCACTATAATCAACTGATTATAAAACAAGTATTCTTTCACTGCCACTTCTGGCTACAAATATTCTCTATGTCACTACTGGCAACTAGTATTCTAAACCACTACTAGTTATAAGTATAGATCTCCCTTTGAGATTATACTTCCCAAGTATTCTTTGATCACTAAGCCACTCCTGTCTTTCTATTCAAATATGAATAAGATTCAAATAACTCTCAGAGAGAGGATATGAATATATGTTGAATCTCTATGAGCTTGTAGAAGATTGGGATTCCCTTTTCTCTCAACTCGTGTTTCTCACTTGGTATTAGCTTTTTCTCAAGGTGCTTTGCTTGCTTTTTTGGATTAGCTTTGAATCTTTTTTGTTGCTGTTCATTCGTTAGTCTTCTCATTGCATGAAAGCATCTTTATATAGTAGAGCATCATGGATTTGAACGTTGGAGAAGAGAGGTTTCCGTTGTCTCACAAAAGAGTGTTGAAGTTGCTTTAGCTAAGCTTAATTTGATAAGAGTCGATTCCTGTCTTGTCACAGCTTGCTTTTAGCTTTAGGTGTGTTTCTCAAAGCTGATTAGCCTTTTGGTTGTACCTACAAATTTCACACATTTCGAGACATGCAAGCAATACGAGGAATAGAAGAAAGTAAGTTCAAAGAGTATCTCCCTTTCTTTCTGTAACGAACAGTGCCTTTTTAAAGTAAAGAGTTGTTTATTAAGCACATATTCCTTAGCATGTGTAACAAATCATGTTCTGTTCCAACACAGACATTGTCTAGCTTGATAGACACTATTTGGCCTTGCTTAGAGATCGTCTGGCTTGATAGACATAGTCTGGCCTTGCTCAGACATCATTTGGATTGACTATGCGTGGTCTGGCCTAACAAACATGATCTAGCCTAGCTTCAGACATTGTCTGACTTAGCTCAATCATGGTCTATCTTTACTACGCGTTGTCTGGTCATGTTCCACACATGGTCTAGTCCAGTACTTATGGATAGTTTGGTCCTAGACTTGTATCGTTTGGTCCACAACTTCACATAGTCTATCTTGAGACTATTGTATGGTCTGGTCCAAGACTTTGCGTAAGTCATTCTAAGACTTCGCATGGTCTATTCCAAGGCTTGTACCGTCTGTCCTCATGAACTTCTCATGGTCTGTTCTAAAGCTTTTCTTAGTTTGATTAAAAGCATTTTGGGTGCTTGATAATTTATTAAGTGTTATCAGACAGTTAAGATAGTGGAGTGAGATGGAGAGATTATACCATTGTTTGTGATTATTTCGAGTCCCTGAAATTACTCAATTTCAAATCATTAGTTGATAAAATGTTATCACATTTGTTATCATCAAAATCTATCAAAGGATTAGGGGCCAGACATCATCCAATGTCTTAGTTCTAACAATCTCCCCCTTTTTTATGATGATAACACATGTTATAATTTTGATTAACAAACAATGAAACACAAAAAATAATATATCATAGTGTAAATTTTTTCATGTCAATTAATGATTTGCAGTTATAAACATGATGAACTCCCCCTGAGTCTATCTTGCATATGCATATGACAATTTAGAGCATGAAATAACTTAAAGGGATAATAATAGACAGTATATGAATTTGAAGAAAATTAGTGAACCAATCACTATTTTATTAAAAATGACATAAGCATTGTCTGGGACAAAATTTTCTATACATCTCAGTTCTCCCCCTTTGTCATTAACAAAAAGAGTGGAGAATGGAGTAGAAAATGCCATCACAGTCAAGGTTTGGAAGGTGGGGTTGACTGTTTGGTTGAGGATTCATTAGCTTCTAATGGAGCAGTTGTTGTAGGAGGATCTTCTGTTGACGGTGGTGGTGTAGGAGGTGCAGTAGTGCGTGGAGCGAGGAGAGTATCTAGTGATGCATTGAAGGCAAAGATCACTTCCTTGATTATGCTGGCTCTATGCTCTTTTAGTTTGGCATCAATCTGGGCAACTATTCTAGATTCTATTTGAGATTCCATCTTGCAGTCCATCTTGGATTCCATCTTGGCTTCCAGCTTAACTTCCAATGCAGTCTTAAGAGCGGCCAAGTCAATTTGATGATTTGACTGGGCTGCAACACTTAGTGGTATGGCTGCAATTGGAGTGATCGACCTAGATTGTGTAGACACCAAATCTATGCACTCTTAGGCTAGTCAGGATTCTACATACTTTTCAACCAAGTTTATAGCTTGCTTAGTAGCAAGTGCAGCAGCCTCAACTGCCTCAACCTCTTGTTTCAGGGCTAACTCCTTGAGTCTTTTTGCATCTTCTTCTTCCTTGGCCTTCTACTCTTGGGCAAGAGCTTCAAGTCTCTTTTTCTCTTCTTGAGCTGCAAGCATAGCTCTCAGTCTAGTAGATTCTTCTAATAATCTTGCTTCTTTAGCTGCTTTAGTTGTTGCCTTAACTACTTTTATGGCTACAACTATTAGTGCTTGAGCAGCCTTGTACTCAGCATAGTTCTTAGCAAGCATCTGTTCATCTTGAGCTTCCTCTCCAAGGGTGTGAGGGGTCAACAGTGTGGGAACAGCCACAGTGTCTGACACATGAATGAAACTACTAGAGGAAGAGGTGCCTTCACCAACAATATCAATCTTTTGCTTTTCTTCATTATAGAGATTGGATGACCCTGTGGTGTGGAGCATGCTACTCATCACATTCTTCCAATAGATGCCAGCATTTGATTATATGTTCTCTTCAGGTAGGGCACGCTTTGGTTGAGGCAGAGGCTCAATGTCAAGAATGTGTTGTGGAAGATTGTTTGCTCTCACAATCTTCTTCCCCTTTAATTTGTTAGTGTTGACAGTTGGCAGCCTTGGTACTATATGGTATGAAGCGATGCGTATATCAGTCTCTTCACTAATGTGTAGGCTTGGAGGATACAACTGTTTGGGGACTGTGCCTTGAAACTTCAGTAGACACAAGGCCTATAGTGTGCACAATTGGCCTTAAAGGAATGATGGATTGGAGCTACTCCTCATGTAATTAGCTGAGGAGGTCAAATAGAGACCCTTGGTCTCGAGAGGTGACGTAGAGCATCACGGTGCATTGCTCGGATAATGGTATCCAGCTTCTTCTTCTCTTCTTCTATCAGTGCTTCTAGAATGGCTAGTTCCACTATGAAGTAGTCCATTCCCTCTCGCACACAATTGTACCAATGTGCAATCTCATGCACTAGTTGTCTCATTAGAGGGATGGCAAAGGCATACTCTTCTTCTTGCAGCCTTCGTGCAAGGTCAGCATCGTCTTCTGCAACATCTAGAAGAGCTGTGTTGTGAATTGGCCTCTGGTTGCGAATGATCCCTTGATTTATTTGCAAAGGAGGGAGCTTCACTAGCTTTGCTACCCTTGGTGCATCTTTAGTCATCTACTCTGCAACAGGCTCAATCTAAGTCGCATCTCTGTATGCTAATGACTCAGCATTTTCTCCCACATAGAACAGGGAGAATCTCTACATCATCTTCTGATGCCATGAGCCTCTTGGTGGAGATGGAGGAGGGGTGTTCGATTTAAAGCAAGAGAGGGGAGTAGTCCCATCAAGATTGAATGGTCTATTTTTCTAGGATGGAGCAATAGACGCTTCAGGAGAATGGATGACAATTGCTTCATCCACATCAGACCCAGAGGAGATGTTAACAGACTCAGTGTGGTGGTAGGAAACTACTGTGTCTGACATCTCAGGAATGGTGAAAGATGGGGATTGGTAAGGTGGAATTGCGTGTCTGGTGGAGTTTGTGGGGTTGTTATTGTTTGAGCAACAATCTAAGTAAATGGTTCAAACTGAACAATGGGTTCAGTCTGTTGGGTGACCGTCTGTCTAGTTGAGGTAGATGTAGGGACATCTTTTGTCTCAACAGTGGGTTCGAACAATGGCATTTGCTTAGTCTGTGCATGGGCATCAGACTTTGCAGCTTCTGTTTGGGTTACCATCATCTGTGTAGGTGACACAGACAACAAAGGCTCAACAAACAATGCGTTTGTTGTGGCTTTTGTTTAGGGTAGAGAGGGTATAGTCTGAGGAATATTCTTCCTTAGACGTTTGTGGGTTGAGCGAGGGTGAGTGGGAAGAGTGAAGGTAGAGGTTGGAATACCTAGATATGTGAAGGATGGGTTGAATGCCAATCCAGGCACGTCATCTTCCAGTACGACCTTCCTCTTGACAGTCAGTTTCCTGGTTGTGGTGTTGGGAGGTCTGATGGTCTGCAGGTTAGAATCAGTGGTCTAGTCTCCACTAGATTGTCTACTTGGCCTCTTGAAGACCAACCCTTCATCTTCGTCTGGCCCAACAACTTCAATAACTATGATAGCTACTTTCCCAATGTTTGTTATGTCCTCCAAAGACACTAGGGGTTCAGTAGATGGTCTAGCAACACCTTTGCCTTTCTGTTGAGCCTCGATCTTTACCCTTATTACAAGTGGTCTGGGTGGAGCTTGTTGGACAATCTGCCTTTGCCTCTTGGCAGGTGGCTCCACGGCAAACTATGCTGTAGCCTTGCGTGTTGTTCGAACGGTCTGTAGGTCCGCAACAACAAGCCTTCCACTAAGACATAGTCCAATTCATCTGGTCTTCCTAACTGGAGTTCTTTGTATAGTCTACTGTAGTAGTGAGCATTCTTGAGAATCTTGTTGATCAAGGTAGTGTAATAGGTGGCCACAGATGTTGATAGATACTAAATTTGGGTGATCATGTTGTAGAAGAGAGTGTGAGGAAGGTTGAAAGGAATCCCTCTAATGATGTGATAGAGGATGAATCTGTGGAGGGAAGACACATGATCCCTAGACCCAATCTTGTGCAAGATGGTCTTGTTGATGATGTTTAACAGTAGCTTGGACAAAGGAGGGAAGGAGGCTAGATGGAGCTTCTTCTTGTTTCTTGCCACTTCATAGTTAGGTCCAAGAATGAAACTTTCTACGATTCCTTTAGCCAAGTTGGAGTCCTATTCCTCAGCACAATAGTTATAGTGCAACTCACACCCTATAGCTTGAGCAATAGAGGTGGGGGATATGGAAACATCACACCTATACACTTTGCTTGCTATCTCATTCTCCTTGATGGTGGAATTCCTCTAGAACTCTCTTATTACTCTAGGAGCTATCTTCTAGCGATCATTGAAAAAGCCCCTAATGCCAACAAACTCGAAATACTTTGAGACGTTGAGGCTACGTTCTTCAAGGTAGGGAATGTCAATGAAATATTCCACGTGGATGTTCCCAGTGTAGGAACCTTGTGGTTTGATGAGCTTGTTTTCAACATCGTTGAGGTTTCTTTCTCTTCTGACCTTTGGATCAATGTTTGAGGCTGAGCTGTTGGTGTTCGTCATCGACTCAAGCATTGGTTCCTCGAGGTGCTCATTAGAAGCTTGAGAGGTTGAAGGTAAGGGTGGTTGTTGTGAAGAGGAGCCTTTGGTTAGGTTACCTTTGGCCATGGTGAGAGGAGAGTGTTTAGGGTTTCTTGAAAGTCTTGGTTGCAGAGAAAGCAAAGTGAGAGAGATAAGAGTTTTGAAAGCTTGGGGAGTACGTTTGGATAACGATAGGCTTGTATAGGTAATGAGTGAGCATTAAATATGATGGTATGGTTAAGAATGATTGAAATGGCACATTAATGAAATATTGAATGTGCGTTTTTGGCTTTAATGTCTCAAAACCCAATAAATGCTTATGTTAAAAAAAACGTTTTAAATTCCACATGGTCTGGCTCATATTTTGAGTGTGAAACACGTGGCATGCACATGTCCCACTTAAGTAACACGCTAGATGATGTGTCCTTAGTCTTACTAGTGGACAGTAGAGAGTCATAAAACATTAAGTCACACAGACTATCCCAATCTTTTCTCTCACAAAGATCAGTCTGTCTTCAGTAAGGAGTTTTGTAAAAATATCAGCAAGCTGATTGTTTGTCTTGACAAATTCCAAGTTAATGGTCCTTTTCTAAACATGGTCTCTTATGAAATGATGTTTTATTTCTATATGCTTGGCTCTAGAGTGCATAGTTGGATTTTTTTGAAAGAGATAGAGTAGCAGTATTATCACAGAAGATAGGAATGTTACACTCAAATATGTTGTAGTCTTCAAGTTGATTCTTGATCCACAAGATTTGAGAGCAACAGCTTGTAGCTGAGATGTATTCTACTTCTATTGTTGATAATAATATTATTCATTGCTTCTTGCTGAGCCATGACACCATGTTGCCTCCAATAAAGTGGCAACCTCCACTAGTGTTTTTTCTTTCAATTTTGTCTCCAACATAGTTAGCATCACAATAGCCTACTAGCTTATACTCTCTTTCTGCCTTTTAAACCAAAGACCAAGATTAGGTGTTCCAAGCAAATATCTAAAAATCCTTTTATCAATAGATAGATGTACTTCCCTTGGATCAGACTGAAATCTGGAGCAGAGGTAGACGCTAAACATTATGTCTAGTATGGATGCAGTCAAGTAAAGTAGGGACCCAATCATTCCTTTGAATTGAGTGACATCTACCTTCTTTGAATCTTCATCAAGTCCAAGTGACGTTGTTGGATGCATTGGTGTTTTCATGGTTTTGGCATCATCCATCTTGAATTTCTTCAAGAGTTCTTTCACATACTTGGTCTGATGTATGAAGATCCCTTTATTAGTTTGTTTGATCTGCAGTCCTAGGAAGAAATTCAGTTCTCCCATCATGCTCATTTCGAACTCAGTCTGCATCAATTTTGAGAACTTCTCACAAAGTTTTTCATTAATAGCACCAAAGATAATATCATCTACATAAATTTGGACAATAATGAAATCAAAGGAGTAGTTTTTGTGGAACAGTGTAGTATCTATCTCTCCTCTTGTAAAATTGAGTTCATTAAAAAATGAATTGAGTTTTTCATACCATGCTCTAGGATCTTGTTTAAGACCATACAAAGCTTTATTGAATTTAAATACATGGTCTGGAAAGATAGTACTCTCAAACCCAGGGGGTTGTTCTACATAAACTTCTTCTTTGATTATACCATTGAGGAATGCACATTTTACATCCATTTGATAGAGTCTTATATTTTTATGAGCAGTAAATGAAAGTAAAATCCTAATTGCCTCAAGTCTAGCTACAAGAGTGTATGTCTCCGTATAATCAATGCCTTCTTGTTGTGAGTAACCTTTGGCCACTAATCTAGCCTTGTTCCTCACAACCTTACCATTCTCATCTAGCTTGTTTTTGAAGACCCACTTTGCATCAACAGCTTGTTGTCTGGCAGCTTTACAAGTTTCTAGACATCATTCTTTTGAAATTGGTCCAGTTCTTCTTGGATTGCTTGGACCCAACTTTCGTCTTCCATGGCATCATCAATGCGCTTGGGTTCTATCTCATACAATAAAGTTGTTTGTTGGAAGGATGATCTAGTTTTCACTGGTGCTTGAACCTTTCCAATAATTTGGGAAGGAGGATGGTTCTTGATCATCATTCTATTACTGCTTTGTGGTTCTCTTATTTCTTCTTCATTATCTGAGATGGTCTGATAAGCAAATGATCTGGGAGCAGATGATGGTGTGGCAGACCCAGAAGGCGGTGCGTCAGACGCAAACGGTTTATCATCAGCACGTGGTTTGGTCCTTGTCACTACATCTTCTAATCTAATACCTACAAATGAATCTTCTAACTCTGATAGTTTCCTATTAGGTTGAGTGTCATTAAATTTTACATGAATGGCTTCTTCAACATTTTTGGTTCTAGAGTTGAACACTCTATATGCCTTAGATGTTTTAGAATATCCAAGTAAGATGCCTGTGTCACACTTTGAATCAAACTTACCCAAATTATCTTTTGTGCTAAGAATGAAACATTGACATCCAAAAGGATAGAAGTATGATATGTTGGGTTTCCTTCCTCTCCACAGTTTATGGAGTCTTTTTAAGAATTGGCCTAATATAAATTCTGTTTTCCAAATAACAGGAAGTGCTTATAGCTTCTGTCTAGAAGTTCTTAGGAGTTAAGTTATCATTCAACATGGTTCTGGCCATTTCTTGTAATGACCAGTTCTTCCTCTCAACAACACCATTTTGTTGTGGTGTTCTAGATGTTGAGAAGTTATGAAGAATTCCATTTTCTTCATTGAACCTCTGAAAACTTTCATTTCAAACTCTCCTCCATGGTCACTTTTGATAGACGTTATACATACACCTTTTTCATTTTGAACACATTTACAGAATTTATAGAACGCCTTACAAGCCTCATCCTTGTGGGTGAGGAATATAACCCATGTCTATCTAGAATAGTCATCAACTATTACTAGTCCATATCTCTTCCCTCTTAGAGAGGCTGTCCTTGTTGGACCAAAGAGATCAATATGTAGCAGTTCTAATGGTCTAGAAGTGGAAACAATATTTTTACTTTTAAAATAGGTTTTCACTCGTTTCCCTTTCTAACAAGCCTCACAAAGTAAGTCATCTTTATATGGCATAGTTGGTAGTCCTCTTACGAGGCTATATCTTTGAAAGTGACTGTACCACCATGCATTGGTGTCAAGCTTAGGAACATAGACTTTACATTTGTCATGTGATGTGAGCAGCCATTATCTAGGTACCATGACTGGTGTTTCCTTCCTACCATCAAGGACATTTGCAACATGAATTATTTTGCTTTTAGGTACCCATATTCTTTTGGGTCCTTTGGTGTTAGTCTTAGAGGTAGATGATTTACCCTTGGTAGGCAATTCTTGCTCTTGAACTTCATATGTCCAATTCCAGAATGAGATTTACTAAAGGAAGCTTTATTTTTAGATGCTTCTTTTGTGTCTGTGAATCCAAGGCCAGATTTGTCATGTGGATGTCTGTTGTATGAAATGATTTTCTTTAAATTTTTAGACCCACTGACAAATTTTCTTAGAGTGCTCTTGAGGGATGCAAATTCTTTGCGCAATTAAGCAACTTCAGCTTCATCTTTACGCAAGGTTTTCACCTTGTTTAATTCATCAATTTCCTTAATCAATTCATTCAATTGCCTTCTATATTGTTCCTTTTCTATCTAGAGTTCACTTCTGCTTTTAGTTAAGCATTGGTGATCTATGGTTAGTTTTTGAAAATCATCAGTTAGAGCATTACTAGTTGTGACCAATGTAGAACATTTGTCAAATAGTTCAGTAAATGAAGACTTAAGTTCTTCATGCTCTTTCGAAAGTTTTTTAATTTCTTTTTCATAGATAAGTAGGTTTTTGAAAGAATAGATGAGTTGGAGAGAAGTTCTTGGTAAGCTTCTTGAAGAGAGATGAGATCATTGAGGTCTACCTCTGGTTCTTTGTCATCTGAGGCCTCGGACATAGACGCTGAAAGAGTGTTGTTTGTCCTTTGGCCTTGTTCATTGCTTGGTGCATTTTCTACATTAGATGCAGACGATGTGAGTCTTCCAAATCTTCCCAAGTGGACATTAGTCCTTTCTTCTTCTTAGGAAATCTCCTCTTAACCTTTTCTTTCCCTTTGTTGAGCTTTGGACATTCTGATTTGAAGTGTCCTGGTTTCTTGCATTCATAGCAAATGATAGGATTTTTCTCCTTCTCTTCATGATCTGCTGGGAACTTCTTATTGAAGTTCTTCCATCTCAAACCACCTTTCTTTCTCCACATCTTGTGGATTCTTCTTGAGATGAAAGAGACCTCATTATCTTCTTCGGAGTCCATCCTTTGGGTGGTTTGGATGACTGGCTTTTTGATGATGATGACTCCTTTGGTGTAGTCTACTTGGGCTTGTAAGCTTTCAGAGCTAAAGACTTGCCCTTTTTTAATTGAGCGTCTCCTTGCAACTCTTGCTCATGCAGCATTAAGATGCCTACAAGCTCTTCGAGAGGTAGATAATCTAGGTCCTTGAAAGCTCTAATGGTTGTGACCTGAGGTCTCCATTGTTTGGGCAAGCTGCGAAGGATTTTGTCAACATGCTTGAAGTTTTCGAAACTTTTACCAAGGTTTCGAAGCTCATTTAAAATAGTTTGAAATCTAGACATCATACTAACAATGGTTTCATTTTCTTCCATAGTGAAGAGTTCATATTCTTTGGTGAGAACATTTACCTTATTCCTTTTTACCTATGAGGACCCTTCATAAGTTATTATGAATGTGTCCCATATATCCTATGCAAATTTGAACTGGCTTATCTTTCTGTGCTTAGTTTCTATGATGCATGCATGTATTGAATTCCTTGCTTTGGAGTTAAGGATGAATCTATGCTTTTGGTCCTCAGTCCATTGTTCCTTTGGAATCTCAATATCACCATCATCAACTAGAATGTAGTTTCCGTTTTCTACGACATCCAGCATGTCTATGTGGCATGATTCAAAATACGTCTCCATTCTTTGTCTCTAGTATGTGAAGTTTTCACCTTTGAAGACTGGAGGTTTCTGGATACCCTTCTCCATCCTTGTGTAGGATCTTTAGCTCTGTATTTGTGAAGATACTTATCAGAGACCAAGCTCTGATACCAACTGAAATACACTAAAAGGAGGGGGGGAGGGGGTTGAATAGTGGGTTAGAAAACTTTTTTGCAAACACTATTAGTTCACAGGTTGCTTTCTTATATATATGTATGTTTAAACAAGCAAATATATCTTTGCAAGACAAAGCTTTAGAAACCTTTTCAAAAGAGCATAGTATGCAAGATGAATAAATGTAATCACAAGACAGCAAGTAAAAGCTTGTTTTTATACTGGTTCACTCCAATTGAGCTACGTCCAGTTCTCCTTTAACAACTGTTAAAGGGTTCCACTATAATCAACTAATTACAAAATAAGCATTCTTCACTGCCACTTCTGGCTACAAGTATTTTCTATGCCATTACTGGCAACTAGTATTTTAAACCACTACTGGTTATAAGTATAGATCTCCCCTTGAGATTATACTTCTCAAGTATTCTTTGATCACTAAACCACTACTGGCTTTCTATTCAAATATGAATAAGATTCAAATAACTCTCAGAGAGAGGATATGAATATACGTTGAATCTCTATGAGATTGTAGAAGATTGGGATTCTCTTTTCTCCCAACTCGTGTTTCTCACTTGGTACTAGCTTTTTCTCAAGGTGCTTTGCTTGCTTTTTCAGATTAGCTTTGAATCTTTTTTGTTGCCGTTCATTCGTTAGTATTCTCATTGCATGAAAGCATCTTTATATAGTAGAGCTTCATGGATTTGAACGTTGGAAAAGAGAGGTTTCCGTTGTGTCACAGAAGAGTGTTGGAGTTGCTTTAACTGAGCTTGATTTGATAGGAATCGATTCCTGTCTTGTCACAGCTTGCTTTTAGCTTTAGGTGTGCTTCTCAAAGCTGATTAGCCTTTTGGTTGTACCTACAAACTTTACACATTTCGAGACATGAAAGCAATACGAGGAATAGAAGAAAGTAAGTTCAAAGAGTATCTCCCTTTCTTTCTGTAACAAACAGTGCCTTTTTAAAGTAAATAGTTGTTTATTAAGCACATATTCCTTAGCACGTGTAACAAATCATGTTATGTTCCAACACATACATCACTTGGCTTGATAGACATTGTTAGCCTTGCTCAGACATCATTTGGCTTGATAAACATAGTCTGGCCTTGCTCAGACATCGTGTAGATTGACTATGTGTGGTCTGGCCTGACAGACATGATCTGGCCTAGCTTTAGACATCGTCTGACTTAGCTCAATCATGGTCTATCTTGACTACACGTTGTCTGGCCATGTTCGATACATTGTCTGGTCCAATACTTATGCATAGTTTGGTCCTAGACTTCTATCGTCTAGTCCACGACTTCATATAGTCTGTCTCGAGACTATTGTATGGTCTGGTCCAAGACTTTGCATAAGTCATTCCAAGACTTCACATGGTCTGTTCCAAGACCTGTACCGTTTGTCCTCATGAACTTCTCATGGTCTGTTCTGAAGCTTTTCTTTGTCTGATTAAAAGCATTTTGGGTGCTTGATAATTTATTAAGTGTTATCAGACAGTTAAGATAATGGAGTGAGATGGAGAGATTATACCATTGTCTGTGATCATTTCGAGTCCTTGAAATTACTCAATTTCAAATCATTAGTTGATAAAATGTTATCACATTTATTATCATCAAAACATATCAAAGGATTAGGGGCCATACATCATCCAATGTCTTGGTTCTAACACAAAGAGTACAACACCACCAATTCACAAAATTGGGTTTTAGAAATCAAATCCAAGCCTTCAACAGTGACTAGATCTTCCCAAGATAATGCAGTAATGGTTTTGTCCAACAAAGGATTTTCCTAACAGGAAATACAATTCTCAAAGTTGTTTAAAAAGTGATCTGAAGTATTGAAGAATAGCTAAGGATCTCTCTTGGTTGAAGAGGTGAAGCAAACTTGGATTTGTTTGGTTTAATCTCTTTTGTTGTTGCTTCGTAGTTGGATGAACCGAGAAGAACTAAATAGGCTCGTATTTATAAACTTTCTTTTGGGAGCATGTGGGTCCTTTTCTTTGGGGAGTTGTCAAGAGAAGGAAGCTTTGGAAGAGAGAGAGTAAAGCCTTTTGTTTTGGATAAGACAGATGGAGGCCCACTTTGAATCTTTGTTCTGAGTATAGCTTCTGAACATGTGTTCTAAACTTGCTTCTGAACATGCTTTTGAACATTGCGTCTAAACATGCTTCTAAGCAAGCTTCTGAACATTGCTTCTAAATAAGCTTCTGAACATGCTTCTAAACAATGTTTGTGAGTAAGCTTCTAAACAATGCTTCTAAACATGCTTCTGACAATGCTTCTGAGTAAGCTTCTAAACAATGCTTCTGAGTAAGCTTCTAAATATGCTTTTGAGCAAGTTATTTAGGAGTAGAGCTTCTTAGAATCTTGCTTTGAACTTTGCTTATGATTTGCTTTTATGCAATGATTAATGAAATTCTATCTGCAACACTTAATAGAACACTTAAAAGGTTTTGTCATAATTAAAATCAGGGTTTTGGATCTTACAAATGAGGCATTCAAGAGATGGTGAGGCATGGAAGACATTTGATATAATCCATCTTGAGTTTGCTATAGATCCTTGAAATTTTCGCTTAGACCTTGCTACTGATGGTTTTAGTCCTTCTAGGACCTTTAGTGCTACCTATAGAATTTGGCCAATGTTCTTGTTCAATATAACCTTCCTCGGATGTGTATGAAACACACTTCTATTATCCTATCAATGATCATTTTAGGCAAGCGATCTCCTGGAAATAACATAAATATGTACTTACAACCCCTTGTAGAGGAGTTGTGTGAGCTATGGAATGATGGTGTTGAAACCTTTTATTCATCAATGAATAAAAGTTTTAGAATGTGTGCACATCTTATGTGGACAATTAGTAACTTTCATGGCCTAGGCATGTTATCTGGTTGGAACATACATACAGGTTTTGCTTGCCCATCTTGACTCAAGTTTTGCTTCCTTATGTGGACAATTAGTAACTTCCATAGATTTCGATTGACTCGAGTTCGCTTGTTGGAAACAAAGAGGAATGAAATCCACCATTGAAATTATTAGGGGCTGACATTTTTGGGCAAGTGGAAAATGTTCATGTTATATTTGGAAGATGGACAATAATAAATGGGACAGTAGAAAGACCTAAAGAACAACCTAAACAATGGAAGCATATTCTTTGAACTTCATATTGTCAGTCCAATTTGTTGCATCATAATCTAGATTTTATGCATATAGAAAAAAAATGTATGTGACAATGTCATGTATACCTTGCCCCATGAGAGGCTTAAATCAAAAGACAATATCGATGCTAAAAAAGATTTAAAATTGATAGGCATAAGGCGCAATCTTTGGCCAGATGATAATGGAAGATATCCCCTTACTTTGTTTTCACTAACTCGTGATGAACAAAAAGTTATTTCTCAAAACTTTGAAGAATGTTACACTATTAGATGGTTACTCAAGTAACATTTCTAGATGTGTTGACGAGGTAACCAATAAAATTCTTGGGTTGAAAAGTCATGATTGCCATATTATTATGGAACAATAGCTACCTCTAGCAATTTGTAACTTACTACCAAACCATGCGGTCGCAGTTTTAGTGGAGTTATGTTTGTTTCTTAGACTACTCTGTGGTAAAAGCTTAAAACTTTCAAAACTTAAAATCCTACAAGATCGCATTGTGGTTGCCCTTTGTAACCTAGAAATGCTATTCCCTCCATCATTCTTTATGATTATGGTACATGTAACAGTTCACCTTATAAAGGAAGCAAAACTTGATGGTCCAGTGCATTATTGATATATGTATCTTGTTAAGAGGTAAAAGTTTAGTATTTTTAACTTATGATTTCATGTTATAAATATCCTATTATTTTACTCTAATTATTCATCATTTTTAGGAAATTAGGTCACTTAAAATCTTTTGTGCGAAACAAGGCATAACTATAAGGATCCATAGTTGAGGGTTATTTAGCTCAAGAATCTCTTACTTTTTGTTCTCTGTACATTGAACATATAAAGACAAGGTTCAATAGACCTTAACGTGTTTGTGATTGTAACACCCGTAAAATTACATTTTATTGCTAATTGTAGAGGGGGTGCATTTAGTAATTTTTATTTGTCTATGTGCATAGTTAACATTTTAATGTTCCCGGAGAATGGTAATTACAATTCTAATATTGATTGTATGCTTTATTTTTGTTTTTGCTTATAAAAATTGAATTTCGGTTTTGTCGGACCATTTTCGCAATTTTCGTGAAAATGGTCCTTTGTGCGATTTTTTTCATTTATATCTGCAAATAATATTTTTAATGATTTTAGAGCATAGAAAATTTAATTAGGATGATTTTTAAGTGAAATATTAGATTTGGAAATGTTCGAAACCCAGATGACAAATTGCGAAAAAAGCTCAACCCGAGCCTAAAACTCAACCCTAAACCTAATGGGCCTTTAATTGGCCCAACCTAAATTGTTGTGGGAGGCTGACCGTGTTCATGTGCCTGGCTGGCCCCAGTTTTAGGAGCTGCAAAGTTATAATAAGGAACTTTGCCTTATTTGGAGGGAGGGGGAAAAGTGAGCATTTGGTTCAAAAAACATTTCCCTCTTAATTCTTTGTTCATGAAACTCTCTCTACCTTCTCTCTAAAATCCTTCACCTTCTCTCTAAATTTCTGAATTGATTAGCAAGTTTGAACCGATTAAATTCTAGTATGTTATAGTAGAGAGCACAAGCTTTCATTTAAGCTCACTTTTGTGCATTTTGAACTAAGGTATGGAGGAGTTATTCCATTCTAACCTTAAACCATGCTTTCTTGTTGAGTTTTACTGTTTCATTGAGCTTATTAAACTGGTTTGGTGGTGAATATGCTTTTAAATACTTGTTTTGGATGAAAAATGGTCATTATGGTATATGGGATTGAAACTATGTTTTTAATTTTCAAAATTTTTTCGTGCTTTGTTCTAAGGTTAAGAGACCATCTAGGTACTCTAGGATACCTCTGGATGCTATGGTAAAAATTTCAGAATTTAAGGTTGAGTTTGGGGGTGTTTTGTTCTTAGAAATTATTTAAAGGCACTTTTGAAGAAATCTGGAAACACCATGTTGTTTCATAAATCATGGGTAAAGTCCATGATTTTATTTGGGATTTTAGAAAGCCTCTATGTATTTTTCCAAGATACAATTAGTAAGACTGAGTTTAGTCACTCAGTAGGGTTTTTGAATGATTAAAATTAAATTTTGTGCATGTTAAATTCTGATAAATTTACAATAGGTACTATTTGTGATTTATGGTATGTAATATTTTTATCTGAATTTTATGGAATATTTTCATAATTATAAATGATTATTTTGTTCAAATCATGTTGTTGAATGTTAGGGACTATTTAATTCAAAAAGGAGCCTTATGAATGTTTTAGAATTCTAAGAAATATATATGTGTTAACCGAGACCTATAGAAATCTCCCTATGAAAGGGTTTGTAAAAAGGACTATGTTTATTTAGGTAAATAAATAGTAAACCATGGATTCTTGAGTTGGCTCAAAAACACTTTTTAAATTAAATTAAATACTTATACTTATAATTTTCAACTGAAAAATTTATGAGTCGAAATAAGAGTGATGGAGAGTATTTATACCAATTTTCATGATATTATGAGTTTTGTAAGTATGTAAAATAATTCTTGTACTAGTATTTTCAACTTGAATCACTTGATAAATATGACATGAATTGTTGGAAATGCAAGTATGAGGGGATGTTTTACCTTAGAAGGAGAATACCTTTGGTTATTGTGTATTATGTGATGTTGATATGTGATTAAATATTCCTTATGAATCATGTCTTTTTATAACTAGCCTCTGAGACCTGGGGAGTGTGAACCCTGGGCACCAACTGTTGGGGTTGGTCGGATTTGTGTGATTGGTTGATTGGATTTTGTGATTGATTGTTTATTTTGAGGAAGCAAGGATGATGAGTCCGTGTGGGGAGCAAATGGACTCTAATGGAGTGCATTTGTGAGATTAAGACATAGTCTTAATTAATAAATGAGTTCATTAAGAAATTAATGAAGAAAATAATTCTGTGAGAATTTAATAAGAAGTTAATGTAATGAGATATGAGTAAATAAATCATTGGACTTAGACTTAAAAGTAGGACCCTTGCAATGGATTGGAGTAGCATTTTTAATTGAAGCATAATACTTGAGTGTAAGTGAGAATTACATAAGATTTAATAAAACTTGATGGGGTGGGGTCATGAATAGCTTTCATGACAAGCATGCGATGCTTAATGCACGTATTGCTTTGTTTGGTATGTTTAGTGAGATGCAAAAGGAAAGGATTTCCTTCGACGTCAGTACAAGTGAAACTGACATGTTTGGATGTGATTACGATGTCGATGACACATTTTACAAGAAAGGCATTCTTAGTGAGAGTTGGTCAGAGGAACCAATTGGAATGAGATGTGCACTAATATTTCCAACTGCATGTGTGGTGAGGAACGAGGCAAAGATAGCTACTCACATAGTGTAGTGAGGTAGACATGTTGGTGCTATGCACAAGAAGTTCATGAGGCACTTGGTGGACTATCATTCGGTGTTTGCAGCAGTGGAAAGCACACAACCCATTGGAAACGTAATCCCTGCTAAGGGAAACGTGTTGAGGAATCGATCCTCAAAGTGTGGATGACCACAGAGTGGTATTTGAGAAATGGTCGCAGGCATGGTGTCCTAAGGGGTATGGCATCGGGTCATGACTTTGAGTCACATAACCAGCTCAGCGACCTCAACTAAGCGCAATGCATTTTCAGTTGGTGAGAGCCTTGTCAACCAATGATGAGAGGGGTATACTCCCAGTAGTCATCCACCTAAAGTGTAAGACCATTGTGTTCGTGGAGTTTTAGTGGCAACGAGCCCGAGATTTTGGAAAAGTTGTACAAGTGTAGAAACGCATAGGTTATCAATGAGATCGTGAGTGTGCCACTACGGTGTGGATGTTGTTTGTGTATGTGGCCGGAAGGCCATTTGATTGTTGATTTTTAGGAGGATCGAAAAAACTCACTCCATACACTTTGTTTTCAAATGGGGGCAAATGTTGCATGTAACTAACTAAGATAGAATGGAATGGCTATGACCAACATTGATGATATGGAAAGACTTGTTTGGGAAGAGAAGACCTTCGAGGTTACTTTTCAAGTTCTTAGTGAGGGCTGGGAGTTAGTTTTCTTTTAGTTACTACCTTGGGTCTTGTGTAATAGATGGTAGACTAGATCTTAATTTTGTGGTCCTTATGTTGTTGTATGGAACTCAGATGACTTATGTCTCTTTTCCAAAGATGTAAAGGTGTAATGATGTGGACATCAAAGCCCAAGCCCATGACCAGATGGAAGCCCAAGACCCGATACAAGGCATAGGAGGGCCCATGACAAGAGCAAGAGCTAAAAAGGCCCAAGAAGCTTTGGAAAATATGGTGACTATTCTGAGGGCAGTTCAAATGCAAGGAGAGGCCCAACACTTGGAGGCCCACAAGGGAGAGTTGCTAGTCCTGTCTGTTGATTGCTTGGAATGAAGGCCCACTTACAAACTTAGTCATTTAATTAAAAAAAATAATAATGTTAAAGTGCTTGCAGCCAGTTTTGAGCCGTTGACCTCAAACTAAACTTTGCCTCGCCTTAACCACTAGGACATATTAACTATGCTTGTAATGTTGGGATTTTACATTTCTCTTATTTTGTTGAGAACAAATTTGTATAAATCATTTGGAACTGAATGAAAATGCAGATTCTGATTGTTTTGTCAAAAAGTGAGAATTATCTCTGCTAGGGTTCTTCCTTGAACCAATTGATCTTATCAAGAATTCCCTCAATTCTTGTGGCGATCCCCTAGGCTTATCAAACCTCATTGTTTGTGGCGCCTACCCTGTTGTTCGTTCTGTCCCAATTTGTGTTTTTGTTCGTTTTCGCATTTCTCGCATTGTGCCTCCAGCCCCATTTTTCCCAGGTTCGTTCTGTACGTTTTACGTATCCATTTTGAGTGTTTCTTGATCCTAAATTGCAGTTCAGAACGTCATCTTTCTCCTCAATTTGGAATCACTCCAATCCGAATTCTGTAGACCGAGATACGAACGAGAATTAAAACTCATTCTGGGTTGCTCTTGGTGTGCGAATTCCATCCTAGAAGATCCAATTCGAACCAAGCATGTGATTTTCCCATCATGTAATCATGTTTCTTTTTATGGAATTATTTTAAGGCAAGATTTTGGTATTATTTCATGTTTATCGATGTTTTAGTATCATTTGGAATCAAGCATTTGATAAAAAGTAAGAGCTTTCTTGTAAATGATATTTGTTAATGAATACTTATTTGTAAAAGAATGATAGGTGTATTGAAAGTGAGTTTCGTTGAAAATTCTTGTAATAAGTTTCGAGGCAAGAAATACATTCCATATTTTGATCATGCATTAACGGTTAACAGATCAAGTTTATATTGGTTCAAAATAAAAAGGTTTTCACCACCTCCACCTCTCTTGTTTTCAAAAATAGTTTCCAAAGAGATATGTTGAATAACACAAGATAAACTCAAAAAAAATAGAATCTTGTTAGAACAATTTAAACCAATTGATAAAGTACAAGACAATAATAAAGAGATGAAAGGAAAGAGAATATAACTTGAAAATTTATATTGGTTCGATCATAAACTGATCTACATCCAGTTCTTCCTCACACAGAGGAGTTCCACTATGAATTGAGTTACAAACACCATGCACACACAAATCATAGTAATCCTAATTCACAACAGGAACCTAAACGATAATGTGAAACACCTTTACCATTCACACACTACTTCTAGAAAACACCTTTGCTAGAAACAAAAGTTTAGGAAACCCTTTTTCTAACACGTTACAGCACTTAGGAAACCCTTTCCTACAATGCCAAAAATCATAATAAAAAAGAAAAGATTTAAAGAACAATAACACTTGGAATGTGCAAATTTCACTAATATAGAGATTAGTTTGAAAACACCAATGTGTGCAAAAGTAGCAAGTAAAGAACAAATTTTAATACACCTAAATGTGCAGATGAAGAAGAAAGAAAACTTTCTCTACAGAAAAATGATTTAGCTGTGTAAAAGAGAATGGGTTTTCTGTAACTGAGTTGATATGAAAACTCTATCTATTCTGGAAAATCAAATCAAAGATTTGGATATGAGTTGTAGAAGTATATGAGAAAAGATATTGAGATAAAAGTCACACTATTTAAATATATATGACTTGGGTTGAAAGAATAAAGATTGGGTCAGAAAGATTCAAGGGTTTTTAGATAAAGATCAGTTCTTGGAAATCTTTCAAAATTACCATTATACCATATGTAATCGATTGTTCAGAAGTGTAATAGATTATCCCGTGTATCAGAAGATGATTTATACTAACTATCATCTATTGTAATCAATTGCAGGAAAATGGTAATCAATTGCAATTGAGATAGAGCAAATTTTGAGTATAAGAAATTGAATTGTAATCGATTGCAAGAAAATGGTAATCGATTGCAATTGAAACAGAGAAATTTATGAGATTTGAAAACTTGCATTGTAATCGATTGGAACTACTCGTAATCGATTAATACAACGCTAGAGATAGTTCTAAAAAGTGTTTGACCATCTGGTAATTGATTCCAAGTTTGTGTAATCGATTGCAAAGCTCAGAATTTGTTGTTCTCTAAGATAGCAAATCATCTTTTGATGCTAGAATAAAAGTTTTTAAAAAGATTTGCAAGCATCCTAGCAGATATGTCTAACTCAGTCTAAAACACAAAATACAAAGCTATCATCCATACACGTTATGACTTAAGAAAAGAAAAAATGAGATAAATGAACAGAAAAGACTTAAGGTATGAAAATACCAAAAATCTAAATGGAGAGGCATCAATCTTTAGTCTCCCCCTTTTTGGTTTTGAATACCCAAAAATATTTTACTTTAAGTCTTTAATGTGTACCTGTCTTAAAAAATAGTGTGGTTGATATTGAAATTGGTTAGAGTAACAGTAATATATCAATTTTAAATAGGATAGATATAAATTAAAAAATTCTCCCCCTTTTTGGTTTTCAAATCACCAAAAGGTTTAAGAATAAAACACAAATATAATGAGGAGATATAAGCAAGTATATAAAACAAACTTAGAGCATTGTTCAGAATATAAAGCATAAAGTGCATAAAAATATGGAAATGCAGCAAAATATGGATGCTAAAATAGAAAATTGAGACATCCTAGGCGTCAATCTTCATTGTCATCAGATTATGCAAGATGAATTGCTTCTAGACGAGCTGATATCATTGAGGCTGTAGCGAAGTTCCAAGTAATGCTCATTTTCTACTCTTAAAAGCTCTTGCTATTGCCTCGTAAGTGTATGCTGAGATTGTATGATTTGGTTTAATTTGTCCAAGACCGCGACCTCGAATGTAGATGTATGAGGAGGTTGCTTAGCTTGTGCATTTGGTGGTGCGACAAGTTGGTCATCATCATCAGTAACTATGTGATCTTCCTTGTGTTCCCATCCTTCATCTGTTTTTATTAAACCCATTTGTTTCAAATGTTTACCGTGAGTTCACCTTCTGGGTGAGCAAAGTTAGTGACTACATCATCTGTTTTGACACCAAAATAATCAAGAATGCGTGACACCAGAACCGGATAGGCAATCTTGATGTCATTGGGCTTGCTAATCTTTTGCATATGACTAGTAATGGCAGATATCCAATCTACTTGATAGTTGTTCTTCATCAAAAATAGTAGTAGAAGATCATCTTCGGAGAGGGCTTCGTGATTACTCCCCCGTGGTAAGATAATCCATGAGAGAATGTAAGCAAGTAGACGGTCCTCAATCTTCATTCGACCAATAAGGAACCTGTTGTGAATGGGGTTATCAGGATCACAAATCATAGCTCGGTAGACATCGATTTTGTTGTATTCAACGTCTTCTGATTCCTTGATAGTCCTCATGGTAGGTTCAATTTCATCATCTACCCTTTCAATACCAACAATAGAGTACCAAAGGTCTTGGTTCATTTGAATGTTCTTGTCGTGGGCGTGGGATTGAAGATACCATTGGTGCTTAAATTGTAGTAGAAGACTTTCACGAGGTTGGGGTAGTAGGTACCTTTCATTTCAGCTAAATCGACCAGTCCTTGGTTATCAAGGATGTTGTGAAAAGTGAAGCCCTGTTGAACTAGCCATTCTTCAGATAGATATCGTGGTTTTAGAATCTCCTTTCTTGAGAAATCTTGTGCAAAGCCTGTTTCTTCACCTCTAGTGTGGAACCAGTCACAGATTGGTGGAGGTAGTTGTTGAGGAGGAGGAGAAGGAGATCTAGCAATTGGGCGTCGTGGGCATTTTGAGGTTGCCTTTCGTGGGTTGGATGTCCCTTCCATTTTAGCCTTTCCCTTTTCTAGGGATAGCTTCTTCTCAATGTGCTATTGAATCTGAGCGGAGGTTGGGCGATTAGCACATGATTTAGTACAAGGTTGATGTGGAGAAGAAGATCAGCCATTGGAGGTTAAATGGAGTGAGTGGGGCACATTTTGGAAGATGAAGTAGTTTTCAAATAGTGGGTTTTCTAATATTGGAGGGAATGAATTGCTGTTTGCCTTTTAATATCCCCAAGTTGTGGTGTGGTAATTGATTGCTACTTTTTGTAGTCAATTACTTCAAAGACAAAGAGTTTACGCTTGAAAAGTCTGAATGTAGTAATCGATTAAATCGATAGTTTGGGCAAAAATGTTTTATGCATTCTGAAGCTAGTAATCGATTGACACTCATTTGTAATCGATTGCATTTCTGACAGAGAGGATTTTGAGGCTTTAGATGTCTCTTGGTAATTGATTGTCTTACCTTGCAATCGATTAACCTATGTTTTTCATGAAAAAATTTCGAATGCAAAACAAGGATGTAATCAATTGAAGTAACACGTAGTCGATTAACATACATGACAGATGAAAAAGTATGCATAAAAAACAAAGAGTTAAGTTCAAAAAATGATTTACATATGAAGTGATCAAAATAGTACAAGAAGGGTTGAATTGTTTTAATATGGAACTTTTAAGTTTTTAACATATCAGATGAAATATATTGATAAGTAAGCAATTCAAAAAATATGTCAGTTTTGTTTCTAACAGTTTAGAATATATGCAATTTTCTTCTGAACAGTTTAGAAGAGATGTAGTTTGCTTCTAATTAGTTTAGAAGATATATGCAGTTTGCTTCTGATGGTTATTAATACTCTCTTAGAAATCAGTTTGAGATAGAGTTAAATACAACAGTAATAATAGAGTAAGCAGAAAAGTAAGAGACAAGGAATTTATACTGGTTCACCCTTAACCTTAGGATACGTCTAGTCCTCACTCTATCAAGTGGGATTTGAGCAAGAGCAGTCCTTATATTGGACTGGGTGCAAGTTAAAATTTCCAAATTCCATTTCTAAGTGTTGTTTTTGATTTTTTTTTATTTTCTCGATTTATTTTTGAATTTGTTTTCAATTTTCAAGATTTTTAAAAATCGCTAAAAAAATATAGAAATTCTAAAATCATTTTTAGACTTTCTCTATGATGCTTTGGTCATTTTTTAAAAATCGTTTTCATAGCTTTTGCAATTTCTAGGTCAATTTAGCTAATTTGATCTTGTTTTTACTATTCACTTATTATTTCTTCCATTATGCATGACTAGGTCTACTCCTGGTAGTTTTTATTCATTTGATCCTGAAATAGATAGAACATTTCATAGATTGAATAGGCATGGTAGCAATAGTGTAGCTGATCACCATAGGGTAGTTGACTTGAGTAGTGTAGAAGTTGATAGTGTTAGTGTTAGTGTTAGTTCTATTTGTGTTTCTGTTGATTCTGAACTTGGTACTATTTTTACTGATCCTTGTTCCGACTACATGGCTGACCATCAACATCAAGAAAGAACTTTGAGGGAGTTGGCTGCACCTGACATTGGTTTCCAACCTATGTGCATCCAATATCCTTAAATTGATGTTGATTGTGAGCGTAAGTCTGGATTAATCCATCTATTGCCCAAGTTTCATGGTCTTGCAGGTGAAGATCCTCATAGACATCTAAAGGAGTTTCATGTGTTTTATTCCACTATGAAACCAAATGGTGTGCCTGAAGACTACATTAAGCTGAAGGCTTTTCCTTTCTCTTTGTTGGACTCTGCCAAGGATTGATTGTACTTCAACCAAGTTCTTGTTAGAAGCTGGAATGATTTGAAGAGGCAATTCCTGGAGAAATTATTCCCTACCTCTTGATGCATGCATGATGCAGTTCCAAGCCACACAAGCTTGGTTTGGATCGTCCAGAAGCAAATCAAAAGAGCTCCATTGAAGCCAAATCAAGAACTCAAACCAAAGGGGAAAAGCGGAAAGAAGAAGAAGATGAATTGGAAAGACGCCACGATCTGCACGGAATGATAAGCCAAGGAGAATTTGCCACAAGGAAAGCTTCCTTGATAAGAATCAATTTGGTTCCACTCAAGAACCAAGAAGAGGCTAAGCTCTCAATTAAGCCAAAGCTTATTTCATTCACAAATGAGTTATATGATATGTTGTACAACTGAGGTTCTCTTCTACTATTTATAGAGCCAGGCCTTAGAAGAGGGTCATGTAACTAATCTCCACTTAAACATAACGTTTTAAGACCTAATTACACAATTAAGAAACCCCTTACACAAGTAAACAAAGTTTTCAAAAATTCTCGCGCCAGACCTTCCGCTAAGCTCAACCTTGAGCTTAGCGCAAATTGCGCTGAGCTCAACGTTGAGCTAAGCGAGATGCTTGATCGAAGCAAATCTCCGCTAAGCTCAAACTTGCGCTGAGTGAGATGCTTGATCGAAGCAAATCTCCGCTAAGCTCAATTGTGCGTTGAGCGAGATGCTTGATCGAGGCAAATCTCCGCTAAGCTCTATCTTGCGCTGAGCGAGATGATTGATCGAGGCAAAACTTCACTGAGCCCAAGCTTGCACTGAGCGAGCTATCAGCAAATTTCCAAGTGCTCCACTTTAGCTCCTTTGGGCTTCTTCCTTCTTGGCCTTTGATGAATAACCCTTCCTTTAGTCTCTTGGTCATTTCTTCTTGGAGAATCTTGGCCTTGGATCTTGTCATTGGTCCCTTTAATTCTTGAAGTGCCCCTAGGTCCTCATGTTCATTGACTAGCCCTCTATCACCTCTAGAATTGGGACAATCAGAAAAGGCATCAATGTCATTAGACAGCTCTCTAGAGAGACTTTGTATGAGTACTGGGAGAGATTCAACAAGTTGTGTGCAAGTTATCCTAATCATCGCATTAGTGAACAACTCCTCATCCAGTATTTCTATGAAGGATTGTTTCCCATGATGCTGCTAGTAGAGGAGCTTTAATAGACAAGACCCCAGCTATTGCTAGATAGTTGTTCTCCAACATGGCAAAGAAGTCTTAGCAGATTACCACCAGAGCCTTATTTGTTGTTAAAGTTCATGAAGTGACCATTGATGCTTCTCATAGGCTAGAAAACAAGGTCTCAGAGCTTACTTCCCTTGTCAAACAACTAGCCATTGGCCAATAGCAGCCGGTTCAGGTAGTCAACCATCATGGGTGTGGCATTTGCACCAACAAAACATCCTACAAATGCATGTCCTACTCTTCAAGAGACTGAAGATGTTGCTAGAATCAACACTGGCCAATAGTACATACCACCTTAGCAAAAATATGATCCTTATTCTTCTACATACAAGGAGGGATGGAAGGATCATCCTAACTTGAGATATGGTCCTGGTCCTGTGTGGCGGCAACCACCATATGCAAGACAACCCTAACACAGATACCAATAGCCTAGTTCAGGTGGTAGATGGCAACCACCTCCATTGAGACAACAGCAAGCCCCTCCTGTTCAACAGTCCCCTCCTTCTACAAGGCCTTCATTGGAAGATTTGGTGAAGAAAATGCCACAAGCAACATTCAGTTCCAATAGAATGTGAGTGCAAGTATCCAGGAATTGCAAACTTAAATTGGCCAACTAGCCACCACTATGAACCACTTGTAGTCACAAGGCTCAAGCAATATTCCTTCCCAAGCAGTCCCCCCTCCTAAGGGGAATGTGAGTGCCATAACTTTGAGGGGAGGCAAGGAGCTAAACTCTCGTGTAGTGGATTCAAGACCTCAGAAGACTAGTGATGACGATGTTGCCACGACAAGCTCTTAGAAGCCAAGTGGTGTGGATGCAATTGTTCCACAAAAGACCCCTCCTTTACCTTGAAATACACAAGAACACACTAGAAGGGGGGGTTGAATAGTGGGTTAAAAAAACCTTTCTTTTAAACACTATTAGTTCACAAATTGCTTTCTTGGATATATGTAAGTTCAAACTAGGAAATATATCCTTGTAAAGCAAAGTTTGAGAAATCTTTTCAAAAGAGCACAACAGGTAAGATGAATATAGTAATCACAAGACAACAAATGAGAGCTTGTTTTTATACTGGTTCACTCAACCTAAGCTACATCCAGTTCTCCTTTAACAATTGTTAAAGGGTTCCACTATAACCAACTGATTACAAAACAAGTATCTTCGCTGCCACTTCTAGCTACAAGTATTCTCTATGCCACTATTGGCTACAAGTATTCTAAACCACTTCTGGTTACAAATATGAATCTCCCCCTGAGATTATACTTCCCAAGTATTCTTTTATCACTAAGCCACTTCTGGCTTTCTATACAATTATGTATAAGATTCAGATAACTCTCAAAGAGAGGATATAAACAAAAGTTGAATCTTTATGAGCTTGTAGAAGATGGTGTTCTCTTTTTCTCTCAGCTCTTGTTCAAGGCTTTTTCTCAAAATGCTTTTATTGCTGTTTAGATTGATTTGAATTATTCTGTTCTAGTTTATTAGTCTTCTCGTTGCATGGAAGCATCCTTATATAGTGAGCTTCAAGAATTTAAACGTTGGAGAAGACTTCTTTCCGTTGTCTCAAAGTAGAGTGTTGAAGTAGCTTTAACTATGCTTGATATGACAGGAGCAGGATTCTATCTCTGTCACACTTAGCTTTTAGCATAAGGCATGCATCTCGATGCTTATTTGTCTTTTAGCTGTACCTACACACTTCACATAATTCAAGACATATAAGCAATATGAGGAATTGAAGAAAGTAATGTCAAAGAGTATCTCCCTTTCTTTCTATTACAGTAGTGCTTTTATTTGTGTAGAGATTTAATTATAAGGCACGTATTCCTCAGCACATATAATAGACTTCATTTTGTTCTTGCACAGATAGTGCTTAGCTTAACAGACATAGTCTGGTCTAACTTACTATGGTCTGTTTGTGCACAAACAGTGTCTAGCTTAATAGACATAATCTAGTCTGACTTACTATGATTTAGAATGAAGAACATGATCTATTCTAGCCTTAGACATCATTTGGCTTGGCTTCAGATATCGTCTAGCTCAGCATCAGACATCGTTTGGCTTAGTGTCAGACATCGTCTGGCTTGCGAATTATGCATTGTCTGACGAGTTCCATACATGGTCTAGTCCAGTGCATATGCATAGTTTGGTCCAAGACTTGTGTTGTCTGTCCCAAGACTTCACATAATCTGTCTAAGACCATTTGTATGGTTTGGTCTATAGACTTTGCATGATCCGTTAAGAGCTTATTTTAGTCTTTGTCTATTCTCACTTTATTTCCTAAAATCACTTAGTTTGAAATCATTAGTTGATAAAATATTATCACATTTATTATCATCAAAACTTATCAAGGTATTAAGGGTCAGACATCATCAAACGTCTTGGTTAACAATCTCCCCCTTTTTGATGATGACAACACATGTTATAGTTTTGATTTAATAGACAATAAATCACAGACATTTATATATCAGAGTGTGAATTATTTCATGACAGTTAAGTATGCGCAGTTATTAACATGATGAACTCCCCCTGAGTCTATCATGTAGATGCATATGACAGATTAAGGCATGAAATATTTAACGCAGATAATAACAGACAGTAAATGAGTTGAATAAAAAAATTAGTGAACCAATCACTATTTTATTAAGCATTGTTTGGAAATTCTATACATCCAAAATTCGCTCCCCCTTTGTCATGAACAAAAAGGTGGAGGATGGAGTAGAAAATGCCATCATAGTTAGGGTTTGGAAGGTAGGGTTGACTGTTTGGTTGAGGATTCTCCAGCTTCTAATGGAGCTTCTATTGTAGGAGGATCTTCTGATGGCGATGGTGGTGCGTGAGTAGTTGCAAGTCTGGGAGTAAGAATGGCAGCAATGGAGGCATTGAAGGCAAGTGTAACCTCCTTGATGATGCTAGCTCTTTGCTTGTCTAATTTGGTATTCAGTTGAGCTTGGACTTGAGCAGCAACTTGAGCAAATATTCTTGATCCTAGCTTGGCTTCTAATGCAGATTCAAGGGCAACTAAGTTAGGTAGAGGGTTTGACTATGCTGCAGCACTTAGTGGTAGGGCTGCAATTGGAATGCTTGACCTGGATTGAGTGGACATTAGATTAGTGCACTCTTGGGCTGGTGTGGATTCTATAGACTTTTCAACCAAGTCTGTAGCTTGCTTAGCAGCAAGTGTAGTAGTTTTTTCTCTTGAGCTACCTCAACCTCTTGCTTCAGGGTCAACTCCCTGAGCTTTTTCTCTTCTTCTTCCTTGGCCTTCTGCTCTTGAGCCAGATCATTGAGTCATTTCTCTTCTTCTTGAGTAGCTAACATAGCTCTCAGTCTGGCAGCCTCCTCTAGAATTCTTGCTTCTTCTACTGCTTTTGCTACTGCCTTGGCTGTAGATATTAGTGCTTGAGCAGCTTTGTATTCAGCATAATACTTAGCAAGCATCTTCTCAGCTTTAGCTTTATCTCCAAGGGTATGAGAGGTCAGCAGAGTGGGCACTACCACTGTGTCTAACACGTGAATGAAACTACTAGAGGAGGAGGAGCCTTCACCTATAATGTCAATTTGCTATTTCTCTTCATCTGAAAGATTGGATGACCCTGTGGTGTGGAGCATGGTACTCACCACATTCTGCTAGTAGATGTTAGTGTCTAATTCAGTGTTCTCTGGAGGCAGTACATGCTCTTGTTAAGGCAGAGGCTCAGTGTCTGGTATGTGCTATGGAAGATTGTCTGCTCTTGTAATCTTCTTCCCCTTCAACTTGTTAGGGTTGATAGTTGGAAGCTTGGTGTCTATATGGTCTGGAGCGACATGCATATTAGTGTCTTTAGAAATGTGTAGGCTTGGAGGATACAACTACCTAGGAGCTGTGCCTTGAAAATTCAGATTGCACAGAGCCCTATATTCAGCACAGGTGGCCTAGAAGGTTGGATGAATAGGAGAAACTCCTCATGTGATCAACCGAGGAGGTCGAATAGAGACTCTTGGTCTTGATAGTTAGTGCAATGCATCATGATGCATTGTTCTGATAGTGGCCTCCAGTTGCTTCTTCTCATCTTCTATTAGCTCAAGTGGTGGTGTTGGTTCCACTATGAAGTAGTCCAATCCCTCTCGTACACAATTATACTAGTGTGCAACTTCATGCACTAATTGATGCATCAAAGGGATGACAAAGGCATATTCTTCTTGCTGTAGCTTCTAGTTAAATTTGCATCATCTTCAACAGTGTCTAGATGGAGAGTGTTGTGAATTGGCCTCTGAAAGGGAATTATCCCTTCATCAATCTGTAGAGGAGGAAGCTTCTTCAGCGGTGCTTCCTTGACTACAGCCACCATGGAGTGCTCTACAACTGGCTCCAACTGAGTCTCTTCTCTATATGCGACAGACTCAACATTCTCTCCCACATAGCATAGGGAGAATCTTTGCATCATCTTTTGATGTCAGGAGCCTGAATGAGGAGGAGGAGGAGGGGGTGTGTCTTCTCTAAATCTGGATGGAGGAGTGTTGTCGTCTAGACTGAATGGCCTGTTGTCCCATTAAGGTGCAGACGCTTCAAGAGATAGAACACATATCTCTTCATCTAACCTAGACGAGATGTTGACAGACTCAGTGTGATGGTAGGAGACTACTGCATCTGACATCTCAAGGATGGTTACCGGAGAGGGAGGAATGGTGGTGTCTGGTGGAGTTTGTGGGGATGTTGTAGGTACAACAGTCTGAGTTGTGGGATCAGACTATGTCTCAAACTGAACAAAGGGTTCAATCTGTTGGGTGATTGTTTGTCTAGTGGGGGTAGACATAGGTTGATCTTCTGTCTGAACAATGGGTTCAGATAGTGGCTCTTGCATGGTCTTTTCTTGGGCATCAACTTGTGCAACTATTGTTTGACTTATTATAGTCTGTGTAAGTGACACAAACGATAGGGGTTCAATAGACGGTGTGTCTGTTGTGGCTTTTGTTTGGGCTAAGACTAGTATCGTCTGAGGAATATTCTTCCTTGGACGTTTATGTGTAGAACGAGGGTGAGTAGGTAGAGTGAATGCAGGGAGTGTGATACCTGGATAAGTGGTTGAGGTGGTTGTCTGTCCAGGTTTGTCTTCTTCCAACACCACTTCTCTTTTCACAGTCAGCTTCTTGGCTGTGGTGCTGGGTGGTCTGATGGTCAGACCTTCTGACTTAGTGGTCTATTGTGCCATGAGTTGTCTTCTGGGTCTCTTAAGGACTAGTCCCTCGCCTTAGCCTTCTTCTTCAACCTCAGTAACATTGATAGCTTCTAGTCCAATGTCTGCAACCTCCTTCAGAGACACTTGAGGTTCAGCAATCATTTTGGCAACACCCTTACCCTTCTATTGGGTTCTTGTCTTGATCCTCAAAGTGGGTGGTCTGGGTGGTGCTTGTTGGACTGTCCACTTGCCCTTCTTGGCTGGTGGCTCTTCAACAGACTATGCTGCAACCTTGCGTGTTGTCTAGACTGTCTGCTGGTCCATAACAACAAGCCTCCTTATTTTGCTTGCCAAGGGTTGGATGGAAGCAGCCTCATCATAAATCACTAGGCTCTTAGTCATCAGAAAGCTTAGGGAACTTGTCAAGTGATCCTTTAGTGATTTCAAATCCCATGTTCAAGTTAAGCAAACTAGAGGATGTTAGCATCCTCTGTTGAACGAATGGGCCTTCCACATTCACATACACCATCTCATCCAAATGTCCTAGTTGAATTTCTCTGTATAACCTGTTGTAGTAGTGAGCATCCTATAGAATCTTGTTTATCAGGGTTGTGTAGTATGTGGTCACAGAGGTTGACAAGTATTGAATGTGGCTAACCAGGTTGTAGAAGAGTGTGTGTGGAAAGTTGAATGGAATCCCTCTGATGATGTGGTAGAGGATGTATTTGTGGAGGGCAGACACATGATCTTTAGACCTAATCCTGTGCAAGATGGTATTGTTGATGATGTTCAACATCAACTTTGTCAGAGGTGGGAAGTTAGTTGGGTGCAACTTCTTTGCATTCTTGGCCACCTCGTAGTTAGGTCCAACAATGAACCTTTCTACTGTCCCTTCATCAATTTCAGAGTCCCATCCCTCTGTGAAGTAGTTGGAGTGCAGTTTGCACCCAATAGCTTGAGCAATGGAGGAGGGAGAGACAATGATGTTACACTTGAAGATGTTGCTGACAATCTCGTATCCTTTGATCGTAGCATTTGTCCAGAACTCCTTGATGAGTCCAGGGGAAATCTTTTGGCAATCATTGAAGTAGCCCCTGATCCCAGCGAACTCGAAATACCTTGAGATGTTAAGGCCACGTTCCTCAAGGTAAGGTATATCAATTTAGTACTCCACGTGAATGTTCCCAGTGTAGGAACCTCATGGCTTGATCAGAATGTTCTCTATGTCGTTGAGGTTGCGTTCTCTTCTCACTTCTGGATCAATGTTGGAGTATGTCGTAGACTTTAACATGACGTCTTCAAGATGCTCATCAGAAGCACGAGAAGATGAGGGTGAGGCAGGTTGTTGGGAGGAGGAAGAACTCTTGGTCAGGTTACCTTTGGCCATTGAGAGGATTTGTGTTTAGGGTTTCTTGAAGTTCCTGGTTGCGGAGAGAATGGGTGAGAGAGATGAGTGTTTTCGAAAGCTTGGGGTATACGTTTTGCAACAGTAGGCTAGAATAAGTAATGAGTGTGCATTAAATATGATGGTACGATTAGGGAATGATTGAAACGACACATTTAAGACAGACTTGAATATGCGTTTTGGGCTTTAATGACTCAAAACCAACAAATGCTTAAGTTACAAAAACTTTTTCAAAAATCCACATGGGCTGGCTCATGTTTTGAGTGCGAAACATGTGGCATGCACATGCCTCACTTAAGTATTATGCCAAACGTTGTGTCCTTAGTTCCACTTAGTGTACAATAGACAGTGACAAAACATTAAGTCATCTAGACCATCCCAATCTTTTCTCTCAAAAAGATCAGTCTATCCTTAGTAAGGGGTTTTGTAAAAATATCAACAAGCTGGTCGTTTGTCTTGACAAATTCCAAATTAATGGTCCCCTTTTGAACATGGTCTCTTATGAAATGATGTTTTATTTCTATATACTTGGCTCTAGAGTGCATGGTTGGATTTTTCGAAAGAGATATAGCAGCAGTATTATCACAGAAGATAGGAATGTTACTCTTAAATATGTTGTAGTCTTTGAGTTGATTCTTGATCCACAATATCTGAAAGTAGCTAATCAAACAAGATTAATGAAAAAGATTAAAGAACGAAAATACCTTGATGTGCTGATATAGCATATATGAGATCAGATCAAGAAACTCCAATATGAGCAGATTTAGCAGTCAAAAACTAATGTTGAATCATCTTAGTCCATGAAGGAACAAAAGAGAGATATAGTTGTATATGCTCAGGGGTTCAATCTCAAATGGGTATAGCAGTAAAAGCAATATTGAGTTTTTTGAAACTCAAGAGATTTGAGAATTGTGCAGAAGAAAGAAGAGAGTGATCAAAACAATATCAAATATGAAAAGCAAATCAAAGATTTGGATTTTGACAAAATGAAGGAATGAAAAGATATTGTAACTGTTTTTCTTATTATTCTGCACAAAATGATATGGTTCAAATATATGGCATGGGACAAAAAGATTCGAAGTTAGTTAGACAGAATGAGTCTTGGAAATCTTTAAAAATGACCGTTATACCAGATATAATCCATTGCAACAAGGTGTAATTGATTATCCTGTGTATCAGAATATGATTTACACTTACTGTCAGCTGTTGTAATCGATTGCAGAAGACTGGTAATCAATTGCACACAAGACAGAGCCAATTCTGAATATCATAGATCATCTGGTAATCGATTGCAAATGAAACAGAGCAAATTCTAAATCTCAAAGATTGTCTTGTAATCAATTGCAGCTCGATGGTAATCGGTTGCAATGGATATAGGGCAATATCTAAACTCTGAAACTAACATTGTAATCGATTGCAATAGTTGGTAATCAATTAACGCGATACCAGAGATGGTTTCAAAACTGATTAGGTCATCTGGTAATCGATTACTACAACTTGTAATCAATTGCAATCACTCAAAATTAGTTCCTAAGAAGTAAATCATCTAGTGATGGTAGACATAATAGAAAATAGGGCAAATAAAAACATCAAACAAGAATGATATAGCTTAGCCTATAACAAACAATACAATGCTATCATCCATACATGTTATGGCATAAAAAGAAAATACTAGACTAAGAGAGTGGAAAAGACTTAAGGTATGAAGATACCAAAAATCTACATGAAGAGGCGAGGCGTCAATCTTTAGTTTTTGCGGAACAATGTAGTATTTATCTTTCCTCTTGTAAAATTGTGTTCTATTAAAAATGAACTGAGTTTTTCATACCATGCTCTGGGAGCTTGTTTAAGACCATACAATGCTTTATTTAATTTAAATACATGGTCTGGAAAGATAGTACTTTCAAACTCAAGGGGTTGTTTTACATAAACTTCTTCTTTGATTACACCATTGAGGCATGCACATTTTACATCCATTTGATACAGTCTCATATTTCTATGAGCAGCAAATGAAAGTAAAATCCTAATTGCCTCAAGTCTAACTACTGGAGCGTATGTCTCTATATAATCAATACCTTCCTATTGTGAGTAACCTTTGGCCACTAATCTAGCCTTGTTTCTCACAACCTTACCATTCTCATCTAATTTGTTTATGAAGACCCACTTAGCACCAACAGCTTCCTTGTTGTCTAGCAGCTTCACAAGTTTCCAAACATCATTGTTTTGAAATTTATCCAACTCTTCTTGTATTTCTTGTACCCAAGTTTCATCTTGCATGGCATCATCAATGTGCTTGGGTTCTATCTCAGACAATAGAGCTGTTTGTTGGAAGGATGATCTTGTTTTTACTGGAGCTCGAACTTCTCTAATGATCTGAGAAGGAGAATGGTTCTTGATCATCATTCTATTGTTGCTTTGTGGTTCTCTGACTTCTTCTTCATCATCTGAGATGGTTTGATGGCGAACAAATGATCTAGGAGCATCTTCTAGTCTGATATTTGTAAATGATGCCAAACCCAAAAGGTGGTGTGTTAGACGATGGTCTGGTCTTTGTTATTGCATCTTCTAGTCTGATATTTGTAAATGAGTCTTTTAAATCTTGCATCTTCTAGTTTCCTATCAGGTTGAATGTCATTAAATCTTACATGAATGGCTTCTTCAACAACTTTAGTTCTAGAGTTAAACACTCTATATGCCTTAGATGTTTCAGAATATCCAAGTAAGATGCAGACGATGTGGAGGTTGCGTCTGCCATCAAATAGAGATTAGCTTCTTCATCTAATGCTTCAGAATTTTCTTCATCTTTTAAGTCATCTAGATCTTCCCATGTGAACATCAGTCCTTTCTTTTTCTTAGAAAATCTTCTGTTGACCTTTTCTTTTCCCTTGCTGAGCTTAGGACATTCTAACTTGAAGTGTCCAGGCTTCTTACACTCATAGTAGATGATAGGACTCTTCTCTTTCTTTTCATGGTCTGCTGGGTATTTCTTGTTGTAGTTCTTCCATCTTGAACCACCTTTCTTTTTCCACATCTTGTGAATTTTTCTTGAGATGAAAGATAACTCATCATCATCTTCTAACTCTTCTTCACTTGAAGGAGTGGACTCTACTTTTGACTCATCTGCCTTTAGAGCTTTGGTGGTCTGTCTTTTGGATGGTCTGGAGGACTGACTTTTTGATGAAGATGACTCTTTAGGTGTTGTCTAATTTGGCTTATGAGCTTTCAAAGCCAGAGACTTGCCCTTTTTTAGCTTAGCATCTCCTTGTAGTTTTTGCTCATGTAGCATTAGAATTCCCACAAGCTCTTCGAGAGGCATATAATCTAAATCTTTGGAAGCTCTAATGGCTATGACCTGAGGTCTCCATTTTCTGGGCAAGCTGCGAAGAATTTTGTCAACATGCTTGAAATTTTTGAAACTTTTACCAAGGTTTCAAAGCTCATTTAAAATAATTTGAAATCTATACATCATACTAGCTATGGTTTCATTTTCTTCCATGGTAAATAGTTCATACTCTCTGGTGAGAACACTTACCTTGTTCCTTTTTACCTATGAGGACCCTTCATAAGTTATTATGAATGTGTCCCATATGTCCTTGGCAGATTTGAACTGGCTTATCTTCCTATGCTTAGTTTCTGAGATGCATGTGTGTATTGCATTTCTTGCTCTGGAGTTGAGGACGAATCTGTTCTTCTGTGCCTCAATCCATTGTTCTTTTGGGATCTCAGCTTCATTATCATCAACTGGAATATAATCTCCATTTTCTAGGACATCCAACATATCTATATGACATGATTCAACGTATGTCTCCATTCTTTGTCTCCAATATGTGAAGCTTTCACCCTTAAAGATTGGAGGTTTGTGTAGACCCTTCTCCATCCTTGTGTAGGATCTTTAGCTCTGTATCTATGAAGATAGTTATCAGAGACCAAGCTCTGATACCAACTGAAATACACAAAAATACACTAGAAGGGGGGGGGGGGGGGGGGGGGGGGTTGAATAATGTGTTCAAAAATATTTTAAACACTATTAGTTCACAAATTACTTTCTTTGATATATGTAAGTTCAAACTAGCAAATATATCCTTGTAAAGCAAAGTTTGAGAAATCTTTTCAAAAGAGTACAGCAAGTAAGATGAGTATAAGTAATCACAAGACAACAAATGAGAGCTTGTTTTTATACTAGTTCACTTAACCTGAGCTATGTCCAGTTCTCCTTTAACAACTGTTAAAGGGTTCCACTATAATCAACTGATTATAAAACAAGTATTCTTCATTGCCACTTCTGGCTACAAGTATTCTCTATGCCACTACTGGCTACAAGTATTCTAAACCACTTCTGGTTACAAGTATGAATCTCCCCCTGAGATTATACTTCCCAAGTATTCTTTTATCACTGAGCCACTCCTGGCTTTCTATACAATTATGTATAAGATTCAGATAACCCTCAAAGAGAGGATATAAACAAAATTTGAATCTTTATGAGCTTGTAGAAGATAGTGTTCTCCTTTTCTCTCAGCTTGTGTTCAAGGCTTTTTCTTAGAGTGCTTTTGCTTGCTATCTAGATTGATTTGAATTATTCCGTTCTTGTTCATTCTTCTTTCTCGTTGCATGAAGGCATCCTTATATAGTGAGCTTCATGAATTTGAACGTTGGAGAAGACTTCTTTCTGTTGTCTCACACAGTAGAGTGTTGAAGTAGCTTTGACTATGCTTGATGTGACAAAAGCAGGTTTCTGTCTGTCACACTTAACTTTTAGCATAAGCTGTGCATCTCGATGCTGATTTGTCCTTTACCTACACATTTCACATAGTTTGAGACATACAAGCAATACGAGAAATCAAAGAAAGTAATGTCAAAGAGAGTCTCTCTTTCTTTTTGTTACAGCAGTGCCTTTATTTGAGTAAAAAATTAATTATAAAGTACGTATTCCTCAGCACATATGACATACTTCATTTGTTCCTACACAAACAGCATTAGACATAGTCTAGTTTGACTTACTATGGTCTAGAATGAAGAACATGATCTGTCCTAGCATCAAACATCATTTGGTTTAGCATCAAACATTGTCTGGCTTAGCAATGCGTTGTCTAACTGTGTTTCATACATGGTCTGGTCCAGTACATATGCATAGTTTGGTCTTAGACTTCACATGGTCTGTCCAAGACTGTTGTATGGTTTGGTCTTAGACTTGCATGAGTCCTTCCAAGATATACATGGTCTTTTTGAGAACTTTATTTTAGTATAATTTTAAGCATTTATAGTGCGTGACTTAATCATCGTCAGTTTTCAAATAGTTAAGACAAAAGTGAGAGTTAGAGAGATTATACCATTGTTTGTTCTTACTTTATTTCTTGAAATCACTTAATCTGAAATCATTAGTTGATCAAAGTATTATCACATTTGTTATCATCAAAACCTATCAAGGTATTAGGGGTTGGACATCATCAAATGTCTTGGTTCTAACATTACATACATGAGGTCCAAGTTTGCTTACTTAACCTCACTTAGCCCAATAGTTAACCAGGTCTCTCTCATCTCTCAATTGTATTGGTTCCAACAAAAATAAAAAAACCTAGGAATAGCCAGTAGCACACGAGAGAACACTACAAGAATTTCACAAATTTGCCACAGACACTTCCGTCGCAAATCCATCGAAAATCCTTCACTAAAGAGTATTTGCAACGAATTTCCTATGACTTAGCGAGTGATATATCTATCACTATATTCAAGCCACTAATTTGCGATGGAATTGTTCCCTTGCTATTTCCATGCTAATAATTTTGTCAACCCTTGATATTCCTTCAGTAAAATCCCTTGCAAAATTGATTACTCCAAATAAACTATTTTATCGGTAATTTATTAGATAATATGTCTAATTGATTCATCGCAAATTGGTGACAAATGTGTCCTCGCAAAGTTGTTGCAATTCTCTCCCAAAAATTCAATGTCAAATTCAATTTAAAATCCATCGCTATTAAATTCAAGTTTCCTTCACTTACTCTTGCTATTCCTTCACAACTTTTAATTACTAATCCGCCGCAAATTCAAATTAAAAAGAATATTCTCTATATATCTTATATATAAGATATAAATTTTCAAATTTGAATAAAATAATGTGATTATGAATCGTTACACATTTGTTAAATCAATTTTTTTAATTAATTAGATATTTAATTCAAATCTTATCTTATATAAAAATGAATTATATTTTTTATCTTATCTATTGGATACTCTTAAAAATATTCATAATTATAAAAGATTTTTTTTTCGAGTTACGATACAAATCAATGTTTTAATCTAACAAAATAGATAAATAAATCCAATATCTTATAAATAAATATTATCTTATAAATAAATAAATCAAATTTATATATATCACGTTGAACAACTTTATCAAGATCTTGCCACAACATACTTCTAAGCTAATCTAGCATCTTGATTCTATTGTTATTAATTCATATTAGTTAGTTAATAAGTTAGTTGACAATTGGTCATAACTGTTTTATTAACAAATATATCATGTGCATATTGGTGCAGTTATGTACAATTGTATTCATTCTCTATATAAATATAGAGAAACTTATTAATCAATAATAATGATGTATTGTTTTCTAAAATTCTTTTTGCATCTCTTATTCTCTTTTCTCTTCATGTGTGCGTGCCAACCTAACAAATTGGTATTAGTAGCTAAAATGGTCCTAGGGAGTTAGTGAGTGATCTGTGAGGCTTGATCAAAGAGAAAATTGTGAGGAGAAAAGCTTCTTACTACAACTATGGTTGGAAATGGAGGCATTCTAGGTAATTTACCAATTCTTGATGGCAAGAATTGAGACAAATGGTGTATTCGAATAAGGGATGTGCTTGAAATTGTTCAGCAAGGGTATCAAGAATAAGAAGATAACCCCGCTGAGGCACAAAAATCTATCTACAAAGTAGTGAAGAGGGATGGCAAAGCTTTATTTTTTATACATCAATCAGTGGATTGATAATCACTTTATATACGTAAATATTGCATCATATTTTGTAATGATTATCTAATGTTCTCAGGATTTTTAGCTTAGTTTGAAATCATTTAATATAGATTTGTATAGTTTGATAATTCTAACCCTAAGAAGTTATTTTGTGAGAAATATACTTTAATTTATGTGTGCAAGTCTAGATTCAACAGTAAAAGGAGAATGCAAGAAGAAGACATGACTCGCTAAGCGACACATCTCGCTCAGCGCTTAACTCGCTGAGCGCAACAGCAAGCTACGTGAGCCAAGCGACCTATGACGCGCTGAGTGCCACATTGCACTAAGTGACATTTTCATTTGAACAGAAGACTCGCTTAGCGGGACATCGAGCTTAGCAGAAGTTGCTTTCGAACTAAATATGCGCTGAGTGGAAGATTGCGCTTAGCGGAACACCTACTTTGAGATGCATTATGCAATGTTTTGCGTTTAGCGGAAGGTTGTGCTAAGCGAGGCTTCAACTATATAAGCTGCACTTGAAGAATTTTGAAGCATTCAGACTTTGGTGGATTTGGTTGAGCTGCTTCCTCTATTTTCTCTGTTTTCCTCTGTTCTCTTCATCCCCCTTTGTAACCTTTTCAAGGCTTCTCATGACAATGAGAGGCTAATCTATTAGTGTTGAGGACTTGGAACTAGGTGTTGATCATGTAAACGCTATTCTTCATATCTATTCATTGAAATATTCAGTTTAATGTTCATTTCTCTATCTTTATTCTTGATATATGATTGGATCAATTATATATGCATGTTTTAGAGTTTACCTGCCATTGACAGATGTTGTTGAACTTGGAACTGAGTTTGAACTCTAATGGAGTGTATTTCTAGACATAGGATAGACTCCATTAGCTTCGCAAAGATCTCTAAGCTTCATCAAACCACTCAACTGAACTTACCGAGACATCGGAAGTGAGGTTGAGCAGTTTAGGCTTTATTTGATGAGAGATCACGTTTTGAGCACTTTTAGATCGAAGTTAATCTGAACTATTAATGTGAATGGAGAATATATCTTATATGTTTACATGGGAAGCAAACCAGTTGAACCAAATCCTCAACATATCCATTATTCCATTCTAAAACTCAAGCACGCCAACTATTCGATCATAGTCCTGAATCAACATTGTCGTTTTTATTGTTTATAGTTAGTGTTAACTGTAGTGTTTAGTTAAATTTCTGTTATTATTGATGTTTCAAGAACAACCAACTATAAAAACCAAACTAATGTTTAGGAATTGATTACTTTACTAATAGTCAAATACGAACAATTCCCTGTGGATTCGATATTGGGATCTTCCCTTTTAAACTACTTGTGCGATACTTGGTACGCTTGCCAAAATAGACCAACAAGTTATTTGGCGCCGTTGCCGGGGAATTGTTCATGGTATTCGGCGATTAGTATTTATGTCAATCTTAATCATTAGTTCAATTTTGTCTATTGTATAATTGTACTTCGTTTATATTCATTGTATGCTTTGTTTATATTTTGTTATTTCAAAGAAATCTGCCTCTGCCTTTGTTCTACATATTCTCTGCTGCATAATTGGAGTTGCTGCATAATTTGCAGCAGAAAATTCTGCATAAATTTGGAGCACTGATTTGGTAGAACTTGCTTTCAATTGCTGCATAATCTAGAAATACATTACTGCATGTGCTCTGCTGCATAATTGGAGTTGCTGTATAAATTTCATGCACAAAATTCTGCATAATTGTCATTCTTGAGTGTTGCTAACCCACTTTTGAGTACTTGAAGTGTATGCGAGATAGGAGTTCAGAAGCTGATCTAATCCCATTGGATTCGGAGATAAAAAATACCTGTCGGAAGATCAAGGCCGCAAGAAGAAAAAAAGAAAGACAAGCGGCTCAGAAAGCTTCTTCCTCCGTACAATCACACATTGAGATTCCTTCCAGTGCCAAAGAGCCAATCATGGAAGACAATCAACAAAAACGCACTCTGGAAGACTATGTGGCTCCTGCTATTCCAGCTCACTTCACAAGTATCATGAGACCAGAGGTATAAGCCGCAAGTGTCTCATATCCATCTTCTCTTATCCAGCTCATACAAGCCAATGTGTTCCATGGCTTGCCTAATGAAGACCCCTATGCTCATTTATCCACCTATATGGAAATTTGCAACACAGTCAAACTGGCAGGGGTTCCTGATCATGCCATTCGCCTCAATTATTCTCATTCTCTCTGGCAGGAAATGCCAAGCAATGGCTCCATTCCTTCAAAGGTAACACATTCCAGACTTGGGATGAAATTGTTGCTAAATTCCTCAACAAATACTTTCCGGAGTCCAAGATTGCACAAGGGAAGACAGAGATTTCCTCTTTCACTCAAAGGGCTGAGGAATCTTTAGGTGAAGCGTGGGATCGCTTTAGAGGATTGCTAAGGAAGACACCAACCCATGGCTTTGAGGAGCCAATACAAATTATCATGTTCATTGATGGGTTGAAGAACCATACCAAGCAATTGTTGGATGCTTCAGCCGAAGGGAAGGTCAAGATGAAGACCGTGGAGGATGCCATAGCACTGATTGAAAATATGGCTGCAGGCGATCATTCTATCACTCATGATAGGACTCATATTCCTCCAAGGAAGGGCATTTTGGAGTTGCATTCTCAAGATGCCGTCTTAGCTCAAAACAAAATCCTAACCCAGCAAATTGAGGCTCTTACAAAGCAACTGAGCAGCCTTCCACAACAACTGAAGAGTCTTCACAACCAACACCCTCCTCCAAGGAATTTCTGCTGTCAAGTATGTGGAGGAGACCATGAAAACGGTGTTTGTATGACCTCAGAAGGGCCACATGAAGAAATGAACTACATGGCCAACAACAACAACAATCGTGGAGGTAATTACAGTGGGTACAATCAAGGTTAAGGGGGAAACCAAGGTGGAAGCTACAACCGGGAATGGCAATCACATCCCGATAACAACTATAACAAGGACTCAGGAGGCTTGTCAAATAGACCTCAGCATCAAGGACCCTCTGTGTATGAGAGGCAGAACAAGTTGGAAGACTCTTTCGCACGGTTCTTAGATGTGACTGCTTCCAACCACAAGAGCACTCAAGCTTCCATTAAGAACTTAGAAGTCCAATTGGGGTAGCTGGCCAATCAAGTGGCCGAAAAATTCAATGGGAAATTCATTGCCAACACAGAGGTGAACCCAAAGGAACAATACAATGCTGTAATGACTAGAAGCAAATGCATAGAAGACGCTGCCCTTGACACACCAGAATCGACAGCAGCAGAAGCTAATGCCCCCAGTGGAGTGACAGAAGATGTGTTAAGTGAGGAAGAGGCTGATAAAGGTCAGGAAGAAGGGATAGCAGCTGACCAGGAAAATGGCACAAGCAAAAATGGTGGAATTGTGACTGAAGAGGCATTACCAATGCACGAGCCCAAGCACCAATTGGCGAAGAAGGCAAAGGAAGCTCCAGAACAAGAGGTCACCAAGAATCTACCTTATCCTCTAATTCCGTCAAGGAAAGACAAGGAGAGGTATTTCACTAGATTTCTAGAAGTCTTCAAGAAATTGGAGATCACCATTCCCTTCAGTGAAGCGCTACAACAGATGCCTTTATATGCCGAGTTCATGAAGGATCTGGTTACTAAGAAGAGGAAGTACATTGAAGAGGAGACCATCAATGTTCAGGGCAATTGTAGTGCCATCATCCAACAAACCCTTCCGCCAAAGTTCAAAGATCCGGGTAGTTTCACAATTCCTTGCACCATTGGAGAGATTTCCATAGGGAAAGCCCTAATTGACTTAGGTGCAAGCATCAATTTAATGTCACTCTCAGTGCTTCAGAGGATTGGAGACTTGGAATTAAAACCTACTCAAATGACTCTCCAACTTGCAGATCGCTCCATCAAATATCCTCATGGTGTCATTGAGGATGTCATAGTTAAGGTAGGAGAATTCACCTTCCCTATTGATTTTGTCATCATGGACATGGAGGAGGATAAGGAGGTGCCCTTAATTCTAGGAAGACCCTTTATGATGACGACTAACGTGGTGGTAGATATGGGAAAAGGACATCTCCAGCTGAGCATGGCCGATCAAAAGGTCACCTTCAACATCTTTGAAGCCATGCACCACCAGAATGACACCAATGATTGCCTCCGCATTGATGCTTATGAAGAGGAAGTGGTAGAAGCTACTCAACAACTAACTTTACACTCTCCTCTAGAGTGAGTCCTGGTTAATTCCATGGACTGCCTTACTATAGAGGAGGAAAATGAAGTCCAAGAGTACAGACATCATTTGGAAAAGCTAGAAGAAATTCCTCCAAATGATAATATCTATGAAAAGTTGAAGAATGACAAGGCAGAGAGGCCCAAGCTTGAGTTGAAGACCTTACCTTCTCATCTTAAATACATTTTTTTGGATGAGGAGGAAGGGAAACCAATAATCATCAGCAATTCTCTGTCTTCTGAGGAAGAAACGCAGCTATTGGAACTTCTCAAGCGTTATCAAGAAGCTATAGGTTGGCACATCTCTGATCTCAAAGGAATTAGTCCATCTTATTGTATGCACAAAATCATGATGGAAACTGACTACAAGCCATGGCGACAACCTTAGAGGCAACTCAACCCCACCATGAAGGAAGAGGTGAGGAAGGAAGTGCTGAAGCTTCTGGAGGTTGGGATGATTTACCCCATCTCCGACAGTAGCTGGGTGAGTCCAGTGCAAGTAGTGCCAAAGAAAGGCGGAATGACAGTGATCCGCAATGATAAAAACGAGTTGATACCCACTCGGACTGTCACAGGGTGGAGAATGTGTATAGACTATAGGAAGCTGAATGACACCACAAGAAAAGACCATTTTCCCCTGCCTTTCATGGACCAAATGCTAGAAAGGTTAGCTGGGCAAGCTTACTATTGTTTTCTTGATGGCTACTCTGGATATAATCAAATAGCAGTAGACCCGGAGGACCAAGAGAAGACTGCTTTCACTTGCCCTTTCGGAGTTTTTGCTTACCGGAGAATGCCATTCGGATTATGTAATGCTCCGGCCACGTTCCAGCGCTGCATGCTTGCTATCTTTGCCGACTTGGTAGAGAAATGCATTGAAGTGTTCATGGACGACTTTTTTGTCTTTGGGGCTTCATTTGGCCTGTGTCTCTCTAACCTGGAGTTGGTATTAAAAAAATGTAAGGAGAGTAACTTGGTGCTGAATTGGGAGAAATGTCACTTCATGGTTCAGGGAGGGAATTGTGCTTGGGCACAAAATTTCAATAAGAGGAATCGAAGTGGACAAGGCGATGATTGATGTGATTTCCAAGCTACCACCACCAGTGAACGTGAAGGGGGTGAGGAGTTTTCTTGGTCATGCCGGCTTCTACAGAAGATTCATTAAGGACTTCTCCAAGATAGCCAGACCACTTAGCTCCTTGTTAGCAAAAGAAGTCAAATTCAGCATGAGCACAGAATGCTTAACCGCCTTTTACGCCTTGAAGGACAAGCTTATCTCTGCACCAGTGATAATTGCTACTGATTGGAGTCAAGATTTTGAGCTGATGTGCGACGCCAGTGATTATGCAGTAGGAGCTGTTCTAGGACAACGGAGGAAAAAAGTCTTTCACTCCATCCACTACGCTTCCAAGGTGCTCAATGACGCTCAACTCAACTACGCTACCACAGAAAAAGTGTTGTTGGCCATAGTATATGCTCTGGAAAAGTTTAGATCCTATTTTGTAGGATCTAAGGTGATTATTTATACTGACCATGCAGGCATAAAATATCTCCTCACCAAGCCAGACTCCAAACCCAGATTGATTCGATGGGTGCTACTTCTGCAAGAATTTGATATTGAGATCAAAGACAAGAAGGGGAGCGAAAATTCAGTTGCAGACCATCTGTCTCGCCTAATAAATGAAGAAGTCACAAACAAAGAGCTGGAGATCAAAGAGGAGTTTCCTGATGAATTCCTCATGATAGTGCAGGAGAGACCTTGGTTTGCAGACATTGCCAATTATAGAGCTGCCCATGTGATGCTAGAAGGGATGAATTGGCATCAAAAGAAGAAATTCTTGAGGGACTGCACTTATTATGTCTGGGATGATCCTTTCCTGTTTAGGATTGGGGCCGATCAACTTCTAAGGCAATGTGTTCCACAAGAAGAGGCCAAGAATATTCTGTGGCATTGTCATAATTCACCTTATGGAGGTCACTATAATGGTGGATGTACAGCTGCCAAGGTACTTCAATCAGGCTTCTACTGGCCAACGTTGTTCAAGGATGCTTTTGAACATGCTCAAGCGTGTGATAAATGCCAAAGGACAGGGAGCATATCAAAAAGGCATGAAATGCCTCTCCAAAATATCCTTGAAGTAGAGGTCTTTGATTGTTGGGGCATTGACTTCGTTGGCCCTCTCCCTCCTTCATTTTCAAATGAATACATATTGGTAGCCGTAGACTATGTGAACAAGTGGGTTGAGGCTATGGCATGTCAGAAAAGTGATGCCAAGACCGTCATCAAATTTCTAAAGCGGCAAATTTTCACAAGGTTTGGAGTACCTCGCGTCTTGATAAGTGATGAAGGAACACATTTCTGCAATGAAGCTCTTTCAAAAGTCCTCCAAACATTATGAAGTGCGACACAAGGTAGCATCGCCCTATCATTCGCAAACCAATGGCCAAGCAGAAGTTTCCAATAGAGAAATCAAGAAAATCCTGGAAAAGACAGTGGCAGCATCAAGGAAGGATTGGGCACATAAGCTGGATGATTCCCTTTAGGCCTATAGGACTGCATTGAAGACTCCAATTGGTCTCACACCATTTCAGATGGTATATGGCAAGGCCTGTCACCTTCCAGTGGAAATGGCTCACAAAGCTTGGTGGGCAATTAAATTGCTAAATTTTGATCCAACATTGGCGGCCGACAAGAGAAAGCTGCAGTTATTAGAACTAGAGGAAATGAGAACTCAGGCCTATGAATCCTCAAAGCTCTACAAAGAGAAGACCAAGAGATATCATGATAAGAAGCTGCTGAAGAGGGAATTTCATATAGGGCAACGAGTGCTCCTATTCAACTCAAGACTCCGGCTTTTCCCTGGGAAATTGAAGTCCAAGTGGTCCGGTCCCTTCACCATCAAAGATGTCAAATCTTACGGAGCAATTGAGATCATGGATCCATCAGCGGAAAACCCACAAACAAGCTGGGTGGTGAATGGCCAAAGACTCAAAGGCTATCATGGTGGAGAAATTGAGAGGCTTACAACAATCATACATCTACAAGATCCTTGATCTTGTCAACCGTCAAGCTATTGACGTTAAAGAAGTGCTAGTTGGGAGGCAACCCAGGTTTGTCACTTCATTTTTTTTTTTTCAATTTTTGGCATCAATAATAAATCTCTACATAGTTCGCTTAGCACTTCTCTTCGCTAAGCGCAACATTGGCTCGAACTATTTTTGCGCTAAGCTCATGTTCACGCTTAGCGAAAACTCAATTCGAGGTGAAGTTTCGCTAAGCGCTTACTCGTGCTTAGGGCACTATTAGTTTGAATGAAATTTTTGCTAAGCTGGAACAGGCGCTTAGCGCAAATTCATTTCGAGTTGTGAGGTCGCTTAGCGCGTTATGCAGCTCAGCGTAGTTTTGGCTCGACTTAGAATGTCGCTAAGCGCAAGGCTGCACTCAACGGTTCTTTGGCTCGAACACATTACTCGCTGAGCGCAAGATCGCGCTAAGCGGGATTTGCATAATTATGTAGATCTTGCTAAGCGTGTATCTTCGCTAAGCGGAGTTTCAAAAAAAAAAAATGAAATGAAGGGGCACGAGATATTGCGCTAAGCGCGAAGTTCGTAACTGTTGGGCAGTTTTGAAACCGCCCACTCTCCCTCTTTCCCAAATTAAATTTTCTCTCTCACTCAAACCTAATTCCATTCCTCTCTCACGCCGTCCCCTTCTGTTTTCTTCACTCTCACTTTTCACTTTCATTCACTCACTCACACACTGCATCTGCATCTTCTTGGATCCCATTCTTCTTCACTCTCCACGCCATGTAAGCACTCCAACTCTTTTTTAATTTCGTTTTTCTGTTTTAATTGTAGCATTGTTGCGTGTTTAGTGCTATTGAGTCTGGGTTGTGTGCTGAGTAGATTAGGTTTCGTTTTTGCTTTCTCTCCGTTTGATTTGCGTTGTGGTTTTAGCATTTTTGAGGTTTCCCTATTGGGATTTTTGATTTTTGCGCTAAGCGCGTCTATGCGCTAAGCGAGAACATGCATCCTGGGTTTTTGTTCTTCAGTTGCTTGATCCACGCTTAGCGCTAACTAGCGCTCAGCGCAAATTCATTGGATGTTCATCCTGCTGTTTCTGTGTTCATGGATCTGGGAATTTTCCAGATTCATGCGCCGCTAAGCGAGTCTTCTCGCTAAGCGCGACTATTGTTTTTGTAATTCGCTTAGCGGGAAGTCTCGCTGCGCGAACATTTGCTTCGAACTGAAGCATCTAGGAGGCTCGCTAAGCGCACACTTGCGCTTAGCAAAAGTTTGCCTCGAACTAGAGGCTCGCTAAGCTCAAGCTTGAGCTTAGCGAAGGTTTGCCTCGAACTGGGGGCTCGCTAAGCGCAAGCTTGCGCTTAGCGCTTGAGCCCTGTTTTGCTTTGTTTTCCTTTCAATTTTTGCTCTGTTTTTACTCTGTTTTCCTTTTCACCTCTGCTCTGTATTATTATGTATGCTTTCCTTTTTGCTTTCAATTTCCATGTAGTGACAGGTGTTTACTGAGTGCGACACAGCACTTAGCAAACACCTTTGTTCTAATTGATTTGCTTTGTTGTTGTAATTTTTATTTTGAGTACAGATGGCTCCTAAATTTCGCAACAACCGTGGCGCATCTTCTTCTAGAACACCACCTACACCACCTGTGCCACCTACATCTCCTACACCTACTGCCACGCATGAAAGGGTTATCTATCCCTATGATGCGGACCGTTTCTCTTCCTTTGAAGCCCAAGAGAGATTTGAGAATGAACTCATGGGTCGGGGACTCATTGCAGAGCGGCCTGTAAAGATTGCTCCGGGTGACTATGATGTCTTCCGCAATGAGCTGCATCGCCGTGGCTGGCTCAAAAAGCTATGCTACCTGCCAGATAAGTCCATTGATGAGCCTCTGGTCAAGGAATTCTACGCCAACATTAATGAACCGGAGGGAGAATACAAGGTGGCCAACCGGCAATGCAAGGTTCGGGGGAAGACCATTCACTGGGATGGTGTAGCTATCAACCGCCTTCTGCAAACCCCTCCAATCCTCGTAGGCGACACTGGGAAAACTCAATTTGACATTTTCCTCAGCCAATACAAAGACCCCAAGGTTATCATAGCACTGTTGTGCATACAAGGCAAGGGATATGTCAAGAACAAAGAGGGAGCCATTATGAAGATTGTGCAGCCAGATATGACCACCCTGACTGATGCTGTTGAACTTGGAACTGAGTTTGAACTCTAATGGAGTGTATTTCTAGACATAGGATAGACTCCATTAGCTTCGCAAAGATCTCTAAGCTTCATCAAACCACTCAACGGAACTTACCGAGACATCGGAAGTGAGGTTGAGCAGTTTAGGCTTGATTTGATGAGAGATCACGTTTTGAGCACTTTTAGATCGAAGTTAATCTGAACTATTAATGTGAATTGAGAATATATCTTATATGTTTACATGTGAAGCAAACCGGTTGAACCAAATCCTCAACATATCCATTATTCCATTCTAAAACTCAAGCACGCCAACTGTTCGATCATAGTCCTGAATCAACATTGTCGTTTTTATTGTTTATAGTTAGTGTTAACTGTAGTGTTTAGTTAAATTTCTGTTATTACTGATGTTTCAAGAACAACCAACTATAAAAACCAAACTAATGTTTAGGAATTGATTACTTTACTGATAGTCAAATACGGACAATTCCCTGTGGATTTGATACTGGGATCTTCCCTTTTAAACTACTTGTGCGATATTTGGTACGCTTGCCAAAATAGACCAACATGGATGCAGACATCTTTGATAAGATTTTTGCAACAACACAACAAAGGAAGCATGGGAAATCTTGGAGAAATGTTTCACAGGAGGTGAAAAATTAGAAAGGTTGGATTCCAATCTTTGAGAAGACAATATGAACTGTTGGAAATGGAGGATGTAGAAAATGTAGTAGATTACTTCAACAGAGTGTTGAGCATCAGTAATCCCATGAAGGCACTTGGTGAAAGACTCACGGATGAGATGATCACAAACAAGATCATGTGTACTCTGACCCAAACTATTGACTACATAGTGGCTGCCATTGAAGAGTCCAATAAAGATGTGAAGGACATGAAACTTGAAGAGCTTCAAGGTCCTTTAGAAGCACAAGAACTTAAATTGATTCAGAGAAATCGTCTGAAGCAGACAGATCAGGCACTACAAGCTCAAACCAACAAGAAGGCATGAATTGATAAGTGGAAAGGAAAGAAATTCAACAAGAATAGTTGGGCTTCACAATAAGATAAATGCAAGGATGTAGACAAACTAGAATCCTCAAAGAGAAGAGGAGGGTCTATCAACAAAGGTGAAAAAGGCAAGAAAGAAAAGAAGAACATTCAATGTTACAATTGTGAGAAATGGGGACACCATGCAGATGAGGGCTGGCATAGGAAAGGAAAAGAAAAAATAAGCGATGATGAAGCAAATGTAGCACATGATGATTCAGACTTAGATACTATTCTATTGATGACTACAACAAATGAAGGTAATTCTAATTATGAATCTTGGTATTTAGATACTGGATGCTCTAACCATATGACATGTCACAAGAAGTGGTTGATTGACCAAGACACAAACGAGAGAAGCAAAGTGAAACTTGTAGACAGCAAGACCTTGGTAGCAAAAGGTGTTGGGAACATTATGATCAAAAGAAAGGATGAAAGCCGCACTCATAGAAGATGTTTTATTTGTTCCTGAAATGAAATGCAATTTAATGAGTGTTGGACAGTTGGTTGAAAAGGGATTTTCTGTCATCGTGAAGCATGATACTTTGCAGCTATTTGATTAAAATTAGAGAATGGTATTGAGATCTCCACTCTCAAAGAACAGAACATTTCAGACCAACATCAAGACTACTAAAATTCAGTGTCTTACAGCTACTACAATAGACCAAGAAAGTTGGTTATGGCACCTAAGGTTTGGTCATTTAAATTTTAGAAGTTTAAGTCAATTGATAGTTAAAAATATGGTGATAGGACTTCCAAAGATTAATATGCCTGAAAAAGTGTGTGAAGTATGTTTTATTGGCAAACAACCTAAAAATACTTTTAATTCATATCTACCTATGAGGGCTATAAATGTGTTGAATGTAGTGCATTCTGATGTTTGTGGTCCATTTGAGGTTCCCTCACTTGGAGGAAACAAATACTTTGTCTCTTTTGTTGATGAACATAGCAAGATGATGTGGTTATACCTAATCAAGTATAAGCATGAAGTATTTGAAGTATTTCAGAAATTTAAGGCAATGGTTGAGAGACAAAGTAGTAAGCTCATAAAAGTCCTAAGAACAAATGGAGGTGGAGAATACACATCAAAGGAATTTGAATCATTTTGTGAGAAGCTTGGCATTCAACATGAAGTGACAAGCCCCATATACTCCTCAACACAATGGCTTGGCTGAAAGGAGAAACAGAACAATGCTAAACATGACAAGGAGCATGATGAAGTAGAAGGATCTATGACTTTCCTTTTAGGGTGAGGCGGTCACTACAGCAACATATCTACTTAATAGATGTCCTACCAAAAGACTGAAAGAGAAAGTGCCTGAAGAATGCTGGTCTGGAAGAAAACCTATGGTAAGTCACTTAAAGATTTTTGGCTCACTATGTTTTAAACATGTTCCTGATGCTAAGAGGAAGAAGTTACAAAAGAGTAAGCCTATGATCCTAGTTGGCTATCATGCAACTGGAACATACAAATTGTTCAATATAGCAAAGTAGAAAATTGAAGTGAGCAGAGATGTGATGGTAAGTGAAGCTAAGTCATGGGATTGGAAGAAACAAAGGAGCAGCCTAAGTTCAATATTTCCTATTGAACTCAACGATGAAAAAGATGATGTTGATAAACTTTGTATTTTATTCTTCAAAAATATGGATTTAATTAAAAAATTGATCAATTAATGTATTATCAAAATATGAAATGTATTTTTTTTCCTTGCCTCGAAACTTATTACAAAAATTTCAACGAAACTCACTTTCAATACACCTATCATTCTCTTAAAAATAAGTATTCATTAACAAATATCATTTACAACAAACCTCTTACTTTTTATAAAATGCTTGATTCCAAATGAAACTGAAACACCGGTAAACATGAATTAATACCAAAATCTTGCCTTAAACAATTCCATAAAAAGAAACATGATTACACCTTTACATCTTTGGAAAAGAGACATAAGTCATCTGAGTCACATACAACAACATAAGGACCATAAAATTAAGATCTAGTCTAACATCTATTACGCAAGAAACCAGTCTAGGACCCAAGGTAGTAACTAAAAGAAAACTAACTTCCAACCCTCACTAAGAACTTGAAAACTAACCTCGAAGGCCTTCTATTCCCGAACAAGTCGTTCCACATCATCAAGGTTGGTCGTAGCCATTCCATTCCATCTTAATCAATTACATGCAACATTTGTCTCCATCTGAAACAAAGTGTATGGAGTGAGTTTTCCACTCCTCCTAAAAACCAACAATCAAATGGCCTTCCGGCCACATACACAAACAACATCCACACTGCAATGGCACAATCACGATCTCATTAAAAACCTATGCGTTTCTACACTTGTACAACTTTTCCAAAAAAATCGGGCCCACTACCACTAGAACTCCATGTACACAGTGGTCTTACACTTTAGGTGAATGATTGCTAGGAGTATACCCCTCTTGTCATTGGTTGACATGGCTCTCACCAACTAAAAATGCGTCGTGCTTAGTCAAGGTCATTGAGCCTGATGTGTCATTATTTTCTCCTATTTCTTACCCCTTTCTGTCATCATTTTAATTACTGATTAGCCTTAATTGTCAAATTAATTATGCAGTTTTATCATTTGGGCCTTTTTGACTAATTCTGTATTTTAATTTAATTTCAGGAGAATTATAAGCAATTGGGCTTGGATCTGGAATTGGGCTGAACCAGCTTGGGCTTGAAGAGAGGAGACTGTTTTAGTTTTATTTGTCGTCCAGTTTTATTTTATTTCATTTTATTGTTGTATTTTGTAATTGGGCCGCATCATATTTTTATGGGCCCAAATCAGATTAGTAGCCTAGGGTTTTGTGGGCCTAAGTGACTTTTAGTGAGACAAAAATAAGGCCCAGCCGTCATTGAGAGGGGGCTGTTAGGTTTAGTTTCATTTTTTTTACTGTTGAGAAAAATACTGTTCATGTAGAGCAGAGTTTTTTTCATTTTCGGTTTTCCAGCTTCGTTTTCAATTGCAATTTCATTTTCTGCTTCTGTTTCCATTTTCGTTCTTCATTGTTGGTTCGTTTTCAGTTTCCATTTCCAGTTTCGTTTTTGTCTTCTATTCTTGTTTTCATTTCTGTCTTCTATTCTTGTTTTCGTTTCTGTTTTCTAGTTTCATTTCCATTTTGTAATTTCTGTTTTTAGTTTTGTTTACAGTCTTCGTTTGCAGTTTCTATTGTTGCATTTCATTTTCGTTTCAGGTTCCATTTCTGTATTTCGTTTCTGTTCTGCATTTTGTTTCCTGTTTCGTTTTCAGTTTGCTGTTTACGTTTCCAGTTGCTGTTTAATTTGAATGGAAGGTTAAATTTCCAGTGTTGTTTTCTCTTGAGGACTAAGCACTAGCTCTCTTTGAGGTTTTGTTATTAATGTTAATTTCTGATCAGTTTTTCCCCTTCACCAATTATTCTGTGTTTGTTGCTGATATTAATCCATGCATGTTTAATGCTTGATTAATTGTCTCTGTGCTTAATTAATGTTCATGCTTAATGGACCTGTGAGAGGAATTAATTGGTGTATGTGTTGCTTAATCACATAATGAAAACCTTGTATTAATTTTCGCTTAGTAAATTAATTCCGGGTTGGATTAAGTGGCTGAATTGATTAAGGATAGATTCTCGTAACCTAGAATAAGAGGCTTGCTTTTGAATCAAGGGGAAACAACACGTTTTAGTTCTGTTATTTTTAATTCAAGTTGTTTGCTGTTTAAATTATTAAAACAAAGAAACCCCCCCCCCCCCCCCATTGTTACTGTTTTATTGTTGTTAAGTGTTATGAACGTTTGTTTGATCACTGCTCACTGGGAGACAACCTAGGATCACTTCCTAGTTACTGCAATTAATTGTTTTTATTTGGTTCGGGTACGGCCTCGACTAGAGCCGATTATGTGACCCAAAGCCACGACCCAATGCCATACCCCCAGGACACCATGCTTGCGACCATTTCTCAGATACTACTCTGTGGTTATCCACACTCTTGAGGATTGAGACCTCAACAACGTTTCCCTCAGTAGGGATTATGTTTCCAATGGGTTGTGTGCTTTCCACTATTGCAAACACTGAACGTTGGTCCACCAAGTGCCTCGTGAACTTCTCGTCCACAGCACCAACATGTCTACCTCACTACACTAAGTGAGTAGCTGTTGTTGCCTCGTTCGTCACCACACATGTAGCTCATTCTAGTTGGTTCCTCTGACCAACTCTCATCGAGAATGCATTTCTCGTAAAACATGTCATCAACATTGTAATCATGTCCAAACACATCAGTTTCACTTGTACTGACGTTGAAGGAAATCCTTTCCTTTCGCATCTCACTATACACACCAAACAAAGCAATGTGTGCATTAAGCATCGTACGCTTGTCATGAACACCGTTCATGACCCCACCCCATCAAGTTTTATTAAATCTTATGTAATTCTCACATACACTCAAGTATTATGCTTTAGTTAAATATGCTAATCCAATCCATTGCAAGGGTCTTACTTTTAAGTCTAAGTCCAATGATTTATTTACTCATATCTCATTACATTAACTTGTCATTAAGTTCTCACTCTTATAATTATTTATTCATTAATTTCTTAATGAGCTCATTTATTAATTAAGACTACGTCTTAATCTCACAAATACACTCCATTAGAGTCCATTTAACTCCCCACAAGGACTCACCATCCTTGTTTCCCCATAACAAATGATTAAATCATAATATCCAATCAACCAATCAAACAATCACACATATACAACCAACCCCAGCAGTTAGTGCTCAGGAGTCACACTCCCTAAGTCTCAGATGCTAGTTATAAAAATGCATGATTCACAAAGAATATTTAATCACATATCAACATCACATGATACACAATAACCATAGGTATTCTCCTTCTAAGGTAGAACATCCCCTCATACTTGCATTTCCAACAATTCATGTCATATTTATCAAGTGATACAAGCTGAAAACACTAGTACAATAATTTTTTAACATACTTACAAAACTCATAATACCATGAAAATTGATACAGATACTCTCCATCACTCTTATTTCAACTCATAATTTTTTTAGTTGAAAATTATAAGTATAAATATTTTATTTAATTTAAAAAGTGTTTCTGGACCAACTCAAGAATCCACGGTTTACTATTTATTTTCCTAAGTAAACATTGTCCATTTTACAAATCCTTTCACAGGGAGATTCCCTTGGGTCTCAGTTAACACATGTATTCCTTAGAATTTTAAAACAACCATAAGACTCCTTTTTGAATTAAATAGTCCCTGACATTCAGCAACGTGATTCAGGAAAAATAACCATTTATAATTATGAAAATATTCAAGAAAAATCATAGAAAAATATCATATACCATAAACCACAAATAGTACTTATTGTAAATTTATCAAAATTTAAAATGCACAAAAGATAATTTTATTTGTTCAAACCCTACTGAGTGACTAAACTCAGTTTTACTAATTATATATTGGAAAAATACCTAGATGCTTTCTAAAATCCTAAAGAAAATCATGGACACTACTAATGATTTATGAAACAACATAGTGTTTCCTGATTTCTTCAAAAGTGTCTCTAAATAATTTTTAAGAACAAAACAGCCCCAAACTCAACTATTTTCTAAATCAAAGATTAGCCTTTTAAAAATAATTCCTTAACTCCAAAAATTTTGAAATTTTTACCATAGCATCAAGAGGTATCCTAAAGTACTTAGATGGTCTCTCAACCTTATAACAAAGCACAAAATAATTTTTAAAACTAAAAACATAGTTTTAGCCCAGTATACAACAATAACTATTTTTCACCCAAAACAAGTATTTTAAAGCATATTCACCACCAAATCAGTTCAATAAGCTTAATGAAATAGTAAAACTCAACAAAGAACATGGTTTAAGGTTAGAATGGAACAACTCCTCCATACCTTAGTTTCAAAATGCACAAAAGTGAGCTTAAATGAAAGCTTGTGTTCTCTCCTATAGAAGTTGTGATTACTATAGTTTCTTTATTTCTTTATTTCTCATATCATGTATAACTTTGATATGGTATCTGAAGCTTTTTTCATTGTTGCATGAAGATTTTCTCTTCTTTGTAGTTATTCTCGTTTCGACATTGATCCAACATTTCTTTTATTGTTGTCATGGATGAAAAACATGAATCCCTTTTTCCTACACCCTTTAGACAATCCTAGAACTATTTTGGTTTCTCAAGTTCTGATCGGTGACAATTATGTCTCATGGCATCGTGCTATGGAGATGACTCTTGGCACCAAGAATAAGCTTGGCTTTGTCGATGATTCAATCGGGGATCCAGTATCGAATGATCCTTCATATCCACTTTGGCTTCGTAATAACAACATCATTGCGTCTTGGATTCTAAATTCTGTTTCAAAAGAGATTACAGGTAGTGTGATTTTTTCGTCAACTACTGCAGCCATCTGGCAAGATCACAGAGAATGGTTCCAACAATAGAATGGACCTTGCATCCTGCAACTTCATAAAGATTTAATTAGTTGCACCCAATGTGCACTCTCTGTGAATCAATATTTCACAAAGCTCAAGACAATTTGGGAAGAACTTGGTGAATTTCAGCCAAGGCATAATTGTCATTGTGGTGGTGCATGAAATTTGATTGAGCATCTTCAAAGTGACTATGTTCTTACCTTCCTTATGGGACTCAATGAGTCTTTTCACCAGATCAGGGAACAAATCCTTTTGATGGAACCCATGCCCCCAATTAACAAAGTTTTTTCGTTGGTCCTTCAAGAGGAAAAACAAAGAGAAGTTTCCAACAATGTTAGTGTGTCTGAAACACAACTTGCATATTCCATTCCAAGTGTTGGTTCCAAACACAAATATGTCAAGAAGGATCGTCCACTATGTGCTCATTGTGGAATCCTTAGGCACACTAAAGAAAAGTGTTTTAAACTTCATGGCTATCCTCTTGGTTACAAGAAGGGAAAATCATCTCTAGTAATGGTGCATCATGTTGACTCTGAGACACCTATGTGCAATCAACAATAACAAAATCTGATTGCTTACATTCAGGCTCAGATGGCCCAAAACCCATTTCAAGAGTCCAATCAAGAGGGTTCTAGTGTGGTTGGTAAGAGCTATTCAATTCACTCTCCAGTTTCTAATATTGATTCCAACACCTGGATTCTAGATTCAGGGGCATCTTCTCATATCACACATTCTATCCATGGTTTTGATTCCTACGTTGTGTCAAACAAATTTGTTGTACTACCAGATAATTCTAAGCTTTCAGTTTCTGCAATAGGCAAAATCTCTTTAACTCCTAAATTTATACTTCAAAATGTGTTTTATATCCTAGATTTTCATGTCAATCTCATTTCTGTTAGTTCTTTGTTACGAAACTTTAACTATTCTTTGCTCTTCACTAATCAATCTTTCTTGATTCAGGATTCCAAGATGGAGAGGGTGATTGGAAAGGGTAACCTTAACCAAGACCTCTATATCTACTGTTAGAATATATATTATCTTTATATTATCTTCATAGTTATTATCTTTATATTTTCTCGTTAGTTATTATTTATCTTTATCTTCATATGATGTAATCAAGAGGGTTTCCTCAATATAAATAGAGAAGAGGTGTGGCTTTCTCCCACACAGATCCAAAAAAAATAAAAAAAAGTTTACAATGTAGTCCACCACATAATGTTTTCAATTATGTTGTTACAAACACTAATAGTTTTTCTACTTCCCATCCCACTTGTAATTCAGTTTCCCATAATTCTGTAAATTTGTGGCATGCACGTTTTGGACATGTATCTAACAAAGTTTTACGAATTATTGGTAATAAAGTTCCCTTTCATGTGTCTAATTTCAATTCTCATTCATGTCAAATTTGTCCATTGTCTAAGTTTCATAGACCTCCATTTATAGCTCATAATAATTTCATTGACTTGCCCTTTGGTTTGGTACACTATGATGTGTTGGGTCCTTTTAAACATTCTACTTATGATGGGAAAGGATATTTTCTCACAATTGTGGACAATTGCACTAGATATACTTGGATCCCTTTAATGAAGGATAAATCTAAGACATCTTATTTGATCAAGTGCTTTTTTCAATTTGTCAAAACTCAATTTGGCAAACTTATTAAAGGGATTCAAACTGACAATGCAAAAGAATTGCAATTGGCTAATTTTTTACAAGTTGCAAGTATTATTCATCAATTTTCCTGCCCTCACAGGCCTTAACAAAATTCAGTGGTTGAAAGAAAGCATCAACACTTATTGAATGTTGCTCATTCTCTTCTTTATCAATCCAAAGTACCAGTGCATTTTTGGGGTGACTGTATAAATACTACTTCTTTTCCTATAAATAAAACTCCATCTACTAAACTCGGGGATTGTTCTCCTTTTAAGTTGCTACATGGGAAGCCACCTAACTATTCACTTCTTCGAACTTTTGGTTGTTTATGTTTTGTCTCTACCATTCCATCACAGAGAACAAAGCTGACATCTCAAGCTATTCCATGCACTTTTATGGGTTATCCTTCTGGAGTTAAAGGATATAGACTCCATGACGTACAATCCAATAAATTTTTTACCTCGAGAGATGTTCTCTTCCATGAGCATGTATTCCCTTTTCAAGCCATGCCTGATCATCATAACTTACCTGACCTCTTCCCAAACACTGTTATACCAAAACCAATTTCTAAAATTTCTTTACTTCTTGAACACTTTGAATCTGATCCTGCTCCTACAGCCCCACCTAAATTTGGACATACACTTGAAGCTCCACTACTCAAGAGAACAACCAGATCACATAGGCCCTCCTTACCTCCAACATTACCAATGCCAAGTTAGTCATCCTATCCAAAATCACATGTTGTATGAAAATTTATCCTCCACATATAACCACTATATCTTACAAGTCTCAAAAATTTTTGAACCTTCCTTTTATCATCAAGCCTTCCCTCATCCTAAATGGAGAAAGGCTATGGCTGAAGAGCTTCCAACCTTGGAAGCTAATAAAACTTGGATTGTTCAACCTTTGCCACCTACAAAAAGGAAGATAGGTTGTAGATGGATCTAAAGTTAAATAAAATGCTAATGGAAGTTTGGAAAGATACAAAGCCCATTTGGTTACTCAAGGCTTCACCCAACAAGCAAGCATTGATTTTCTGGATACTTTCTCACTTGTGGCAAAACTCACCATGGCCAGAATTCTATTATCCATCGCTGCCCAGAAAAATTGGCACTTCGTTCAACTAGACATCAACAACGTTTTTTTAAATGGAGAACATTTTTAGGAAGTTTATATGGAGTTGCCTAAAGGTTATCCCATCAAGGGGGAGAATCTAATTTGCAAATTAAATAAGTCTTTATATGTATTAAGGCAAGCATTAAGGCAATGGTTCAATAAATTTAGTTCCACTATCACACAACATGGTTTTATCAAGTCCTCGGCTAATCATTGTTTGTTCTTTATGGGTTTAGGTGATTTATTGGTTATGCTCCTTGTGTATGTTGATGACATTATCCTTGCTGGTCCTAGCAAGAGTCATATACACAAAGTGCAATCCTTGTTACAAAGATGCTTCAACTTCAAAGTACTCAGAGATTTGAAGTACTTTTTGGGGCTGAAGATAGCTAAGTCTTCCAAGGGTATTCATTTGTGCCAAAGAAAGTATACCTTGCAACTTCTCCAAGACACTAGATTTATCTCTTCCAAACCAGCCTCTGTCCCTATGGATTCTAATATGAAGTTGAATGATAAGGATGGTGATCTTCTTTCTGGTAGTTTAGCATACTGCAAGCTAATTGGGAGACTTATGTATCTCACAATCTCAAGGCTTGATATTACTTATGTTGTCAATAGGCTTAGCCAATTCATGGCAAGTCCAAGGTCTCCTCACTTGCATGTGGTACATCATGTACTTCAATACCTCGAGGGAACTCCTGGTCAAGGAAGTTTTTTTCCACTGGAATCTTCTTTGCATTTATCAGCTTATGGTGATGAAGATCGTGGGAGTTGTCCAGTAACTAGAAAATCCACAACTGGTTTTTGCATTTTTCTTGGTACGACCTTGATTTCTTGGAAGTCAAAGAAGCAACCCACTATTGCTAGATCTTCAACCGAAGCTGAATATCGAGCGTTAGCTTTGCTTACTTCTGAGTTATTATGAATTCGACAATTACTAAGAGCTTTTGAAGTATTAGTGTCTTCCGTTATGGTATTTTCTGATAGCAAATATGCCATTCAACTTGGTTCTAATCTGCTAAGTCATGAACAATATAAACATGTGGATATTGACTGTCATTTCATTAGAGAACATGTTCAGTCATCTTTCTTGAATTTAATTCATGAGTGTTCTCAACAACAACTTGTTGATTCACTTACCAAAAGCATTGCCACACACTTTGTTTCAATCTTTGATCTCCAAGTTGGGTCTACTTAACATATATCTTTCAACTTGAGGGGGAGTATCACGTAGACAAAGTGGTTATAGTGGTTTAGTGGTTATTTATTTAAAGTGGTTATTTAGTTTAAAGTGGTTATAACGATTATTTGGTTAGCAGTTTAAAGTGGTTAGTGAGTTTGTGTCTTTACTAATTGGTTATATATAGTCTGATGCAAGTTTGATAATGTATGTTCTATTTTCTAATCAATGAGAACAGAAGTTGTGATTACTACAGTTTCTTTATTTCTCATATCATGTATAACTTTGATATTTTGGTCGTCGGGCTCATTTTTCTTCTCATGATCTCAACAAAGACAACAATAATGTCACAAAGTGGTGTGCTCGATACCATGCGGGAAGTATTAACCCAACTGTACGAGCTATTCTTGCGCGGCTGCAAGTGGCAACAGTTTTGAGAGGGGCAGTTCGGAGTGGCTAAGTAGACATGTTGTTTCTTTGAACAACAAACAAAAAGGAAATAAACTGGACAATTTTCAAAAAAACTAAAAGGGTGCACACTTATATAAAAATTCAAATTTTCTAGATATTATAATAAAATTACTATATTATCTATCTATTGATTCTATTCTATAAATCTATATATTAAATAGGTTTATATATCTATTGATTTTATTCTATCAAACTATATATTATATAGGTTTAGAGTCTACAACCACGGTTCACAATGATTTCTAATTAAATTAGAAAAAAATCTATATATATATATCTCTTATGTATAAGATATAATTTTTGAATTTGAATAATTTTTATAAAAAAAAACTATAATTATGAGTCGTTACACATTTGTTGAATAAATTTTTTTTTGAATTAATTAGATAATTAATTGAAATCTTATCTCATAAAAACTAACTACATTTGTTATCTTATTTATTGAATACTCTTAAAAAATATTCATAATTATATAAAAATTAACATTATTATATATACAGTATTCAATAAAATTAAAATAACATATAAAATATAAGAAATAAACTAGAATTTAAAAAATAAAGTATAGTTGTAGATTAAGTGGAACCTGTTAATATTCACTTGCCTTTTTTTTTAGTTTTATTTGTTGTAGTTCTCTCTTATGTTTACATGATAAAAACCATTTTGTTTGATTAGCATTGTTTTTTTTTCTTCTTATTTTTACATGATTATAACATGCGAATCAAGTGTTTGCATAACAAAAAATCAAAATGGAGAAAGAGCAACAGAGACCTAGTTTACATCATGAATTGCAATAGGTAAAGGAAAGGAAAAAAATATACAAATACATAGCTGAAGTGTAAGTAGGTACTTACCTATGATATGTCAATCTTTCCACAACTTTATATTCCTATTACATTCTCAATCTACTCTCAAAGCTCACTTACTGAAACTGAATGCTTGAATGCCTTGGCTTGAACTGGATGCCTAAATTGAATGTTTAAACTTAATGTTTTCCTTTTTTTTCCAAAATTCTCTCCTTTCTTGTTGTATTCTCCTTGTTGTCCTTTATTACCACTCTCTATTGTATTTTTTTTTTTATTGCTGTCCCTCCTTTTTCATTGTTGTATCTCTCTTTTTTTCTTACTTTGAATGGTATTTATAGGCATCAACATCAACTTTCCTTCTTAGGAAGTTTTCCTTATTTAATCAATTTTTGTTTGCCTACTTGCAACTGCATTTTTTGGATTAGCCACACCTAGTGCTGAGCTTATGTTGATATAGTGGCTGCCTATGATGATGGAGCTACCAATTGAGATCAAAAATTGACTTTTGCTTCTTGCTTTCGCCTTTTTTGTTGTTCTTTTTTTTCTTTTCTTTTGCTGCCTCTTTCTTGAAATACACAAGAACACACTCGAAAGGGGGAGCGGGGGGTTGAATAGTGCATTTAAATCTTTTTCGTAAATACTATTAGTTCACAAGTTGCCTTGTTGGATATATGTTAGTTTAAATCAGCAAGTATATCCTTGCAAGGCAAAGCTTAGAAAGTCTTTCCAAAAGAGCGCAGTGAGCAAGATAAATATATGTAATCACAAGACAACAAATAAGAGCTTGTTTTTATACTGGTTCACTCAACCTGAGCTACGTCTAGTTCTCCTTTAACAACTATTAAAGGGTTCCACTATAATCAACTGATTACAAATCAAGTATTCTTCACTGCCACTTCTGGCTACAAGTATTCTCTATGCCACTCTTGGCTACAAGTATTAATCTCCCCCTAAGATTATACTTCCCAAGTATTCTTTTATCACTAAGCCACTCCTTGCTTTCGATTCAAATATGTATAAGATTCAGATAACTCTCAGAGAGAGAGAGGATATAATCAAATGTTGAATTTACGTGACCTTATAAAGGATAGGTGTTCTATTTCTCTCAATTCTAGTTCAAGACCTTATCTCAGAATGCTTTCTCTTGCTGTCTAGATTGATTTCGTTATTTAGTTCACATTCAATCGTTTATCATCTTCTCTTGTTTCAAAAAGACTTCCTTATAAAGTGAGCTTCATGAATTTGAACGTTGGAGAAGACTTCTTTCCGTTGTCTCACACAATAGAGTGTTAAAGTAGCTTTGACTGTGCTTTATTTGACGGGAGCAGGTTTCTGTCTCTGTTACAGTTTGTCTTTTAGCTAAAAGTGTACATCCTAATGTTGATTGGTTCTTTTGGCTGTACCTACACACTTTACATAGTACGAGACATGTAAGTAATATGAGGAATCAGAGAAAGTAATGTTAAAGGGTATCTCCCTTTGTTTCTGTTGCAGCAGTGCCTTTATTTAGGTAAATAATTAATTATACAACACATATTCCTCAGCACATAAGACAGATTATGTTCTGTTCCAGCACAGACAAAGTCTGGCTTAACAAACACATTCTTAATTGAGAGACATGGTCTGTTCTAGCCTTAGACATCGTCTGGCTTAACAAACACATTCTTAATTAAAAGACATGGTTTATTCCAGCCTTATACATCATCTAGCACTTAGCATCAAACATCGTTTGGCCTTGGCTTCAGACATCATCTGGCCTTGGCATCAAACATTGTCTGGCCTGGGGACATAGCATGATCAGTTAAGAACTTATTTAAATCTGTTTAGAGCATAGGATTTGAGTTGAGAGATTTTACCATTGTTTGTTCTTACTTTGATTTCCTGAAATCAATTAGTCTCAAATTATCAATTTATCAAATATTATTACATTTGTTATCGTCAAAACCTATCAAGGTATTAGGGGTCAGACATCATCAAATGTCTTGGTTCTAACATTTCTTTCCTTTGCTTCTTTCTTTTTTGCCTTGAATTAATTTAGGCTTGTATCACCTTTAGACTTTAGGATTGAGCTGAAGCTTCATTCCAATTTTGTAGTGGTCTTGTAATAGAGGAACCTGAAAAATGGCAAAAGATTGGGTTTCTTGCCCAGCATGTTATGTTATTGTGCCTTTTTTCCTTCATTTTTCTTTCATGTTATGCTCAACATGTTTCTTCCATTTGTTCTTTCTATTTTAACGATAATAATAATAATAATAAATTAGACAGGCAAAATTGGGTGTTGACACAATCCATCACCCACCTTCCATTTGACATTCGGATCGAACCAATTAGAGTATGCATAATTTCCACACACCTTTGCCCAATCCTTCCACCAATATGATAGTTTTTGTCCCCTATAGTGAACTTCTAATCCTTCCCACCCCCTATATTTAGAATCCAAAACCTCCAAGCACAGTCCTCCCCCACCTTCCATTAACCTCCATTTCCATTTGGCCAACAAGGCATAATTGAATTTACAAATCTCTTTAATCCCTAATCCACCTTTCTCCTTTGGAAAACACATTGTCTCCCATTTGGCCCAAGGAATGTTTCTAGTCCCATCCAAACATAGAAAAGATCTTTCCAACTTTTTGAATTTAGCCATTACCTTTCTAGGCATCTTGTACATAGATAGATATAAATGGGTAAGAACATATTTAATAAGGCATACGTTTCCTCCCAAAGAAACATTTTTTTCTTCTAACATGATAATTTCTTCCTTACCTTATTTAAAAAACTCTCATAGTTGTTCTCCTTCCTATGAATTCCCCTCAACATCAAACCTAGGTAGTTAAAAGGTAAGCTCATAATCTCGCAATTCAAAATTGAAGCATAGCTTCTCATGTTTTCACTAGCTACTTCTACACCACCAAGTCCACTTTTAAAAAATAAACCTTTAAACCTGATGCCAATTCAAAATATCTCAATGCCGGACAAGAAATGCTATAGCCTCCAAATTGCTTTAGCCTAAAAACTAATCGAACCAATTAAACTATGCCATCCTTTCCAACCGCCAACCAAAGCATATTGAACCCGCTCTCTCTGACTACGACTACGAGAGGTAAAACTTAAAACCCCAACTTTTTAAAAAGAATCTTGCATCTTTTCCACCCACTATCATATGACTATATGAAATATCAATATACCTATCACCATGCCACTACATGAAAAACAAGTCACTTGTGCCATAATTGTGTATCCTTCCATTGTCACTTCCTTAATTAGTTGATTTGGAACAGGTTTGTGGATAAATGATAAGAAATTAAATTGGTTTGAAAATTTAGCTAGAGTACACTTTACTCTGGCCTCGGTGTTGTGAATCCCTTCATCATTGCAAAAGAAAGACACATTAAAAAATAAAAAATTATTTAATATTTCATTGATACATGTCATAGTTTAATTGGATCGATCAAATTTTTTATCTTACTCTTTCGGATGTGGTAACATTTCTCCTTGCGGATCATATTGAAATAATAAAAGAGTCATTCATTGTATTGAGTATTGTTTAGCAATCCAAAAAAAAAAAGTGGTTGATACAAGCAACCAATTCATACAACAACAATAATATCACAAAAACAAGGTCTTTGAAGACACTAAAAAAAAAAAAGCTCGTAGTCTAAGGGACACCATCTAAAGCCACAATACTACAACCAAAACATATTATGCATGAGTTGGTCTAGTTATACCCAGCCAACTCTTGTTGGCATTTTCCATCAAACTTATCTTGCATTCATTATGGTCTCCCATTAACAATTGCATTGCAACTGTCATGCGGACTAGCCACTTATTCATCTATGGAAACAAATACTCCATGTTCAGTAATCCAATTATATTATATTGAAGTTACACATATCATAGTTAGACAACTTACCACTCCTATTAAATTAGATACAAATACATGTTCCATCATCATCTAGCTTAGCACCCATAAGGGAGCATTATCATTGTCGTTGAGAAATAAATACAATGACACATAAATTATCTACTAAGCATAAATACTCTTTTAATATACATATGAAATTATTAATAGACTATTTATACATTGAACATGGATTACCTGTTACCATAATTTGGAATTCCACATGGTTCCAAGACATCCCATGCTGGTAGTGACGAAAACAAGTTAAGTTTATCTTTGTCCTCATAAAACGTACACGAGCCATGATTTTTGCCAAATTCTCATGATGTACAATTTCTATGGAAGTGGTTCATGTTATTCAAATTATTTTGTTGAACATAACATTTAAATTTAATAAAAACCCTGGTTGGGATTTGCTTATCATGTCTGGATGCCACCACTTCCTCATCAAGGTATGAATCTAGATGATACACCTTCCTTTTAGCAATTGAAATAACCACCAAATAATAATGATAGTAGTTATCTTGTATTGGCACATATATTTGAGAGACAATAGTAGGACAAATTATGTAATTACTATGATGAAAGAGTTTTATACCATGATAGATTAGGAAGTCTTAGCATCCATTCTTTTTTATAAGAATCATACAATGAGACAATTGTCTTTCCATACCCCAAGTCCCATTGTTTATGTCATTATAACTCAACAATAATGTTTAGATGTGTTGCATTCATATCGTTCACATAATACAATTAATTGTTAAGGATATAGAATACCGCAAATGAAGGTGGAAGGCACCATATGCTGCCATTGTCTTTCATGCAATGCTTCTTGGTAATGTTGACGGACATCAAGTGAAGAATCTTTATAGAGACTATGCTCATGTCACATAGACTTCGAAAATCTTTCCTAGTACCCATGTGATTGCCAACTACGTAAACCACCTCACTACAAGTTAATTGAAAAGGTTCAAGTTAAGGTTAAATAAATTAAATCAGACATATTTTGTGGTTATACAAATTAGGGATTATCATGTTAGTACACTTACGCAAGACTCTTTAATAAAGCTAAAAACATATGCACACACACGGACTTGGTCAATGGTTAGGTGCATATCTGGTGTGGGGAAGAAGGTACACATTGCAGCTTGAAAAAGACATATTCATTTTAGTGTAAGGGGTCCATATTTTTTTGGTTTTCTAATAAAACTCATTCATATATAACAATACTTGAGAATTTCAATAACATGGTCAAGCCTAGTTGGTGCCTTTGTCAATGCTTCCAAATTTTGTATGCCTTTTTCCTTTCCACAAGGTGACTTTCTTTTTTGTGGAGTTTTTTTAGCTTTACTAGTTGTGTTGACTTCATTGTGAACATCTGTTTCAGTTGTTGTTTGAGTAGAGCCAAAATTTAATTGCTTCCACAATTTAGATACCCTTTCTTTATTGTTAGAAATAGATAGATAAATCAAGAGGGGGATGAATTGATATTTTAAAAAAATTGTACCTCTGTTGAAAATAAAAGGAATTCGGCCAGACCCTTTGAAGTTTTTCACAAAGATTATAAAAGTGTGTTGAAGATGGATTCACAATTCAGAAATACAAGAAAAAAATCTTGTTCAAAAAACTTTTAAAAAAGAATTTTATAAGAAAGTAAACAAGAGTGTAATTGAAAGCAATGCATCCTAGTGACTCTGATGGCGATGAAGATTGACGTTGAAGATGTCTCATTAATCTTTTAGCATTTCATTTCATATTTTCTTTACTGCATTATTGAACATTTCTTATTTTAGTTATGTTTTATATTTTATTGTTAATCTGAACAATGCTTATATTTGATTATATATATATATATATATATATATATATATATATATATATATATATATATATATATATATATAACTCGTTTATTTTCTCCAAGATTTTTATATTTGTTTCAATTCTTAACCTTTTGGTGATTTGAAAACCAAAAAGGGGGAGAAAGTTTAGAAAGTTTATTAATCTTTGTTATCCTATTTTATGCTAACCAAAGTTTTATATCTAGCAAACCTTTTAGACAGGAACACTTCAAAGACTTAAGCACATTTTTTTGGGTATTCAAAACCAAAAAGGGGGAGACTGAAGATTGATGCCTTGCCTCTTCATTTAGATTTTTGATATCTTCATACCTTAAGTCTTTTCCGCTCTCTTAGTCTAGTATTTTCTTTTTATGCCATAACATGTATGGATGATGGCATTGTATTGTTTGTTATAGGCTAAGCTATATCATTCTTGTGTTGATGTTTTGATTTGCCCTTATTTCTATTATCTCTAGCATCACTAGATGATTTACTTCTTAGGAACTAATTTTGAGTGATCGCAATCGATTACAAGATGTAGGAATCGATTACCAAATGGCCTAATCAGTTTTGAAACCATCTTTGGTATCAAGTTAATCGATTACCAACTATTGCAATCGATTACAATGTTAGTTTCAGAGTTCAGATATTGCCCTGTATCCATTGCAATCGATTACCATCGAGCTGCAATCGATTACAAGACAATCTTTGAGATTCATAAATTACTCTGTTTCATTTGCAATCGATTACCAGATGATCTCTGATATTCAGAATTGGCTCTATCTTGTGTGCAATCGATTACAACAGCTGACAGTAAGTGTAAATCATATTCTGATACACAAGATAATCGATTACACCTTGTTGCAATCAATTATATCTGGTATAATGGTCATTTTTAAAGATCTCCAAGACTCATTCTTTGTCTAACTAACTCCGAATCTTTTTGACCCATGCCATATATTTGAACTCATATCATTCTGTGCAGAATAACAAGAACAAACAGTTACAATATCTTTTCATTCCTTCATTTGTCAAAATCCAAATCTTTGATTTTCTTTTCAAATTTGATATTGTTTTGATCACTCTCTTCTTTCTTCTGCACATTCTCAAATCTCTTAAGTTTCAGAAAACTCAATATTGCTTTTACTGCTATACCCATTTGAGATTGAACCCCTGAGCATATACAGCTATATCTCTCTCTTGTTCCTTCATGAACTGAGATGATTCACATTAAGTCTTGACTGCTAAATTTGCTCATATTGGAGTTTCTTGATCTGATCTCATATTTGCTATATCAGCACATCAAGGTGTTTTCGTTCTTTAATCTTTTCATTAATCTTGTTTGATTAGCATTGTGGGAATTTCGTTCCTAAATGTTGTGTTGAAATTAGATGGTATTTCTAATTTTGTGTGTAGTTTTGTGTTTAGAAATTAGATGGTGAATGGTGTTTTCACATTCAATCTTCTAAGTTCCTGTTTCAGGTTGTGAAATCAGGATTTGTTGTGAATTGTGTGTGCATGGTGTATGTAATCAAATTCATAGTGGAACCCCTTGGTGAAAGGGAGAACTAGATGTAGATCGGTGGTTGATCGAACCAGTATAAATCAACAGGCTCTATCTCTCTATCCCTTGATCTATTTCATTTTAGCATTTGATCTTCATCAAGATAATTTGTTCTAAATCATTTATATCTTAAGCTGAGGTTATTTTCTAGTTTATTCAATCAATATAACATTCTTTGAAAATGTTTTTATTGAAACCTCAAGAGTGGTGGTGAAAAATCCTTTTAAGGAGAAGAATCTATCACTTTACATTAAATCAATTCACCCCCCCCCCCCCCCCCTCCCCTCTTGATTGATTATCTGGTTGATCCTAACATTGGCAACTTGATCATCCTTCTTTGAAGCTTCCTAAATTGTTGTGGTGTTGGTAAGATCATATCTTTCTTCTTCTTGGTCTGTTTGTTCCTTTCTTATCTCCCATCAAGAAGTTCTCAAATGGGTATTGTTTAAGATTTTCAGGGTTAGATAAGATCTTGATGAAAACTTGTTTTGGTGTTGATCTAGGTTCCCTCTAGTTGGTTTCATAGCAGAGATTGAGTAAGGTCGTTCTTGGATCATCAAGTTCCCTCCATAGCTTCTTCTTCAAGGATTTGAATCACTTCCTAGGGTAACGGAAGCTCACCCCTTTTCTTTGTTTCAAGATGAGTTTGTGTTGTTTGGTTTAAATCTTGGGTTCTTTTGTTAAGGTTTATGGTTTAGAAACTTAAGAGTTGATTATTGACATGTTTATTGTGAAATTGGATGTTTAGGTAGTCATTAATAGGCTTAAAACTTAGTTTTTCGTGAAGAACTTGTGATGCAAGATCTGTTGTTTTAGCTAAGCTAAAACTTTTAGCTTGATCTAAATGTTTGGCTGAGGCAAAATTTTCTAACCAAGCTAAATTTCAAGAATAATTAGATCTGTATAAATTTAGTTGAAGCCACGATTTCTAACTTAAGCTATATTTTTGGCTAAGGCTAAATTTTCTAGCGTAAGCTAAATTAAGTTAAAATGTCTTATTTTACCCTAATCGCTTTCTCAAAGGTTCTATGATCAGTCCAAAGTATATATATATACATATACATATATATAGGGAGCGACTCGTATGAGAATTACGTTTTTATGTGAGAATGAGAACAAACATTCTCATCCATTGGATTAAATTAGACAGTAAGGATTAACGCAGTCTTTTAAAAATTAACATGCACCTACTTCATTTAATCTCTCTACATCCAAAATTAAAAATAAAAAAATAAAAGTCTCCTTCCCCTCTTTACTACACCTAAAATAAAAAAATAAAAAAATTGTTTCCCTCTCCCTTTCATAAACCTGTTTCATAGCGCCCTTAAACCCTATATCCTAAACCCTAAACCCTATACTTTAAATCCTACGTCCTAAACCTTAAACAAACAAACACATTTCACCTCTTGTGATAAGAGTGTTTTCTCAATACAAGAAAATTTTCTCCGTTCATCTTCATTTTTGTAAGTATGATGATTTCTTAATGTGTAATAACATTTGTTGTTTAATTTCTCATTTTTTCAATTCTTTATTTCTAGGAATATGAACATGGAGACAATTGCTGCAACAGAAAAATTAAATAATTCTGCAGACACAACGATATGGATTCCAGAATGTGACGAAGAACTCAAACTTATAATTGGAAAGGTATTTGATACCTTGATGGAAGGAGAAAACTTTTATTGAAAACTTCTTCCTAATTGTTTTTTTTCAAATCATCTTTCTTTCATTTTTGTCAAATCATGTTTTTTTCAATTTTTATCAAATCATGTTTCTTTCATTTTTTGTTAAATCACGCTTCTCACATTTCTATTTAATAATGTTTTGCAGGTCTGCTATTTGCTAGAAAGTATGATATGAAAATTTTATGTATGCATGAGTAACATCAAAAGGTTGAAATCTTATACAAGCGGCGTAAGGTTTAAGGAGAGTAAGATTTAGGTGTAAGGTTTAAGGCTACTATGAAATAGGTTTATGGGAGGGAGAGTGAACAGTGTTTTTTTTTATTTTAATTTTGGGGTGTAGTAAAGAGGGGAAGGAAATCTTTTTTTTTTTTTTAATTTTGGATGTAAAGAGATTAAATAAAGTAGGTGCATGTTAATTTTTAAAAGACTGCGTTAATTTTTACCGTCTAATTTAATCCAATGGATGAGAATGTTTGTTCTCATTCTCACATAAAAATGCAGTTCTCATACGAGTCGCGCCCCTATATATATATATATATAATTGTTTAATGTATTATAATGGAGAAGTACAGTTTTCTATTAATGTTGTGAAATTCATCATTCATGAGGATCGTTGGTGTAATTATTATGAGGATTCGTGGTGTTGAATGTTTCACCATGCTTATAGAACTTTTAGATGGGTTCGTTATGTGTGAAGATATATGAACGGTGAATCTATAACATGGTGAACTTGTGGTAGCAAAGTTTATGAATGTTTGCCAACCTAAAGTGTACTATGTGGTTGTTTATGCATACACATTTATACATCATGCCTAGATGGTAGTGCAAATGGGTAGGCACATAAGTTGAGAGTGTTAGGTGGGCTCTCAACCTAGTGCTAGGGGTTTTCATGGTGGCTAATGGGAATGGGCCTATAGAATAGACAAGTGAGCGAATCCCTATAGATATATGGTCATGCAAACCTTACAAAAGTAAGTCGATACCAACACTTGTCTATATTCAATAAAACCACAAATCTTCCACAAGGTAGCCCAAAGGACTCCCTGAATGGTCAGAGAGTGAGACCATGGTAGGGGATAGGGCCTATGGGGACCACCCAAAAGTTGTAGAAACCTCCATGAGTCGAGTCAGCATGGCATACATGATATAATTACAAATTGAAATTGAAATGTGAATTGTGACTAAAATGTGAATTGAGATTGAAATGTGAATTGAAACTAAAGTGTGAGTTGAGATTACCTTGTTGAATGAGGTTACATGACTTATGATCATTAATTTATTCAATTGTCTATTAAACTAAATCTATCCTTAGTATAAATCTTCATATAATTATGTTTATTTTATATAAATAAGCTTACCCTTGCGCTTTGTGTTTGTATTTGTGTTGTTTGACTGTGATGATCATGTGGTTGGCATGGGAGCAGATACTGATGCAATTGTAAGGTCTCAGGTATCTTATGAGTGAAGTGGATTTAGATGATATGGTCAGGACAAGATCCCACTTTTGTTGAGCTCTTATGTATATGTATATAGTAGGGGGATTAGCTTAAGAGATGTGTGTAATTGCTGATGTTGTTGTGGATGCCCTCTAATATAGGACCATTTTGGTATTGTATGAACTTATGTACCTATGTTTTATAAAGTTACTCTTAGAACCTTTATGTTATGATGATATATATTATGTGAAGGCTCATACACATTAACATGAGTGTGTTAAATAACTAAATATATGTGTGTGTGTGTGCATTTTCTTATGCAGATATAGAATAAAAAAATTAGTATGATATATAAGTAACGAAGTTGGGTCGTTACAATAGTGGTATCAGAGCAGGTCAATTCAAATCGGATTGTGTGTTTTATGCCTTTTATGTTTCCTATGTGAATTGTGTGGAGTTGCTTGACATTGTAGGAGAATGTTAGTTGTTCGTTATACCATAAATCCTAGTTATGCTATCGTGAAATATAGAGACTGACCATCTCCATGCTTTGTGCGACACGAGTAGGACTATGGCAAGCAAAAATTGAGATCAAGTGTAGTTTCCCTTGAACTTCATTTGTTGTATACTTGTCTTAGGAGAAATAAGCCTATTTTCTTATGTGAGAAAATGTACAGTTGTTTTCAACTTTTTAGTTCTTGTTTGGATGCTTAAATGTGTAAGTATAGGATATTTTAGTGGATAATCTTTTTATTGATGTTATGGTCATTAACTGAAGATGTTATTGTGCATAGTGTGGGTTTCTCTTAACTGAAATACACAAGAACACACTACACGGGGGAAGGGGGTTGAATAGTGGGTTAAAAAAAACTTTCTTTTAAACATTATTAGTTCACAAATTGCTTTCTTGATATATGTAAGTTCAAACCAGCAAATATATCCTTGTAAAGCAAAGTTTTAGAAATCTTTTCAAAAGAGCACAGCAAGTAAGATGAACATAGTAATAACAAGACAGCAAATGAACACTTGTTTTTATACTGGTTCACTCAACCTAAGCTACATCCAATTCTCCTTTAACAACTGTTAAAGGATTTCACTATAATCAACTGATTACAAAACAAGTATTCTCTATGCCACTACTAGCTACAAGTATTATAAACCACTTCTGGTTACAAGTACGAATCTCCTCCTAAGATTATACTTCCCAAGTATTCTTTTATCACTAAGCCACTCTTGGCTTTCTATACAATTATGTATAAGATTCACATAACTCTCAAAGAGAGGATATAAACAAATGTTGAATCTTTATGAGCTTGTAGAAGATGGTGTTCTCTTTTTCTCTCAGCTCATGTACAAGGCTTTTTCTCAGAGTGCTTTTGCTACTGTCTAGATTGATTTGAATTATTTTGTTCTAGTTCATTAGTTTTCTCGTTACATGGAAGCATCCTTATATAGTGAGCTTCATGAATTTGAACGTTGAAGAAGACTTCTTTCCGTTGTCTCACAATAGAGTGTTGAAGTAGCTTTGACTATGCTTGATGTGACAAGAGCAGGATTCTGTCTCTGTCACACTTAACTTTTTAGCATAAGGCGTGCATCTCGATATTGATTTGTCTTTTAGCTGTACCTACACACTTCACATAATTCAAGACATATAAGCAATACGAGGAATCGAAGAAAGTAATGTCAAAAAGTATCTTCCTTTCTTTTTGTTACAGCAGTGCCTTTATTTGTGTAGAGAATTAATTATAAAGCACGTATTCCTCAAGACATATGACAGACTTCAGTCTATTCCTACACAAACAACGTCTGGCTTAATAGACATAGTCTAGTCTAACTTACTATGGTCTGTTGATGCATAGACAGTGTTTGGCTTAACAGACATAGTCTGGTCTGACTTACTATGATCTAAAATGAAGAACATGGTCTGTTCTAGCCTTAGACATTGTCTAGCTTGGCTTCAAACATCGTCTGGATTAGCATCAGACATCATCTAGCTTAGCGTCAAACATCATCTGGCTTGCGAATTATGCGTTGTCTGACGAGTTCCATACATGGTCTGGTCCAGTGCATATACATAGTCTGGTCCAAGACTTGTATTGTCTGTCCCAAGACTTCACATAGTCTGTCTGAGACCGTCTGTATGGTCTAGTCTATAGACTTTTCATGATCCGTTAAGAGCTTATTCTAGTCTTTGTCTGTTCTCACTTTATTTCCTGAAATCACTTTGTCTGAAATCATTAGTTGATCAAATATTATCACATTTATTATTATCAAAACTTATCAAGGTATTAAGGATCAAACATCATCAAACATCTTGGTTCTAACATTAACCATTGTATTATATGAAAAGATCCTTTTCACTATTATGCATGTGTCTTTCCTTCTCATTAGGGCACGAGATACATATTAGTTTTCTCGATGTAAAGTATTAAATAGAAGTATCCTTTCTTCCCTGTACTTTATTTGAGGATATTTGATCTTCTAATTGACTAGAATGATGTTATGCTTGTATTTAGTATTTTGAGAACTCAAAACTACACCAATATTTATATAGATACTTTCAGTCATGCATACATCAATCCATAAATTTCTCAACTCAAAATACTAAATATAACTATTTTTTTGAATTTAAAAGTTGTTTATGAACAAACTCAAAATCTAAGGTTTACAATTTATTTACGTAAATAAATTAAGTCCGTTTTACAATTCATTCCAACTTTCCATAGGTCTCAATTAACACATATTTATCTTAGTATTTTATTTTTATTCCAAACACCATTTTTCTATTTATTTCTCAATATTGACAAAAAAAAAAATCCTGAACATAATTCATTTACAAATAGTAAAACACTTTCTTAAATTCCATTAAAATTCATGAATTCTATAAAAAGAAAACTTATCATAATATTTTTTCTCTATTTTTTTTTAGAGAAAATATATTTCCTCTAAAGATTTCTGAGTACAAAAACAAAACTGATTCATAAATATTATTTCCACCCAGAAAAATCCAAGAAAATTATGGAATAGTACTCATCTGGTTTCAAGGTTTCATTTGATCACTTCACAAAAATATCCCACTAAATTATATTAAAACATTAAAACAGAGAAAATGTTAGATGCAAGGTCATAAAGAAAATAAATTTGGTAAAAATATTATCATTACTCAATAAATTCTGAAATTTTTACCGTGCTTTCCAGAGATACAGAGATACACAGAAGTGGTCTCGGTCTCAAACCAACAACTATAAACAAACCACGAAAATATTATAGTATTAATCCAAACCAGCTGCAGCCACCATATCAAAATATCACGTATTGATTCAAGAAAAATGCAAATTATTCATTGTTTAAAGTTAGAGTTAGAATAGCTCCTCCATACCTCAAGTTGTGATCACAAAAGTTGCAAGGTAAGCCAAGAAATGTAGACACTCATTGTGTCAAGGAATTTCCTAATCAACCAAAACGAAAATCCAAACCATAGGATTGTAGATCTAGTAATTCTAGAAAGGAAAATGTTGATGAAATTGAGTTTTGAGTTTACTCACTCACTCAATGATTCAGAACCAAAAGAAGAAGAACAAGCTTAGAACACAACTTAGAACAACGCTTACGAGAACTATTTTCTTCTTTTTTTTCTCCTCTCTCACCTACACTCACGGCTTATCCTAAGCAATGAGACCCCTCTTTTCTCTCTTTTCTCCCTACTTCACTTTATTTCTATTTGAACAATTGCTAGCAAGTCATGTGCGGACTTCAAAAACATTTAAACAGCATGGAATTCAAAGCAATTAAAAAGTGACGGTTGAGTGAAGTTGTGTACAAGTTATTGCCTGTTTGGACATGATGTGTACGATTTTGAAACAATGGTGGGTTGAGTGTGCAGTTCATTTTTTCTGAACATGTAAAATAGGCCTAAAATGGGTCAGTTGTTTTTTTTTTTTCGTAATTTTGTCTAAAATGAGTTAAGGTAGCTTTCTCAAATAAAAGGCAAATTTAATTTTACAAAAATTAGTTAATCTCTAGTTAATTATTCTAGTTCATTATGTAATTTAAATTAATCATACATATTATTAACTTACTCGATATAAATTTACACAATTAAATTTTCACAGTGTAATTTTACACAATGTAGAAAAAATGTCTGCGAATCCCAATTTCTACTAAATTGGTTACACAATATAACATATTTATAATCGATATTTTAATTAATCACTTGAAAACATAATTCCATTGTAATTAATCTTACTATCAATTATATATATCACATATCAAAATAACACATAATTTATATAATTTGAGTTGTAATTTTTTCAGGGTGTTACAATCTGTCTCTAGATGTATAAGGATTACATGATTTTTGCAAACTTATATATGAATTGAAATTCATTAATGCATTGTTTTTTGTTTGCCTTGTTTATATGGTATATTTAAATAAGACATAAGTTGACCAAGTAGACTCATATACCCAATTATAATAATTTAAAATTATGGGTATAAGTGATTTGAGTTGGGTTAGATTAAGTGTAATTTAAGACTCAACTAAAAAAAATATATAGAATTGTATTAGGTTTACCATCTTTTGTTAAGAAACCAACCCAACAAAATAATTGGGGATACAAGTTTTAATATTAAAAGTTATAAGAAAAAAATAATTTGGCTAACTATGTTAATTAAATACTTGAATAAAGAAAGGAAATGTTGGTCAAAGGTGGAATGAGAAACATTTTATTTGAGAGAGAAAAATCCATCAATGAATAAAGAGAAATCACTTAATGGAATTTATTGAAGAAATAGGAATCGATATAGTAAATGCAATGTGAAAGGTGTCCGACAAAGGGGTGTAAAATAAGAAAAAATATTACAATTTTATTTTTAAAAAAAAGTTATTTGTTTAATTGGTTTGTGTGTATAAACCTTAAACAACTAATATAAAGAAATATATGGAGAATTTTTATATTTATTTATAATTTTATTATCATTTTTCACATTTTGTTAGGTTGACAAGCTAGTTAGCTAAGTGCTAACTCAATATTCTTTATTCATTTCATGGACCAACCAAATTCAATCCATTTATGTACAAGTATATTTACATCAAACCTATGTAGATTAAGTTGACCCATTTACTAAATTATAGAGCTGTAAAAATGGGTCTAGCTGGCCCTCCTTGACCCACATAGTTGGTGGGTCGATCCAACCTGGGTCACTCCTAAATGAGTTCTAAAAATGAGTCCAGAAGCTCACCGTGAGCTATTGAATTGAATGGGCTAGCCCACCAATCTACTTAAAGTTTTTATAAAAAATAGAAAACATTTTTTTATTAAAAAAAATAAAAATTGAACACATTATATTCTAGACTTAATTACACTTTTGGTTTCCAAAATTTAATTTTTCATGATTTTGATATCTCAAATTTTTTTTCATTACTTTTGGTTCCCCAAATTTATTGTTTTAACAATTTTGGTTCCTCTATTAAAATTATTGAGTTGATTGTTTATTTTGGACATTGACTATGCATTTAAAAAAACTAATGAAGGTACCAAAACTGCTAAAAAAATTTAACGAATGGACCAAAGCTGCTAAACAAAAAATTAGGGGACCAAAAGTAATGAAAAACAATTTGTTGGAACAAAATCGTGAGAAATTAAATTTGGTAAGACTAAAAGTGCAATTAAGTTTATATTTTAATTCTTAGGCATTTACTTCCTACACCCCCAATTTATATCCTACACCCCCAAAACACACTAACTTACAAGGTGCAAGAAGAATTATGGGAGTTGCATAAAGTAAAACTCCAATTCTTACTCTCATTTACGAGTTCATGGGTTAGTCTGGGCCACCACGGGTTGACTCGTGATGGGTCGAGTCCAATTTTGGAAATCACCAAAAAATTGTCGTTTTTTTTAGCCCGACCCAAACCCACGGTAGGCTGGGATGACTCGTGGGTTCGAGCTTGTTTTGGCAGCTTTACTAAATTATAATCATTTTATATTAGGGGTGTAAATAGTTTTAAAAACCGATCCGAACGTCAAACCGATCAAAACACTAGATCACTAGGTTGATGGTCGAACCAGTGAGTTACTAATTGAACCACATGACCCAATCTTTGTTAAAAGAAATGGAAATTTCATTCCTTGTCTTAAAAGAAACTAAAAAAATTACATCACAAGTTAATATAATTTTACTATAAAACTTATAGCAAATTACAACAACACTCCTAAGGTTTGCTTCAATTACGCATGCACCCGCTCCTATTTTTACCCCTACACAAAACCCCCTACCTTTTGGAATCTCATTACACTTGCACCCCCTTCACTTAAAAGTTAAAACGGAGTTAACTCTATTAACTTTTTATGTCATGTGACTAGCACATACTTTTTATAATATATTTTTTTTTCTAAAAAATGCCCTTTATATTTTTTTTAAAACATAAAGTTTGGTTACATCTTTTCTATTTCTAAAACATAAGGGTGCATGTATAATGTATTAAAAAGTTCAAGGGGTATGTGATGATTTTAAAAGTTAAGGGGTATATGTGTGATGCATTTAAAAAAACAAGAGCAAATTAATTTTGTAAAATCATCACATGTATCCTTGAACTTTTTAATACATTACATGCGCACCCCCTATGTTTTAGAAATAGAAAAGATGTAACCAAACATAATGTTTAAAAAAAGAAGATAAAGACATTTTTGAGAAAAAAAAATACATTATAAAAGTCATGCACTAGTCACATAACATAAAAAATTAACAAAGTTAACTCCATTTTTAGTGAAGGGGGTGCAAGTGTAATGGGATCCCAAAAGTTATGGGGTTTTGTGTAAGGGTAAAAATAAGAGGGGATGTATGCATGTGTAATTGAAGCAAACCTCAGGGAGTGTTGCTGTAATTTGCTCTAAAACTTATTAGTTTATTTTTTATAATTCTTTTGTATATGATATTACATATTTTGTTTTGTTTAATTAATTTTGAACCTCATGGATTTGAAATACACAAGAACACACTATAAGGGGAAGGGGAAGGGGGGGGGGGGGGGGTTGAATAGTGGGTTTAAAACTTTTTCGTAAATACTATAGGTTCACAAATTGCCTTCTTGGATATATGTTAGTTTAAATCAACAAATATATCCTTGCAAGGAAAACCTTAGAAATTCTTTTCAAAAGAGCACAGTGAGCAAAATAAATATATGTAATCACACGACAGCAAATGAGAGCTTGTTTTTATATTGGTTCACTCAACTTGAGCTACATCAAGTTCTCCTTTAACAACTGTTAAAGGGTTCCACTATAATCAACTGATTATAAAACAAGTATTCTTCACTGCCACTTTTGGCTACAAGTATTCTCTATGACACTCCTACTACAAGTATTCTAAACCACTTCTAATTACAAGTATGAATCTCCCTCTGGGGTTATACTTCCCAAGTATTCTTTTATCACTAAGCCACTCCTGGCTTTCTATACAAACATGTATTAGATTCAGATAACTCTCAAAGAGAGGATATAAACAAATGTTGAATCTATGTGAGCTTGTAGAGGATGGATATTCTTTTTCTCTCAACTCGTGTTCAAGACGTTGTCTCAGAATGCTTTCTCTCGTTGTCTAGATTGATTTTTGTTATTTTGTTTTCGTTCATTCATTAGTCTTCTTGTTTCATGGAGGCATCCTTATAAAATGAGCTTCATGAATTTGAACGTTGGAGAAGACTTGTTTCCGTTGTCTCACATAGTAGAGTGTTGAAGTAGCTTTGACTGTGCTTGATGTGATAGGAGCAAGTTTCTGTCTCTATTATAGTTTCTTTTAGCTAAAAGTGTGCATCCCAATGCTGATTGGTTCTTTTGGCTGTACCTACACACTTCACATAATACGAGACATACAAGCAATACGAGGAATCAAATAAAGTAAAATTAAATAGAGTCTCCCTTTCTTTGTGTTGCAGCAGTGCCTTTATTTGAGTAAAGAATTAATTATACAACACATATTCCTCAGCACATATGACAAATTATGTTATGTTCCTACACACAGACAAAGTTTAGCTTAACAGACATAGTCTGGTCTTGATTAAGTATGGTTTGTTCGTGCACAGACAACATCTGGCTTAACAAACACATTCTGAATTAAAAGACATGGTCTATTCTATATTCTAGCCTTAGACAGCGTCTAGCTCAGCTTCAGACATCATCTGGCTTAGCAACCACATTCTTAATTAAATGACATGGTCTGTTCTAGCCTTAGACGTCGTTTGGCTTACTGAATCAGCTTCAGACATTGTCTGGCTTGGCCTCAGACATCGTCTAGCCTTGAGACTTTGCATGATCTGTTAAGAGCTTATTTTAGTCTGTTTATAAGTAATTATAGTGCGTGACTTAATCATCATCAGTTATCAGACAGTTCAGATGAAAGTAAGAGTTAAAGAGATTATACCATTGTCTGTTCTTACTTTATTTCCTGAAATCACTTAGTTTAAAATCATTAGTTAATCAAATATTATCACATTTGTTATCATCAAAACCTATCAAGGTATTAGGGGTTAGGCATCATCAAATGTCTTGGTTCTAACAATCTCTCCCTTTTTTATGATGACAACACATGTTATAATTTTGATTTAACAGACAATGAATCACAGACATTTATGTATCAGAGTGTGAATTATTTCATGATAATTAAGTATGCGTAGTTATTAACATGATGAACTCCCCCTGAGTCTATCATGCAGATGCATATGACTGATTAAGGCATGAAATAATTAAAGCGGATTATAATAAACAATAAAGGAATTGAGTAAAAAACAATAGTGAACCATTCATTGTTTCATTAAAAGAATCTCAAGCATTGTCTGGTAATATTTTATACATCCAAAAATCTCTCCCCCTTTGTCATAAACAAAAAGGTGGAGGATGGAGTAGAAAATGCCATCACAGTCATGGTTTGGAAGGTGGGGTTGATTGTTGCAGCAGCCTGAGGAAGGTGGAGGAGGAGGTGTGTCTTCTTTGAATCTGGATAGAGAAGTGTTATCGTCTAGACTGAATGGTTTGTTGTCTCATGAGGGAACAGCAGACGCTTCAAGAGATAAGGCAATTATCTCTTCATCTGACCCGAACGAGATGATAACAAACTCAATGTGGTGGTAGGAAACCATTGTGCTAACATCTCAGGGATTATCACTGGAGAGGAAGATTGGTAGGAAGGAATGGTAGTGTCTGGTGGAGTTTGTGGGAATGTTGTAGGTACACCAGCCTAAGTTGTGTGATCAGACTGTGTCTCAGACTAAACAGTGGGTTCAGTCTGTTGGGTGATCGTCTATCCAGTAGGAGCAGACGTAGGTTGATCTTCTGTCTGAACAATGGATTCAGACAGTGGCTCTTGCATAGTATGTGCTTGGGCATCAGATTGTGCAGCAACTATTTGGCTTACTATAGTCTGTGTAAGTGACATAGACGATAGGGGTTCAACAGACAGTGTGTCTGTTGTGGCTTGTGTTTTGGGCTTAAATGACTCAAAACCAAACAAATGCCTAAGTTACAAAATGGTTTTTTTTTAAAAGTCACATGGTCTAGCTCATATTTTGAGCGCGAAACACATGGCATGCACATGCCTAACTTAAGTATCACACCAGACGATGTGTCCTTAGTTCTACTAGTGAATAGCAGATAGTGATAAAACATTAATTCACCCAGACCATCCCAATCTTTTCTCTCAAAAATATCAGTCTATCTTTAGTAAGGGGTTTTGTAAAAATATCAGCAAGCTGATCGTCTGTCTTGACAAATTCCAATTTAATGGTCCCCTTTTGAACATGGTCTCTTATGAAATGATGTTTTATTTTTATATGCTTGGCTCTAGAGTGCATGGTAGGATTTTTCCGAAAGAGATATAGCAGTAGTATTATCATAGAAGATAGGAATGTTACTCTCAAATATGTTGTAGTCTTCAAGGTTATTCTTGATCCACAATATCTAAGAGCAGCAACTTGCAGCTGAGATGTATTCTTGATCCACAATAATAAAATTAGAAGAGTAGTTTTTGCAGAACAATGTAGTATCTATCTTTCCTCTTGTAAAATTGTGTTCTATTAAAAATGAACTAAGTTTTTCATACCATGCTCTGGGAGCTTGTTTAGGACCATACGTGCTTTGTTTAGTTTAAATACATGGTTTGCAAAGATAGTACTTTCAAACCCAGGGGGTTGTTCTACATAAACTTCCTCTTTGATTACACCATTGAGGAATGCACATTTTACATCCATTTTATAGAGTCTCATATTTCTATGAGCAACAAATGAAAGTAAAATTCTAATTGCCTTATGTCTAGCTACTGGAGCGTATGTCTCCGTATAATCAATACCTTCCTGTTGTGAGTAACCTTTGGCCACTAATCTAGCCTTGTTCCTCACAACCTTACCATTCTCATCTAGTTTGTTTCTGAAGACCCACTTAGCACCAACAGCTTCCTTGTTGTCTAGCAGCTACACAAGTTTCCAGACATCATTCTTTTGAAATTGGTCCAACTCTTCTTGCATTGCTTGGACCCAGCTTTCATCTTCCATGGCATCATCAATGTGCTTGGGTTTTGTAACACCCCACCATTTATTTTATTCTATTTTATTTAAATTTTCTATATGTCATTATAAATAATTATTGTGAACATGTCTGTAACCAACTAAATAAATGGTAATTTGGGAATATGGTTATAGTTACTAAAAAGTGGGTTTATCCAATTAAAATGATAAAAGAAAAACTAGCATAGTGGGCCTTATGCTCATAGCCCAAAGGTGTACATTAAGTTGCCAATGTCTCCTCCAAAACCTAAAAACACTTCTCTTCTTTCTTTTCTTCTCTTAGCTGAAATGTGACGATAGTGAAAGAACTCTAGCAAGAACGGTTATTGCGTTGCGAGGTTTGCAAGAGGATCGTCACGTCATCTCCTTCCCTTGCTACATTTTCTACTTTTAAGGTAAGGGGGAGTGACTATATTCTTATTGATTGGAATGGCATTGGCCATGGGTAGAAAGGTTATCTAAAACTCCCAAAGTTGTTAGATTTGTATGTTTCCTCTATTTTGGATGAACTACGAAGGTCCTAGAATGCTTAGATTCTACCATTGAGTGACTACAATGTTATAGTGAGTTATTCCTTTCTTGTGTTCTTGGTGGTTTGGGAATGTTTGAGAGTTTCCTGATGAAGTTGTATGAATTTGTAATTGTAATGATTTGCTTTTACCATATGAGAGTCTTATAAGTGTTGGATAATATCCTTGATCCTTTTTTAGATTAATTATAGTGTGAGAAATCCTCTGGGAGGTTTTAGATTCTGCAGAAAAGTCATTTTTGGCATTCTGCAGAATATTAGTCTTGGGACAGTGACAGTGTCCGGCATGCATCGTATGGCACGCATCGTCCGGCACACATCGTCCGGCATGCATCGTTTGGCCTGGTTGACCGTTAATCGTATGGTCTAAGATGTGAATATGTAGTGTTCGAGTATGTGATATGAGGTTTCGTTGAATGTCACTAGGATAGGTGACCTAGCCTCTGAGTTGGCGAGGATGGGCCTAAGTGGCATTCTAATTGTGAGTGACCTAGCCTGTGAGAGGCAAGGATGGGCTCACTAGTGCATGATATTAGGTTCATTGGAATCATTGTTTTGTCTGAATGTGTTGAATAAGCATCATAACATTTGAGAGTTGTTGAATAGTCGTGAACCAAAAAGGTGGGGGTCATGACAAGTTTAGCTTGGACCTTAGGGGTTACCTGGTGTGGAATCTCTGTGAGCTCATGTTGATCCCATGAGTTGGAGTGTATGTGCAAAGCTAGATAGCCCTAACAGCCACATGCGGATCATTCTAGGTGTTGTAGTCTATGTCGAAAGCACTGACGTCGGTGACGCTTCTAGGTAGACTGCACTCCTAGACTATTCTCCCGAGCTAGATATGGTACCACATGACATATGAGATAGAGTCTAAGAGGCATTACATTACATGCACATTATGGTACTATGAAGGAATTGTATTATTGTTATGTGATCTACATGGGTGTATCTTAAAAATAAGCAATTCTTGTTTCCTATTTATATTGTATCTTTTTTTTTATGCAAGAATGATTCTCACTCCCTTTCTTTGTGCAATCCTTGTTGTGTGTGTTTGGGCTGATTACCATTTGCAAGTGAGGATCGTCCAAGCATCGAATAGGATGTTGAAGGAGAGGCTTAGCCTATCTAGCTTAGTTTACATTTTTTTGGGACTTGTGCTCTGATAGTTGTGACATCGGGGCAGGGTTACTTATTTACACCTAGTTCTTCTTGTTAGATGTCATACTGTTGTGTGGCACATTTGGATGTCAAATGTTTTGAATTTACATTGTGTACTTATAAGCATGGATTATTTTGAGGATTTGAGAATGTGAACCTTTTACTCATGAAAATTTCATGGAAAGTCTATATTCCCTCATATAATGTTTCATTATTTTTGCACTTTATTTTAAGACTTAACTTTTGGGGTAAAGGGTGTCACAGGTTCTATCTCAGACAATAGAGCTGTTTGTTGGAAGGATGATCTTGTTTTCACTAGAGCTTGTACTTCTTCAATGATTTGAGACCGAGGATGGTTTTTGATCATCATTCTGTTACTACTATGTGGTTCTCTGACTTCTTCTTCATCATCTGAGATGGTCTGATAGTGAATAGACGATGTTGTGCCAGAAGCAGAAGATGGTGCATCAAACGATGTTCTGGTCTTTGTTATTGCATCTTCTAGTCTGATATCTACAAATAAGTCTTGTAACTCTGATAGTTTCCTATCAAGTTGAATGTCATTAAACCTCACATGAATGGCTTCTTCAACATTTTTGGTTCTAGAGTTAAGCATTCTATATGCCTTAGATGTTTCAGAATATCCAAGTAAGACACCTGTATCACACTTCAAATCAAACTTACCCAAATTGTCTTTTGTGTTAAGAATGAAAGATTGACATCCAAAGGGATGGAAGTATGATATGTTGGGTTTCTTTCCTTTCCACAGTTCATATGGAGTCTTTTTAATAATAGGCCTAAAATAAATTTTGTTTTGCAAATAACAGGAAGTATTTACAACTTTTGCCCAGAAGTGCTTAGGAGTCAAGTTATCATTCAACATGGTTCTGGCCATTTCATGTAATGACCTATTCTTCCTCTCAACAACACAATTTTGCTATGGTGTTCTAGGTGTTGAGAAGTTGTGAAGAATTCCATTCTCTTCACTGAACCTCTGAAAACTTTAGTTTTCGAACTCTCCTCCATGGTCACTTCTGATAGAAGTTATACATACTTCTTTTTCATTTTGAACACATTTGCAGAAATTATAGAATTCCTTAAAAGCCTCATCCTTGTGAGTAAACATGATACATTTTGATCCTTTAGTTCACCAAGATTGATCTTATAAAGATTGTCTTTTCTCTTTGCAGAGAAGAGATGTGAACCTTTAGAGTCTCTAACCATGCATGATTCCTTGTTGAAGGAAACATCATATCCACTGTCGCAAAATTGACTTATGCTCAGTAAATTGTGTTTTAGCCCTTCAACAAATAGCACATTCTCAATAAAGAGACTAGGAGGAATACCTATCTTACTAGTACCCCTGATTCTCCCTTTTTGATTACCTCTGAAAGTGAATGTACCACCATGCATTGGTGTTAGGTTTAGGAACATAGACCTTACGCTCGTCATATGATGTGAGCAGCCACTGTCCAGGTACCATGATTGGTGTTTCTTTCTTGCCATCATGGACATCTGCAATAGGAATTATTTTGGTTTTAGGTACCCATATTCTTTTGGGTCTTTTGGTGTTAGTCTTGGAAGCAGATGATTTGCTCCTTGTAGGCAAATTCTTGCTTTTGGACTTTACATGTCCATTTTTAGAATGAGATCTTCTGGAAGAAGCTTTCTTTTCGGTTGCTTCTTTCTTTCCTGTGAATCCAAGGCCATATTTGTCATTTGAATGTCTGTTGTATGAAAGAATTTTCTTTAAATTTTCAAACCCACTGAAAAATTTGCTTAGAGTACTCTTAAGAGATGCAACTTCTTTATGTAATTGAGCAATTTTAGCTTCCTCTTTGCTCAAGGCTCTTACCTTGTTTAATTCATCAGTTTCCTTAATCAATTCATTCAATTGCCTTCTATGTTGTTCCTTTTCTATCCAGAGTTCACTTTTGCTCTTAATTAAGCATTGGTGATCAACGATTAGTTTTTGAAAATCATCTGTTCGAGCATTACTGGCTATGATTAATGTAGAGCATTTATCAGATAGCTCAGTGAAAGAAGACCCAAGTTTTTCATGCTCTTTTGAAAGTTTTCTTAATTTCTTTTTCATAGATAAATAGGCTTTTGAAAGAATAGATGAATTAGAGAGAATTTCTTGATAAGCTTCTTGAAGAGAAATAAGATCATTGAGGTCTACATCTTATTCTTCATCATCTGAAGCCTCAAAGGCAGACATAGAGTGGGTGTTGTCTGGTGTATTCTCATCATCAAACGCAGACGATGTGGAGGTTGCGTCTGCCATCAGACAGAGATTAACTTCTTTATCTGATGCTTCAGAGTTTTCTTCATCTGTTGAGTCATCTAAATCTTCCCATGTGGACATCAATCCTTTCTTTTTCTTGGGAAATCTTCTGTTGACTTTTTCTTTTCCCTTGATGAGCTTAGGACATTCTGACTTGAAGTGTCCAGGCTTCTTACACTCGTAGCAGACAATAGGACTCTTCTCTTTCTTTTCATGGTCTGTTGAGTATTTCTTGTTCTAGTTCTTCCATCTTGAGCCACCTTTCTTTTTCCACATCTTGTGGATTTTTCTTGAGATGAAGGATAGCTCATCACCATCTTTTGACCCTTTTTCACTTGAGGAAGTGGACTCTGCTTCTGACTCTTTTGACTTTAGAGCTTTGGTGGTGTGTCTTTTGGATGGTCTAGAGGACTGACTTTTTTATGAAGATGATTCTTTAGGTGTTGTCTGATTTGGCTTGTAAGCTTTCAGAGCCAGAGACTTGCCCTTTTTCAGTTTGGCATCTCCTTGTAGTTCTTGCTCATGCAGCATTAGAATTCTCACTAGCTCTTCGAGAAGCATAGAGTCTAGATCTTTGGAAGCTCTAATGGCTGTGACCTGAGGTCTCCATTGTCTAGGCAAGCTGCAAAGAATTTTGTCAATATGCTCGAAATTTTCGAAACTTTTACCAAGATTTCAAAGCTCATTTAAAATAGTTTGGAATCTAGACAACATATTAGCTATGGTTTCATCTTCTTCCATAGCAAAGAGTTCATATTCTTTGGTAAGAACACTTACCTTGTTCCTTTTTACCTGTGAGGACCCTTTATAGGTTATTATGAATGTGTCTCATATGTCTTTGGCAGATTTGAACTGGCTTATCTTCCTGTGCTCAGTTTCTGAGATGCATGCGTGTATTGCATTTCTTGCTTTGGAGTTGAGGACAAATCTAATCTTCTGTGCCTCAGTCCATTGTTCTTTTGAAATCTCAACTTTATTATCATCAATTGGAATATAATCTCCATTTTCTACGACATCCAGCATGTTTATATGACTTGATTCAAAGTATGTCTCCAATATGAGTAGTTTTCACCCTTGAAGATTGGAGGTTTGTATAGACCCTTCTCCATCCTTGTGTAGGATCTTTAGCTCTGTATCTGTGAAGATAGTTATCAGAGACCGAGCTCTAATACCAACTGAAATACATAAGAACACACTAGAATGGGGGGAGGGGGGGTTGAATAGTGGGTTTAAAACTTTTTTGTAAATACTATTAGTTCAAAAATTGCCTTCTTGGATATATGTTATTTTAAATCAGCAAATATATCCTTGCAAGGAAAAGCTTAGAAAGTCTTTTCAAAAGAGCACAGTGAACAAGATAAATATATGTAATCACAAGACAGCAGATGAGAGCTTGTTTTTATACTAGTTTACTAACCTGAGCTACGTCCAGTTCTCCTTTAACAACTGTTAAAGGGTTCCACTATAATCAACTGATTACAAAACAAGTATTCTTCACTACCACTTCTGGCTACAAGTATTCTAAACCACTTCTGGTTACAAATATAAATCTCCCCTTGAGATTATACTTCCCAAGTATTCTTTTATCACTAAGCCACTCCTGGCTTTCTATACAAATATGTATTAGATTTAGATAACTCTCAAAGAGAGGATATAAACAAATGTTGAATCTATGTGAGCTTGTAAAGGATGGATATTCTTTTTCTCTCAACTCATGTTCAAGACTTTGTCTCAGAATGCTTTCTCTCACTGTCTAGATTGATTTTTGTTATTTCATTTTCATTCATTCATTAGTCTTCTTGTTTCATGGAGGCATCCTTATAAAGTGAGCTTCATGAATTTGAACGTTGGAGAAGACTTATTTCCATTGTCTCACACAGTAGAGTGTTGAAGTAGCTTTGACTGTGCTTGATGTGACAAGAGCAAGTTTTTGTCTCTGTTACAATTGTCTTTTAGCTAAAAGTGTGCATCCCAATGCTGATTGGTTCTTTTGGCTGTACCTACACACTTCACATAATACGAGACATACAAACAATACGAGGAATCAAATAAAGTAACATTAAAGAGAGTCTCCCTTTCTTTTTGTTACAGCAATGCCTTTATTTGAGTAAAGAATTAATTATACAACACATATTCCTCAGCACATATGATAGATTATGTTTTGTTCCTGCACAGACAATGTTTGGCTTAACGGACATAGTCTGGTTTTGATTAAGTATGGTCTGTTCGTGCATATACAGACATCTGACTTAACAAACACATTCTGAATTAAAAGACACGAACTGTTCTAGCTTTAGACAGCGTCTAGCTCAGCTTCAGACATCGTCTGGCTTACTAACTCAGCTTCAGACATTGTCTGGCTTAGCATCAAACATCGTCTAGCTTAGCTTCGGACATCGTCCGGTCTTGCATCAGACATTGTCTAGCTTGGCCTCAAACATCGTCTCCTTGCATCAAACATCGTCTGGCCTTGAGACTTTGCATAATCCGTTAAAAGCTTATTTTAATCTATTTATAAGTAATTATAATGCGTGACTTAATCATCATCAGTTATCAGACAATTCAGACAAAAGTAAGAGTTAGAGAGATTATACCATTGTTTGTTCTTACTTTATTTCCTGAAATCACTTAATCTAAAATCATTAGTTGATCAAATATTATCACATTTGTTATCATCAAATCCTATCAAAGTATTAGGAGTTAGGCATTATCAAATGTCTTGGTTCTAACAGGATTAATATAATTGAGATAATAAATTTTATTTTTGGGTCAAAGAGACATGTTAACATAAATAAAGTATTAGAAAGTATAAAAAGTTGTCTTTAAAATGTGTAGATAATAGAACCATTGTTTTACATGAAATAATATATATATATATATATATATATATATATATATATATATATATATATATTTCACATTAGAATACCAAGTGATTCACCTAGCTCAGTGGTGGTTAACTATCCAACTCTCTACTAATAGGTTCATAGACTGACCATCAATTCATGGTCAGATTGGCCAAGTCGGTTTGATTTTTTAAACACTTGTAAGTGGCAATTATTAAATTGGGTCCAATTTAAGACTCAACCCTATAAAACATAGTTGGGTTGGGTTAGGTTTGCTATCACATGTTATTAATTATAGGGGTAGAAGTTTAAATATTAAAAATTGTAAAGAAAAAATTAATTTGGTTTACTGTGTTAATTAAATCGAAGAGAGAGATGCTTGAATAGAGAAGGGAAATTGAACAAATTTATTTCAAAGAGATAAATCTATTAATTAAAGAAGAAGGAGAAATTGAAGAGTGGACCTTACTGCAACAAGACGAATCAGTGCAGTGGAGGGTGTACCGACAAAGGGGTAGACACAAGAAAAAATATTTACAATTTAAAATTTCATTTAAAATAAAATAAATTATCTATTTCATGGTTGGTGTGTATTAACCTTAAATCACAAATGTAAAGAAACATATGAAATATTATTATTTTTAATTTAACATTATTCAAAGTTTGTTAGGCTCGTAGGCTACTTTGTCAACTCAAGGACTAGTTTATACCGATCTATGATGATTATGTCTCATATATCCAATTATTATCATTTTATATTAGGTGTGTAAGTGGCTTGAGTTAGGTTGAATTTGATATAATTCAATACTCAATCCAAAGAACATAGTTTAGTGTTGTTAGGTTTGCTATCTTTTTGTTAAAAAAAAATTGGGGGTAAAAGTTTTAATATTAAGAATTATAAGGAAACAATTATTTTGTTCAGTGTGTTAATTAAACTAGAGAGAAAGATGGTTCAACAGGGAAAGGAAATGTTGATCCAAGTTGAAAAGAGAAGAAATCGAACAATATTTTTCATAGAGATACATCTATACATGAAGAAAGAAAACTTGGTGAGTGAACTTCATTGCACAGAGAGAAATTGATGTAATAAATGCATTGGACTGGGTCTATCCACAAAGGGGTAGAACAAAAAAGAAATATAATTTAGAATACAAAATTATCTTTTTCATTGGTTGGTGTGTACAAACAATAAACCGCAAATGTAAAAAAACATATGGAATATTATTATTTTCATTTTTTTTTATTTAAAAAAAATTTCATTGTATTAGACTCTTAGGCTAGTTTGCAAATCAATGACCAGCTCAAACCGATCCATGTTGGTTTATTGTGGTTCCCTATATAACCAAGTTTGTGTAGAACACCTTTATCCCCATTAATAAATGGTATTCCTCATGTCTTAGGAATTCTATTTAATCTACATATACATATTGACATGCCTGTGGGTAGGACAACATAATGGTTTTCCATATTATATATATGTTTTATCCTTTCTAGATTGTTATGAAATAGATTTCAAATTGTTGTAGTATAGAAGTAGGACGGCATAATGGTTCTCCATATCTCAGTGTTCTAATGACTGATTTCGCACCATTCATGTGTGGTATGTTGTCTCATTTGTCAATTTATATAGTATAAATAAGATAAACAATGGAGGTTGTTATCATTAAACATATTTTGTTCACTTCGTATGGTTTTTATATAAAGACATTCTTATTTCACTTAAGAATGTATTATTTTAAGGGTGTGTTTTGTCCGTCTTATTTTTAACTTATAAATTACTTTTAATTTAAAGTTAGAAAATGAGCTTTAAAAATTAAGTTAAAGTTGTTTGGATATTTTTTGTTTATCTCTTTTCAAAAGTTAATTTTAAGTTAAATTTTTTTTGGATATTTTTCTATTATGTTATGCTACCTAACAATAATCACACATGATGGATCATTGCCCAATTTTTTATTTAGAAAATTATATTTTAATATATTATTCATTATTTTAAAATTTATATTATTAATTATTTTTCTTTGTTTAAATAAGAACATTTGTTATTTCAATCCTATATTATTAGTTTTTAATTATTTTATTTTAATAATTTTAACAGTAACGTAACGTTTGATAATGTTTTAAATAGTTGATTAATAATTTTAGTAATTAGAATATTATTTTTTATTTTATTAATGTTGAAAATATTTTTCTTTATAATGAAATAGGTTGATAAAACTATAAAAGGAAAATTTATTGAATAATCGGAATAATTGACATTACTCGATGATAAAAAAAATATACCAAAATTTGTTATATATATATATATATATGTGTGTGTGTGTATGTTATAATTTGACTTTAATGAAATTCGAATAAAGATAATGAAAATAAGCTCTAGACAAGTAGCTCTAAGTAGTTAATTATAAAGTTCTTTATTTCTAATTTTTCTTCATTAAAAAATATAACTTTTATTTTAAAGAGTTTTTACTAATTGGTGTATGACTCAGCTTTTACTTATAAGTAACTTTTAAGTTAAAAAAAAATCAAACCAAACACACCCTAAGCCTCTATCAATATGACCATAATGTTGCGTGAATGCATGGATTTCTACACTAGTTAATATTATATTAAAATCTTGAAGTAACATTATTAAAGGTATCAGTTAATTCTGTAAAATAAAATAAAATACAGTGTATTAGTGAATAGAAGTAACTAATGTTACATTTAAAAGCTAAGTGCAACCATTATTTTGGACAATATTTTTCCCTATGCAATAATTAGTTTAAGATATTACATGTGTTCCAAAATACATGAAGTTTTAAAGAGAAAAAAAAATTGTTTCAAAATATATGTCGTTTTAGAAAACCAATATGTTGCATTAAATACTTTATTCCGAGGATATCCTTAATTAATACTTATTGAGATTAGTGTATGATAAAAATATAAGAGTAGTTAATTGGAGATATAAGTAGTATATTAGTAAGTTACATAATATTTTATAGGAAATTTAACACGAATTCTTTAATATTTGTATCAAAACCTTAAACATAGTATATTTGGGAATGGAACAAGTATTTCAATTCTTTGTTAAATTAATTATTATGTATTTAAAATTTTAGTAGGGTAGTTCCGAGAGAAGCATTAAATACTACCAAATTAAACTGAGACCGGCAAAATAAGCGAACATGTTCTCATTTCATTTAACTTGAAGCGCACATAATACTAGCAATTATTTTCATAATATTGCTTGATACAATTAGGGTCAAAGTCAGAACGAGGATTGAAACAATTCATTTTGGATTGTATTGTAATTTAAATCGAGATTCCCTGCTTCTCACTCATCACTGTTCTGTTTCTGCCTTCTTCCCAAATCAGAACAAAATTTTATACTAATAATTAAGAATCACGTTCCACGTACGTCTCCTCACTTAATTTCGCACATATGAATACAAAAAGCACAAAGAAAAATGTATAACCATGCAACTAAACACAACATTAATTAGTTTTGATTTTTGAGTAACCCACACGCTTCATATCGGGGATTCACATAGAGATAATGCAAATGCAGTTATCAAAAGTCCTAATTAATCACTCTGTATATCAACCACACCAAAAAAACCAAAACAAAACTAAACCATAGGGAGCACTAATTATATGTAGCTGTATTCCATCAGCTAATTAAGCTAAAAAAAAAAAACCCATAAGAATTGAAAGAATGTTACTCATACACTATAATGAGAAACAAAACGTGACTTATTGATCTATCTATTTGATGAGTGTGTTTACTCTAGTTTTCCAGCATTTCTTTTGCCATGATCTTGCTCCTTTTTTTCTTTCGACGTTGCGAGATCAGTCGCATTCTGCTGAGTGACCCGTGCTCTATATATCAACCATGTCATCATATAAAATTATAAAAACAAATTAAATAATAAACCCTGAAATAATATTTGCAATTAATTCAATGAATACAATAACATGAATAAAGATTCATGATAATCCGTATGTTACTTGACACCTCGAGAGAAAGAAAAAGAAAAGATAAGGGTGTTGGAAAATCAGAAATCGAATAACAAATGATAAAGAAAAAGAAACAAGAGGCAATAGTTAGCATTATATATACAAACTATATATTCACACACCTGTGTTGTTGACGAGTGACTTCGGTTTGATTTTTGGATTCCCTGCGGTGGTTCCTGTAGAGCCACGCGCGGTATTGATTCATGATACCATATTTAGCCGCGATTTGCATGCATCGTTGCTCGAAGGTTTTTGGGTTTAACCTCGCGAGTGCCACCTCCTTCTTTAGCTCCTTTATCTTATTCTGATATTCCCTAGAGGCTTCAGCTTCCGCTTTCTCTGTCTCTTTCCCTTTCCCTTTCTCACTTTCTGACGCTGACGCTGACCCATTCATTCTTCTTGGATCCTTTCACGCGCCACCCTGAAATAATTCTCCTTCACTTTTCTTTGTTCGTAATTATGGCGGCAGTTATTTCAATTTCCTCACTCTAACGGTTATATAACCGTTTTCATTCTCTATGCAGTACTGTTGCAGCTGTCAACTCAAATTAACTAACTAACATTAACATCCATTGCTGCATGTATGTATGGGCATGTGGGTTTCTCAATTTCCTACTTATATTAAATACTCCTCGTTATTGTTTTATGCAACTCCTATCACCTGTTTTTTTTTTGTTTGAAAAGAATGCAACTCCTATCTCCTCGTTAAACAAAACTCCATGTGTTTTTTTTAGATTATACACACGCTTTAGGGAGGAAAAAAATTGTTTCATTTTACAAATTCAGTGTACATTAAATATTTTTTTTCGGTTATCCTTAATCAATATTTATTAGGAGTAGTGTGTAATAAGAGTAAAATAGTAATTAATTTGAGGGATAAATGGTATACTAAGAAGTTTACCTAATGTTTTTGTTTTAAATTAAACAAATAAACAATAATCTCTGTGTTCCTATTTATAAGAAAAAAAAAATGGGATTTGACGTTTATTAAGAAAAGTAACTATCTTCGTGTCATTTTCAAAGAAAAAGGAAATATTTTTCCTAAATTACTATTTATCGGAACTTAGTATCAAACATAATTAGCTTTTCTCTTAGTTGAAGAGTATTTTGAGAATTACCCATTAAATAAAGCATAAGTGACTAACTTTTGCTTATATTTGGAAAAAAAAAAGTGAGGTTTTTATTACTTATAATAAGAAATAGAGAAAATAATCTTTAATTTGTGTCAAAACTGTAAATATCATATAATACGAAATGGAGGGAGCACCGAAATTAATTTTTTTTTGTCTTGGATTAGTCACATGAGTCTCTTTCAACCTATTAGGTAAGTACTATCTACGTTCCTATTTATAAGACTCAATTACTAAGGCATAGTAGAATTCCTGTGAAACATTTATTTTTTCTTTCAATTAGTCACCCTTATTAATTAAATGTTTTAGTATTTGTGCTTTTATTAATTCTGGTACCTAATATTAAGGATTATTAATAAATGTATACTTGATACAATAATAAAATATTCATTAAAAGTAACTAAATTAATTACTCTTCTTGATTAATATAATTATGTACAAATATCTTATAAAAATGACCTGAGAGTACTTAATTAAGGACATTCTAGTCTAAAATTAATTAATGCAAGTAGCATAATGGATTGAATCTAAACAAGCACAACTTCAAAGTTGGATCTAATATAAAGGAGCGGAGTAATAAATCATTTCCCCACACGTGTGAACCTAACCGAACTATTCAAGTACCTTTATTACAACAAAAATAAAAAATATTTTAATTGACTTTAAATTTTGTAACTTCAATAAAAGTGTCGTAAATTGAAATTTTAGTCTCCCTAATTTTTTAAATCAATGATTTTGGTCTCTTGATTTTTAATTCTAACATTTGGTTCTTTCAGTTTTAAAAATTAATATTTTTGGTCCTTCTGATTGATTATTAAATAATAATAATGATTAATAGAGTTATTAAATTAATTATAAGTTAATTTTAAAAATTATTACTTATTAAAAAAGATTAAAACTAATTTTTTTTTAAATAATGATTGATAATTAATGATTTTTTTAATATTAAAAATGTTTTTTTTATTATTTTTTCTTCATGTTAAAGATGATTAAAGTTTTTAATAATTTTTAATTAACTTAATAACTCTATTAATCACAATTATTAGTTAATAATTGATAAGGAATTCAAATTGTCAATTTTTAAAATTAAAGGGACCAAATATTACAATTAAAAATTAGGGAGTCAAAAATCATGGATTTGAGAAATTAGGGGACCAAAATTTAGCAATTTAGCATTTTTTATTATTAGATAAATAGAACTAACATAGTTAAGACATGCTTTAAAAGTTCAACGAGTATTTAATTTAATTTTAGCCAATTATAGTAGTACATGATGCTTTATCAAATTACATATTTCACTATTTTTTCTAACATATTTTTAAGTTTGAAATCATTACACTAATACTCTTATATGTTCCAAATGTTGTGTCTTTGAGGTTATTACAAAAGATGTTACTTTCCGTTACATTTCATTTTAGTTGCAAAATTGATACTTTAAATATGTTTTTGGCTATGGCACAAAATTAAATTTGGTTTAATTTCTTTTATTACAATTAATTTCGTGTCCCTTCCTTCAGCCTGCTTACCTCTCCTGACTACTATATATAAAGCTCATTGACTAATTGTTTAGATACACTTGAGAAGAACATTTTCTCTTCATTTTCGTTCTCTCCTCTTCTTAGGGTCTTGTTTATTGCTAGTTCTATAATCTTAGAGCATTATGTAAGAAGTACCTATTGAATTCTAGGAAACTTGACAAACCAACTCCAAAAATATACATTAAGAAAATTGATCCATAAAATTAAATGGCATCAAGAAGATTATGATAGCAAAATATATGTGTTATAATCTATTATGTCCAAATAGCCAACAATATTTTAAAGGCTTAATTGCAGTTTTGGTCCCTCTACTTTCCCAAATCCACAATTTTGGTCCTCTAGATTAAAATTCGCAATTTTGATCTCCTTACTTTCGAAATCAAACACTTTTGGTCCTCTGTTAATTTTGAGGCGTTAACCATTATCTTTAACGTTGACTTTTTTTTAATTAATAATTATTTAAATAAATTAATTAGTTAATTTTTTTTATTAATGACATAATTATCCTTTTTTATTCCTAATTTAGCCTTTGATTTAATTAATTAATTTAAATAAAAAAATTTTAAGAATTTTGGCAAAGCTAGGATTTGAACCTTACTCTTTTCAATTTTTAAATATTAGAAAAACCACTAAACCAATTATCTAATTAATAATTATCATGAAACATTTATATATATAAATCTTTCACATAAATTTTATTTATTATCATATATTTATTTATTGTTTACAAGAATTTAGTAATTTGAATAAAATAAAATAAAGGGAGTGATTTATAAAATAAAAAGTGAAATATATATAAAAAAATTTACAACTAATAATAGGAGATGTTAAAAAATAAATGAAGAATAATTTAAATGACTTCGGTGTCTCTCTCGACGTCTCTCTCTGTCATAGTTTTAAAATTCGAACAAATGATCACTAGTTGACTCACATGACCAGACCTATATTGAAAAAAATTAAAAATATTTATTATATACAAATTTAAATTTATAAAATTTTATTTAATTAATTTTTAATATTATTAAAAATTATTTAATTTATTCTTCTTTATATTTTAACATCTCCTATTATTAGTTGTAATTTTTTTTTATATATATTTCACTTTTTTAATTTTACTTCTATTCAAAATACCAAATTCTTGTTGAGAACACAAGAAATAATAAATAAATATATGATAATAAAAAAAATTATGTAAAATATTTATAGATATAAATGTTTCATAATAATTATTAATTAGATCATTGATTTAGTGGTTATTCTAACATTTAAAGACTAAAGAGAGCTAGGTTCAAATCCTATTTTTGTCAAAATTCACTTAATTTTTTTTTATTTAAATTAACTAATTAAATCAAAGGGTAAATTAGGAATAAAAAAGGTAATTATGTCATTAGTAAAAAAATTAACTAATTAATTTTATTTAAATAATTATTAATTATAATAAAAAAGTCAACATTAAAGATAATGGTCAAAGTCTCAAAATTAACGGAAGGACCAAAATTGTGAATTTTAAACTAAGGGGACCAAAATTGCAATTAAGCCTATTTTAACTAAGGAATTGATCCTATCATTGCTAATTAGAACGAAATGATTCACATTAGAAGATTTGGACTATCCTCTCATGTTGATTATTATTAAATTTTGAGAATGAAGATAACAAGTAATTACTTGTGTTGTTGTGAGTGTTTATCAAAATATGCAAATATAACATTATTTTTCAAATTATGTGTCAGTTCTTTTGCAAGATGCAATCTTTATAATTATGTAATGATTATTGAGTTTATGTATCTTGTTTAATATGTTCATGTCATGTCATTGTATGTTACATAAACTTTGGTTTTAAAGACTATTATTTTATGCTACCATGAGAAAAAAAAAATGCTTGGCGGTAACTATATGATAATTCATAAATGGTATTTCATTTATAAATTTGTAAATTGAATTCTTATTGAGATTCTCATTGTTATGTTGCATCATATTTTGAAATTAGAAAAATAAATGCATTGAATCTCTCTATTTTGTATACATATATGATCATTTCTATTGATGTTTTATCATAATGTATTGACATAATTGAAATACACAAGAACAACACACTAGAAGGGAGGGGTGGGGGAGGGGGTTGAATAGTGGGTTTAAAACTTTTCGCAAATACTGTTAGTTCACAAATTTCCCTCTTGGATATATGTTATTTTAAAACAGCAAATATATCCTTGCAAGGCAAAGCTTAGAATTTTTTTTTAAAAGAGCACAGTGAGCAAGATAGGTATTTGTAAACACAAGACAACAGATAAGAACTTGTTTTTATAATGGTTCACTCAACCTGAGCTATGCCCAGTTCACCTTTAACAACTATTAAAGGGTTCCACTATAATCAGCTGATTACAAAACAAGTATTCTTCATTGCCACTTCTGGCTACAAGTATTCTCTATGCCACTACTAGCTACAAGTATTCTAAACCACTTCTGGTTACAAGTATGAATCTCCCCCTGAGATTATACTTCCCAAGTATTCTTTTATCACTAAGCCACTTCTGGCTTTCTATACAAAAATGTATAAGATTTAGATAACTTTCAAGGAGAGGATATAATCAAATGTTGAATCTGCGTGAGCTTGTAGAGGATGGGTGTTCTATTTCTCTCAGCTCGTGTTCAAGACTTGCTCTCATAATGCTTTCTTTTGCTGTCTAGATTTATTTCGTTATCCGGTTCACATTCAATCGTTCATCTCTTTCTAGCACCTCTTTTTTTTTCTCGTTTCATAGAGGCTTCCTTATAAAGTGAGCTTCATGAATTTGAACATTGGAGAAGACTTTTTTCCGTTGTCTCACACAGTAGAGTGTTAAAGTAGCTTTAACTATCTTTGATGTGACAAGAGCAGGTCTCTGTCTCTATTGCAGTTTGTCTATTAGTTAAAAGTGTGCATCCTAATATTGATTGGTTCTTTTGGCTGTATGATGGACTATTTTGGCAAGCGTACCAAATATCGCACAAGTAGTTTAAAAGGGAAGATCCCAGTATCGAATCCACAAGGAATTGTCCGTATTTGACTATCAGTAAAGTAATCAATTCCTAAACATATAAGATATATTCTCCATTCACATTAATAGTTTAGATTAACTTCGATCTAAAAGTGCTCAAAACGTGATCTCTCATCAAATTAAGCCTAAACTGCTCAACCTCACTTCCGATGTCTCGGTAAGTTCAGTTGAGTGGTTTGATGAAGCTTAGAGATCTTTGCGAAGCTAATGGAGTCTATCTTATGTCTAGAAATACACTCCATTAGAGTTCAAACTCAGTTCCAAGTTCAACAACATCTGTCAATGGCAGGTAAACTCTAAAACATGCATATATAACTGATCCAATCATATAACAAGAATAAAGATAGAGAAATGAACATTAAACTGAATATTCCAATGAATAGATATGAAGAAAAGCGTTTACATGGTCAGCACCTAGTTCCAAGTCCTCAACACTAATAGATTAGCCTCTCATTGTCATGAGAAGCTTTGAAAAGGTTACAAAATGGAAGAAAGAGAACAGAGGAAAACAGAGAAAAACAGAGGAAGCAACTTCAACAAAATCAACCAAGTCTAAATGCTTCAAAATTATTACAAGTGCAGCTTATATAGTCGAAGTCTTGCTTAGTGCAACCTTCCGCTAAGCGCAGGACACTGCATAATGCATCTCAAAACAGGTGTTTTGCTAAGCGCAATCTTCCGCTAAGCGCATATTTAGTTCGAAAGTAACTTCCACTAAGCGCGATGTCCCGCTAAGTGAGTCTTCAGTTCGAATGAAAATGTCGCTTAGCGCAATATGGCGCTCAGCGCGTCATAGACCGCCTAGCTCGCGTAGCTTGATGTTGCGCTCAGCGAGTGAAGCGCTGAGCGAGATGTGTCGCTTAGCGAGATATGTCTTCTTTTTGTATTCTCCCTTTACTGTTGAATCTAGGCTTGCACACATAAATTAGAGTATATTTCTCACAAAATAACTTCCTAGGGTTAGAATTATCAAACTATACAAATCTATATTAAATGATTTCAAACTAAGGTAAAATTCATGAAAATATTGGATAATCACTACAAAATATGATGCAATATTTACGTATATAAAGCGATTATCACTGTACCTACACACTTTACATAGTACGAGACATGCAAGTAATACGAGGAATCGAAGAAAGTAATGTCAAAGGGTATCTCCCTTTGTTTTTGTTGCAGTAGTGTCTTTATTTGAGTAAAGAATTAATTATAAAGCATATATTCCTCAACACATATGATAGATTATGTTCTGTTCCAGCATAGACAATGGTTAAGTATGGTTTGTTCGTGCATAGACAGTGTCTGTCTTAACAAACACATTCTTAATTAAAAGACATGGTTTGTTCTAGCCTTAGACATCGTTTGGCGCTTGACATTAGACATCGTCTGGCCTTGCATCAGACATTGTCTAGTGCTTGCATCAGACATCGTCTGGTGCTTGTGAGAGAAAATCACATGCTTGGTTCAAATTGGATCTTCTAGGATGGAATTCGCGCACCAAGAGCAACCTATAATGAATTTTAATTCTTGAATGTATCTTGGTCTACAGAACTCGGATTTGAGCAATTCCAAATCGAGGAGAAAGATGACGTTCTGAACTGCAATTTAGGGTCAAGAAACACCAAAAATGGAAACGTAAAACGTATAGAACGAACATGAGAAAAATGGGGCTGAAGGCACAATTCAGGAAATGTGAAAATGAACAAAAACACAAAATTGGGAAAGAACGAAAATCAAAATAGGTGCCACAAACAATGATGTTTGATAAGCTTAGGGGATCGCCACAAGAATTGAGGGAATTCCTGATAAGATCAATTGATTCAAGGAAGAACCCTAGCAGAGACAATTCTCACTTTTGACAAAACAATCATAATCTGCATTTTCATTCAGTTCCAAATGATTTATACAAATTCGTTCTCAACAAAATAAGAGAAATGTAAAATCCCAACATTACAAGCATAGCTAATATGTCTTAGTGGTTAAAGCAAGGCAAAGTTTAGTTTGAGGTCAAGGGCTCAAAATTGGTTGCAGACACTTTAATATTATTATTTTTTTTTAATTAAATGACTAAGCTTGTAATTGGGCCTTCATTTCAAGCAATCAACAGATAGGACTACTCTCTCTTGTGGGCCTCCAAGTGTTGGGCCTCTCCTTGCATTTGAACTGCCCTCAGAATAGTCACCATATGTTCCAAAGCTTCTTGGGCCTTTTTAGCTCTTGCTCTTGTCATGGGCCCTCCTATGCCTTGTATTGGGTCTTGGGTCTTGGGCTTCCATCTAGTCATGGGCTTGGGCTTTGATGTCCACATCATTCCCTCCTTCTTGAAAAGCATTTGCCCTCAAATCTTTGAAATCATCACTTGCATCGAAAGGAGTGAGATCAGCCACATTAAAAGTAGCACTTACCCCATACTCTCCTGGCAAATCAATTTTGTAGGCGTTATCATTGATCCTGGCCAGTACTTGAAATGGACCATCTCCTCTTGGCATGAGCTTGGACTTCCTTTGGGAAGGAAACCACTCTTTCCTGAAATGTACCCAAACCCAATCACCTAGTTTAAATGTTACGTTTTTCCTTCCTTTGTTTGCATATTTTGCATACCCTTCCATTTTCTTCTCAATTTGGGACTTAACTTTCTCATGCATCTTCTTGACATATTCTGCTTTAACCTGCCCAGACTTATCTTTAAATTGTGAAATGTCAGGTAAAGGTAACAAATCCAAAGGAGTCAAAGGATTAAAACCATAAACAATTTCAAAAGGTGACAATTGAGTAGTACTATGCACAACCCTATTATAAGCAAATTCAACATGTGGTAAACACTCTTCCCAAGTCTTAATATTTTTCTTAATAACAACCCTAAGAAGAGTAGAAAGAGTTCTATTGACCACCTTGGTTTGCCCATCAGTTTGAGGATGACATGTAGTTGAAAACAACAGCTTAGTACCTATTTTCCCCCACAAAGTCCTCCAAAAATAGCTAAGAAATTTAGAGTCACGGTCACTTACAATACTCCGGGGTAACCCATGCAATCTTACTACTTCCTTGAAAAATAAATCAGCAACATGGCAAGCATCATCCACCTTCTTGCAGGGTATAAAATGAGCCATCTTAAAAAACCTATCAACCACCACAAATATTGAGTCCTTTCCTCCCTTGGACCGAGGCAAACCTAAAACAAAGTCCATAGAAATATCAATCCAAGGATGTTCAGGAATAGGTAATGGGGTATACAAACCATGTGGCTTGACTTTAGATTTAGCCTTTTTGCAAACAAGACACTAATCACACAATGAATGCACATCAGATTTCATGTGAGGCCAGTAAAAATGCTCATGCAAGATATCATATGTCTTTTGCACTCCAAAGTGCCCCATTAACCCCCCTTCATGAGCCTCTTTACAAGAACTTCCCTAATTGAACTCTTAGGCACACAAAGTCTCTTATCCTTAACCAAATAACCATCATGTTTAAAATACCCATCAGATGCAGTATAAGAACATGTTTGGTAAATATGTGAAAAATCAGCATCATGTTTATATAATTCCTTAATGCACTCAAAACCAAGAAACTTAGCTTCAAGAGTAGATAGTAAAGCATACCTGCGTGACAAAGCATCAGCAACCACATTGGACTTACCTCTCTTGTGCTTGATCACATACGGAAATTGCTCAAGGAACTCCACCCACTTGGCATGTCTCTTGTTCAACTTACCCTGCCCTTTCAAATACTTTAAAGATTCATGGTCACTGTGAATTACAAATTCTTTAGGCAGAAAATAATGTTGCCAAGTTTGAAATGCTCTAACTAATGCATACAACTCCTTGTCATATGTGGGGTAGTTAAGGGCAACCCCATTTAGTTTCTCACTAAAATAAGCAATTGGGTGCCCCTCTTGCATTAAGACAGCTCCTATTCCCACCCCAGATGCATCGCATTCAAGTTCAAAGGATTTAGCAAAGTTAGGCAAAGCAAGTATGGGTGCATGTGTTAATTTCTCTTTCAAGACAGAAAATGCTTTCTCTTGTTTCTCTCCCCATTTAAATCCCGCGTGTTTCTTAACTAGCTCATTAAGAGGTGCAGCAATAGTATTAAAGTCCTTCACAAACCTCCTATAGAAACTAGCTAAGCCATGGAAACTTCTCACTTCACTCACATTCTTAAGAATGGGCCACTCTTGGATTGCTTTTATTTTCTCTTTATCTACATGCATTCCACTAGAGTTAACCACAAATCTTAAGAACACAACATGATCTTTACAAAATGTGCACTTTTCCAAATTAGCATACAGCCTTTGTTTTCGAAGCACATGCAAAACAGATTTCAAATGTTGCAAATACTCATCCAAACTATTGTTATACACAAGAATGTCATCAAAGTACACAACCACAAATTTTCCTAAGAACTCTCTCAAAACATGATTCATTAACCTCATGAAAGTACTAGGGGCATTTGTCAAACCAAATGGCATTACCTTCCACTCATATAAGCCATACTTGGTTTTAAAAGCTGTTTTCCATTCATCACCTTCTCTAATCCTAATATGATTATATCCACTTTTCAGATCTATCTTAGAGAAGTAACATGATCCATACAATTCATCAAGAAGATCATCTAACCTGGGAATGGGATGCTTGTACTTAATGGTGATGTTGTTGACAGCTCTGCAATCTAAGCACATCCTCTAGCTTCCATCCTTCTTTGGCACCAATATGACAAGAACAGCACATGGGCTCAAGCTTTCCTCTACCCAACCTTTAGTCATCAAATCAGTGACTTGCTTTTGAATCTCCTGGGTTTCCTGAGGATTACTCCTGTATGCTGGCCTGTTAGGCAACATAGCTCCTGGAACCAAATCAATTTGGTGTTCAATGCCTCTTGATGGTGGGAGTCCTTGGGGTATCTCCTTTGGAAACACATCCTGAAATTCCTGCAAAATAGATTTAACTCCACTAGGAAGTTCAAGGACTGAATCAAGGGCAGCAATCTCCTTATTATAAAGTATATACATAGACTTCCTTGCCATTAAAGCTCTCCTCACCTCTCCACTTTTCACAAATAATCCATTCTTTCTCACTTTCTTTTCTCCACTTTTTCTTTTTTCTCTTTTCTCTTTTTCTTTATCTTGTGGGTCTCTCTCTTTCTTCTTTCTCTCTTTTTCATTTTCTTTTCTCTCTTGCTCTTTTTTCTCTCTCATGATACTTTGATCATCACAAACCTCTTTTGGAGATAACGGAACCAAGGTAATCTTGCTATTTTCATGATAAAAAATGTATTTATTTTTGTGACCATCATGGTGAGCTTTCTGATCAAATTGCCATGGTCTCCCAAGAAGCATATGGCTAGCTTCCATAGGAACCACATCACACAGAATTTTGTCCTTATACTTCCCAATAGAAAACTGAATCTCCACTTGCTTATCCACCCTCAATTCACCTTCCTCACTAAGCCATTGTAGCTTATAAGGTCTAGGATGGGGTTTAGTCTCTAAGTTCATCTTCTTCACCAACCTAGCACTAGCCACATTTGTGCAACTCCCTCCATCTATGATCAAAGAGCACACCCTCCCTTGGATAAGACACCTAGTATGGAATATGTTTTCTCTTTGGCTTTCCTCACTCTCCTTGGCTATCCCTCCTAACATCCTCCTCACAATGAACAAGTCTCCTTCAGGAATCTCCTCCTCTTCCGCACTCTCTTCTTCACTTGATGGTTCAGAATGAGAACTCTCACTTGTGATTTCCCCATCATCTTTTAATATCATAACTTTCTTAGTAGGACACTCAGAAGCTATGTATCCTCTACCCAAACACTTAAAGCACTTTATGTCTCTAGACCGAGAATTGTTGGCCACTTCCTTGCTCCGATTTTGGGTGGGCTGTGGTGCAGCCCTTGGGGTCCTATTGGATGAAGCTCCCTCTTTCTTAAACCCCTCCTTCCACCTAGAGTTATCAAAATTAGATGAACTCTTCCTCACACTTTTTCTCTTTAATTGCTGCTCCACTTTCATAGCATGATGGACTATATCCTCTATCTCCACATAATTTTGTAGCTCCACTACATCCCTTATATCTCCATTCAGCCCACTAAGAAACCTTGCCATGGTTGCCTCCCTATCCTCCTCAACATTGGCTCGAATCAAGGCTATTTCAAGGTCTTTATAGAACTCATCTACACTCTTACTCCCTTGGGTCATTCTTTGGAGCTTATTGAGAAGCTCTCTATGGTAGTGAGATGGAACATACCTCCTTCTCAACACTCTTTTCAACTCCTCCCAAGTCTCCAATATAGGCTCTCCATACCTCCTTCTCTCCCTTTGGAATTGATCCCACCAAACTAAGGCATAGTCAGTGAATTCCAAGGTAGCTAGTTTGATCTTCCTCTCTTCAGTTAGGGTGTGACAAGAGAAAATTTGTTCTACCTTCAACTCCCACTCAATATAGGCTTCAGGATCACTTTTACCCCTAAATGGTGGAATGGTAACTCTTCCTCCCTCATCTCGGTTTCCTCTTGGTTCTTCCTCATTTCCTCTCCTTCTTCTCCCTTCATGCCTCTCATGTCTACCCCTATCTCCATGTTGGTCATTCTCCCTATTCAAATTTTGGGTTTCTAAATTCTCAAGCCTCTCATAAATTCCCTCCGTATGCTCCCTCAAAACTTGGTTCATCCTTTGAGTTAAGGCATCTAACAACACCCTATGATCTCTAGTAGGGGATGGAGGTTCCTCTCTCTCAGCCATGAACAGAAACTAAAGTAAGAAGACCTCACCAAAGTGTTTCACTCAAGTGTTTCACACAATTAGGCTTTTCAGCAAATGTACTCTCTAGCCTTTTTTCGCTCGTTCTCTAACTTAAGGTTCTTACAAGAATCAACAATCTATTATCAAGAATCACTTTCACGAGTAGCAATCACAAGGCTTGACATAGAATTTTGAACACCAACAAAAGGGAAGTAGCAAAGAACAATTTCACTACCAACAAACAAGAACAGATTCTATGGAAAACAAGGATTAGAGAACACACTTGACACTTAGGAATTTTAATCAAACAAGTGGGGTGCAAGGAAATTTAATGACTATAGCTACTGTACTCTTTGTTTTTTTTTTTTTTTGCTCTGTTTTTTTTTTTTTACTGAATTTAATAAACAACAGCCACAAGTTGTGCAAATTTTTTTTAACACAAACTACTTCTAATAATGAAATTTGTAACCTTGCAATCAAACTTTTAAGTTGCAGCAACTGAGTCACTAGATTAGCATTCCCCACAAGACACCAAGAACAAATATGCAGCAGAGTATGAACAGAACAAGAAATTGAAGATAGCAAACAACCAAATTGCACAATCCAAATTTCAGCAAACAGAAATTAGGGGTTCAGGATTACCAATGGTGTGACCAGAATTGATTAAGAGAATGGAGAAAAGGTAACTCAATTCCAACCCTAGAACTGAGCTCTGATGCCAAATGATGGGAAAATCACATGCTTGGTTCAAATTAAATCTTCTAGGATGCAATTCGCGCACCAAGAGCAACCCAAAATGAATTTTAATTCTCGAATGTATCTCGATCTACAGAACTCGGATTTGAGCGATTCCAAATCGAGGAGAAAGATGACGTTCTGAACTGCAATTTAGGATCAAGAAACACCAAAAATGGAAATGTAAAACGTACAGAACGAACCTGAGAAAAATGGGGCTGAAGGCACAATTCGGGAAATGCGAAAACGAACAAAAACACAAAATTGGGAAAGAACGAAAATCAGAATAGGCGCCACAAACAATGATGTTTGATAAGCCTAGGGGATCGCGACAAGAATTGAGGGAATTCCTGATAAGATCAATTGATTCAAGGAAGAACCCTAGCAGAGACAATTCTCACTTTTGACAAAACAATCATAATCTGCATTTTCATTCAGTTCCAAATGATTTATACAAATTCGTTCTCAACAAAATAAGAGAAATGTAAAATCCCAACATTACAAGCATAGCTAATATGTCTTAGTGGTTAAAGCAAGGCAAAGTTTAGTTTGAGGTCAAGGGCTCAAAACTAGTTGCAGGCACTTTAATATTATTTTTTTTTTAATTAAATGACTAAGTTTGTAATTGGGCCTTCATTCCAAGCAATCAACAGACAGGACTAGCAACTCTCCCTTGTGGGCCTCCAAGTGTTGGGCCTCTCCTTGCATTTGAACTGCCCTCAGAATAGTCACCATATGTTCCAAAGCTTCTTGGGCCTTTTTAGCTCTTGCTCTTGTCATGGGCCCTCCTATGCCTTGTATTGGGTCTTGGGCTTCCATCTGGTCATGGGCTTGGGTCTGGTGGTTGTCATGGGCTTGGGCTTTGATGTCCACATCAGCTTGCATCAGACATTGTTTGATCAATTAAGAACTTGTTTAAGTTTATTTATAGCCAATTTCAGTGCTAAAGTTAACTATTATAAGTTCTTAGACAGTTAGAGCGTAGGATTTGAGTTGAGATTTTACCATTGTTTGTTTTTACTTTGATTTCTTGAAATCACTTAGTTTCAATTATCAGTTGATCAAATATTATTACATTTGTTATCATCAAAACCTATCAAGGTATTAGGGGTCAGACATCATCAAATGTCTTGGTTCTAATAATAATTTCAAAACTAGTTTTGAATCGAAAAATTTGTTTTAAGATTATTTTCCTTTTATTTAAATTGGAAAATAATGGGGGTTTCACTTTTATATATATGCATGGATCAACATATATGATTATTTTTTTGTTTCTAGTCATGAAAAATTTAATGACTTTGTTTGATAATGATTTTATTATGGTGATGTTGTTAGATGCATGTACTCAATGATTATGATTCATAATTTAAATTGGACGCAACGCTTTTTCATAACATTTTATCCTTGCTTTTAGAAATAAATGAAAGAATTTAAAAGTTTTAAATTTTTAGCAAATTCCTATCATTTTATAAACTTATTAAGTTATCACTAAGAGTTTTATGCAAATAAATTAATTACTTGTTTCATAATTATGATCAACAATTTAATTTCAAAATTAGAATTTAGAATTTAGGGTGTTACAACAACTTCTCATCAAACTTCCTATTTTTAGTGTTGTCGTGGAAGAGAAAAGAGTGAGGAGGTGGTGATGACCAAGGAAGGTCTTGCGTCATCATTGGCCACAACTTTGAAGTTTTTTTGTGTGATTTGGCGATGGATTTGGTATTTTTTTTAATCCAGTTTATGGTTTTTTATTTCGATTTGTCTTAAAGGCTTTTTTAGTATTTTTGTTAATTTTTTTGTATTGATTTCTTATATTAGAATGTTATACGTTATTTTTGTTGTATTTTGAAGTTATTACAAAATTCTTTATACTTATGTTACGAAAATTGATGAGCTCTTAAATTAATTTTTGGTTGTCACACAAAATTAATTTCATTTTAATTCATCTTATTAGCATTTATTCTGTGTCCCCCTTGCCTTCTACCTACCTCCTCTTATCCTATAAATAGAGCTCCTCACTCCACTGTTTAGACACATTGAGAAGAACAACTTCTTTGCTATTTGTTTTCTCTCTTCTCCCTCTTCATGGGTTCTATTTCTATTGCTAGTTATGTCGCCTCAAAACATCTAAGAGATTCTAGTTGTATCCTGAGGAACTTGCGTGGGATACTATAGATAAGTTCTCAAGGGCAATGTGTTACATGCCTTAGGAAGGTTCTATTTTCATATTAAGGCCAACAATCTTAAGAACTTATGGTTGAAAACACTTCCCTTTCCATTTGATTCCTGACACTATTAAAGTTACCCACCAAGTGTGACATCCTTTACCCCAAAAGTTAGGTATTAAAATAAAGTGCGAAAATAATGAAACATTATATGAGGAAATATAGACTTTCCATGAAATTTCCATGAGTAAAAAAGGTTCACATTCTCAAATCCTCAAAATAATCCACGCTTATAAGTACATAATGTAAATTCAAAACATTTGACATCCAAATGGCCACACAAGAGTAAGACATTTAACAAGAAGAACTAGATGTAAACAAGTAACCTTGCCCCGATGTCACAACTATCAAAGCACAAGTCCCAAAAAAAAATATAAACTAAGCTAGATAGGCTAAGCCTTTCCTCCAACATCCTATTCGATGCCTAGACAATCCTCACCTGCAAATGGCAATCAGCCCAAACACACACAACAAGAATCGCATAAAGAAAGGGAGTGAGAATCATTCTTACATAAAAAATAAGATAGTATAAATGGACAACAAGGATTGCTTATTTTTAGGGTACGTACACCCATGTAGATCACATAACAATAATACAATTCTTCATAGTATCACAATGTATATGTAATGCAATGCCTCTTAGACTCTATCTCATATGCCATGTGGTACCATATCTAGCTTGGGAGAATAGTCTAGGAGTGCGGTCTACCCAGAAATGTCACCGACGTCAGTGCCTTTGGCATAGACTATAACACCTAGAATGATGTGCATGTGGATGTTAGGGCTATCCAACTTTGCAAGTACACTTCAACTCATGGGATCAACATGAGCTCACAGAGTTTCCACACCAGGTAACCCCCAAGGTCCAAGCTAAACCTGTCATGACCCACACCTTCTTGGTTCACGGCTATTCAACAACTCTCAAATGTTATGATGCTTGTTCAAAACATTCAAACAAACAATGATTCCAATGAACCTAATATCATGCACTAGTGAGCCCATCCTCGCCTCTTGCTGGCTAGGTCACTCACTATTAGAATACCACCTAGGCCTATCCTCGCCTACTCATAGGCTAGGTCACCTATCTTGGTGACATTCAACAACACCTCATCACATACTCAAACATTACATATTCACATCTTAGTATTCATCTACAACACCCCACACAACGTAAATCATGCATTTGAAGTAAGCATTTGCATAAGAAATGACTATTAAACATTTGCACATCAAAATATAAGTTCTAAACACTTTTTAGGAAAAAGTCAAAGTTGACCAGAGTTGACCAAAGTCAACGGACGGTCAATGTTGGACCAGATGGTCAACGATCAACGCTAGACCACACGGTCAACAGTCAACACCAGGCCGGACGATGTAGGGCAAACAATGTATGCCAGACACTGTCTGTCCTGGAGCTAATATTTTGCAGAATGTCGAAAATGACTTTTCTTGTAGAATCTAAAGCCTCATAATGGATTTCTCACACTATCATCAATCTCCAAAAAAGATCAAGAATATTATCTAACACTTATAAGGCTCTTATATGGTAAAAATAATTCATTACAATCACAAATCCATACCACTTCATCAAGGAAACTCTCAAACATTCCCAAATCACCAAGAACACAAGAAAGGAATAACTCACTATAACATTGTAGTCACTTAATGGTAGAATCTAAGCATTTCGGTCCTTCATAGTCCATCCAAAATAGAGGAAACATACAAATCTAACAGCTTTGAGGTTTTAGATAACCTTTCTATCCATGGCTAATGTCATTCTAATCAATAAGAATAGACCTACTCCCCCTTACCTCAAAGTAGAAAATGTAGTAAGGGAAGGGGGTGACGCGGAAATTCTCCTCCAAACCTCGCAAACGCAACAAATGTTCTTCCTAAAGCTCTTCCACCATTGTTACGTTTCAGCTAAGAGAAGAAAAGAAAGAAGAGAAGTGTTTTTTAGGTTTTGGAGGAGACATTGACAGCTTTATGTACACCTTTGGGCTATGAGCATAAGGTCCAATAAAAGAGTATTTTAAAGAAAATGGATTTTGCATTACCCACCTCAGCCCATTACTTGGCTATAATAATGTTAGTTTTATTTTATCATTTTAATTGGAAAACCCACTTTTTAGTAACTATAACCATATTCCCAAATTACCATTTATCTAGTGGGTTACAAACATGTTCACAACAATTATTTATAATGACATATAGAAAAATTAAATAAAATAAAATAAAATAAATGGTGGGATGTTACACCAAGCACCATTGTGAATTGATGTAACTACCTCTAATAGACTTTAGTTCCCCTCATAGTTTTCTCTTTCGCACCCTATCACATAAAGCGTAGACATTTGCAACAACAACAAGACAATTATTTGATATGCAATTACCTTGTAGCACAATAAATCCATCACCATAGATTGGGTTTTGCAATTCTAGAGCACTACAAATTGATCTCGGTACACTTTCAAGCTCAATTTCCTGAATGCACAAAATTTGAATGTTTTCATGAAGTACCATCGAATAAATCATGCGCCACTTGATGTGCCTGATCCGCTGTCACGCACGGATAAAAAACGAGTGATTTTGAAAATGTAGTTACGGTAACGACAACTCGAGTATCGTTCTCAATGATTCTTGTATTATTATTAATCAATGCAGTAATGGTTAATGGGGGGTTTAGATTATGATTTCAAGAAAAAGGAATTAAAATAAATTGTGATTATTGAATAAGCTAAAGCAAATCAACCTACTGTATCGACTTCCGACTTATCATTGATCCCTATAAATTCCAATTCCCTAAACGGGTCTGATCCTATTCGACTATAATAACCACTGACAAGCGCAATAGAAATTATACGGCATATGATCTTGAATTCCGACTTAAGCAAACGGATTAAAAACTATTGCGAATTAAGCAAACGCAATCTGATCAAACGCAATAATGTAAAAGCTACGTTAACGCGAAATTGATTCAAGATCAAATAACCAATCGAATTTAAGATTTATATCCTATAACAACAATCAAATTAAGCAAATAATTGAGATTATTGGAATAAATCAAAGGAAACAGATTGACATGGAATTTATAAAAGAACCTCAAAGTGGAATCCGATTACAATAGATCGATTCTTCGGAAATTAGTTCTCCATTACAATTGCTCAAAACTCTCCAAGAAATTTCGTGAATAGTGAGTGAGTGAATAGTGCTGCGTGAACAGTGAATATATGCACAGCATTCGGCCCTAGCATTTTAATAGAATAAGAGTTTCATTAACAATCCGAACCAGGTCGGAAAATACAAACCAGACCCATAAAATTGACCCAAAACAAATTAATTCTTAACGTCTGCAACTTCGACGAATTATTCAAGCCTTCTACAATCCGAATCAGCTTCTGACTCCAACATAAAAGTTGTAGCTCTTTCTCTTATATTTCCAACGAATATTAGAACACCTCAATCCGATTCCTGTAGCTCCAATTATGAATTTTCCATTGAAAGCTGCTAATGCTGAAAATAAAATACGTAAATTAAATAAAGCTAGAAACAGACTTAAATATGAAAACTCACTAAAATGGTGAAACTACTGAAATAAACTAAGAAAATGCACTGATCAGTGCCCCCCAACCCCTTCATGTTGATTGACATCATCTTTGTGATAAACCTTTGTTTTCCCCATCAAGAGTGGCATTTTCTTCTCTAACCATCCCCTTCTTCTTGTTAGCCTCCATCTCTACTATTCTACCAATCATTTTTGTATCTCTTCCATCACAATTAATACCCCAGCCTTTCCCTGTCTCCTAAGCCCTTTTAGCCTCTGCCACGTCTCCCTTAAGCCATAATATCTTATTACAATTCATGATATGACTGTTCGATAGCAAGTTGGACAAAGCCATTGCCATTGCCCTCCTCTCCCTTCTAATTTTCTCCGCCTTTGATATATTGGTGTGAATGTTGGCTTTTGACTTTCCAATACTACAATTTGATGGGACTAAAGAAGACGAAGTGTGCAAAGGTCCGCGCAACACCCCTTCGTTGGCCTCTCCAGTCGGAGAGACTTTCTTTGTTAACAAATGTTGTGCGGCTTCTGCACTTCAACCTCTCCATCCCCAATGAGTTTGGACCAACACTGCATTTTGACCTCTTCATCCCAAGTGAGATTGGGCCATTAGTGTTGCTCTTGAAGCCCAAGTTTGCTGATTTAGGCCCCAAGCCCATATTCATCATTTTGCTTTTCCCTTTACTTGTGTGCTCAATCACTCAACCTTCCTAGCCAGACTTCCTTCACTCAATTTTACTGACTAGGCTATGATGATTTGAGGCCCAACTTGGTTCACCCTAGATCTCCCTTGGTTCCAAGTGATAGTTGGGATAAGCCAAACTTTGAAACAAATGGTCCCCACCCATCTTTCCACCAGTCAAATCCGGTTGAGATATCCACCCAATATCTTCTATCTTCTCCTCAGGATCTTGTAAAGCCATTTTTTCAATGTCATTGGCAACACACCTCCCAATGTCGTACCAAATCTGTGACAATCTTCACCAACCCTACTATCAAAGGCTAAAAGTATACTACTCCTATCTCTAAGCTAGTTAATATCCACTAGATACCCAATAGATTGATCTTTGTCGTCTCCACCGTCTCTCCTTTGTCTTCCATTGTTTTTATCTAAATTGACTCCCAATTCAACATCATGATGTTGGTTCTTCGAACACTCAAATGACGAGGAGGATATGTTTAACATCCCGTTGAAGCTCTCCTCTGAAGGATCTTTACTAGATTCAGATCCCCCCTCCTACAACCTATAGTTGCATTGGTTGTTAATCATCATTGTTTTTTCAACCAAGCAAACACTACACAAAACACCATTGATTCTAAGATTGACATTGCAAGTTATTGTGGAGGACCTTGGAGCCTTCACTAAGAAGTGAGCAACATCTAGTTTTTCGAAGTTTTCTATAGCCTTATCCATCTTGACATAGAATCCAAATCTAGTGATCAAATGTTCAAAGAACTCCTTACTCCACATATGCAGTGGGAGTCTAGTGCATTGAACCCAAGTGAGGTGGTTGTTGGAAAAAATGCTAGGATCCCATTTCTGAAAGGAATGAAATAGTGACATCTACCCATCCTCCACCTCCCTTTCCATACATTCCTTGGTTGTAACATCATTCTAGAATCCCAAGATGAGGACCACGTTGTCCCCTAAGTATCTTAGTTTGATCTCTCTTGAAGCCTCTAATGCATACACTTGGTGTAGTTGATCAAAGCAAGATAGGTCATTAAGTCTCCCCACCCAACAATGATCTAACCTCCCTATTAGCTTCGGCGATAGTGATGCGATGATTGTGACCTACCCCCACCCCTTCTGTGTACTAGTTTTCAATTTTCTCTTGCCAATGAACCCCTTTTCCTTTAGAGTCTTGGCGGATTGCCTATGCATATGACCACCCTTTTCTTACTCCCGTTAATTCGTTCTTAAACATTTGTTGCATCTTCCTAGTATTACCCCCATATGTTTTATTCCACTTCACTCCATGTAAGTTTTGGCTAGAGGATCCATCCCTATTGAACTTAAGTATGTTAACATGTAGTTTCAGTCCACCTATGTGGATGTCATCAAGCTATTTTTCTAGTTGCAAGACATATTGAATCCACCCAAATCTAACAAATCCATACCTCTCACCACTCCTATTCCATCTATTTGTGACAAATACATCTTTGACAATTGCCAAAGACCCTCTAGAGATTCGATTGGTAGAAGTTGTTCGAAAATTTGGTAAAGAAAAACGTCAAAACTCCCCTAAGTGATGTGTTGAAAGACCTATTTTTTCAATACGAAACCCTCTTCCACCCATCCACTCCCTCTCTCTCACCTACTCTCGTGTTTCCCATGGTATTCTAAATGCTTTAGGGGATCCATTATTTAGACACATTGAGAAAAACAACTTCTTTCCTCTTCATTTTCTCTCTTCTCCCTCTTTCTCGGTTATGTTTCTAATGCTGGTTTTGTTGCCTCAAAACAGATGAGAGGTTCTTGTGTATCTTGAGGAACTTGCAGGGGATACTGTGAATAAGTTATTAATGGCAGTGTATTACACACCTCAGGAAGGTTACTGTTTTAAGCTTAAGACCAACAATTTTCATGAAGAAAATGCATATTATTATAGATTTAAATATGTTATTATAAGTCTAAATTTGAACATTTGAGTTTAATCGAAAATATGAAGGTTTGATTTTTTTATTTTTTTTTATCATTCTTTGGCCCTACAATAGAGAAGAACGAAAAAAATAAATAAAAAAACATTGTTGTTGGTAATGGAGGAGTAAAGTCATTGTCGAGAGAAGAAGTAGATGGAAGGCAAAGAAAAAAGGGCAAAAGTGACCGAGAAGAAGGGAGTAGTTTTAAAAAAAAAAAATAATAATCAATTGGGGGCAGTTACATGGTATTCCCACCCATAATAATTTAACATTCATCTTCTTTTTTGGGTGAAAGTACGGGGCAAAAGCCCCAAAAGAAGATTAACTATTAAAATCCACGAGGGAAAGAAATAGAGTGAACATCAGCATCCACTTTTAACATAGAAAAGTGAGGGACATTATCAAAATAACAAACATAATTACTTATACCAAAGTCGTGTTTTGCAAAAGCATCTGCCACTTGATTAGCCTCCCTATAAATAAATTTCCAAGAGTAAAAATCAGCTTCAACGGTAATTTGTTGAATATCATTCACCAACTGAGCACATTCATGAGTGGTAGGACATCCTTCTTTAATGAATTTAATTGCAACAGAGGAATCTGATTCCACCAAAAGATTGGAAAATCCTCTAGATTTAGCCATCTTAGCACCAATAATCAAGGCCCACAACTCTGCATGAGTGATAGAACAAGATCCAATATTGGCAGCATAAGCACACATAACCTTTCCCATGTGATCTCTAACAACCCCTCCACAAGCAGCTATACCAAATTTACTTATTGCAACATCGTAATTCAATTTAAAGAGGCCAAACGGAGGAGTCTCCCAAAAGATTGATAACTCACCATTGTTATAAGAATGAGGAGGAGGAAGAACAACAACAAAGACAAGAGAATTTTGAATATCATAGATTTCTTTGCTAATTCTTATGATCACGAATCAACTGAATTAACTATAGTTGAAAGGATAAGTTCATTTCTATTTCTCCATAACATAGAAATAACCACACCAAACATTAAATACTAGCTATTGTTTTCAAAAGATGTGTTATTCTTCAGGTTTTGCAGCATCCAATCATATAAAGTATCATTGACGAAATTATCATTCAAACTAGAAGCAACCATAGTATTCCAAACCTAAACAACAAAGAAGAAATCTCTCAAACAGTGGATAACATACTCGCATTTGCACAACAAGGACACAAGTCAGAATCAGACATCCCTCTTTTGAATCTACTCTTATTGGTTAGCAAAGCTTCCCTTGCCATCTTCCACATATGAATTCTACGTCTTTCAGGGCCTCTCCATCTCCAAATTAAAGCAAATAAAGGATCATCAATATAAGGAATCCCATCAGCAATTTGGTAGGTAGATTTCATGGAGAAGGCACCATCTGCATTTCCTACCCAAGTTGGTATATATTTTGGTTAATTAATATCAAGGGGTATCATAACCATAATAACATTACATACAGAATGAGGCAAGTAGATTTGAAGTCTCTATTTGTCCCATTGACCAGCTGGTAGAACAAAATAAATAACTTTGGATTCCAAATCAACTGCAAAAAGGGGAGTAGTCGCTTTATCTTGCAAAACGCCATGACCTAAGAACCAACAATTAGTCCAGAAATGCGTTGAAATACCATTTGAAACTCTCCACACAATTCCTTTTTTAACCAGATCCTAGTTTTTGGACAAACCATTCTAGAAGTTGGATTTGGAAATCTTGTTTCTTACATTAGGAAAGTCTTCATGGCCACACTTGTACTTAGCCTTCACCATTGCACTCTAGAAAGAATGTTTCTTAGTAGTCAGCTTCCATCCTGCTTTGATAAAATAGGCTTTATTAATAGTTCGTGTCTGTTGAAGGCCCAAACCACTTGCCTTTTTTGGGGTACAGACTCTCTCCCAAGAGATAGTGTGAACTTTCCTAGAATGATCAATATCATCCCAAACAAAAGCTCGAGTTTTCTTATCAATCTCATCATAGACAGCTAAAGGCAGCAAGGCAGTTTGCATTACATAAGAAGGGAGAGCTTGGAGGACGGATTTAGCTAGAGTGATTCTCCTTGCCATAGATAACATATAGACTTTCCAGTTACTGAGCCTCTTGTTCACCCTATCCATAATGAAGCTATAAGTCTTGATTGTTAACCTTTTTATGAAGAATATGCACTCCTAGATATTTACCAAGATCATCAATACATTGATACCCACTCCTGTTAGAGATAGTATGCTTAACTGTTCCATGCACGTTCTTAAAAAAGAAAATCCTCATTTTGTCCATGTTAACCTTCTCACCACAACTATCATAAAACAATTTGAGAGCATAATTAATGACATCAATTTTCTCCAAAAGAGCTTCAACAAAAAATAATAAATCATCTGCAAAAGCTAAGTAGGAAATTGTAGGCCCTCCACGATTAAGTTGGATTGGTTTCCAAGCTCCATTTGCCATAAGCCTTCTCGAGGTCCAATTTAATCGCCATCCAACCTTTTCTCCCTTTTTTGTTTCTCATAAAATGAAAGACTTCTTGGGCTATAACTATATTATCACCACTCTGCCTATTTGGAATAAAGCTAGTTTGGCAAGGACCAATCAAATTTTCAATCATACCTTTTAACTTGAGAGCAAGAGTCTTTGCAACTAATTTATATGTAACATTGCATAACCCAATTGGTCTAAAATCCCGAAGAGTTGAGGCCATCTCTGTTTTGGGAATAAGAGTAAGAAAGGTATCATTTATATCTTTCACCAATTTTGGATTTTTGAAAACATTTTGCACCAACTTGAAAACATCTTCTCCAACAAAATTCCATTAAGTTTGATAGAATATTGCTTGCATACCATTAGGCCCAAGAGACTTATAACCCCCCATAGATCGAATAACATCCCGAATCTCCTTTCTCAAAATCATTTTACTAAGCATAGTATGATCAACCTCATCCAAAGTAAGGAAGGAATTTGAAATGTAGAAAGGGGAATATTGAGTATCATCATCAAAAAGATTTTGGAAAAAAGAAGTCACATACCTTTCCACCTAATTAGGTTCAGAGATCCACGATCCATCCTCAAGCTGAACCATATCCACCTTATTTCTCCTTCTTCTAATATTTGTGATCCCATGGAAATATTTAGAGTTTCGATCACTAAAAGCTAGTCATTTCGATTTAGATTTTTGATACCAAAGAATTTCCTCCTCATTCAAAACATGCTGATACTCCATCCAGACACGATTTTGCTCCTCCAATAAGAGTTGATTTTGATTTTGCCCCAACTGATTCGAAATCCAATGGAGATGTTTCATAAGATCCCTTTTCTTGGCAAATATATTCCCAAAAACTAATTTATTCCATTTCTGCAGCTCCTGCCTAAAAATCAAAAGACGACCATTCCACGAATTGTTATTTCTCCAGTTATCATTCATGTTCATGAATTGACTAAAATCTTCATAAGTAATCCAAGATGCCATGAAATGGAAGGGTTTCCTATGACGATTAAGAAAACCATTCCTTGACAGCTCCACCAATATGGGAGAGTGATCGGATTTTAATTGAGGCAAATGGAAGATTGAAGCTTTAGGAAACAAGAGCCTCCATTGCAAATTAATAAGAGCCCTATCAAGTCTCTCAGATAGATTTCCCCTGCACCAAGTATAAGGGTTCCCTTGAAAACCAGCATCAATTAACTCACACTCTTCAACAACATTTTTGAAATTAGTCATACTTCTAATGGCAGCTTGATTCATGGATTTATTTCTATCATAAGAGTGGAGGAGAGCATTGAAATCTCCTAGCACCACCCAAGGACCGACTTGATTCTCAATTGTCTTAATTAGATTATCCCACAATGATTATCTTTGCTGGAAATGAGGGCTCGCATAAATAGTTGTAATATTCCAAGTTCTATTGCTAGAATTCTTAACTGACATATGTACATATTGAGTATCATGACAAATAATATCCACCTTCCAAACATTAGAGTCCCAAAGAATCCAAATTCCCCCTGCTTGACCTTGAGAATCTTTTACAAAGACACTATCAAAACCACACTGATTCGCATTTCTCACAGCTACATGTCCACTAGCATGAGTTTCTAAAAGACACATCATTGAAATTTTGTACTCCATTTTTAAATCTTTTATAAGATTGCAAAAACCTTTACCTCTAGTCCCCCTACAATTCCAACTCACAATATTCATAGAGACATTAATAGGTTGAGCCACCACAGGCTTAGGGACAACATTCTCAGACATCTTGACTTCTTGCATAATCATATCTACATCTCGAACCCCTGATTGAAGTACCTCCAAAGAAGATATCCCAGGCGCAGATTGTTGATGATCAACTCTATTCTATTCACCAATTTCACAAGTTAGATGTTCATTGCCACCCTCCTCACTAAGCTTCCCCATGCTCTCCTTTGTCCCTGAAGCTTCCAGAACCTCCTTTATAGAAAAGTGGTTATTGAGGGTCGCCAACAACTCCTCCATACTCATTTTATGCACATCTTTTAAAGAATGGAGATCAAATGAGGAGCATTCTTCTTATTTTTTGTCTCTCTCTCCACCCGAGAAGGAAACCCCCTTGAAACCTTTGCCTTATTGGTTCTCCTTGATATCTCTTTGAGTTTGCATTGCTCACTGATAATCGCTTTATATACGTAAATATTACATAATATTTTGTAGTGATTATCCAATATTCTCAGGAATTTTAGCTTAGTTTGAAATCATTTAATATAGATTTGTATAGTTTGATAATTCTAACCCTAGGAAGTTATTTTGTGAGAAATATACTCTAATTTATGTGTGCAGGCCTAGATTCAACAGTAAAGGGAGAATACAAAAAGAAGACAGATCTCGCTAAGCGACACATCTCGCTCAGCGCTTCACTCGTTGAGCGCAACATCAAGCTATGCGAGCTAGGCAGCCTATGACGCACTGAGCGCCATATTGCGCTAAGCGACATTTTCATTCGAATTGGAGACTCACTTAGCGGGACATCACGCTTAGTGGAAGTTACTTTCGAACTAAATATGCGCTTAGCGGAACACCTATTCTGAGATGCATTATGCAGTGTCCTGCGCTTAGCAGAATGTTGCGCTAAGCGCGACTTCGACTATATAAGTTGCACTTGTAATAATTTTGAAGCATTCATACTTTGGTGGATTTTGTTGAGTTGCTTCCTTTGTTTTCCCCTGTTTCCTCTGTTCTCTTTCCTCCATTTTTGTAACCTTTTCAAAGCTTCTCATGACAATGAGAGGTTAATCTATTAGTGTTGAGGACTTGGAACTAGGTGCTGACCATGTAAACGCGTTTCTTCATATCTATTCATTGAAATATTCAGTTTAATGTTCATTTCTCTATCTTTATTCTTGTTATATGATTGGATCAGTTATATATGCATGTTTTAGAGTTTACCTGCCATTGACATATGTTGTTGAACTTGGAACTGAGTTTGAACTCTAATGGAGTGTATTTCTAGACATAGGATAGACTCCATTAGCTTCGTAAAGATCTCTAAGCTTCATCAAACCACTCAACTGAACTTACCGAGACATCGGAAGTGAGGTTGAGCAATTTAGGCTTGATTTGATGAGAGATCACATTTTGAGCACTTTTAGATCAAAGTTAATCTGAACTATTAGTGTGAATAGAGAATATATCTTATATGTTTACATGGGAAGCAAACTGGTTGAACCAAATCCTCAACATATCCATTATTCCATTCTAAAACTCAAGCACACCAACTGTTCGATCATAGTCCTGAATCAACATTGTCGTTTTTATTGTTTATCGTTAGTGTTAACTGTAGTGTTTAGTTTAATTTCTGTTATTACTTATGTTTCAAGAACAACCAACTTTAAAAACCAAACTAGTATTTAGGAATTGATTACTTTACTGATAGTCAAATACGGATAATTTCCTGTGGATTCGATATTGGGATCTTCCCTTTTAAACTACTTGTGCGATATTTGGTACGCTTGCCAAATTATCCATCAAGTTATTTGGCGCCGTTGCCGGGGAATTGTTCATGGTATTCGACGATTAGTATTTATGTCAATCTTAATCATTAGTTCAATTTTGTCTATTGTATAATTTTACTTAGTTTATATTCATTGTATGCTTTGTTTATATTTCGTTATTTCAAAGAATCTGCCTCTGCCTCTGTTCTACATATTTTTTGCTGCATAATCTAGAAATACACTACTGCATGTGCTCTGCTGCATAATTGTAGTTGTTGCATAATTTTGCAGCAGAAAATTCTGCATAATTTTGGAGCACTGATTTGGTAGAACTTGCTTTCAATTGCTGCATAATTTTGTAGTAGAAAATTCTGCATAATTGTCATTCTTGAGTGCTTGCTAACCTACTTTTGAGTACTTGAAGTGTATGCGAGGTAGGAGTTTAGAAGCTGATCTAATCCCATTGGATTCAAAGATAGAAAACACCTGTCGGAAGATTAAGGCCACAAGAAGAAAACGAGAAAGACAAGCGGCTCAGAAAGCTTCTTCCTCCTTACAACCACACATTGAGATTCCTTCCAGTGCCGAAGAACCAATCATAGAAGACAATCAACAAAAACGCACTCTGGAAGACTATGTGGCTCCTGCTATTCCGGCTCACTTCACGAGTATCATGAGACCAGAGGTACAAGCTGCAAGTGTCTCATATCCATCTTCTCTCATCCAGCTCATACAAGCCAATGTGTTCCATGGCTTGCCTAATGAAGACCCCTATGCTCATCTATCCACCTATATGGAAATTTGCAACACGGTTAAACTGGCAGGGGTTCCCGATCATGCCATTCGCCTCAATTTATTCTCATTCTCTCTGGCAGGAAATGCCAAGCAATGGCTCCATTCCTTCAAGGGTAACACATTCCAGACTTGGGATGAAATTGTTGCTAAATTCCTCAACAAATACTTTCCGGAGTCCAAGACTGCACAAGGGAAAACAAAGATTTCCTCTTTCACTCAAAGGGCTGAGGAATCTCTAGGTGAAGCGTGGGATCGCTTTAGAGGATTGCTAAGGAAGACACCAACCCATGGCTTTGAGGAGCCAATATAAATTATCATGTTCATTGATGGGTTGAAGAACCATACCAAGCAATTGTTGGATGCTTCAGCCGGAGGGAAGGTCAAGATGAAGACCGTGGAGGATGCCATAGCACTAATTGAAAATATGGCTGCAGGTGATCATTCTATCACTCATGATAGGACTCATATTCCTCCAAGGAAGGGCATTTTGGAGTTGCATTCTCAAGATGTTGTTTTAGCTCAAAACAAAATCCTAACCCAACAAATCGAGGCTCTTACAAAGCAACTGAGCAACCTTCCACAGCCAACTGAAGAGTCTTCACAACCAACACCCTCCTCCAAGGAATTTCTGCTGTCAAGTATGTGGAGGAGACCATGAAAACAGTGTTTGTATGACCTCAGAAGGGCCACATGAAGAAATGAACTACATGGCCAACAACAACAACAATCGTGGAGGTAATTACAGTGGGTATAATTAGGGTCAAGGGGGAAACCAAGGTGGAAGCTACAACCAAGAATGGCAATCACATCCTAGTAACAACTATAACAAGGACTCAGGAGGTCCGTCAAATAGACCTCAGCATTAAGGACCCTCTGTGTATGAGAGGCAGAACAAGCTGGAAGACTCTTTCGCACGGTTCTTAGATGTAACCGCTTCCAACCATAAGTGCACTCAAGGCTCCATTAAGAACTTAGAAGTCCAATTGGGACAGTTGGCCAATCAAGTGGCCGAAAAATTCAATGGGAAATTCATTGCCAACACGGAGGTGAACCCAAAGGAACAATGCAATGCTGTAATGACTAGAAGCAAATGCATAGAAAACACTGCTCTTGACACACCAGAACTGACAGCAACTGAAGCTAATGCCCCTAGTGGAGTGATAGAAGATGTGTTAAGTGAGAAAGAGGCTGATAAAGGTCAGGAAGAAGGGATAGCAGCTGACCAAGAAGATGGCACAAGCAAAAATGGTGGAATTGTGACTGAAGAGGCATCACCAATGCACGAACCCAAACACCAATTGGCAAAGAAGGCAAAGGAAGCTCCAAAACAAGAGGTCACCAAGAATTTACCTTATCCTCTAATTCTGTCAAGGAAAGACAAGGAGAGGTATTTCACTAGATTTCTAGAAGTCTTCAAGAAATTGGAGATCACCATTCCCTTCAATGAAGCGCTACAACAGATGCCTTTATATGCCAAGTTCATGAAGGATTTGGTTACTAAGAAGAGGAAGTACATTGAAGAAGAGACTATCAATGTTTAGGGCAATTGTAGTGCCATCATCCAACGGACCCTTCCACCAAAGTTCAAAGATCTGGGTAGTTTCACAATTCCTTGCACCATTGGAGAGATTTCCATAGGGAAAGCCCTAATTGACTTAGGTGCAAGTATCAATTTAATGTCACTCTCAGTGCTTCAGAGGATTGGAGACTTGGAATTGAAACCAACTCGGATGACTCTCCAACTTGCAGATCGCTCCATCAAATATCCTCATGGTGTCATAGAGGATGTCATAGTTAAGGTAGGAGAATTCACCTTCCCTATTGATTTTGTCATCATGGACATGGAGGAGGATAAGGAGGTGCCCTTAATTCTAGGAAGACCCTTTATGATGACGGCAAACGTGGTGGCAGATATGGGGAAAGGACATCTTTAGCTGAACGTGGCCGATCAAAAGGTCACCTTCAACATCTTTGAAGCCATGCACCACCAAAATGACACCAAGGATTGCCTCCGGATTGATGCATATGAAGAGGAAGTGGTAGAAGCTACTCAACAGCTGACTTTACACTCTCCTCTTGAGCGAGTCCTAGTTAATTCCATGGACTGCCTTACTATAGAGGAAGAAGATGAAGTCCAAGAGTACAAACATCATTTGGAAAAGCTAAAAGAAATTCCTCCAAATGATGATATCTATGAAAAGTTGAAGAATGACAAGGCGGAGAGGCCCAAGCTTGAGTTGAAGACCTTACCTTCTCATCTTAAATACATTTTTTTGGATGAGGAGGAAGGCAAACCTATAATCATCAGCAATTCTTTGTCTTCTGAGGAAGAAACGCAGCTAGTGGAACTTCTCAAGCGTTATCAAGAAGCTGTAGGTTGGCACATCTTTGATCTCAAGGGAATTAGTCCATCTTATTGTATGCACAAAATCATGATGGAAGCCGACTACAAGCCAATGCGACAACCTCAGAGGTGACTCAACCCCACCATGAAGGAAGAAATGAGGAAGGAAGTGCTGAAGCTTCTGGAGGCTGGGATGATTTACCCCATCTCCAACAGTAGCTGGGTGAGTCTAGTGCAAGTAGTGCCAAAGAAAGGCGGAATGACGTGATCCGCAATGATAAAAACGAGTTGATACCCACGCGGACTGTCACAAGGTGGAGAATGTGTATAGACTACAGGAAGCTGAATGATGCCACAAGAAAAGACCATTTTCCCTTGCCCTTCATGGACCAAATGCTAGAAAGGTTAGCTGGGCAAGCTTACTATTGTTTTCTTGATGGCTACTCTGGATATAATCAAATAGCAGTAGACCTGGAGGACCAAGAGAAGACTGCTTTCACTTGCCCTTTTGGAGTTTTTGCTTACCGGAGAATGCCATTCGGATTATGTAATGCTCCGGCCACGTTCCAGCACTGCATGCTTGCTATCTTTGCCGACTTGGTAGAGAAATGCATTGAAGTATTCATGGACGACTTTTCTGTCTTTGGGGCTTCGTTTGACCTATGTCTCTCTAACCTAGAGTTGGTATTGAAAAAATGTAAGGAGAGTAACTTGGTGTTGAATTGGGAGAAGTGTCAGTTCATGGTTCAGGAGGGAATTGTGCTTGGGCACAAAATTTCAATAAGAGGAATCAAAGTGGACAAGGCGAAAATTGATGTGATTTCCAAGCTACCACCACCAACTAACGTGAAGGGGGTGAGGAGTTTTCTTGGTCATGCCGGCTTCTACAGAAGATTCATTAAGGATTTCTCCAAGATAGCCAGACTGCTTAGCTCCTTGTTGGCAAAAGAGGTCAAATTCATCATGAGCAAAGAATGTTTAACCGCCTTTTACGCCTTGAAGGACAAGCTTATCTATACACCAGTGATAATTGCTACTGATTGGAGTCAAGATTTTGAGCTGATGTGCGACGCCAGTGATTATGCAGTAGGAGCTGTTCTAGGATAGCGGAGGAACAAAGTCTTTCACTCCATCCACTATGCCTCCAAGGTGCTCAATGACGCTCAACTCAACTACGCCACTACAGAAAAAGAACTGTTGGCCATAGTATACGCTCTGGAAAAGTTTAGATCCTATTTGGTAGGATCTAAGGTGGTTATTTATATTGACCACGCAACCATAAAATATCTCCTTACCAAGCCAGACTCCAAACCTAGATTGATTCGATGGGTGCTACTTCTGCAAGAATTTGATATTGAGATCAAAGACAAGAAGGGGAGCAAAAATTCAGTTGTGGACCATCTATCTCGCCTAATAAATGAAGAAGTCACCAACAAAGAGCTGGAGATCAGAGAGGAGTTTCCTGATGAATTCCTCATGATGGTGCAGGAGAGACCTTGGTTTGCAAACATCGCCAATTATAGAGCTGCCCATGTGATGCCAGAAGGGATGAATTGACATCAAAAGAAGAAATTCTTGAGGGACTGCACTTACTATGTCTAGGATGATCCTTTCCTGTTTAGGATTGGGGCTGATCAACTTCTAAGGCGATGTGTTCCACAAGAAGAGGCCAAGAATATTCTATGGCATTGTCATAATTCACCTTATGGAGGTCACTATAATGGTGGACGTACAACTGCCAAGGTACTTCAATCAGGCTTCTACTGGTCAACCTTGTTCAAAGATGCTTTTGAACATGCTCAAGCGTGTGATAAATGCCAAAGGACATGGAGCATATAAAAAAGGCATGAAATGCCTCTCCAAAATATCCTTGAAGTAGAGGTCTTTGATTATTGGGGCATTGACTTCGTTGGCCCTCTCCCTCCTTCATTTTCAAATGAATACATATTGGTAGCTGTAGACTATGTAAGCAAGTGGGTTGAGGTTATGGCATGTCAGAAAAGTGATGCCAAGACCGTCATCAAATTTCTAAAGCGGCAAATTTTCACAAGGTTTGGAGTACCTCGCGTCTTGATAAGTGATGGAGGAACACATTTCTGCAATGAAGCTTTTTCAAAAGTCCTCTAACATTATGAAGTGCGACACAAGGTAGCATCGCCCTATCATCCGCAAATCAATGGCCAAGCAGAAGTTTCCAATAGAGAAATCAAGAAAATCTTGGAAAAGACAGTGGCAGCATCAAGGAAAGATTGGGCACACAAGCTGGATGATTCTCTCTGGGCCTATAGGACTGCATTGAAGACTCCAATTGGTCTTACACCATTTCAGATGGTATATGGCAAGGCTTGATTTGATGAGAGATCACGTTTTGAACACTTTTAGATCGAAGTTAATCTGAACTATTAACGTGAATGGAGAATATATCTTATATGTTTACATGGGAAGCAAACCGGTTGAACCAAATCCTCAACATATCCATTATTCCATTCTAAAACTCAAGCACGCCAACTGTTCGATCATAGTCTTGAATCAACATTATCGTTTTTATTGTTTATCGTTAGTGTTAACTGTAGTGTTTAATTTAATTTCTGTTATTACTTATGTTTCAAGAACAATCAACTTTAAAAACCAAATTAGTGTTTAGGAATTGATTACTTTACTGATAGTCAAATACGGACAATTCCCTGTGGATTCAATACTGGGATCTTTCCTTTTAAACTACTTGTGCGATATTTGGTACGCTTGCCAAATTATCCATCACTCACCCGAGCCCTTTTTGAAATCTTTGGATGGAGGCATGCGTTATATTTTTCCCCCATTTTTCAAAGCACCTTGAGGATTCTTTCCACCAAAATCATTTCTAATCTTTCCTAAATTTGGCTGAAATGAAGATGTTACTGGTGTATTCTGGGAACCCACAAAAACTATAGTGGGTTGAACTTCTTTCACAACTTGATCCTTTTGATACCCTTTCTTAGGCATCAAGCATTCTTCTTCTACAATCGCCCCTTTCTTTTGGACCCTCACCTCCTTTTTCTGGCCTTTATTCCTTGTCACATGTTTCCCATTTCTCTGTTGATCTCTCTTTCTGTTCACCAGCATCCAAGGGCCATATAAAGACTCATCCTAGCCGTTGGAATCTATCTTAATCTCATTTTGCAATGGCTCATTTAGATCGCACCTCACGTCATCCTTTTGACTCAACCTCCCATCTTGATCCATCGGGACCTCATCACTAGACATTTTGACCTCCTCCATTGGTTTGGGAACTCCTTGTTTCTTCGTTCCCTGCACATTAACCGTTGGCACAATGATCTGAGGGCATGAAGCAATCTTATGGCCATACTTTCCACAATGGAAGCAAACTGCATGTAAACCCTCATACTCTAGATTTAGGAGCCTTCCACGCACATAGAACTTTGGAATTAAAGGCTTATCCAAGTCTAATTCTACGCAAAATCTAGCAAATTGGCCTCTCGAATGAATAGATGTAACATTATCCACTCTAAGCATGGTTCCCAACGTATTACCAACTCTCGTAAAAAAGGCTTTGTTTGACAATTCAATAGGTATTCCTGGGATGCGAACCCAAGCTGCCACATGTTTTTCCATATCTATTTTTGTGTTAAAACCAAGACGCCACCTTTGTATTAGGAGGGGTGATCAGCAATTTTCCACGGGCCCTCAAACAAAGTATGTTTGTAGTCTTCAATGGCTTCAAATTGAACAAGATAATAACCAGTAGGAAGGTCGATGATGTTGATATTACCTTTCAAAGCCCACTCTCGCTTTAACTTATTCTCCAAAAAGTAATAACTGATCCTTTTTCCCAATAACTTCACCATAAGAGCTCCTTTCCATTTTTGGCACCAGCCTAAAAATTCCTCATCCGACACCTGTATTTCTGGATATTTGGCTTTTTTCTCGTTGGGAACCTCTTGAGCAGGAAAGAGACAATTTTTTAACCATAAATCATCATCCTTGAGGCCTTTACACTCAACAAATCGCCCATGCGCACCAAGCAATTTCTCCTTATACAAAATATCATCCCCATTAGTTACCCCATGTGCTTCGCTAGTAAAACCCTGAGCTCTATCGTCAGTATCCTGATTTCCAACACCCTCCTTTTGTGACCCATCCCCATCAGCTTTCCGTTTATTTTTCTTACTACTTCTCTAAAAAACATCTGCATCTTGGACAGTGATTCCTTCTAGGGCCCCTTTTGAAAATCTAGCAAAGGACATATTCTTTTTCTCTTCACTCTCCATGTATTTAACATTCATCTTGCATCATGTGTACCCTAACGGGATATTGCACGGAGTAGTTGTTGTCATTGAAGTACAACCTCTCAATTTTGTGAAGGCTTAATATCTCTTTTAGTCCCTAAGTTTTATTTAATTATTCATTTTGGTTCTCAAGTTTTAAAAAAATCAATTTGGTTCTTAAGTTATTAAAAGTGCTCCAATTTAGTCTTTAACCGTTAATTTTCATAACAGTCTTTAAGTCTTATACATGTGACGTGCCACCTTATATTATTATAATCTTATTTTTGTTGATTGTTTATTTATATTTATTATTATAATCTCAATTTGGTCCTCAAGTTATTAAAAATACTCCAATTTGGTCTTTGACCGTCAATAATTTACATTACATCTATGAAATATTGAGGTTCAATTGACGGTCAAGGACTAAATTGAAGCATTAATAATGTGATGTGGTATTGTGGCATGCCACGCATACAAGATTTAACGCCGTTACAAAAATTAACGATTAGGACTAAATTAGAGCCTTTTGTTAATAATTAAACTTTATCGAAAAACCCCTTTGTGAACTTTTTTGTCCCCATGAATGCTAGTTAAAAGGGTGTATTGAAATAATAATAATAGTGTACAATATAGATTAATTTGAATTATTAATTTATTCTATTTAAATTTTTAAAAGTTCGCGATTGTTTATTTCATAGGCATTAAAAGGATCGCGATTGTTTTTTTTTTTTTTTGAAGTTCACGATTGTTTTTCTCGGTGATTTTTCAGTCCCACATCATTCATTGTTTATATATATATATATATATTTTTTTTTTAATTTTTTTATTTTATTTTTTTTGGTTGCGCATTCATATAAATAAGCTTTGGTCTCATTACGTTACATCAAGAATGAATGATGCTTTTTATTTGGCAAAGGCAGTATTCTCGACTATGACTAATAACTTTAGCCTTATTATTAAATATATTTCGCAATGTGAACTATTCTTTTTTATTAAGGGGTGTGAACCATTCTTTTAAAAACATTTTTTCAACGCATCAACCAAACAGATCACAAATAGATATTACATTCTAGACTTAAATATGTTTTTCCTACATGTAATAATATACTTATTTTTTAGATTATTACCTTTTTTTTTTTCTTTTCATATCTGTCGTTATTTGCTGTTGCTAAGTGATGTCACGACAAATGAAATGTCACGTCAATAATTTATGAATTTAAATAAATTTTGGGTTCTTATAAAATACCTCTTTTTTACTTTGGGTCCCTATAAAATTTTTGTTATATTTTAGGTCTCTAATATATATTTTTTTTGTTTTTGGTCCCTATTAATGATATGACACCATCTCAATCGTTAGTTAAGTGATGATGTGGCATCATCTTAACATATATCAACAGTTGAGATAATGCCACATCATCGATAAGAATTCAAAAACAAAAAAATATATATATATTATAAGAACCCAAAACATAGTAAAAATTTTATGAGGATCCAAAGTAAAAAAAAGATGTATTTTATAGGACTGTAAACTTATTTAAGCCGCAATTTATATCCTAATTTATAAAATAAATTAATGAGAACAAAGGGAGAGAAAAAACCAAAATAGGGGTGTAGTAAGCAAATCCTGAAAAAATGGAGAGTGCAAGAAGCAAAGTTTATTTAAAGTTTAATTGCACTTTTGGTCCCCAAAATTTTATTTTTCATGAATTTGGTCCCCTAAATTTTTTTTCAACACTTTTGATTTCACCAAATTATTATTTTAGCAATTTTGGTACCTTCGTTATTTTTTTTGCGTTGACCGCTAGTTTTGGACGTTGACTATATTAACGTGTGTTTGTTGATAGGTTAGGTGTGGTATCAACCAAGGACGGATCCAGAGTTTAGCTAGGGGGGGGGGGCTAATTTTATTTTATACTTTAATTATTTAAATATTTAATTCTTAAAAAAATAACAAATAATAACTTTTACAAAATTAATTATTAGTTTTTTAGATAAAATTAAAATTATTTATAACTTGCTAATTTTAAAAAAAAAAACTAAAATACTTTTTTGGTCTCAAACACACTCACACTAAGAGGGGTGTATTGGATTAGAATTGTTTAGGATTTTAAAAGACTTTTTTTTTTTTGTGAAAATGTCTTAGGGTATTCAATCAAGATTATCAAGATTTTTTTAAAGGGCAACGAAATCTTGTGGTATTTGATTGAGATTTTGAATAACTTAAAAAAAGTCATCTGTTATTCAAAATCATAAAGATTTCGAAGGATTGTCTTCTTAATTGGATTTTGATGGATTTTATGGACTTTTTTAGTTGATTATATAAATACCAAACCTATCAAATAATCCCATCCAACCTCGATAGACTTTTCCTCCTCATGACAAATTTTTTTTTTATATATTTCATTATCTCTCTTTCGGAAGCAATGTCATAATCTCCGACCCAATCTCTCACATTTTTCCTATTTCAAGGTGAGACTTTTCATATAATCCTAATAGTGATGTGTTCATATCCCAAATCACTACGAATCACCTTACAAGCCTACATCACTTGATCAATGTAGTCCACCATCTCATTTTCCTTTAGGTTCATAAATTCCTAATGAAATGAAAATCTTCATAAGAGAAGTACATCTGAGCCTAGAGGAAGTTCTATAACTTAGCCGGGGCAAACAATCAAGTCAAAGTTTTAAAAGACCTTTCTAAACTATTGTAGTCAATTTTGAAAACATACACAACTTAATAGAGAAAACATAAAGCAATGTTTAGGATGCTATAAAAGAAATCTCAAATCTAGACTTACTCATTCAAATGTCACCAAGAGAACATTTATCTTGGATATTCTTCAAGTTAGCCAGATGATTAATATTTTGATCATCTCTTAATAAACTTTTTTAGATGTTTTTTTGTTGAATTATTTGGTTTATATTTTGATGACATTATTGATTTTATGGGTTAAATGAAACATTTTATATTTTTGAAAATTTGTTATTATTTTTTGCTATCGCTTTATGAAAATTTGTGATTAGAAGTGAGCCATTATCGTAATTGTCGTGAAAAAGATATCTAAAAATGTATTAGGAGTTTGTAACTTTGATTTTTGAAATTCATGTGCATTTTTAGTAGGTAGGAGGGTTCAGCTCATGATGACTTGTGACTAGTCTATGTTCAATGATTGTTCAATGATATTTTTAGGCACACTATTTTTGGTTTTTGTTCAATAGTTTTGAATTTTATTTTTTCTAAAAATCCATAGAGTCCTTTCAAATCTTATAAATTCATGAAGTCCTTTCAAATCATACTCACAAAATCCTAATCAGAAAAGTCTTTTAAAAAAAAAATTGGTGCCAACGATGTGGTGGTGGCTACGACAATGGTGGCAACGACGGAGGTGGTAGCGGGTGTGCTGGTGGTAGCAACTGTGTATTAGTTAAGGTCTCATTGGGGGTGGTTGTCAGTTTTTAGTTTATGGCTTTGAAGTGCAGTTTCAAAACAAAACATGTTTCGCAAAAAATTGAGCTGAGTTGGTTTTTAACTCAATTTCAAAGAAGTTTTACATTATTTTGTTAACTGAAGTACCAAAACTTCTAAAAAAATAATTTTTGGGGATCAAATATGTGGAAGGCAAGCAGATTTGTTCGTATATAAAAAATTAAAAAATAAAAAATGTAGAGATAAAATAAGCAAAGTGAGAGGTACAATAACCAAAGTGAGAGTGCAACAAATAAAGTGAGGGGTGCTAAAAAAAAATGTATCAAACACATAGGTTTGGTTATCCAAACCAAGTTTTAAACTAAAAAGTAATACATTACAAAAACTTAGGGACGAAAAACATACGAAAAAATTTGTAAGGACTAAAATTAAACTTTCCAATATTTATAGTGACGAAAAACATATATTAGCTTATTGTAAAATTCTTTTTTCACTTTTTTTTTTACATTTTTTTTGTTTTAACAATTTTATAACTTTAAAATTCTAAAAAAAATATTCTTACTAAGCAATTGTATAAAATAATTTTAAATAATTTGATATATGAATATTTTGTTAAACAATAACTATAATATGAAGTTAATTTTTTTTTTAATCTAAACATTAATTTAAATTTAATTAGTTAATATATTTACCACAAAATAATATTTTGACTTTATGGTTAATAATTTTCGTGGCAAAGATATATGAATACACTTCTCCACCATCTCCTCGATGTGGCTCATGGCATCAGACTCAGATGCAGAGATTTTCTCTTGTGTACGTTTGAGAGAATGCTGAGTCCATTGCCTATAAGGAAGAATCACGAACAAGGATTCTAGCTGACACTTCACATCTAAGATTCGAGCTTTTTCACTCGCCAACCTGACAATCCTACTCTTCCCATCAACATGAGTTTTCTATAGCACATCAAGCAATGTCTCGTGATGACTTTCAAAGGGATCATGCTGAATGGAACAGGACAGACATCATGTATCGGTGGGTTGAGTGTCCTCCAGTGCAGATTGATCAAGGGATCATTCCCTTTCAGAAGCCTCTCAAGAATACAAGCCCCAACAAGTTGAAGGGCAAGCAGATTGTCCTGGTAGACAGTCTTCCGAAGGTTGTACCTGAGCTTGAGCCTCTTCAACAACCAAAGCATGGATTTCATGAGGAGCTCTAAGTTAGACGCTAACATCTATTAGAGGAATCTGATGCACAACATGCTCCTCACCACTAGCTCATCCAATCTCGAGAAGAAAAGGAGGAGATTGAGACAATTGGTGAAGGAAGTTCAGCTCCTACAAGCTTCATTCGTGTGTCAGACATAATGGCTATTCCCACTCTTTTGACCCCTCACACTTCAGGAACTGAAGCTCAAGTAGAAAAACTCTTCGCTGATTACAAGGCTAAACTCAAGGCTGCTGAGACTTTGATGGATTTGCTCGTTAGGAGGCAAAAGCAAGGAGACTCAAGGCTCTAGCCCTTGAACAGGAGGTCGAAGAGAACAGACTTAGGGCATTAACCCTTAAGCAAGAGGTTGAGGCAGCTAAGGCTGCTGCACTTGCCATGGAGTAAGCTGTAGACTTAGGTGAAAAGTCTACAAAATCAAAACCAGCCCTAGCATTTCTAGACTTGGTGTCTGCCCAGTCAGGGTATAATGCACCACTTGTTGCTGAACCACTCAATCCAGCAAGTCAAGCCTTGACACATGTTGATCTGATGGTCTCTCAACAAGCCATGGAAGTCAGTCTAGAGGCCAAGATTGAAGCGAAGATGGACCAGTAGCGAGAGAGTCTCATCAAGGAAGTGACCTTTGTAGTCACCCACTCTTTCAATGAAATGGTGAGGAGAATATTTCCACCACCTACTCCACCTCCTCCAACACCACCATTGCCACAAGAAGATCTTCCTGCATCTACATCAATTGCTCCATCAAAAGCTGAAGACTCTTCTTCTAAACAGTCTACTCAACATCCACCACCATGACTGTGATGACAATTTTCTTACTATTCTCTCCATTTTTTTTGTTGTTGACAAAGGGGGAAAATATGTATAGAATTTTGATACTCAACAATGCTTAGTTAATAAATGTAGTGATGGGTTCACTGATTCTTTATATGTTTTTATTTTATCCACTCTAATTATTTCTTGCATGAAATGTCATTTGCATATGCATGATCAACTCATGGGGAGTTCTTCATGTCAATAACTGCTCATATACTATGACATGAAATAATCTTATACTCTAGTCGTTACATATCTGTGATTTATTGATTGTTAATCAAAATTATAGCATATGTTGTCATCATAAAAAAGGAAGGAGATTGTTATAACCAAAACAATGGATGATGTTTGGCCCCTAATATTTGATCAACTAATGCTTTGAAATTGAATAATTTTAAGGAACTAAATTCATCACAGACAATGATATAATCTCTTCTATCTCACTTTATTATACTGATTGTCTGAAAGTTTTTTCATAACAAACCAAGCATCCAAAGTGCTTTTAATCAAACGGCATTGTGTTGGAACAGACCATGCAATAGTCTTGGAACAGACTATGCAAAGTCTCAGATTAGACCATGTAGTAGTCTTGGAACAAACTATGCAAAGTCTCAGACTAGTCCATGCAGTAGTCTTGGAATAGACCATGCAAAGTCTTGGATCAGACCATGTAGTAGTCTTGGAACAGACTATGCAAAGTCTCAGACCAGTCCATGCAGTAGTATTGGAACAGACTATGTGAAGTCTTGGACCAGACAATACAAGTCTAGGACTAGACTATGCAATAATGCTGGACCAGACCATGCATAAGTCATGAACCATACTATGTTATAGTTGGACCAGATCATGCACAGTCAAACCAGACTATGTCTTAGTTGGACCAGACCATGAGTAGTTTAGTGCTCTGCAGACATTGTGCTTAACTACTATAACTTAACGTTATGAACGCACTGTCTAAAAACAAAAGGAGAGGTAGATCTTTACTGAACACTTTTTAAATATATCTTGTATGTCTGTTTGCATGTCTCATGAAATGTGAAGTCTAGTAGGTACAACTAAAAAGGCTAATCAGCTTCGAGAAGCACACCTACAGCCAAAAGTAGAGTTGTGACAAGACAGAAACTTGCTCCTATCTAATCAAGCTTAGGCTAAAATGAGCAAGTGAACACAAGCTGAAAAGCAATCAAAGCACACTTCGAGAAAAGCTTGAAACCCTAGTGAGAAAAAAGGCTTCATCTTCTATATAACTCATAAAGATTCACATTCTTATTCATATCCTCTCGTTGAGAGTTACTTGAATCTTATTTATATTTGAATAGAAAGCCAGGAGTGACTTAGTGATCAAAGAATATTTGGGAAGTATAATCTCAAGGGGAGATTCATACTTGTAAACAGTAGTGATTTAGAATACTTGTAGCCAATAGTGGCATAAAGAATACTTGTAGCCAGAAGTGCTAGTGTAGAATACTTGTTTATAGTCAGTTGATTATAGTGGAACCCTTTAACAGTTGTTAAAGCAAAACTGGGCGTAGCTTAGGTTGAGTGAGCCAGTATAAAAACAATCATTCTACATTTGTTATCTTGTGCTTACACTTATTCATCTTGCACTCTGTGCATCTTGAAAAGGTTTAAAAGCTTTGTCTTGAAAATATATATTAGCTTGTTTTAAAACCTTCATATATCTATAAAGGCAACCTTCGAACTTATAGTGTGTTCTTGTGTATTTCAAATACAACTTCACACAGAAGACTGAATAATATTTTGTTTTTAGCTTTAATTCCTATAAATTTATTTTTAATTATAAAACATAAAAATAAATTTAAATAAATTCATAAATAAATAATTTTTTGAATGATATTTATATTATGAAGTTGAATTTTTTATACTAAACTTAATTTAAATATAATTAGTTAATATATTTGTTATAAAATAATATTTAACTATATGTTTAATAATATTAATATACAATTTTTTTTATTAATATATACTTTTAAAAAATATATAATAATTTTAATATTTTTTTGTTAAAATATATAATATTAACATAAATAGTAATAAAGTATATTGAAATTAATTTATTAAATACAAAAAAATTACAATGAAAATATTAAGTGAATTTTAATATATTTTATTTATATATATTTTTTGTTGTAATTTAACATTATTAATAAAAATTAATAAAAATATATTCAAAATACTTTTTTAAAACAAATATTAATCGAATAGATTTTAATTAAGGTTTAATATATATTTTTTTCTCTTGAATGGAAGGCACGTGTCAAAGAGTTTAACCAACTTATGTAACATCCCATTTTTGTTACATAATTAACCAAAGAAATATTGAATTTTTTTTTAAAATTTAAAATCTCTTTCATTAAATTATTTAGGCAAAAGACTATGAACTTTTCTCGATTTCCAAAATTAATAAATATTATTCAAAGCTTAAAAGTATAATTCATGAGTTTATAAAACCAAACTGAATCATTTACAATACCTCATGGTACTTCACTCTTTTTAAAAGAAATATAACTTTAATAATATAAAACTCTTGCAACAAAAGCTTAACATTAACCTAAGTTATCCATACATAAAACGAAGCCAAAGAGTAGAAGGAGGAAATGCAACTTCAAACTTGTGTGTGTTCCATCTACAACAACTCCAAGAGAACTCTACTTGAATCCACCTACTCCCTCGTATATCAAGGTCGGGATCATCACAGTCACAACCACACGTGTCACATGCAAGCGTAAGCTTACCATAATAAATACATATACAAATAAGGAAATTCAAATTATGGAAATGGGAAAACTAACTAGTAACTTCATGGCACAACTGTCTCAACCAAATAATACAACACAATTATAAAATAAATTCACAACCATCAACAACAATATAACTCTATCGCAACATAAACCATTACATCTCATTACATCTAGTCATCAAATATTACAATCTTCATCAATCATCAAAAGTCATTAGACACAATCATTTATCATAACTCAACACCATAAACCATTAGTCAACCTCAACACTAGACACTGACTCTACTCCATGGAGACTCAACACAATATGAGCGATCCCTTATAGGCCCCATCCCTATAATATAGTCTCACTTTCTGACTATTCAGGGAGTCCTTTGAGCTGATCCTTTGGGGGAGGTGCAGTTTTATTGAAAATAGACAAGTGTATATATTAGCTTACCTCTGTAGGTTTGCAAGACCTTACATCTATAGGGATTCGACCACTCGTCTATTCTATAGGCCCATTCACATTAACCACCACAAAAATCCCCAGCAAGGTTGAGAGTCTACCTAGCACTCCCAACTTACGTGCTTACTCATATGCCCGTGCATCAACTGTGCACGCCTATTCACCAACTGTGCATACATGGTATATTTCTATGCACCAACTATGCACCCACTGTATACCAATGACAACACATATTTAGAATCCTCTATAGTCCTAGATACAAAACCTCTATACCCACCATCTCCAATGGGCTGACTTAAGGATCCAAATACATCTCAACAATCCACACAACAACAAATAGACTTGAATTACTTAAGGTTTGAGATACAATACCATTGTACCCACCATCTCACTCATGGCCCGTCTCAAGTATCCAAGTTTCACCAACAACCACCACATTCCATTTCCTATATCTTAAAGGGTCACTAAACCTCTTGGGAAGTAGTTCTCACCACTTTAACACGCCATCTAGAGTTAAAACAAAGGGGTGGTATTTGAGAAGATATCCCACTAAGCGAGACCCCCAGGTTGCTTTAGTGGGGTGGAGTCCTGACATGGAACTCCCCCTCTCAGGTATATCATTTTCATTAATAACAAAAGTCTTCCTAAAGAACATAGCTACACCTTCTAACATATAGGGATGAATACAAAAATACAAGATTATCATTCATAATTAACTCAACCATAATGCATTCATCTCATTCACTGTAAATATCGCAACGTTACATAACCTCCTCCTTAAGAACATCATCATTCCAATAAAACATAAATATATCATCAAGAAATCACATACATCTAAATAAAAATTATTCAACTAGGTTCATGATTGACATACCATTCCCTAAGTCAAGGTTTACTATTTCTTTCAATTTCTATCATGTGTCTAAGATTATTATTTGTTATAACTATGATATCTATAAATATACTAGTTCAATTAAGGTGGTTCTCATCTCATTTTAAAGCTAAGAATATTATCTACAACTCTTATGTTTATCTCGAGACCGAGTTTGAAAGTATACTATGCCTAAATTATGAGCAAAGTGAAACTTTTACCAATTAGTGATAGCTTGACTTTTACTTACTAATTTGATCATATCTAAAGTTGTACATATATTTTGGAGTGAATACAAGGTCATTCATTAGTAAACATCCATCTCTACAACTTTCATGAGTACTACGTTTACAAATTTAGACCCTAAGACTGAGTTTCTTGCCAAAACAGATTTAGAACAAAAAAGAAAAGAAAAAGCGGTCCATATAACCACAAACAGCAGAGGGCATGGTTTTGGACCAAAGTTTCATTTTCTTTCAACAACATAGATTCATTCCTCATCTTGGTGAGCATTTCATTAGCATACTGCACTCTATTAAGGAATTTCCAAGCAATTACATACATCTATATCCACTTAAACCATCAATTACACACACACACACACACATCAATCTCAAGGATTTTAAATTCATAAGTTAAATGCAAGCATTCTATATTTCCATGACAGCAACCAAAATCTCATGACAACAAGAACATAGTCCTATGAAAAGAAAAAAAGAATCATAGGGCAACTAGGACATAGTTCCATGGCAATGAAAACATAATTCTCAAAGCAATAAGAACACCCAGTTGCACATACTCACATTAGTTTCAATTAGGGGATAAAAGAGAAGTTTATAAGCTTCCCTTACCTAATTAGCTCGAAAAATAACTCTTTCGGAGAAACAAAAACAAAGCAAACTTGATATTCAAATGCAAAAACTCTCCTCTACTCCACTAGCTATGTTACATCTCATAGGAAACAATAAACAACCCAAACACTTCCAATTTCAAAATTTTGAACCCTAACCTAGGGTTTCTCACAAAATCCCTCTAGGTTGCTTTGGAATGATAGGAACAACGAAATTGATGGCACTTAGGGTTTAAAGAAACTCACCATGTCAAGGAGAATGGATGGGTCATTGCCAAGAGTGTTAATCTTGACCACTTCAAGCTCCTTAGTTGGTTCGTCCGTGGAGGAGAAAAAAGAAAGTGAGGGAGAGTGAAAATGAGAGGAGAGGGTTCTATTCTTGGAATTATATAGGGAGAATTTTATAGACTTAAACTTTCCTATATGCACCCAAGCTCTTTACTAGACACATCCCCCTTTTACTCTCATATCATATACTAGCCCAAACCAAAATACATAAAAACACATAATTAAACTACAACCAACACTAATTTATTCATTGTAAACACTCCAAATTAAATTTCTCTTGTAATTTAATTAAATCACTTTTTAACACAATTACTAAAAACACAGTGTTACAACTCACATGCTACTCAACTAATGGAGGCAGACCACTTGGTAATTAATGTTTTGTATACAAAATTTAGCTTGATAATATAAATATTTTATAGCAAAATATTTATTTATGAAATTATTTAAAATTATTTTATTTTTTTAAGTAAAAATGATTAATCAAAATTCAACTTAGCAATATTATTTTTCGTTAACGATACTTGTGGTCTCTACCATAAAAACAAATTTAAATTAACTCAATTTATGATATTATTGATAAATTAATTACAAACTATTTTATAATGAAATATATTTAATAGATTAATTTCAATATATTTATTACATATTTATGTAAAACAATTAAATTTATTATATAAATATTAATATACAAAATTTTCATATATAAAATTATTAAACATGGAGTCAATATATTATTTGTTGTAAATAAATTAACTAATTAGATATAAATTAATGTTGTATTAAAAATTTAACTCCAAATTATAATTATTTTTTAACAAAATATTTATATATATAATTACTTGAAATTATTTTATACAATTTATTAGTAAGATGATTTTATAGAATTTTCAAGTAAAAAAAAATGGTTAAACAAAAAAAATGTAAAATGAAAAGAAAGAAAAAAGAAAAAATAGGAAAAGAAAAATAAAATAAAGGAAACTTGTACAATAAAATAAAAACTAAAAAGAGAAAAAAAAATAGAAGTAAAAAAAAGAGAGAGAAAAAAGAAACATAAATATAAAAATTGGAGAGAGAAATAAAGAATTGGATGAAAAACAAAAGGAAAGAGATAAAGTACGAAGAGAAATAATTATAAATATATCTTTTAGATTAAGTTATAAATATTAAATAAATATAATTATATGTCATGACAATAAATACGTGACAATCATTTTAGTCATTGAACAACATATTGTTGTTCTAAAACATGTTGTGTATAACATGTACACAAGAAAAATTATATATATATATATATATATATATATATATATATATATATATATATATAACAAAGACTACGTAAGACTTGTTTGAATAAATAAATAACTATTTGAACAATATTTGAATTTATTACTTTTTTATTTGAGTATGATTTCTATACATTTAAGGATAAATCTTAAATTATCAACCAATAAAACATTACTTAAATAGGTTTTTAATCCCTCAAATTTAGACAAAAAAAGTTTTTTAGTCTCTAAAAAAAATCTTTCATTTTTGATCCATCATATTTATAAAATAAAATTATATTTTTTCCATTTGACATTTTACACCGGGATACGCCAAACAAAAAAAAAATATAAAAATGAAATTTGTTACAGCTAAAAACTTGTCACAATTTTAATAAAAAAATCACAAAACGTATATAAAAGTATTGAGAACACAAGATAAGTGGCTACACAAAGATAACAGCTAAAGGCACCAACACCCAACAGTTAGAAAAAAGATTACCATCACTAGTGAACCAACACATGATCTAACTTTTTTTTTTTTTTTTTTTTTACATGAAGAAACTTATATTATATCAAAATAAATAAGAGAGTCAATATAATTCGGACTAAAATATTTAAATGTCCTTGTTAAACAATGAGTAATTTGATTGAGTTGCCTACTTACAAACTGAATAGAACAGTTTTTAAAGAGTCATCAAAATGATTACACAACTCTTTAGAATATCACTTATTTCTAGATGGTAAAAAAAATTTTGATTAATAAAGTCAACGACTATTTACAACTTGTCACAAAAGTGATGTTATTAAGTTACAGTTGAAAAGTCCAGCGTATAGCTGATAAGAGGGCGGTTCACATGATCTAACTTAAGCACCACTTTAGTTGCCCAACTAAGAATATGTTGATAATTCTGATTTTTTGGATAAGCTTCCCCAGTTTACTGATCCCTCTTAATCCCCACATGCTCTTCACCTGTTTGAGAAAAGCACAAGCCCAGGGCAGCATAATAAATTTTGCCCGTGGAGCTTGTAGGGGCGGAGAAGACGGCAGTGTTGGTGGGACATTTATGTATTTGAGGAACTAAAATCGAAATAGTTTTTCTCTAATAACTAAAAAACATCTATCAAAATTTAAATAAAAAAAGACATTTAAGCTATAAAAAAATATTGTTGAAATATTTTTAAAGTAATTATTAATATTATAAGAATTAATAAACTTATTGTATATAATAGTTTATATTAGAATACGTACACTACAAGATTATAAAAAGAATAAATAGTCTACGTAGACTATTTATTCTTTTTATATTCTAAATCTTTTAATAAAATTTATTCTTTTTAAAATGTTATTTTAATGTTACTAGTTTTTACCATAGTACTATAGCTAAATGTTTATAACTCGGAGTATGTTTGATTAAAACTTTATTTTTTATATCTACTTTTATTTTATTTATTAAAATTTGATGAGATGTATATAACTTCAAGGTGCATACTTAAAAATTCTTAAAACTAAAACATTCATAAGATATTCGTGTTGTTGGTTTGCACCAACAAGTAAGAGGCAACAAAACACAGACTTGAAGAAATTAAGAATAGGTTTGGTGTAATAAGCATTTTGTTAGAGATGATAATATAATACTATTAATCACCATTCTTTTTCCTTTCTTTATAATTAAGATCTGATATCCGTGTGAGCAGCATGTATTATTCTTGTGCAAAGACACAGTCATGTTGTTCAAATTAAAATGCCTAACTTTTTTTACCATGTTTGCATATATGGTGTTCTATTTTAGACTTTGATAACCGTTCAATTTACTTGGTTTCACCTTTTGGTGTCAAGGATTTCTATAAAACTCAAGATCCTACGTCTTAGGTGCAAGGCGATGTGGGACTTTCTGACAATTTTTGTGCAAGCAAAGCACCAAAATTGGTTAGTAGTCTTCAATCAAAATCAAGACAAAAAGGCCAAAACATGCTGCTGTATATGAAACTAAGGAATCAAATAGTTCCTAGGAGCATGTGCAAGATAGTAGCATTGACAACAAATTAAGTTAAATCTCAGGGAGTAAATCCAACTAAGACAATATGAAGTATTATGGACTTATGGTAGGAGACAATATTTTCTGTGATGGTTTTAGTGTTTCTTGTACCAAAAGCAAGTTCAGATTTAATTATAAAAATGCTGCTAGAAATTTTTACAATGAATTAATAAAGCAAAGAGTTCAGTCATGCTTAATCTTAAATCTTCACACAACTTTCACACGAAAGTAACTTGATATAGAAAATACAAAGTAACAACAAGAGGAATATGTATATATGTAATTGACAACAAACTTGAGCATTCCATGAGCTTTCAAGAGCAAACAATATACAATTGAAGTTGTTTTCTAGATCAACAAGACGGTGGGAGTGAGTTGCACCTGAAATCACAAAATTAACCTAGTGTCACTTTTGATAGTAATACCATTTTGTCTAATCAGAGTTGAATTGTCCATACCATTTCTTCTTTCTTCTTCTTTTTACAATTAAGACTACGCCTCCCTCATTTGCTACCAGCTAACTTTTGCATACTTATTGTATTTACATATCTGATGAGAGAAAAATATTTAAATATGTTAGCAAATTTAGAACAAGTCACCCAAAAATGGTATCTAGCATGCATGGATGCAATTGCATTAGTTGCAACAAGAAGAAAAATAAAATAGAAAGAGTAGAAAATTAGTGCAACTGTGAAACTATATATAGTAGTACTCCATTCTTAAAGCCTTATGAATGGACTTTAATCAATTTACCATCGATCAAAGTTTAACATTAATTGTGATCCAAGGCATAAGAATTGTGTCTAACTAGAAAAAAGAGTTGAGAATTTTACCTGGGTGTAGAAATAAGCTTGAAGCATATTTAGGACAACCTATTATGGTTTATCGTACATCATATGTTAACTTGAATCCATGGTGAATCTCCTTAAAGTTTGGCAAGTGTTATATCTTTCAGGTTCTGCAGCAGCAGTACTAATTGTTCTCTATTCTTGCCAATCATTTCTTGACCATCATCATCAGCTTTACTTTCAAAAGCAAAAACCTTCTCTGATTGAGAACACTCTTCTATTTCCAAATTGGTCAAACTGGGAAAATGAGCTGCCACAAAATTGTAAAAAAGGCATTTCAACTTATTGCAGTTTTTAACTTCAATAGTGTGGAGTCTTGGGAAGCACGGTTGCTGGCTTCTGCGTACTTGTTCATCACCTGACTCAAATATTTGCTCTAATTCCTTACAGTTAGATATGTGTAGCCTCGTCAACATTGGTAAGCTTCTAACAATGGTGTGAGAGAAGATGATTTTCAATTTTGTGCATTCATCCACCCAAATAATGTCAAGCATTTGAAGGCTTATAAAATTTTTGGAGCCCTTCCATATGAACTTGACCTCAGGTAGATTCCATAATCTGAGATGTTCTATATCCATGTTTAAGGGAACTAGTTCTCTAATGTTCCCTATAGGTTCTTCTATTGGAAGTTGAAAAATACCTTTTATTTCGGCATAAGAATATCCAAGGCATTTAAGTTTGAGGACATGTATATGTTCGGGGAAATCGCACAATTGGTTGAAGTTGGTGGCAACCAACCAAAGTATTTCCTTCTCCTACATATATACAAAATAAAATAATATTCATTGTTAGTGTGCTACATGTGATATATAATTTAATTTAATGGAATTCTCAAACAAAAGAATGCACCAATAAAAATAGGCAACACTCTTTTAGTACAAGGATGCTTTAAAATGAAAATGCCTATCAAGATAAAAAAAAAATGTAAAATATAAATATAAAAGCCATATATGTAAATAGCTATGATTATGAACGTTATATATAAAATAAATTACACAAATCCTCCAAAAAAATTATTAAGTGAATATTTTATTCAAAATATTCTTATCTTTTTCAATTAACATTGGCCAACTTCATTTCGAAAAAAGAAATTTGGTTTGCTCATTGGGAGGCATAATGATCCATAGTAAGAGAGAAATTGTCAACTAGCAACAACCATTGATAAAAAAAAAATGATTTAAAAAAAAATCATTGATAAATTTCAGAATGGTTCACAACTACAAAATCAGCCCTTCATAAAACCAAAAATCACCATCCAGAGTATTAGAATTGAAACAAAAATCAGACATTGATGCAATCTTTTAGCGAAGAAAAAGATACAAGTTTTGTAAGGAAAACAACAAAGAATGAAAAAACCAAATGCCACGAATCTTCATTTACGAGCTTTAGTTTCAATGGCTGATAAAAAAAAAAGGAGCTCTTCAAACCTTTCTTCTCACATAAGGTTCATCAAACACCTTCCTTGCACAACCCAAAACCAAGATCCACAACAAAATTCTTTCACAAACTAATATAAATGTGGATAGTCTATTACTATTAGATTGATGATTTATGGATTGCATTTTGTTTCTAACAAATGTTTTAGGGACCCCTAAACAGAGCACAACATAACAGCATAGAGCCAGAGACAATTACAAAATAAAAAAATTCCAGTGATCAAATGCAAAATTCATAAATTTTTCAAGGACAAACTAAGAAAAAAAATGTTAGGGACCAAATAAATTATATTTTTTCAGAAACCAAAAATGTATTTAAGTTAATTTTTTTTTATTTAAAATAGAGATAAATGATGATGGACTGACATTGTAAAATAGTCAGTCAATCATAATTTTATATTTATAATAAGTGAGTTGATTTTTATAAAATCATTTAAAAAATTATTCAAACAATGAGTTGTGATTTAAGGAATATTTTAGTCCACCGGTGCATTAGCAATAAAATCTTTAAAATAACTATGATACCTGAGGGTTGCACAAGTTTATCTGTTGTTTTGTAGGAATCTTAGTCCGAAACTGTATTTTATGGGATAAATACAAATTTGTAGATTAATAATAATAAGAAAATGTAATTTTGGTACCTCTAGAATTTTATAGTTCTATTTTAGTTATTTAAAAAATAATTGTTTGATTTTCTTCTTTTTTCTTAAATTTTAAACTGTCTATTTTCCATTCCTCTAGATATGAAATGCATCATTTTTTGTCTTTCAAAGTACTTTAGATAATATTTTATAGAGAGATGAAAAGTGGTTTGAGACAAAAAAAAAAAAAAAACATACAAAAAAATTATTGGATGCAACGAAAGTTCAAAGAATCAATAAATATTGTCATTACAAATAAGGGAGAATTTAAGCTATGAATTAACAAATAAAAATTAAATTATTTAAATATATACTATTAAAGAAATCATAATATTCAAATTTATGTACCATAGGAGTTGGGTCTTGTTGCAAATCTGAATCCATCATTGGCTTATGCACATAAAAATTACACATTATTGTGAAATACACAAGAACACACTAGAAGGGGGTTGAATAGTGAGTTTAAAACTTTTTTGTAAATACTATTAGTTCACAAGTTGCTTTCTTGGATATATGTTAGTTTAAATAAGCAAATATATCCTTGTAAGGAAATCTTAGAAAGTCTTTCCAAAAGAGCACTATGAGCAAGATAAATATATGTAATTACAAGACAGCATATGAGAGTTTGTTTTTATACTGGTTTACTCAACCTGAGCTACATCCAGTTCTCTTTTAACAACTGTTAAAGGGTTCTACTATAATAAACTAATTACAAAACAAGTATTCTTTACTATCACTTCTGGCTACAAGTATTCTCTATGCCACTTCTCCCTACAAGTATTCTAAACCACTTCTGGTTACAAGTATAAATCTTCCCCTGAGATTATACTTCCCAAGTATTTTTTTTATCACTAAGCCACTGTTGGCTTTCTATACAAATATGTATAAGATTCAGATAACTCTCAAAAAGAGGATGATAGAGGGCTAGTCAATGAACATGAGGACCTAGGGGCACTTCAAGAATTAAAGGGACCAATGACAAGATCTAAGGCCAAGATTCTCCAAGAAGAAATGACCAAGAGACTAAAGGAAGGGTTATTCATCAAAGGCCAAGAAGGAAGAAGCCCAAAGGAGCTAAATTGGAGCACTTGGAAATTTGCTGATAGCTCGCTCAGCGCAAGCTTGGGCTCAGCGAAGTTTTGCCTCGATTAGTCATCTCGCTCAGCGCAAGATAGAGCTTAGCGGAGATTTGCCTCGATCAAGCATCTCGCTCAGCGCAAGTTTGAGCTTAGCGGAGATTTGCTTCGATCAAGCATTTTGCTCAGCTCAACGTTGAGCTCAGCGCAATTTGCGCTAAGCTCAAGGTTGAGCTTAGCGGAAGGTCTGGCGCGAGAATTTTTGAAAACTTTGTTTACTTGTGTAAGGGGTTTCTTAATTGTGTAATTAGGCCTTAAAACGTTGTGTTTAAGTGGAGATTAGTTGCATAAGGCCTGTCTCTATAAATAGTAAAGGAGAACCTCATTTTGGTAATCAATATAATATAACTCATTTGTGAATGAAAAGCTTTGGCTTAGTTTGAGAGCATAGTCTCTTCTTGGTTCTTGGGTGAACCAAATTGATTCTTATCAAGGAAGCTTTCCTTGTGGCGAATTCTCCTCGGCTTATCGTTCCGTGCGGTTCGTGGCGTCGTTCTAATTCATCTTCTTCTTCCTTCCGCTTTTCCCTTTTTTGGTTTGAGCTCTTGATTTGGCTTCAATGGAGCTCCATTGATTTGCTTCCGGACGATCCAAACCAAGCTTGTGTGGCTTGGGACTGCATCATGCATGCATCAGGATATAAACAAATGTTGAATCTATGTGAGCTTGTAGAGGATGCATATTCTTTTTCTCTCAACTCATGTTCAAGACCTTGTCTTAGAGTGTTTTCTCTTGCTGTCTAGATTGATTTGAGTTATTCTCTTCTAGTTCATTAGTCTTCTTGTTTCATGGAGGCATCCTTATAAAGTGAGCTTCATGAATTTGAATGTTAGAGAAGACTTCTTTCCGTTGTTTCACACAGTAGAGTGTTGAAGTAGCTTTGACCGTACTTGATGTGACAAGAGCAGGTTTCTGTCTCTGTTACAGTTGTCTTTTAGCTAAAAGTGTGCATCCTAATGCTGATTGGTTCTTTTGGCTGTACCTACACACTTCACATAATACGAGACATACAAGCAATACGAGGAATCAAATAAAGTAACGTCAAAGAGAGTCTCCAATTCTTTCTGTTGCAGCAGTGCCTTTATTTGAGTAAAGAATTAATTATACAACACATATTCCTTAGCATATATGACAGATTATGTTTTGTTCCTACACAAACAAAGTTTGGCTTAACAGACATAGTTTGGTCTTGATTAAGTATGGTTTGTTCGTGCACAGATAGCGTCTGGCTTAACAAACACATTTTGAATTAAAAGACATGGTGTGTTCATGCACACACAACGCCTGGCTTAACAAACACATTTTAAATTAAAAGACATGGTTTGTTCTAGCCTTAGACATCATCTGGCTTAGCTTTAGACATCGTTTGACTTAACAAACACATTTTTAATTAAAAGACATGGTTTGTTCTAGCCTTAGACATCATCTGGCTTAGCATCAAACATCGTATGGCTTGGCATCAAACATCATCTAGCTTGGCATCAGACATCGTCTGGCTTGGCCTTAGACATTGTCTGGCTTGGAGACTTTGCATGATCCGTTAAGAGCTTATTCTAGTCTATTATAAGCAATTATAATACGTGACTTAATCATCATCAATTATCAGACAGTTCAGAAGAAAGTAAGAGTTAGAGTGATTATATCATTGTCTGTTCTTACTTTATTTCTTGAAATCACTTAATCTGAAATTATTAGTTGATCAAATATTATCACATTTGTTATCATCAAAACCTATCAAGGTATTAGGGGTTAGACATCATCAAATGTCTTGGTTCTAACAATCTCCCCCTTTTTTGATGATGACAACACATGTTATAATTTTGATTAACAGACAATAAATCACAGACATTTATATATCAGAGTGTAAATTATTTCATGTCAGATAAATATGTGTAGTTATCAACATGATGAACTCCCCCTAAGTCTATCATGCATATGCATGTTGGACTATTTTGGCAAGCGTACCAAATATCGCACAAGTAGTTTAAAAGGGAAGATCCCAGAGTATCGAATCCACAGGGAATTATCTGTATTTGACTATCAGTAAAGTAATCAATTCCTAAACACTAGTTTGGTTTTTAAGTTGGTTGTTCGTGAAACATAAATAATAACAGAAATTAAACTAAACACTACAGTTAACACTAACGATAAACAATAAAAACGACAAGGTTGATTCAGGACTATGATCGAACAGTTGGCATGCTTGAGTTTTAGAATGGAATAATGGATATGTTGAGGATTTGGTTCAACCGGTTTGCTTCCCATGTAAACATATAAGATATATTCTCCATCCACAGTAATAGTTCAGATTTAACTTCGATCTAAAAGTGCTCAAAACGTGATCTCTCATCAAATCAAGCCTAAACTGCTCAACCTCACTTCCGATGTCTCAGTAAGTTCAGTTGAGTGGTTTGATGAAGCTTAGAGATCTTTGCGAAGCTAATGGAGTCTATCCTATATCTAGAAATACACTCCATTAGAGTTCAAACTCAGTTCCAAGTTCAAAAGCATCTGTCAATGGCAAGTAAACTCTAAAACATGCATCTATAACTGATCCAATCATATAACAAGAATAAAGATAGAGAAATGAACATTAAACTGAATATTTCAATGAATAGATATGAAGAATAGCGTTTACATGATCAACACCTAGTTCCAAGTCCTCAACACTAATAGATTAGCCTCTCACTGTCATGAGAAGCCTTGAAAAGGTTACAAAATGGGATGAAAAGAACAAAGGAAAATAGAGAAAACAAAGGAAGCAGCTCAACAAAATCCACCAAAGTTTGAATGCCTCAAAATTATTACAAGTGCAGCTTATATAGTCGAAGTCTCACTTAGTGCAACCTTCTGCTAAGCGCAGGACACTGCATAATGCATCTCATAACAGGTTTTCCGCTAAGCGCAATCTTCCGCTAAGTGCATATTTAGTTCGAAAGCAACTTTCGCTAAGCGTGATGTCTCGTTAAGCGCGTATTCAGTTCGAATGAAAATGTTGCTTAGTGTGATATGGCGCTCAGCGTGTCATAGACCACCTAGCTCGCGTAGCTTGATGTTGCGCTCAGCGAGTGAAGCGCTGAGCGATATGGGTCGCTTAGCGAGATCTGCCTTCTTCTTGTATTCTCCCTTTACTGTTGAATCTAGGCTTGCACACATAAATTAGAGTATATTTCTCACAAAATAACTTCCTAGGGTTAGAATTATCAAACTATACAAATCTATATTAAATGATTTCAAACTAAGCCAAAAATCCTGAGAACATTGGATAATCACTACAAAATATGATGTAATATTTACGTATCTAAAGCGATTATCAATGCATATGACAGATTAAGGCATGAAATAATTAAGGCGGATAATAATAGATAGTAAATGAATTGAGTAAAACATTAGTGAACCAATCACTATTTTTATTAAAGAAACTCAAGCATTGTTTGGAAATTTTATACATCCAAAATTCTCTCCCCCTTTGTCATTAAAAAAAGAGTGGAGGATGGAGTAGAAAATGCCATCACAATCATGGGTTGGAAGGTGGGGTTGATTGTTTGGTTGAGGATTCTCCAGCTTCTGATGGAGCATTTGTAGCAGGAGGATCTTCTGGTGGCGGTGGGGAGCTTAAGTAGCAACTAAGTCAGGTTGAGGGTCTAATTGTGTTGCAGCACATAGTGGTATGGTTGCAATTGGAGTGCTCGACCTTGACTGAGTGGACACTAGATTAGTGCACTCGTGGGCTGGTGTTGATTCTGTAGACTTTCAGCCAAGTCTGCAGCTTGCTTAGCAACAAATGCAGCAGCCTAAGTTGCCTTAGCCTCTTGCTTTAGGGCCAACTCCCTAAGACTGTTGTCTTCTTCTTCTTTGGCCTTCTTCTCTTTAGCTAGATCATTAAGTCTTCTTTGTTCTTCTTGAGCAGCTAACATAGCTCTCAGTCTGGCAGCCTCTTCTAAGATTCTTGCTTCTTCAGCTGTTGCCTTGGCTTTAGCTATCAATGCTTGAGCAACTTTGTACTTAGCATAGTATTCAGCAAGCATCTTCTCAGCTTCAGCTTCATCTCTAGGGGTGTGAGGAGTCAGTAGAGTGGGAACAACCACTGTGTTTGACACATGAATGAAGTTGCTAGTGGAAGAGAAGCCTTCACCAACAGTGTTAATCTTCTACTTTTCTTCATCTAAGAGATTGGATGACCTTGTGGTGTGGAGCATGTTACTCATCATGTTTTGCCAATAGATGCCAGCGTCTGATTTTGTGTTCTCTGGTGGCAGTACATGCTCTTGTTAAGGCAGTGGCTCAATGTCTGGTATGTGTTGTGGAAGATTGTTTGCTCTTGCAATCTTCTTCCCCTTCAGTTTGTTGGGGTTGACAATTGGGAGCCTAGGAACTATACGATCTAGAGCAACATGTATATCAGTTTCTTTAGAGATGTGCAGGCTTGGTGGATACAACTTTCTGGGGGTGGTGCCTTGAAACTTTAGATTGCACAGAGCCTTATATTTAGCACAAGTGGCCTGGATGGTTGGATGGTTGGGGGCAACTCCTCGTGTGATCAGCCGAGGAGGTCGAATTAAGACTCTTGGTCTCGATAGATAACGCAATGCATCATGATGCATTGTTCTGACAGTGGCCTCTAGTTGCTTCTTCTCATCATCTGTTAGTTCAACTGGTAGTGTTGGTTCCACTATGAAGTAGTCCAATCCCTCTCTTACACAGTTATACCAATGTGCAATCTCATGCACCAACTGACGCATCTGAGGGATGGTAGAGGCATATTCTTCCTACTATAGCCTTCTTGCAAGATTGGCGTCATCTTCAGCAGTATCCAGAAGAATTGTATTGTGAGTGGGCCTCTAAAAGGGAATTATCCCTTGATCGATCTATAGAGGAGGAAGCTTCTTCAACTTTGCTTCCTTGACAACAACCACCATTAAGTGCTTTGCAGCGGGCTCCAACTAAGTCTCTTCTCTATATGCAACAGACTCAACATTTTCTCCCACATAGTACAAGGAGAATCTTTACATCATCTTTTGATGCTAGGAGCCTGAAGGAGGAGGAGGAGGTGTGTCTTCTTTGAATCTGGATAGAGGTGTGGTGGCATCTAGACTGAATGGTCTGTTGTCCCATGAGGGAGCAGCAGACACTTCAAGAGATAGAATGACTATCTCTTCATCAAACCTAGTAGAGATGTTGACAGACTCTGAGTGGTGGTAGGAAACCACTACGTCTGACATCTCAAGGATGGTTATAGGTGAGGGTGATTGGTAAGGAGGAATGGTGGTGTCTGGTGGAGTTTGTGGGGATGTTGTAGGTACAACAATATGAGTTATGGGTTCAAACTGTGTCTCAGACTGAATAGTAGGTTCAGTCTGTTGGGTGATCGTTTGTCTAGTGGGGGTAGCATAGGTTGATCTTTTGTCTGAACAGCGGGTTCAGACAGTGGCTCTTGCATAGTCTGTGCTTGCGCATCAAACTGTTAAACTACTATTTGGCTAACTATGGTCTGTGTAGGTGACATAGACGATAGAGGTTCAACAGACGAAGTGTCTATTGTGGTTTTTGTTTGGGTTAGAACTAGTATAGTTTGAGGAAGACGTTTGTGAGTTGAGCGAGGGTGAGTGGTAAGTGTGAAGGTAGGGATGGTGATACTTGTATTAGTGGCAGAGGTGGTTGTGGTGGTCTGTCCAGGTCTGTCTTCTTCCAACACCACTTTTCTTTTCGCAGTCAGCTTCCTAGTTGTGGTGTTGGGTGGTCTGATAGTCAGATCGTCTGACTCAGTGGTTTGTTGTGCACTGAGTTGTCTTCTTGGCTTCTTGAAGACCAATCCATCATCAGATACTTCCTCTTCAGCCTCAGCAACATTAACAGTTGCTTGTCCAATGTCTACTACCTCCTTTAGAGACACTTAAGGTTCAGTAGACATTCTGGCAGCACGCTTACCTTTTTGTTGAGCTCTTGTCTTCATCCTCAAAGTTGGTGGTTTGGGTGATGCTTGTTGGACCATCTGCTTAGCCTTCTTGGCAAGTGACTCTTCAGCAAACTGTGTTGTGGCCTTGCGTGTTGTCTGGATGGTCTGCTGGTCCGCAACAACAAGTCTCCTCATCTTGCTTGCAAGGGACTGGATGGAAGCAGCCTCATGATAGATCACCAAACTCTTTCCTTTTTCACCCTTCTTCTTCTTGGTTTGCTTCTTCTGACCTTCACCTTCATCATCAGAAAGCTTAGGGAACCTGTTAGGTGATCCCTTGGTGGTTTCAAATCCCATGTTCAACTTAAGTAGACTAGAGGATGTTAGTATCCTCGAATGGGCCTTCTACATTCACATACTCCAGCTCATCAAGATGTCCTGATTGAATTTCTCTATACAGTCTGTTGTAGCAGTGAGCATCCTAGAGAATCTTGTTTATCAGGGCTATGTAGTAGGTAGCCACAGAGGTTGGCAAATATTGGATGTGGCTGATCAAGTTGTAGAAGAGTGTGTGTGGAAGGTTGAATGGGATCCCTATGATGATGTGGTAGAGGATGAACCTGTGGAGGGTAGACACATGATCCTTAGACCCAATCTTGTGCAAGATGATCTTGTTGATGATGTTCAACAACAACTTGGACAATGGTGGGAAGTTGGTTGGATGCAACTTCTTGACGTTCATGGCCACCTCGTAGTTAGGTCCAAGAATGAACCTTTCTACTGTCCCTTTAGCAAGGTCAGAGTCCCATGCCTCTGTAAAGTAGTTAGAGTACAGTTCACACCTTATTGCTTGAGCAATGGAGGAGGGAGAAATAGAGATGTCACATCCAAAGACCTTGTTGACAATTTTGTTTCCTTTGATCGTAGCATTCGTCTAGAACTCTCTGATCATTCCAGGAGCAATCTTCTAACGATCATTAAAGAAGCCCCTGATCCCATCAAACTTAAAGTACCTTGAGATGTTAAGACCATGTTCCTTGAGCTAGGGAATGTCAATGTAGTATTCCACGTGAATGTTCCTAGTGTAGGAGCCTCGTGGCTTGATCATAATGTTCTCCACGTTGTTGAGGTTTCGTTCTCTCCTGACCTTTAGATCAATGTTGGATGTTGAGCTATTGGTGTCTATGGTAAACTCTGGCATTACGTCTCTAAGACGCTCATCAGAAGCTTGAGAGGATGAGGGTGAGGCAAGTTGTTGGGAGGAGGAAGAACCCTTGAGCAGGTTACCTTTGGCCATGGCAAGGGTTTGTGTTTAGGGTTTCTTGGAGTTCTTGGTTGCAAAGAGGAGGTTTGAGAGAGATGAGTGTTTTCGAAAGCTTGGGGTATACGTTTGCAACTATATGCTAGAATAGGTAATGAGTGTGCATTAAATATGATGTTATGGTTAGGGAATGATTGAAACGACACATTAATGACAGACTTGAATGTGTGTTTTGGGCTTAAATGATTCAGACCCCATTGAATGCTTAAGTTACAAAAATGTTTAAAAAATCCACATAGTTTGGCTCATATTTTGAGCACAAAACACGTGGCATGCACATGCCTCACTTAAGTACAACGCCAGATGATGTGTCCTTAATTCTACTAGTGAGCAACAGATAGTAATAAGACATTAAGTCACATAGACCATCCCAATCTTTTCTCTCAAAAAGATCAGTCAATCTCAAGAGCACCACCATCAAGCCAACAATCAACTACTGCAACTGCACCTGTGAATAACTCATAGTTGGATCGTTTTATACTTTTTTTTGGATGTGGAGATATAATGATTGTAGGATGTTATATTTTTTGTTCTACCAAATTGTTATGGTAGTTATTATGTTATTTTAGTTTAAATATCATTAGCTTTTTTTTTTTTGTTTTAGTTACTTTTTTTTAGTAGTTTTAACTAGTTTTTAGAAGAACATTGAAAGAAATTTGTGTTCATAGCATTTCATTGGAAAGGAATGCATATAGTATACAACAACAAATATTAGGGGGACCTGTAACACTGTGATTTTTAATAATGTATGATTAAATATTTAATTGAGGATATTAGTTGAATTAAATCGAAATTATGTTATTTGATATGTTTACCAATTAATAACATTATGCTTTCAATACTTGATGTGTTATAGTGGGTTTAGATTGTTAATTGTGAGAGTGAGACTTGGTAGTTATTTTTGAAAAAAATAAATAATGGACTGTAGTTATAAAAAGGGGGGGTGTCAAATAGCAAAGCTCTAAGTGACTCCAAAGCTTAAAATGCACAAGCTTCCTCTTTTCCACACATTCTTCACTTCATCTTCCTTGAAGCTTTCCTTCAAGTTAGGGCTTTGGTACCCACATCATTGGAGACTTTTCCTTTCATCAATTAGAGCTTCTTGGCTGTTTGTAAGAGTGGTAAGCTTATTTCCTTCTTCCTCCCTTGACCTCCTTATTCCATTCTTTTCTCCTTACCTTTTGTGGGATTGACCCATTATGTATTTTGATGTAAAACCCATTTTTTAGTGTTGTTTTGGGTTGTCTATGAGTTTGACGTGGTGGAGCTGATGATTGGAGGAAAACCCTTGGTGTAGCTCAAGATCCCCTTTTCTTCTCAAAATCTAGGTTGGGAATGGTGATAGGTAAGGGAAGTTAACCTATCTTGCTTGTTTTATGATGATTATGGGTTTGATTAGTTTGAATCTTGTGTGTTCTTGTTAGGGTTTAGTGTTTATAAGCTTAAGGGATGGTTATTGATGTGTTTGTTGTGAGTTTGGATGCTTGGGTAGCCATTAATGGGGTTAAAAGCTAAGATTTTCGAAGAACTTTAGTGAAGAATCTGTAGGTTTAGCTAGGCTAGAAATTATAGCCTCGACACGATTTTAGCTCAAGATAGAATTTCTAGCCTAAGTTAAGTTTCCATGCTTAAGCTAAATTGAGGCATAATGTTTTGTTTTACCTTTAATGCTTCTTGAGAGTTTCCAAGTGGATATAATGTGGTTTTATGAATCTTTATAGTTATGTTAAAGTTGATTTTAAGTTGAGATTATGTAATTCATATTCATAGGTGTATTTGGTGATTATGAGAATTCAAGGTATTTATAATATGTATGTGAGGAAATATAATTGTGATCTTGTTGAATGTATTATTAAGAAGATTATGATGTTCTTAGAAATTTAAAATTGATTGCTGGTGAGATGTATTTGGATCCTTAAGTTAGGCCATTGGAGATGGCGAGTATGGAGGTGCCATATCTAGGACTTTAGAGGATTCCAAATATGTGTCATTGGTATACGGTGGGTGCATAGTTGGTACACAGAAATATACCTTGTATGCACAGTTGGTGCATAGGCATGCACAATTGGTACACGGGAGTATGAGTAGGCATGTAAGTTGGGAGTGCTAGTTAGACTCTCAACCTAACCGTTAATGTATTTGTCTACTACAATCTAAAGGATCCCTCAGACTCCATGTATTTTAGGTACTGATTGTATTTACTTGGTTTGAGGTTTGTTTCTAACTTCTTAAATATCCCTCACATGCTTATATGTTCCACACACTAATGCATATTTGGTTTTCCCTATTCACTCTTCAAAGTTAATTTATGATTGTTTATTTTTGCCACTATGATGGTCATTACTAGAGTGCATCAACTCTAATGTGGGCTAGCACACAGAATGATACTTTGAAGCAGAGAATGTCATCACATCTTCTTGAGGAGTACAAACTCTCCTCTTCCTAAGATGAAGCCACTTGTTGAAAGCGTGTATGATGTGTTTAGCTCTAATTTGAGTATCAAAAGCTCAACGCATTCAGATTTAAATTAAGTCAAAACAAAAACACCAAAACAATCAATGTCTAGGATGAACTATAAACTCAAGACACCTATGCAAACACACATTCACGCATGCACACACACATGCACACAGACATAGAGACACTCATATGCATGCCCACAAACACTCACCCACCCTCACATGCACACGTTTTCACCCTCACTTACATATCCACACACATGCACATAGACATAGACACACACTCGCACACGCATGCACACATACACAAAGAGTAATGTATATAGCTTTGGATGTATTCTCACAGAAATGATAACCGGAAGGAAAACAATCAATAAGAACAAATCAGATGAGTATGACGTATATTACCTTATCACATGTTCGGTAGGAAGTTACGAGAAAAGGATAAAGTGAGCAATTTGTTTCAAGTCATCATTGACACAACCATTGTAATTGATGAAGAAATAAAAAAGAATGTGTTATATGTTTATCTCATGAGATAAATATAAGTACATTAAGATGTGGACATACATTCCATAAGGAATACATGTTACAATATTTATCATCGAACTTGGGAGGAACATGTCTTGTTGTAGTATTATCATATGACAAAATAATTATGGGTAGGGTAGAATTTTAAGTTTTTTAACATGTAATTTATCTTTTAATACACTTAATATATATGTAATGGTTATATTTATCTCTCCTTTTTGTTTATTTTTTTTGTGTATCTCTTTTTAATTGTTATATTTTTATTTTCCCTTAAAATTCTACAATTTATAAGCAACATGCAAATTTTCAATATAAGAATTTCATGAATGGATCCATATGGAAGTGGGTGTATTTGTTTCTTATTTCTTTTCAACCCTTGTTAAAGCAAGGTGAATGAATCAAAACATAATATTTTAGCATCAAAAACTAAAATATATATATATATATATATATATATATATATATATATATATATTGGAAAAAGTTGAGAAGTGTGTTGAGGAAAATGTAACATCCATTACATTGCTTTCAACATTGCAATTGTGGTTTTAGCTACTCTTTTTTGTCATTGGGATTATATTACCGGTTATGATCAAGAGAAGTTTGGAGTATGTTCAAAATTCAGGTAGTGGGGAAGGAATTGCTTTAGTGACTCTCAATAGTATCATGGAAATCTCCTATTCATGTTTTGTGGGCAGCTCTACAAATGATTTTAGTGAACAAAACCTAATTGGAAATGATCTTTTGGCATCCTTTACAAAGGAAATTTGATTGATGGAACAACTATTGTAGCTAAAAAGATGTATATGGTTTTGGATGTATTCTCATAGAAATGATAAATTGAAGGAAAACAATCAATGAACAAATCAGATGAGAAAGCATGTGTGTTGTGTTTAGCTCTAATATGAGTAATAAAAGCTCAACTCATTTTGATTTAGATTAAGTAAAAAAAAAAACACAAAAATGATCAGTATTTGCACAATAAACTCAACACACCCACGCAAACACATTCACACATGCATGCACACACATGCACATACACACACTCACGACGCACACAGACATAGAGATACTCGCATGCACACATATACTTACCAAAACTCACATGCATGCACACAAACACTCACCCACCCTCACATGCACACATTTTCACCACCACCCACACATCCACACACATGCACTTAGACATAGACACACACTTGCACACGCATGCACAAATACTCAAAGGTTAATGTATATGGTTTTGGATATATTCTCACATAAATAATAACTGGAAGGAAAACAATGAATAAGAAAAAATTAAATGAATAGGACGAATATTACCTTCTCACATGTTCAGTATGAAGTTACGAGAAAGGACAACAAGCAATTTATTTCAAGTCATCATTGACAAAACCATTATAATTGATGAAGAAACCAAGAGGAATGTGTTATATGTTTATCTCATTTTAAAAATGAGATAAATATTAGTACATTAAGATGTGGACATACATTCCTCATGTTACAATATTTATCATCGAACTTAGGAAGAACGTGTCCTATTTGTAGTATTGCCATCTTATGACAAAATAACTATGGGTAGGATAGAATTTTAAGTTTTATTTTATCATGTAATTTATCCTTAATACACTTAATATATATGTAATGGTTATATTTATCTCTATGTCTTTTTTTGTGTATCTCTTTTTAATTATTATATTTTTATTTTTCCTTAAAATTCTACGATTTATACATAACATGCAAATTTTCATTATAAGAATTTCATAAATGGATCCATATGAAAGTGAGTGTATTTGTTTCTTATTTCTTTTCAACCTTTCTTAAGGCATGGTGAATGAATCAAAACATAATATTTTAGCATCCAAAACTAAAATCTATATATTTTTTGGCAAAAGTTGAGAAGTGTGTTGAGGAAAATGTAACATCCATTATGTTACTTTCAACATTGCAATTGTGGTTTTAGCTACCATTTTATTTGTCATTGGGATTATATTACTGGTGTTAGGATCAGCTGGGTAATCAATCAAGGGGGGGGGGGGTTGAATTGATTTAACATAAAGTGACAGATTCTTTTCTTTAAAATGATTTTTCACCACCATTCTTGAGGTTTTAATAAAAGCGTTTTCAGAGAATTTTATATTGATTGAATAAACCAGAAAAAACAACCTTAGCTTAAGATAGAAATGATTTAGAACAGATTATCTTGATAAAGATCAAAAACTAAATCGACAAAGATTAAGGATAGATAGATTGAGCCTGTCGATTTATATTGGTTCGATCAACCACCGATCTACATCCAGTTCTCCCTTTCACCAAGGGGTTCCACTATGAATTTGATTACATACACCATGCACACACAATTCACAACAAATCTTGATTTCACAACTTGAAATAGGAACCTAGAAGATTGAATGTGAAAACACCATTCACCATCCAATTTCTAAACACTATACTACAAACAAAATTAGAAATAACCATCTAATTTCAACACAACATTTAGAAACGAAATTCCCACAATGCTAATCAAACAAGATCAATGAAAAAGATTAAAGAACGAAAACACCTTGATGTGCTAATATAGTAGGTATGAGATCAGTTCAAGAAACTCCAATATGAGCAAATATAGCAGTCAAGAACAAATGTTGAATTACCTCAATTCACGAAAGAATAAGAGAGGGATATAGTTGTATAAGCTCAGAGATTCAATCTCAATTGGGTATAGCAGTAAAAGCAATATTGAGTTTTTCTGAAACTCAAGAGATTAGAGAATGTACAGAAGAAAGAAGAGAATGTTCAAAGCAATATCAAATATGAAAATCAAATCAAAGATTTGGATTTTGACAATAGAAGAAGTGAAAAGATATTGTAACTGTTTGTTGTTCTGCAAAAAATGATATGGATTCAAATATATGGCATGGGTCAAAAAGATTCAGAATTAGTTAGACAAAGAATGAGTCTTGGAGATCTTTAAAAATGACCATTATACCAGATATAATCGATTGCAACAAGGTGTAATCGATTATCCTGCGTATCAGAATATGATTTACACTTGCTGTCAATTGTTGTAATCGATTGCAGAACACATGTAATCGATTGCAAACAAAACAGAGCCAATTCTGAATATCAGAGATCATCTGGTAATCGATTGCAAATGAAATAGAGTAATTTTCAAACCTCATAGATTGCCTTGTAATCGATTGCAGCTCGATGATAATTGATTGCAATGGATACAGGGCAATATTTAAATTCTGAAATTAACATTGTAATCGATTGCAATGGTTGGTAATCTATTAACTCGATACCAGTGATGGTTTCAAAATTGATTAGGCCATCTGGTAATCGATTCCTACAACTTGTAATCGATTGCAATCACTCAGAATTAGTTTCTAAGAAGTAAATCATCTAGTGATGTTAGAGATAATAGAAAACAGGGCATATCAAACATCAAACAAGAATGATATGGCTTAGTCTATAACAAACAATACAATGCCATCATCCATACATGTTATGGCATAAAATAGAAAACTCTAGACTAAGAGAATGGGGAAGACTTAAGGTATGAAGATACCAAAAATATAAAAGAAGAGGCGAGGTGTCAATCTTCAATTGGTTATAATTAAGAGAAGTTGAGGTTATGCTCAAAATTCAGGTAGTGGGGAAGGAATTACTTATGACTCCCAGCAGTATCATGGAAATCCCTATTCAAGTTTTGAGGGCAGTTACAAATGATTTTAGTGAACAAAACCTAATTGGAAATCATGCTTTGGCATCGTTTACAAAGGAGAGTTGATTAATGGAACAATTATTGCAGCTAAAAACATGTATATGGTTTTGGATGTATTCTCATAGATATGATAATTTGAAGGAAAACAATAAAAAACAAATCGGATGAGAATGATGAATACTACCTTGTCACTTGATTCGATAGGAAGATACAAAAAGGGACGGCGAACAATTCATTTTGAGTAATCATTGACACAACCGTTGACAAAGAAACATTAACCATTATTAGCACTACGGCATAGCTAACATGGTATTGTTGTATAAATAAACACAATCAACATCCTAATATGAGTCAAGTGATGAATGTATTATCACGTCTTCTTGAGAAGTACAAACTCTCCTCTCCTCTACCTAACATGAAGCCACTTGTTGAAAGCGTGTTTGTTGTGTTTAACTCTAATTTGAGTAAAAAAAACTCAACGCATTCAGATTTAGATTAAGTCAAAACAAAAACACCAAAACTATCAATGTCTGGCATGCATAATAAACTCAACACACCTACACAAACACGCATTCACACATGCTAGCACACGCATGCAGACAGACATAGCCACGACACACACAGACATTGAGACACTCGCATGCACACATATACTTACTCAAACTCACACACATGCACATAAACATTCACCCACCCTCACATGCACACATTTTCACCATCACCTACACATCCACACACATGCACATAGACACACACTTGCACACGCATGCACACATACTCAAAGGTTAATGTATATGGCTTTGGATATATTTTCATAGAAATGATAATCGGAAGGAAAACAATCAATAAGAAAAATCAGATGAGTACAACGAATTTTACCTTGTCACATGTTCAATAGGAAGTTATGAGAAAGGACAGTGAGCAGTTTATTTCAAGTCATCATTGACATAACCATTGTAATTGACGAAGAAATCAAGAGGAATGTGTTATATGTTTATCTCATTTTGAATAGTGGGTTATAAAACTTTTTCGCAAAGAATATTAGTTCACAAGTTGCCTTTAAAGATATACGTAAGTTTAAACAAGTAAATATATCCTTTCAAGGCAAAGATTTTAGAAACCCTTTCAAAAGTGCACAGTGTGCAAGATGAATAAATGTAAACATAAGACAACAAAGGTAGAATGCTTGTTTTATATTGGTTCACTCAAACTGAGCTACGTCCATTTCTCCTTTAACAACTGTTAAATGATTCCACTATAATCAACTGATTACAAAACAAGTATACTTCACTACCACTTTTGCCTACAAGTATTCTCTACGCCACTACTGACAACTAGTATTTTAAACCATTACTGGTTACAAGTATGAATCTCTCCCTGAGATTATACTTCCCAAGTATTCTTTGATCACTAAGCTACTCCTGGCTTTCTATTCAAATATGAATAAGATTCGGATAACTCTCAAATAGAGGATATGAAAAAGATTTGAATCTTAAGCAGCTTTGTAAAAGATGAAGTTTTTCTTTTCTCTTAGCTCTTGTTTCTTACTTGGTGCTAGCTTTTCTCATAATGCTTTTCTTGCTTGTGCTTGTTTGCATTTTTTCGTACTGTACATTCATTAGTCTTCTTGTTGCATGGAGGGATCTATTTATATTAGAGCTTCATGAATTTGAACATTGGAGAAGAAAGCTTTCTGTTGTCGCACAGTTGAGTGTTGAAGTTGCTTTAACTTGAGTTTGATTTGATAGGAGCAGGTTCCTATCTTGTCAAAACTTTGCTTTATCTGTAGATGTGCTTCTCAAAGCTTTTTAGCCTTTTCGATGTACCTACAAGACTTCACACATTTTGAGACATGCAAGCAGTCATACGATGAATAGAAGAAAATTATTCAAAGAGTATCTTCCTTTCTTTTTGAATCAAACGTGCATTCTTAAAGTCAAAAGATGATAGTTGAACGCATATTCCTTAGTACGTAAAATAGCACATGGTCTGGGTCAACATAGACATGGTCTGATTTAACACAGACATGGTCTGGTTTGACTATGCATGGTCTGGTCCAACTATCACATAGTTTGGTCCTAGTTCCATGCATGGTTTGCTTCAATACTTATGCATAGTCTGGTCTGAGACTTGTATCGTCTAGTTTGGGACTTCACATAGTTTGTTCCAAGACTATTGCATGGTCTGGTCCGACACTTTGAGTAGTCTATTCCAAGACTACTACAGGGTCTGTTCCAAGACATGTACCATCTATTCTAAGGACCTTTACAAGGTTTGTTCTAATACTTAACTTAGTCCGATTAAAAGCACTTTGGATGCTTGATATAGTGTTACAGTGTTATTAGACAGTTAAAGTAATAGAGTGAGATGGAGAGTTTATACCATTGTTTGTGATAATTTTGATTCCCTGAAATTACTCAATTTTAAATCATTAGTTGATCAAATATTATCACATTTGTTATTATTAAAACCAATCAAAAGATTAGGGGCCAGACATCATCTAATGTCTTAGTTCTAACAATGATGAATGAATCAAAACATAATATTTTTCCATCCAAAACTAAAATATATATATTTTTTGGAAAAAGTTGAGAAGTGTGTTGAGCCAAATGTACTAGGATACTTGAAATATACTATATTTTAAGATACTATGATAATAATGAATTAAAGTAATTTAAATTAATCTAGATAATTTATATGTTAATTATGTTTAATTTAAATTATTCTTTCTTATGAGTTCAGTGTAAAGGGATGATCAAACACTAATCTTGAAGTCTAGATTCATAAACAAAAAAATGTTGAAGGGATGATCAAAGAAGTAAATGATGCAGCTTTCAAAATTCCACTGGTGGCTTTGGATATGGTCTATCAAATCATCCAACTCTTCTTTTAAAATTGAGCCGCTAGCTTTTTTAGTTTCTCAAGTTATTTCCCCCCTGCATGTTTACTAATTAGTCAACTAAAATGTTAAAAAATACATATTGAAGCAATAGGAAGTTATATTATATATATATAAAAAAAACTGAAACATAACTGGCCAAAACTCTATTCAATTAAATATTCACAAAAATGAGACAGAAGTATCCATAGCATATTCACTATTAAAGATATCATGGTAATTCTGTTTTCAAACCTTCTTTGAAAGTGGTTTAAAGCTTTTATTCATCAACTAACAACAGTGCAGTGTAATTCAAAATACAATTTTTTTTTCTATTAAATAGTGTATGACAAGCATGTATAAATAATTGTATGGTAAGCCTGTTAACCTAAAAATGTTAGCCAACATTTTATAGTTTGTTGAAAATATAAAAGTCTAACACATTTTGATGGCTATCTAGATAGAGGTCTAAAGGTCCAATGAAGAAAGGATTACCTCATCGAGGTCGAACCTAATTCATCTAAGAAGCATCACCGCACCAAATCGCTATGGAAGACATATTGTTAGAATTATTTAAAATAGAACTCTACATAGCTTGTGTTAAAATCAATAAAAACAAAATCACTAGCTAAAAAGAGAAACAAAAAGAGTTTCAGCCAATTAGCCATCAATTACCTGTTTATTTTGCTAAGTATTATTCTAACGTGTTCATTTGATGATCCAATTACTCATTAGAGCATGTACCATGCGTTTTTCCTTTAAGAATGAAAATGGCCTCCAATCTATTAACCAATCAAATAAAAAATGAATTATAAGTTTGACATACAAATTATAAAGACATAGATAAATCTGGAAAAATTGATTTAAAACTTACAATGGATAGATTACATTACCAACAATAACATAAATTGATTTAAAACTTACAATGGATAGATTACATTACCAACAATAACATAAATTGATTTAAAACTTTTAATAAATAGATAAATTTCATACAATAATGATTACTTTAGTATATACTTCTGTGTCAAGATATGAAAAGTTGAGGAAGATGTTCTTTGAAATGGTGATGATTCATCTTTGCCTTACCAATTGTCCATAATTTATATACGTGCAACTCTTATATATAAGTTGCACACGTCAATTTATTAAATTAAAAGATATGATTATTTATTTTAATATTTGATTTAAAATGATTTTTTTATTATCAATTTTAATATTTGAATAAATTATTTCCTTATTTAAGCTGAGTAACTAATTGTACTCTTGATTTAAGCACATTAACGAATTAAATTGAAAAGATTTTTTTATTATCAATTTTAATTTAATATTTAAATAAATTATCTCCTTTTCAAAAGGTATTGGTCAATTGTGCATGAAAATACTAGATGGATTATCATAAATGGACAGCTTGCAAACTTTTGACTAGATATTTGGTATGAAGAGAAATCACTTGCTGATCTACTTCAGCTATCTACATCGTGCAAAAAGCGTTTGTATTCTATTATCTCTGAAATGTGTTTAGACCAACAGTGGATGATTCCCCATGACTTAGAAGCCAGACTCCCAATCATTAAGGATATCATTGATCACTTCCCTCCCCCGTCTGATAGGGAAGATGATTTCCCTATTTGGGGCCCCTCTGAACAAGGTTCTCTTACCCTAAATGATGCTTATCTTTACTTCTCCCCACTAGGATAGTCCCTCCCATGGGCAAAGGCAATTTGGTCTCCTACCACTCCTACATCTAGAAGTTTCATTCTCTGGCGAGGCATCTGGAAAAAACTTCCTACTGATGAGGTTCTACGCAGCAAAGGAAAAATCATCGTGTCTGCCTGCAGCATGTGTTACGCACATGAGGAGATATTGGGAGATTTGTTCTTGACTTGTAAATTTGCAATAGGGATTTGGAGATAGTTGATCAGTGTGTCACCTGTCACCATTGATTTATCTTCACTCACTAACATCATATTATTAGTAGACAAAGCACACAATAGGCAAGTAAAGGATGTACTGCACTTTGCCATTACTTACTCAATTTGGGTCATTTGGCGCTGTAGAAATGGAGCCAGGTTTCGCAATCAATGGATGTCACACAATAATGCCATTCATCTTATTAAAAGCAACACCTCATTGGTTGGTATTACTTCTAAAAAGTCTACATCCAATAAATTGAATGAATTTACCTTTCTTCAAGAATTTGACATTGCTGTCAACACTAGTAAAGCCCCTAAATTATACCAATTACTTGGCTTCCTCTAGCTCTTGGTTGGATTAAGTGCAACTTTGATGGGGCTGCGTTTGGACACCCTGGCCACTCCGCTGTTGTAGGCATTTATAGAGATCAGTTTGGATGCTTCAAAGGACCGTTTACCTTGTATCTTGACATTAGAAACTTAGCTTATGTTGAGCTAATGGTTGCTGTCCTAGCAATAGAGCAAGCGCATGATCATGGATGGAACATGCTGTGGTTGGAAAGTGACTCACAACTTGTTGTGGACTCTTTCAAGGATGTAGACCTTGTACCATGGAGGATTAAGAGAAGATGGCTTTGTGCATTACAGCTGAAATCCACAATGCAAATTCACATATCGCATATTCCAAGGGAAGGAAATTGGTGTATTAATCTATTAGCAAAATATGGTGTCAAAACTCGAGCTAATTTTTCTCAGTATCATACTCTTCCTACCAATGAGTACACCTGTTCATCCCTCACATGTCATCTCAATAGATGAAAAAGGTAAGTGTACATCAGAAAAGGAATATAGAGGTATGATCAGATCCTTAATTTACTTAACTACTAGTAGACCTGATATAATGCTCTCAGTAGGACTATGTGCTAGATTTCAATCATGTCCTAAAGAATCACATGTTACTACTGATAAAAGAATATTAAGGTATTTAATTAATACTGCTAATCATGGTCCATGGTAAGAGAAAGGATCTGAGTTCAATCTTGTAGGATATAGTGATGCTGACTTTGCAGGAGATAAAGTGGAAAGGAAAAGCACCAGTGGTGCATGTCAATTTTTCAGAAATTCCTTAATCTCATGGTCATCAAAGAAACAAGGAACAATTGCTCTATCAACTACAAAAGCTGAATATGTATCTACTGCTGCCTGCTATTCTCAAGTGCTATGGATTAAACAACAATTATAGGATTATTCAGTGGATATGCCATTAATTCCAATTATGTGTGATAGCACAAGTGCAATTGATCTATCTAAGATCCCAATTCAGCACTCTAAAGCAAAACATATTGAAATAAAATCATCACTTCTTGAGAGATCATGTACAGAAAGAAGACATTGATCTTCAATTTATTGAAACTAAGTTTCAATTGGTAGATATCTTCACAAAGCCCCTCTCAGAAGACAGGTTCAATTTCATCAAAGACCTTCTTGTACACGTCCTTGAGGGCAGCATTCATGGCAATCAGAATGTCTTTCTCCCGAGGGCATGGCATGGCTTTGTTCTTGGTGTTGTTTAATATAATAGATATCGAGTGCCGCTTTTCCCCATCCGATAATCTCCATCTGCTTTAACTAGGCGAGCTATAATCCTTATGTCAGGTTGGTTGTTCAAAAGACATTTCTTTTCTCTTTACCCTTTGCATCTTCATCTTTTCGAAAGCCTAGACCCATTCTTGCCTATCAGGAGAAGACTCAAGAACTAAACTTTTCTTTTAATCTTGTAGTCTCGGATCACCACAGGGGCATCCAATAGTTGGTGGATGGTTACCCAAGGATCCATTGCTATACTCCAACACTAGTGGACAAACCGAAGCCAATCTTGCGTCCACCTCCTGAGAATTTACCACTCAAAGAAGTCTTTAGTTTCTTTAGAAAGATGTAAATCTTCTCGAGGTAACCTCAACTCCTTGGGTTTCAACTCCTTACGTAATAGGTCTATAATAAGACCCCAACTAGTTAGGTCAAGAGGTAACCCACATCCTAACCAAGGGTAGGACTGATCATGTATACATGTTTAAAAGTATCTCTACCTTAAGACTTCTAACATGGCCGATTCTAGATAGAGAATTAGGAGAGATTTTTTTCTTAGGAGAGATTTTATTGCTAGTTATGCTTGAGTTATTGTTGAGTGCTTTAGGTTAATTTTCTTTTTAATTTGCTACTTATGATTGGAACTTGTCTTGAATCAAAATCTTCTCTGATCTGATTCATGTTTTGATTACTCCTTCTTGTTATCAATGAAAGTTCCTCTTATTTATCTTATTATTCTCTATATGCCTTTGGATTTTATTGTTAAAATCTGTGCACAAATTTAGGGGGAGCTTTTGCTCCTTAAAACCAACTCATGCTCTCTTTTAGGGGGAGCCTTGAAAATCTAAGGTATGAAATCTCTATCTCAATATCTGAAAGTTTTGTCATCATAAAAAAGGGGGAGATTGTAAGGTCCAAAACCCTGTTTTTAATTATGATAAAACCTTTAAGTATTCTGTTAAGTGTTGTAGATAGAATTTCACCATTTGCTTAGAAGCTTGCTCAGAAGCTCATACAAAAACACTGTTCAGAAGCATGTTTAGAAGTAGTGTTCAAAAGACTGTTCAGAAGCATGATCAAAAGCAAGCTCAAAAGCATTGATTAGAAGCTTGTTTAGAATCACTATTCAGAAGCACATTCAGAAAGCAAATCAAAAGCATAGTTTAGAAGTCATATTCATAACCAAATAACTGATAGTTGTCATTCTACTTTTACAAGTGTGTAACAGCTAGCCCTTGAGCTTTCTGCCTTCTTGCTTCAGTCAATAAATAGATGCCTTTATTCATCTTTAAGATCATCCAACTACAAAGCAACTACAAGAAAGCCATCCAAATAGATTGAAGTTTGATTTGCCTCTTGATTCAAGAGAGATCCCTAGTTGTTCATACTAATCTAGATATACTTCTGAAACAGCTTTGAGAATTGTATTTCTTGTTAGGAAAAATCCATAGTTGGACAAAACCATTCTGAATCACCTTGTAAAGATCAAGTCATTTGTGAGACTTAGATTTGAGTGTTTGAAGCCCAATTGTGTGAATTGGTGTTGTTGTATCTGTAGAACCCAGCAAGTGTGCTTGGGTGGTTGTTGCTATATCTAAGGAACCTAGCAAGTGTGCTTGGGTGTTTGTTGCTGTGTATCAGCAAGGAGTGAACTAGGATTAGTAGGTGATTGATTCTGTATATCAGTAGAGTGTTGGAAAGTGGTGTACTGTCTTAGTTGAGACTGATCAAATTTAGTGGAAATTTCACTTGATAGAGTGAGAACTGGACATAGCCCAAGGTTAAGGGTGAACCAATATAAATTTCTTGTCTCTTACTTTTCTGCTTACTCTATTATTACTGATGTATTTAACTTTATCTCAAATTGATTTCTAAAAGAGTATCAATAACCATCAGAAGCAAACTACATATATCTTTTGAATTGATCAGAAGCAAACTGCATAGATCTTTTGAACTATTCAGAAGCAAACTACATATTCTAATATGACATGTTATCTTCAATTAATTATTTCTATTTAGAATAGTTTGTTGATTCATGTGAAGAAATTTAAAACCTAAATCAAATGATAATGAGAACCATGATCACTATAAACATGTGAAGAATGACTTTATTTTTATTTTTTTATCAACAAAGAATATATATTATGTATGGTAGGTATCAGAAATGCCAATAGAGTAATAGATTGTAAAAAAAAATTGTAAAAACTACTCCAAGTAACCAAATTTCACCCCATGAACATTTATGTGAGCTACTATACAAAAATTGCTTTTGTCCAAGCATATAGTCATCTAATCTACTATACAAAAAGTTGCTTCTTCCCAAGCATATACTCAACTCAACATATAATATTCAAAGCCCTACTCTGCCATTTGTTGTTAAGGTTCCTTTTTGGAAAAAAACATCTCGGGTCTCTTTGCCATACTAGATAATTGAGCATAAGTGTAGGAGAAAGTTCTTTTAACCATGAGTCCATGACCAAATTGAGAGCTTAATATCAACTTTCAATTTCTCCAAGTCCACAATGACTTTAATATTTATGTCAAATCAATAATCCTTTATTACTGCAGATATGCGTCAAAAATTTGGGCATGGCTTCAGATGACTTTTTCGGTGCAACTTGATCTCTCCTCCCCTATATCAATACTTAATACGCTCAATGTTTATTCGAAGGGTCAAGACGAAGACCTACTCCAATCTCCTATTATCCATGCTTTTTGGATAATTTGGTGTGCCCAAAATGCTCAACGGTTTTGAAACTCAATTATTCAGGTTAGACATGCAATCTCTCTAATTCAAGTGGGGGCTGCGTTATCTGCTCAGATCTCTTCTAACTATTCCACGAACACTGACTTGGTGCCACTGCTTAGTGCCTTTGGAGTTCCTCTTCATTTGAGGAGGGCTCCTAATATTAAGCAAGTTTTATGGCATCCTCCCACGATTAGTTTTCTCAAATGCAACACAAATGGTGTAGCCTGTGGCAGCCTGGGTTTATCAGGGGCAGGTAGTATATTTAGAGATCATCGTGGTCAATTTATTGGTAGCTTTGCAGAATTTATTGGTACACATACGACTTTCTATGCAGAATTATATGCAGCAATAAGTGCAATTAACAAGCATGTGCTCAAGGCTGGTCTAATCTCTGGATTGAGTGCAACTCTCAACTATTGGTGAATGCTATTCAGAAGTTTGCTCTTATCCCTTGGTGTCTTAAAGGAAGATGGAATTGAATGCGTCATGATTCTCTCCATATGCATATTGTCATTACACATATTTTTAGAGAAGGCACTCAATGTGTCGACTGTCTTGCCAACTTTGGTGTTGATTCTAGAGTAGCTTTTACTTGGTGGAATAGCCCTCCTAGTTTCCTTTCAGTTAGCTTTGCTTGGGACTTTTGTGGGCTCCCTAGTTTTCGATTTTGCTAAAGTTGGTTGGGTTTTGGCCCAGTCCCCCTAACAACTTCTATATTTTTTTATTTATCTATTTAATAATACGCAGCTTGGGCTTTAGGATGGGGTGGGTGTGGGGGTGTCAACATAGTTGGGATGTCTACATCTTCTCCTAAGGATCTTCAAGTCTGCAATTTCATCAAAAAAAAAAAATCCTTTATTACTACTACTACATCATCATCATAATAATAATACTTTCTCCTTGGTTTTTCAGTGTTTGATGCATGAGGCAAGTGGTGCAGGGGTTATGTTCGGTTTTTGTTTGTGGATGCATAAAGTTGATAAGTTTTTCTCAGTGTACATAAAGCTGATAATGAATAATGATAAGATTTTTTTGGTGGATGCATAAAATTGATAAGAACCATTCATAGATTTATCTACATAGCTCACTAATTTTGGTGGATGCATAAAGTTGTTTTAATGGATGATTGTCTCTTCCTTGTTTTTCTTTCACACATTGCTCAAGCAAAAAACACTCCATCAAACGCTCATATCTTCTCACCCAAACACTTGTAGAGGAGTAGGAAACACTCACATGCTTTTTGTCTTATTCAATCTCATATTCGTGTATCAGTATCTCACACAAACTTTGATCTAAAATGAAAAAGATTTGGTTATTCACTTCAAATATCAAATGAATTAAATTTTATTCTACAATGAGATAAGAGACTGATACACATTAAATAACTAAGAAATCAATGAAATAAAGCAACAAAATCAAACAATAAATAAAAAAAATGAAAACCTTGTTCTAAAACAAAATCAAGTTAGAGAAAAATAATTGAAACCTAAGCTATAGAGATTAGAGACAAACCAACTCTAAAGTACTGCGACGAGTGTGTGCTACCGAAACAGAGATTAGAGTGAGGGTGGTGATTGTAGTGAGTGAGACAAAGTGAAAGCGAGAGAGTGAGAGTGAGAACACGAGCGAGTGAGCGAGACAAAGAGTCGCGAGCGAGAACGTGAGAGAACATTCAAACTCCGTATTTTTTTAGGATATTTTAAAGGTTTAAATATGTTTTTAGTCCTTCAAATATAGTGTATTTTTGTTTTAGTCCTTCAAATATGATAAATAATGTTTTTAGTCCTTTTACCACACAAATTTCCAAACAAAATATATAATTTTTTCAATTTGTAGCATTTTTTTCCCATCAAAGTCAAACTGTGATAGTAAAAAACCACTATAAATTGTAAAATCTATATATCTTGTTTGGAAATTTGGGCAAAAAGGACTAAAAACAACATTTATCACATTTGAAGGGAAAAAAATCAAACATTTTTTTTCAAGGACTAATAATAATAAACACCTTATTTAAGGGACTAAAAACATATTTAAGCATATTTTAAATTCCCTAATTAGCTTAATTAAATTACTTGCTGAAAATGATAGGATTTCAATTTCTTCTTAAATACCCTATCCAAACAACTCATTTTATATCAAAGAATTTTAATTACCCTCTCCAAATGAAGTACCCTTTCCAAATGCTTCATCCAAACACACTCTGAGTTTATAAAAATGTTGCTAGAAATATTTTTACAATGAATTAATAAAGCGAATAGTTCATGCTTAACCTTAAATCTTCACACAACATTCACACAAAAGTAACTTGATATAGAAACTACAAAAGAGCAACAAGAGGAATATGTACATATGTAACTGGCAACAAACTTGAACATTTCATGAGCTTTCAAGAGCAAACAATACACAAATTGAAGTTGTTTTTTAGATCAACAAGACAGGGAATGAGTTGCACCTGAAATCACTGAATCAACTTAGTCTCACCTTTGCTACATTTTTGTTGATTATTAGATGAAATTTTGAGATATGAGGCTTAATTTGAATAATTAGGAAACAATAAGAATTATTAAATGCGAGCAATTATAATTAAGAAGACTAAAACTGCATAGGGATAAAACTCAAAAGTGATAATATTCTTACTGAGCTCTTGGTAGTGTCGAGCTCTATGAATGCAGCTTAACTCCACGTGCAGTCCAAGATCTTGATGGTGGCTTACAATGGTGGGGGTACCTAAAAAGGCACTTTGATGCTTAAGTCAATATTTATCTCAGGTGTATTTGAGAGAGAATGAAGACGTAACTTTGTCCCTTCATGAGGGAATATTTATAAGTGGAGTGGGTAGTTTCCAAGCAACAAATCTATTAATGGTGAGGATCACGAATATTGCATGATTAAAGGTTTTTGGATTATATTACCTATTAAATGATATACAGTTTCCTGATAATGGGATATAGTTTCCCAGAAATGAGATACTTGAAAATTAAGTCTCTTGAGTGTTCTTTTGGTCAGAGATCAATGTCTTACCAAGTAGTGGAGGTGAGCTCGGTATTTGATTGAGCAGAGCAGATCAATGGATTGACTACTCAGCACCGAGCTCATTTAATTGGTTAGAGCTTGGTGTCTGACCAAGTAGTGGAGGTGAGCCGGTATTTGACTGAGCAAAGCAGATCAACGGAGTGACTACTCAATGTCAAGCTCATTCTTGGTTGTACGGTACACAAGTCCCCCAAGCTCCGAGCTCAACATGAGCGAAAGAGTTTAAAAATAGGTGAGCTTGGTTTGTTTTTTTGCGATTTTTCTAGATTTTGGCACATTCTTGGTGTTTGGTGTTTGGAGTTTGAATTTCGAATTTTGAAAATAGATGTAAGGCAAAAGATTTGACATGGTTTGGTTTGTTTTATTTCAAGTTAGGGATCTTGAGAGATATGCTTTATTTTGAGATGTGGTCTATTTTGAGATGCGAACTGTTGATCTTGTTGATCTACTGGGGGAAGCATCATCCGGTTGTTTTTTCGGATGGGTTGGGTTGAGGAAGTGTGGACATGAGGTAACACCTTGTCAGTTCACGTGGGGTTAATTTTCAATGCATGTTATGTACTCGAGTTTCTGTCCAATGCGCAATGCACTGACTTAAGTGTGCGATGCACTGAGTACCGATGTACGTATTGTACTCAAGTTTTTGTCTACTACACGATGCATTGACTAAGTGTAGTGCACTGAATACTGATGTACAATATGTATTTAGTTACCTACGGATAAATTCGTGGGAAATTATATAAATAGTTTACCTACAAATTTATCTGTGGAAAACTATATAGATAACATAAAATGCAATTATTTTATTAGTTCAATACAAATAAAAATAAAATTCATGAACATGATGCATTAAAACTCAATATTTCAATGCCATCAATTAATAAACTTAAAAAGTAACATTTTAACATAAAATCTTAAAAGTCAACACTTAAACATGAATTAAAACTAGGCTTAGTGCCACTTTTAGTCCATTAAGTTTCACATATTTTGCGCTTTGGTACATAATGTTTTAAAAGTTTCCTTTTAGTACTTTAAACTATGGTTTAGTCATATTTGGATACATAATGTTTAAAAAGTTTCATTTTGGTACCTTACTCACGGATTTATCTGTAGGAAATGCTATCACATAGTATCCTTCGGTAAATTAGCCACGAATTTAGGAAACACTATCACATACCCTCAAATAAATACATAAATAACTAGTGGATAAATTAACCCATGGATTAATATGTAGGTAAATTACTCACGGATTAATACGTGGGTAAACTATCTACAAACATGATGGTGGAAAACTACAAACAAATTACCCATGGATATATCCGTAGAAAACTATGTAGTTAGTTACCTATAGATAAATCCGTAGGAAATTATATAAATAATTTACCTATAGATTTATTTGTGGGAAAATATATAGATAACATACAATGCAATTATTTTATTAATTCAAAACTAATAAAAATAAAATTCATGAACATTATGCACTAAAACTCATTATTTCAATGCCATAAATTAATAAACTTAAAAAGTAACATTTTAACATAAAAACTTAAAAGTCAACACTTAGACATGAATTTCCTTAAAACTAAGATCCAATATTTGAATGTCATTACTTTAAACAAACAACAATTTGAATAAGATATTAGAATAAAAAAAAATCCAAAGTTGTTGTGATTAAGTGAGTCCTGTTAACAAGCCTCCAAACTATGGCATGTTTATAATAATATGTGTATATGCATAATAACTAATATATATACTTGGGTAAAATATTGGAATCATATGTAGCTGCAGCCTAAAGACAAGTTGTGTTAAGAGTTGGGTCAAGATTGCAATTGTTGCTGAAGTTGTATAATCAGTCAACAAAAAATTAGCAATATGAGCTCTATCATTTGTATATATGTACTTGAAAAAATGAAGGCTCAAAATGTGCATCTAAACAATAATTTTGATTACAAAACAATTATAAAAGCACTAAAGGTAATTTTAGCAAAGAGCTTGTAGTTCCAAGCATCAAAAGAACAATAAAGTGAATAAAGCATAGAAAGATAGGATTAATGCCACTTTTAGTCCATTAAGTTTCACATATTTTGCTTTTGGTACATAATGTTTTAAAAGTTTCATTTTGGTACTTTAAACAATGGTTTAGTCCTATTTGGGTACATAATGTTTAAAAAGTTTCATTTTGGTACTTTAAACTATGTTTTAGTTATATTTTGGTACATGATGTTTTAGTCACAAACATAAACAAAAGCAAATCTGCAACCTTGAAATGTATCAAAATGTGATTAAAACATAGTTTAAAGTACCAAAATGAAACTTTAAAACATTATGTACCAAAATATGACTAAAATATAGTTTAAAGTACCAAAATGAAACTTTTAAAACATTATGTACCGCAATGCAAAAAATGTGAAACCCAAATCATAGGAAAGCTTCTTTGGAGTCATCATGATAAGATCTAAATCTATTGGAGGAGTATTGCTGTAATGGGGTCTGGGATGTAAAGGGGACCAATGTATTCGGCTTCTGTACTAGAGCGAGCCACAACTGTCTGCTTTTTGGACCACCAAGACACAATATTTGGCCCAAGGTAGACACAAGCCCCTGAGGTGGATCTCTTGTGATCAGGATCAGAGGCCCAATTAGCATCACAAAATGCAATTATAGAGTAAGGAGCTGTCTTGGCAGGTCTGATGTGAATTCCCCAAGTTAAAGTACCCTTAAGATACCTTAGAATCCTCTTAACTACAGTCCAATGATCCTCAAGAGGATTTGACATAAATTGGCAGATCTTGTTAACTGCAAAACTAATTTTAGGTCTAGTAATAGTAGCATATTGAAGTGTTTCTACTACAGATCTATATAAGGTAGGGTCAGTTGAGGGAGTGGAGCCCAATTTTGTAAGTCTGTAGCTACCTATCATAGGAGAGGAGATAGGTTTTTCCTCAATCATGCTTGTCTTGGCAAGTAGATCCTTGATGTATTTCCCTTGAGTGAAAAGAAGAGACCCATCAGATTGAGACCTTACCTCAATACCCAAAAAATAATCAAGAGTGCCCAGGTCTTTAAGAGAAAACATTGAATTCAATTTTTGCACTAGATGTTGTAGGAGAGTTAAAATATTTCCAATAATGATGATGTCATCTACAAAAACCAACATGTAGATTGTAGAGGCATTTTTGTTGTAAACAAAGAGAGAAGAATCACACTTGTTGGACTTGAACTCTAGTTGGACCAGAGTAGCTTTTTAATCTATCAAACCATGCCCTGGTAGCTTGCTTGAGCCCATAAATGGCCTTGTGAAGCTTGTAGACCAAACCCTTGGTCTAAGAAGTAAACCTTGGAGGCTGTTGCATGTACACTTCCTCTTCAAGAATTCCATTTAAGAAAGCATTATTTACATCCAATTGCTGCAAGGGTCAGCCATTGGTAACCACAATGGTTAGCAATAACCTCACTGTTATAGGTTTTATAACAAGGGAAAAAGTTTCCTTGTAATCAACACCAAATTGTTGGTGAAATCCCTTAGCTACAAGCTTGGCCTTGTATTTATTTACTGAACCATTAGGATTTTCTTTCACCTTAAACACCCATTTGCAGCCAATGGGAACCCTATCAAGGGGTAGAGGGACTAGAGACCAAGTTTTGTTCCTTTTCAAAGACTCAAATTATGACTTCATGGAAGACAGCCACGTGGGGTCAGCTAAAGCTTGTTTGGTGGTTTTTGGTTCAAGGTGAGTAATGAGTAGAGTGGGGTGTAGTCTAGGTTTGATGATGCCACTTTTGGACCTGGTTTGCATAGGGTGGGTGTTGAGATTATGAGTGGATTGGTTATTTAGGAAGGTAGCTGACTGGTTAGGTGCAGAGTCATCTGATTGATCATCAGAACCATCAAAGATTGCTGCAGGGGAACTAGTGGGTGAGTTTTGAGCTGGTTCAAGTGCTGTTTCAGGTTTTGTTTGGGTAGGTGTTGTTTCAGGTTCTATGTGAATGGTGGGATGTGTTTGGGAAGTGTGGGGTTGAATGATAGGTATGGGAGGTAGGATAGAGGTTGGCTTGGCACTAAGGTTATTTGAGGAACAGAACAAATCAGGATAAGGAAACCTCTTTCTCATATTCTCTTTCAGATGTTTTAGAGTTTAGATTTGAAAGGGCAATTCTATTGTTGATTCTAGGGTCAGCTGTACATAAGTGTAAGAGTAAAACTACTCCTAATAAGTGGGACTAAAAGTGACATTAAGCCTAGAAAGATATCACTACAAGTGGTGAAAGTAGTCAAGTCGACATTAATTAGATGGCTAACGTACTTCATGATTTATCTATCCCTCACATTTAATTTCAAGACATAAAGTAAAATGCGAGATATCTAAATTCCGCTAGCAGTCTTGTATAATTTGTATTCTTTTAGGTTGAAGCTAAAACTTTGTCGATGCTATTGCTTGACCACTCATAGGTTTAAATAAAGGTATATTTACTTCTACCTGACATTAAACATCATATAATCTTAAGTATCACTAGGTCATTAAATAACATGTGGTAAATTTCACAAAGAACCCAAAAGAGTGAATGGTACTTATGACATATAATTAATGCTAGTTGATTATACTACTAAAGTAGGTGATTAATGTTTTATCATGTAGAAAAGCTTCTTGGTTTACATGGCCAGGATTCAAAGTCATTGCTTACTATTTTGTTAATAAGGAAAGCAAATCAACAAGTTTAGGCGACAAGCATACAAAACATAATTTGGACACAACAATATGAGTGATTAACTACCATCTATCTAAAGAACATAAATATTCTAAGGAGATCTGGAAACTCACCCCATCCATCTGGGGTTCATAAGTAGTATATGTGTTGTTGATTCTAGGGTCAGCTGTACATAAGTGTAAGAGTAAAACTACTCCTAATAGTATCTTATCAATTTTGAGTGACATCACTTTGATATGTTCCCCAAATAAAGCTCAACAAAATTAATATCATACAAAAGAGTGGCATTCCTGGGTATATTGCAGTCACCTATTGAATCAATGACAAACATATCAAAATTGAATTACTTAAGCAAAAGTAGCTATGACAGTGGGTATATATAATTTGTTATGAACAATGAAAAAAGAATTGCAACTTGCAAGTAACTCATTTTAATATTGGCTCATTAAATGATCTGCATAATCAATAACATTATTTCTTGAAACAGAGTATATGTTACAGAACAAGATAAACTGTCACACCTTTTTCCTTCATTGCCTAGTATATTTTCCATGCTTGATCTAGTGCACAATGCAAATGCATAAAATATATTAGTTTTTGGTTATCAATAAAGATAATTATCAAATCAAATATTTTCCTATAAAAAAAATAAAATATTACACTACAAAGATAAATAATCAAGAAAAAATTGTAACTTTCTTCCCTTCTCAATTTAGATCGTGACATAAGTTCAGATCATGACATAGAAGCACAATCTGTTGTCTCTTTCTCTCTCTCGTTTTCATATTTAGAACAACAGTAAACTCACAACATATAAATTTACCAATTAAGACCAACAGCTGCTCCTGTACCTTGAGTTTTTTAGAAACAAAACTCTAAGCTCTACTATCCATTTTTTGAATAGGGCCATATATGTTCTACTATCATGAGATACATTCTTCTGCAAACTTTGTAGTTGATAATACTCCATAATTGTTTCAATATTTCTTTGTCAGAATCAAGGAATTGCGGCGTAGAACCCATAAGGAGGCACCAAATATCTTGGATGAACAATAAAATTTTAGTAGTGAAAAGGAGGAAAAAAAAGCAGATGCTTGATTCCTGGAGTAGGATCTAAACAAACGTGAGGTACTAGCTGATCAAGAGAAGAAGAAACTTGAAAAAGACAAGAAGGTAAGAAATACAATTTTTATACTTGAACTATCTGGGCTTGTCAAAAAACTGTCAGTTCATATATAGTTATGTTTGTGCTAAACTTTGACTTGTATCTGCATAAGCCATTAGATAAATTAACCCTTACCTCTTTTTTTGTGAAATTTCACCTTTGTTTAAGAGCATAATATATGTCGATAACCATACATGAGTTACACTTTAGTTCTTGAAAACATTAGCATTTATGATGTGCTTTTATAGGATTCTTATATGAAGCCTTTCTCTTTCTAGAAAGATTTGAGGAATGAGTCACTCCATTTGGGTTCAAAGAAACAAAAGATAACCGATGAGAATCTCTTAAGGCTGGTTGAAGAGCAAAAGGTTTGCCTCTTTTTTTTTTTTTTTCTAGAAGAAATACACTTATTGCATTTCATTCATGATAAGATCAAAGAAACAATTGGGAAGACGCTTGAAAACGTGGATGCTAGCATAAGACCTAAATTCTCTCACTAATGTGAGGAACTTGGTTGGCTTGTCTCCTAACTAAACTCACTCTTGAGCTTTGAAAATTAAGTAAAAGAAAGCTACATTTATCAATCAAATAATGGAATTCATTTTTTCCTCTGAGTGTAGCTTTTAAACCATCTGCAACTTGTTTGCAATTGATTCGCTGTCGCGCACGGATCAAAAACGAGTGATTTTGAAAATGTAGTTACGGTAACGACAACTCGAGTATCGTTCTCAAGGATTCTTGTATTATTATTAATCAATGCAGTAACGGTTAATGGGGGGTTTAGATTACGATTTCAAGAAAAAAGAATTAAAATAAATTGTGATTATTAAATAAGCTAAAGCGAATCAACCTATTGTATCGACTTTTGACTTATCATTGATCCCTATAAATTCCAATTCCCTAAACGGGTCTGATCCTATTTGACTATAATAACCACTGACAAGCGCAATAGAAATTATAAGGCGTATGATCCTGAATTCTGAATTAAGCAAACGGATTAAAAACTATTGCGAATTAAGCAAATGCAATCTGATCAAACGCGATAATGTAAAAGCTACGTTAACGGGAAATTGATTCAAGATTAAATAACCAATCGATTTTAAGATTTATATCCTATAACAACAATCAAATTAAGAAAATAATTGAGATTATTGGAATAAATCAAAGGAAACAGATTGACATGGAATTTATAAAAGAACCTCAAAGTGGAATCCGATTGCAGTAGATTGATTCTTCGGAAATTAGTTCTCCATTACAATTGCTCAAAACTCTCCAAGAAATTTCGTGAATAACCAATCAGTCAAGAGTGAATGAGTGCAGAATAAATATATGCACAGCAGCCGGCCCTAGCGTTTTAATAAAATAAGAGTTTCACTAACAATCTGAACCGGGTGGGAAAATACAAACCAGGCCCATAAAATTGACCCAAAACAACTTATTTCTTAACGTTTGCAACTTCGACGAATTATTCAAGCCTTCTGCAATCCGAATCAGCTTCTGACTCCAACATGAAAGTTTTAGCTCTTTCTCTTATCTTTCCAACGAATATTAGAACGCCTCATTCTGATTCCTGTGGCTCCAGTTATGAATTTTCCATTGAAAGCTGCTAATGCTGAAAATAAAATACGAAAATTAAATAAAGCTAGAAACAAACTTAAATATGAAAACACACTAAAATGGTGAAACTAATGAAATAAACTAAGGAAATGCCTAAGAATAACAGTAAAAGAATGTGCATGAAGATGCACTGATCAGCAATCCACCTCTAATATCAAATTATGTGTCTCCAAACATCAGCCCATAGCCCATTAGAGTGCTTTCATTAAATCCCATGCTTCAGCTTCCATGGGTTCAAGACTTCCCTCTGCAGTGCAAGTTGTTGCCTTCATGAAGTTGCCTTGGTCATCATGCATTATTATTCCTACACCATATAAGCCTTGGTTTTGGAATATTGTTGCATCAACATTTATTTTAATGACTCCAACTTGTGGTTTTCCCCATCTTGTTACTGTCTCCCACCGTGTAATGTCATGTGCTATTGTGAGGGTTCGTGTGCATGACCATTCAAAAGGTTTGTCTCTTACTTATTTACTATATAGTGGGGGTTTTTAACCTCGGCAAATTAAATTGCAGAGGTTTCTGAAAACCACCGTAGTTACATTGGCCACAAGCAATTTGGCAGCATTTTTTAAAACCTCTGGTATATTTATTATATTGCGGAGGTTTTAAAACTCCACTCACAATGGAGGTTTTTAAAGTTTTTTAATGGAAGTGTTTTAAACCTATGCTAATAGTAGAGGTTTTCTACTAGAGATTTCCCATGCCGTTAATGGTTGTTATAAACCATGTTTTTAATGGAGATTTTTATTGTGGAGTTTCAAAACCTCCCTATTTTTTATTTTATTTTTTAAAAAAGATTTTAAACTTCGATAATTTGACATTTTATGATATTGAAAATAAAATAACTTTTCATTGTAATTTTTTTTCATGCAAGAGAGAAATTTTCACTTTTTCAAGAGCTAGACAAAATTTAATATAACAGACTCATGACATGAATGAATAAATTTCATTGCCAATAAATCAAAATAACACATAGTTGAAAGATTTGCAATTTAAACGTCCATAGTAAATTCAGATACAAAATTATAGATTTATTATTTGGGAACCACTTCTAGTCTCTAAGGTACGATATCTAGACTTAGGTCCACTATTTCTACTACGTAGGGTACGCTTGCCCTTAAGCGTTCATATTTTACACATCAAACTACATGTCCGCCATTTGTGTTTGCAATGATTGTTTGAATGCCTGTGTTTGTACTTGCAATTGTGTTTTCATCTGCTCTTGCATTTGAGACATTTGTGTAGCTATTACATTGATGTATTCTGTGGAACGTGTAGGATTTGTAGAAGATGAGCCTCCAGCTATTGAAGATGAAAAATGTGAAGAACTATTGATAAGCTCCAAGCTATGACCCAAGCCATGAATTCTACCCTTTTTGTTTTCACCCGCCACTTGTAACCTAATTGTTAGAACCAAGACATTTGATGATGTCTGACCCCTAATACTTTGATAAGTTTTGATGATAACAAATGTGATAATAATTGATCAACTAATGATTTTAGACTAAGTGATTTCAGGAAATCAAAGTGAGAACAGACAATGGTATAATCACTTAATCTCTCACTTACGTCTTAACTATCTAATAACTCATAATAATTAATCAAGCACTATAATCAGACTAAAAAAAGCTCTGGAATAGACCATGCTAAGTTCATAAGATCAAATGGTATAGTCTTGGAATAGACTTATGCTAAATCTTGGAAAGACTCATGTAATGTCTAAGACCAGACCATACAACAGTCTCGAACAGACTATGTGAAGTCTTGGGATAGACAACACAAGTCTAAGACTAGACTATGCATATGAATTGGACCAGACCATGTATGGAACACAGTCAGACAACGATTAAGCTAGATGGTTAAGTCGGCTAGACGATGTTTGAAGCTAAGTCAGATGATGTCTGAAGCTAAGCCAGATGATGTCTGGAGCTAGGCTAGACCATTTCTTTCATTCCAGACCATGCTTAGTCAGATCAGACTATGTTTATTAAGCCAGACATTGTTTGTGCAGGAACAAACCATGTTTAGTCAGATCAAACTATGTCTGTTAAGCCAGACGCTGTCTGTGCAAGAACAGATCCATGTTTAGGATGTTTTGATTTATCTTCTCCATATTTCTCTGTTACAGCATTTTCATAGGATTCCTACAAGAAATTAAAAAACATTTAATGAGGTAGTAATAACAAATTAGAATACAAAAACATCAATAATTTTAAAAAAAAAACATCATAATACGTATAATGAAGTTCTTAGATTTGCTAGAGACATTCTCCATCTTTTGTTTTATGCACTTTCACATACAATTCACTATAACTAATGGAACGCTTGTGCTTTGCCTCTTATGATAACATAATAAGCAAACTCTTACTAAGATAATTTGTAAATTTTAACTCATTAGCAAAATACAACTCATATGTATGAAATTACTAGAAAACCGATTCAGTTCAATAATAACAATCCACTTAACAACTAAAAAAGTATCATACAAGGAAAGAATTGATTACCATCTTTTTCAAGGCTTTCCCAGAGCTTCTTGACCCTCTAGTGTGCAACATGGCATCGGGCTTGGCAACCCTATTCATCTTTCCTTTAAGAGACTTATTCTTCCAATTTAGTGTATTCCAAATATCAACTAAACCATCCCATATCTCAGTTCTCGTTCCTCTTGGTCCATGGCCCTTATAATTGAAGATTGACGCCTCTCCATCTAGATTTTTGGTATATTCATACCTTAAGTCTTTTCCGTTCGTCTTAGTCTTTTCCTTTTCTTAAGCCATAACATGTATGGATGATGGTTTTGTATTGTTTGTTGTAGACTAAGTTAGAACCTTTATGCTAGGCTATTTGCATCTGTCTTATTTTGTTCTATCTCTAGCATCAAAAGATGATTTGCTATCCTAGGAACATATTTTGAGAATTGCAATCAATTACACATGCTTGGAATCGATTACCAGATGGTCCAAACCTTTTTAGAACCATCTCTCGTATCGGGTTAATCGATTACCACAAGTGTCAATCGATTACAATGTTGTTTTCAGATTTTAGAAATTGCCCTGTTTCAATTGCAATCGATTAGCATCTAGCTGTAATTGATTACAATTCAATTTCTAAAAACTCAAAATTTGCTCTGTCTCAATTGTAATTGATTATCATCTTGCTGCAATCGATCACAATGTATGACAATTAGTTTAAAACATCTTTCGATACATGGGATAATCGATTACACTTGAGTTCAATTGATTATATCCGGTATAATGGTCATTGTGAAAGATTTCCAAGATATGATCTTTGTCTAACTAACTCCAAATCTTTTTGACCCAGCCTATATATTTGAACCCAATGCATTTCGTGAAAAGAGACTTGAATTCACAATATCTATTCTATCCTTCATTCACTTGTCAAAATCCAAATCCTTTGATTTGTTTCTCAGATTAGATATTTCTCAGAAAAGCCCTCTTTGGTTCTGCACTTGTGATAATCTCTTTTGAGTCTTTGAAAACTCATCTTGCATATACAACTGTACCCATTTTTGAGATTAAACCTTTGAGCCCATACAACTATATATTCTTCTATGAACTAAGGTTCTTCAAAATCTAATCTTGCTTGCTATACTTACTCAAATTGGAGTTCTTCAAATGATCTATACATCAGATATATTAGCACTTTAAGGTATTTTTATTCTTGAATCTTTTTCTATTGATCTTGTTTGATTGGCATTGTAGGAAGAGCACTCCTAAATGCTGTGTTGTATTAGGTAAAGGGTTTCCAAATCTTGTTTCTAGAATGGTATTGTTCTAGTGGTTGAAATTGAATGTTGATGGTGTTTTCACATTCAGTTTTAGGTTCCTATTTCAGGTTGTGAAATCAAGATTTGTTGTGAATTGTGTGTGCATGGTGTATGTAACCAATTTCATAATGGAACTCCTTGTTATAAGGAAGAACTAGATGTAGATCAGTGATTGATCAAACCAGTATAAAACTTGCAGGCTATATTTCTCTATCCCTTTATCTCTTTAATTCATATTTGATCTTTATCATTAGTTTAATTGTTCTAATGAAATTTGTCATGGTTGAGTTTTTATATAGCATCAATTCACCCCCCCCCACCCCCCCCTCTTGATGTGACCAGCTGATTCTAACAATTGATATTAGAGCAGGTTCTTATTTTTTAATCAAGGATTCATAATATGGCCGGAAACCAATTGCCATTTGCTGAAGGCGGCTCAATCAATCGGCCTCCTCTTTTCTATAGAGATAACTATCCGTTTTGGAAAGTTTGTATGAACATTTTCATGGAGTTGATTGATTGAGGCGTCTGGAAGGCGATGATTAACGAACCTACGCTTCCAACCGTTGTTATTGATGGAAAAACCGTTATGAAACTAGCCGATGAGTGGACTGAGTTAGAGATTAGAAAAGCTAACTACAATCCTAGAGTCGTGAATATATTAGACTCAGCTTTGAATTCTAATGAGTTTTTTAGGATTTCAGCTTGCTCCACTGCTAAGGAGATTTGGGATACAATAGAAATAACCGATGAAGGCACTCTGGAGGTGAAACGATCAAGAAAGAACACTCTCATACAAGAATATGAGATGTTTCGGATGCTGCCTGATGAATCCATATCCAGCTTTCAAATGAGATTTACTCACATAGTAAATCATCTCAAAGGCCTCAGAAAAATGTTCGAAGATGAGGAGATGAACGTCAAGATCTTAAAGAATATGAATAGAACATGGCAGCCAAAGGTTATTGCAATTTTAGAAACACGTGATATGGCTACCATGATGAGCGCTTAGCTATTTGGAAAGCTAAGAGAACATGATATGGATATGACCCGAATGAATAAAGAAGAGCACAAGGAGAAGAAATCAAAAGGCATAGCCTTGAAAGCTGAAAAACAACATTCAAATCAAAGTGAAGATGATAATGATGAAAGCAACTCAAATTCAAAAAACTTGACTCTCATAGTGAGAAAATTCAGAAAGTTTCTGAAGAAAAAGAAAGATTTTAGAACCACCAAAGGAAAAGTATATCCTCCTAAGAAGTTTGTGAAGAAAGGAGAATCATCCTCAAACAACTACATATGTTTCGAATGCAAGAAACCAGGACACATCAAAGTTGATTGTCTAGATATAAAAAAGAAGCATAGTGGAGAAAGAAAGAAATTCAAAGGAAGCTCAAAGAAAAAGGGAGCATACATCGCTTGGGAAGACAATGCATCCACTACTTCATTCGACAGTTCTAAAAGTGAGGAAGCCAACATATGTTTGATGGTTAATGAAGAATCGAATAAAGAAAACAATGTAAGTATTTCTAATCATGAATCTTCTTTAGATTGGGAAACTGAAACAGATTTTGATTGTGAAAATTATCATGAACTACATAATGCTTTAAATGAATTAGTTGAAGAGTCCCATTGTCTAGCTAAAGCAAATAGTCTTCTCAAAGGAAAAATTAAATGGTATGTAGACAATGAAGATTGACACCTCGCCTCTTCTTTTAGATTTTTGGTATTCTCATACCTTAAGTCTTCTCTATTCTCTTAGTCTAGTATTTTCTTTTTATGCCATACCATGTATGGATGATGGCATTGTATTGTTTGTTATAGACTAAGCCATATCATTCTTGCTTGCTGTTTTGATTTGCCCTGTTTTCTATTATCTTTAACATCACTAGATGATTTACTTCTTAGGAACTAATTCTGAGTGATTGCAATCGATTACAGGTTGTAGGAATCGATTACCAGATGGCCTAATCAGTTTTGAAACCATCTCTAGTATCGGGTTAATCGATGACCAATCATTGCAATCGATTACAATGTTAATTTTAGAGTTCAAATATTGCCCTGTATCCATTGCAATCGATTACCATCGAACTGCAATCGATTACAAGACAATATCTGAGGTTCAGAAATTGCTCTGTTTCATTTGCAATCGATTACCATCCTGTGGCAATCGATTACCAGATGATCTTGATATTCAGAATTGGCTCTGTCTTGTTTGCAATTGATTACAATAGTTGACAGCAAGTGTAAATCATATTTTGATACATAGGATAATCGATTACACCTTGTTGCAATCGATTATATCTAGTATAACGGTCATTTTTAAAGATCTCCAAGACTCATTCTTTGTCTAACTAACTCTGAATCTTTTTTACCCATGCTATATATTTGAACCCATAGCATCTTGTGCAGAACAACCAATAGTCACAATATCTTTTCATTCCTTCAATTGTCAAAATCCAAATCTTTGATTTGATTTTCAGATTTGATATTGCTTTGAACATTCTCTTCTTTCTTCTACACATTCTCTAATCTCTTGAGTTTTTAGAAAAACTCAATATTGCTTTTACTGCTATACCCATTTGAGATTAAACCTTTGAGTCTATACAGCTATATCCCTCTCTTGTTCTTTCATGAATTGAGGTGATTCAACATTTGTTCTTGACTACTAAATTTGCTCATATTGGAGTTTCTTGAACTGATCTCATATTTGCTATGTCAGCACATCAAGGTGTTTTCGTTCTTTAATCTTTTTCATTGATCTTGTTTGATTAGCATTGTGGGAATTTCGTTCCTAAATGCTGTATTAAATTAGATGGTATTTCTAATTTTGTGTGTAGAAATTGGATGGTGAATGGTGTTTTCACATTCAATCTTCTAGGTTCTTGTTTCAGGTTGTGAAATCAGGATTCGTTATGAATTGTGTGTGCATGGTGTATTTAATCAAATTCATAGTGGAACCCCTTGGTGAAAGGGAAAACTAGATGTAGATCAGTGGTTGATTGAACCAGTATAAATCAACAGGCTCAATCTCTCTATCCCCTTCAGTAGTTGATCTTTATTAAGATAATTTGTTCTAAATCATTTATATCATAAGCTGAGGTTGTTTTTTTGGTTTATTCAATCAATATAACATTCTTTGAAAAACACTTTTATTAAAACCTCAAGAGCGGTGGTGAAAAATCTTTTTGAGGAAAAGAATCTGTCACTTTATGTTAAATCAATTCACCCCTTTGATTGATTACTCGGTTGATCCTAACAGACAAAATGGCTCAAATGGAAAAGGACCTTTTAGAAGTAAAATCTGAAAAGGAAAATCTTGAGTTTGAACATTCCTTTTGCAAAGCCAATGTTGCTTCTACAAGTCATTCAATATCATGTGAGCTTTGCAATGATTTAAATCTGAAAAATGAATATCTTTTGAAAACTTTGGCAATGTTCACAACTGGAAGAGATAACCTTGATGCTTTGCTAAGATTGCAAAAGAGAGCTCTTAACAAAATTGGGATTGGATTTACAAGTGACTTGAATGAAAAACCATTTAGAAATTTTGTGAAATCATCCCAAGTTTCATTTGTTATTTACAATTATTGCATGCACAAAGGACATACTTCAAATAATTTCATTATTAAGAAACATGGAGTACCTAAGGGAAAATTTGAGTGGATTCCCAAGGTTATTCATGACAGCAATAACAAGAAAGGACCTAAGAAAATTTAGGTACCTAAGACCAACACCTAATCTATTTTGCAGGTATGCCTTAAAAGCCATGGAATCACAATGGTATCTTTGACCGTGGCTGTTCAAGACATATGACAAGTGACAAAATGATGTTTGTCACTCTCACTGAAAAACAAGGTGGTTGGGTCACCTATGGAGACAACAATAAAGGAAGAATCATGGGTGAAGGTAACATAGGTAATTCTTCCTCAACTATAATTGAAAAAGTCTTGTTTGTTGACGGGTTGAAGCACAACCTTCTTAGCATTAGTCAGCTTTGTGACAAAGGGTATGGAGTATCTTTTGATCATTTTAAGTGCTTGATTAGTGATAAGCAAGGTAAGCTAAACTGGTTGGCAAGAATTCAAAATGTATATGTGCTTGATTTTGAAAAATATATTTCTTTTGAAAATTGCCTCTTAAGCAAGGTTGACACCTCATGGCTTTGGCACAAAAGAATGACACACATACATATGAATCATCTCAACAAGCTTATTTCAAAAGACTTAGTGATTGGTTAGCCTCCTAAAACAAAAATACTCAAAAGAGGGTCTATGTAAAGCTTGTCAAAGAGGAAAGCAAACCAAAACATCTTTTAAATCTAAAATCATTGTTTCCACTTACAAGCCTCTTGAGTTATTACATATGAATCTCTTTGGTCCTTCTAGGATAATGAGTATAGGCAAAAATCTCTATGCGCTTGTTATAGTTGACGATTACTCTAGATTCTCTTGGACTTTTTTTTTGAAGCATAAGAATGAAGCTGTCAAATTTTTTGTTAAATTTGCCAAGCAAATTCAGAATGAGAAAAACCTTTCTATAATTTTATTAAGAAGTGATCATGGGGGAGAATTTCAAAATGAAGCCTTTTCTAACTTTTGCAAAAACCATGGCATCAAACATAATTTTTCAGCCCAAAGGACGCCACAGTAGAATGGTGTGGTTGAGAGGAAAAATCGTTCTCTTGAAGAACTAGCTAGAACTATTTTAAATGAAGCTAGTCTTCCAAAATATTTTTGGGCAAATGTTGTGTCTATAGCTTGTTACATTTTAAATCGCGTCTTAATAAAGCCCATTTTAAAGAAAACCCCATATCAACTCTTTAATGATAGAAAACCAAACATTAGCCACTTATGTGTATTTGGCTGTAAATGCTTTGTTTTAAATAATGGGAAAGAGTCTCTTGGCAAATTTGATGCAAAATCTGATGAAGCTATCTTCTTAGGCTATTTTTTATCTAGTAAAGCTTATAGAGTTTATAACAAGAGAACTTTAGTAGTTGAAGAATTTGTGCATATTGCATTTGATGAGTCTGACTCCAAGTTGGAGGAAGATGTGCTTTATGATGATTATGCAGGTTCCATATATAATGATTTAACTGAACTTCAAACACATGAGCCATCTCCATCTGCCTCCGTTGAAGACTCAAGTGCACCAGCTGTTCCTCCAACTGATCATGAGCTACTAAATGAGTGGAAGCAACCCAGAAATCTCTCACTTGACAATATTTTGGGAGATATTCAAAGGGGAGTCACAACCAGATCCTCCATGAACTTGATTTGTAATACAACAACATTCGTCTCTCAAATTGAGCCTAAGATCATTGAGGAAATTGTCCTTGATGAGTTTTGGATGATGGCAATGCATGAAGAGCTAAATCAATTCAAAAGGAATCAAGTTTGGGAACTTGTCCCCCATTCTAAAGACATGAATGTAATTGGTACAAAATGGGTGTTTCGCAACAAGAGCGAGGCTTTAGGAATCATTACTCGGAACAAGGCCAAACTTACAGCTAAAGGCTACAATCAGCAAGAAGGAATCGACTTTGACGAGACATATGCTCTAGTGGTAAGATTGGAAGTTGTCTATCTCCTTCTCGCCTTTGCATGCCATAAGGAATTCAAGTTTTTCCAAATGAATATAAAGAGCACATTTCTGAATGGCTTAATAAAAGAAGAGGTGTATGTATCACAACCTCTTGGCTTCACTGATCCCATTAGTCCAAATCATGTCTACCGTTTCAAGAAAGCACTCTACGGCCTCAAACAAGCTCCAAGACAAGTATGAAAGGCTAAGTAACTTCTTAATTGAAGATAACTTCATAAGAGGTTAAGTAGATAAAACTCTCTTCATAAAGCATACTAAATCTGATATTCTCTTAGTTCAAGTTTATGTTGATGGCATTATATTCGGATCCACTAATGAAACTCTTTGTAAGAAATTTGTGGAAGGTATGCAGGGAGAATTTGAAATGTCCATGATGGGTGAACTAAAATATTTTCTTGGACTTGAAGTCAAAGACATGACTCAAGGCATCTTTCATCACCAAAGCAGGTACTGCAAAGATTTGCTCAAGAAATTTAAGATGGACAATTGCAAGGTCAACTCCAATGACAATCAATTGTTATTTGGATGTTGATGAAAGAGGTAAAAGTGTCGACCAAACACTCTATCGTGGTATGATAAGGTCTCTTCTCTACTTAACATCTAGTCGTCCTCACATTATGTTCAGTGTTTGCATGTGTGCTAGGTACCAATCCAACCTTAAGGAATCCCATCTCAACTGTAAAACGTATCCTTAAGTACCTTAAAGGAACCATAGATGTGGGTTTGTGGTATCCCAAGGGTGTCCAACCAATAGGTTATTCTGATTCAGACTTTGCTGGCTATAAAATGAATAGAAAAAGCACAAGTGGTACTTATCATCTCTTTGGGAACAGTCTTGTGTCTTGGCATAGCAAGAAGCAAGCCTGTGTAGCCTTATCTATAGCTGAGGCTGAGTACATAGCTGCCAAGAGCTATTGTGCTCAATCACTTTGGCTCAAACAACAACTCTTAGACTTTGGGCTGAAGCTAGAAGCCATCCCTTTGTTGTGTGACAACACCAGTGCCATTAACCTTACCAAAAATCCTGTCATGCATTCCTAAACCAAACACATCGAGATTAGGCACCACTTCATTAGAGACCATATACAGCGGGGTGATTGTAGTATAGAGTTTGTAGAAACCAACCTTCAATTGGCTGATATCTTTACCAAACCTTTGCCCATGGAGAGGATGTATTTTCTTAGGAATGAGCTTGGCATTATAAGTGAGTCTTCACTCACCTAGCCATAGGAAATACATCAACTAATCCAGCCTTGTGTGAGTGTGAAATATTCCTACTTAGTTGATGATTGTCTATGCAAAAAAAATTTTAAACTAATTACTTTGTTTTTCTACATAATTTTGTGTCTATCATGGATTCTAATTGATTACTTGACATTTCAATCAATTACATTCAGTTCTGCATTAAAAAATTTTGCATTAAAACACGGGTTAATCGATTGCAAGGTAAGCCAATCGATTACCATGAGACATCTAAAGCTTCAAGATTCTCTCTGTCAGAAATCTAATTGATTACCAGCTTCAGACTGCACAAATTTTTTCTGCTTAAACTATTGGGTTAATTGATTACAGCCCATGGAAATCGATTACTTCATTCAAACTGCCCAATCCAAAAGTCTCTGTCTTTGAAGTTAATCGATTACAGACTACTCCAATCGATTACCACATTACAGTTTGGGAATATTAAAGGGCAAATAATAGTTCATTCCCTCCATTTTCATAAAACCCACTATTTGAAAACTGCTCAACTTCCAAAAGGTTCCCTACCCACTGCATTTAAACTCAAATGGCTGAATCTTCCTCTCAACATCAACCACGCACAAAATCTTGCGCTATCTGTCCAACCTCCGCTTGGATTCAACAACGGATTGAGAAGAAGCTCTCACAGGAAAACAGAAAAGCAATAATGGAAGGGTCATCTAACCCTCGAAAGGCACCAACGAAACACCCTAGACGGCCAGTTGCTCAATCTCCCTCCCTCCTCCTCGACAACATCCTCCACCTATCTATGACTAGCTCTGCACCAAAAGTGAAGAATTGGGGTTTGCTCATGATTTCTCAAGGAAAGAGATTCTAAAACCTTACTATCTCATAGAAGAATGGTTATTCCAACAAAGCTTCACCTTTCATAATATTCTTGATGACCAAGGACTAGTTGATTTGGCTGAACTAAAAGGTACCTATTATCTTGATCTTGTCAAAGTTTTCTACTATAACTTAAGCATCAATGGGGAAACTGGGTACATTCAATCCCATGTCCGCAGTAAGGATATTTAGATGAACCAAGAGCTTTGGTTTTCTATAGCGAGCATTGAAAGGGTAGCTAATGAGATTAAACCAACAATGAGGTTTATCAAGGAACTTGAAGGCGTAGACTACAGCAAGACAAAAGTCTACAAGGATATGGTTCGTGATCCTGAAAATCCCCTTCACAACAGGTTTCCTATTGGGCAAATGAAGATTGAGGACTGTATGCTTGCATATATTCTCTCCTGGATTATCCTACCACAAGGGAGTAATCACGGAGCCCTCTTTGAAGATGACCTTTTTCTATTGTTCCTGATGAAGAACAACTACCAAGTGGACTAGATTTTTGCCATCACTAACCATATGCAGAAAATCAACAAGCCAAATGTCATCAAGATTGCATATCCTGTTTTGGTATCACGGATTCTTGACCATTTTGGCATTAAGACTGATGATGTGGTCACTAACTTTGCTCGACCTGAAGGTGAACTCTCAGCCAAGCATCTAAAGAAAATGGGTCTAGTTGAAACTGATGACGATTGGGAACACAAAAAAGGTCACGTAGCAGCTAAAGATGATGACTAGCATGTTGCACCACTAGAGGCACAAGCTAAGCAACCTCCTCAAGCATCTACATTTGAGGTCATGGTGTTGGACAAGCTAAATTAGATTATGGAGTCCCAGCTAGCACTCACAAGACAACAAGAAGAGCTTTCAAAGAGACAAAACAAGAACTATCTAGAACTTCGCTACAATTTCCATGAGATTTCAGCTCGTCTTGAAGCAATGTATCCTGAAGAATCTGATGGCAATGAAGATTGACGCTTAGGATGTCTCATCTTTTTAGCATTCATATATTTTGCTGCATTTCTGAACTATTTTATGTTTGCTTATGGTTTTAAATTCCTGTTTATCTGAACATTGTTCTAAGTATGTGTTATATAACTTCCTTATTTTCTCCTGGACTATATTTGCATTTTATTATTAACCTTTTGGTGATTTGAAAACCAAAAAGGGGGAGAAAGTATTGATCTTTGGTGTCCTATTTTTACATTAACCAATTTCAATATCTAGCAAATATTTTAAGATAGGTACACTTCAAAGATTTAAGCAAATTTTTGGGTATTCAAAACTAAGAAGGGGGAGACTGAAGATTGACAACTCTCCATCTAGATTTTTGGTATCTTCATACCTTAAGTCTTTTCCATTCGTCTTAGTCTTTTCTTTTCTTAAGCCATAACATGTATGGATGATGGCTTTGTATTGTTTGTTGTAGACTAAGTTAGAACCTTTATGCTAGGCTATTTACATCTATCTTATTTTCTTATATCTCTAGCATCAAAAGATGATTTGCTATCGTAGGAACATATTTTGAGAATTGCAATTGATTACACATGCTTGGAATCGATTACCAGATGGCCCAAACCTTTTTAGAATCATCTCTCGTATCGGGTTAATCGATTACCACAAGTGCCAATCAATTACAATGTTGTTTTCAAATTTCAGAAATTGCCCTGTTTCAATTGCAATCGATTACCATTTAGCTACAATCAATTACAATTCAATTTTTGAAAACTCAAAATTTTCTCTGTCTCAATTGCAATCGATCACAATGTATGACAACTAGTTTAAAACATCTTCTGATACATGGGATAATCGATTACAGTCGAGTTCAATCAATTATATCTGGTATAACAGTCATTTTGAAAGATTTCCAAGATCTGATCTTTGTCTAACTAACTCCAAATCTTTCTGACCCAGCCTATATATTTGAACCCAAAGCATTTCGTGAAAAAAGACCTGAATTCACAACATCTTTTCTATCTTTCATTCACTTGTCAAAATCCAAATCCTTTGATTTGTTTCTCAAATTAGATATTTCTCAAAAATCCCTCTTTGGTTCTGCACTTGTGATGATCTCTTTTGAGTCTTTGAAAACTCATCTTGCATATACAACTATACCCATTTTTGAGATTAAACCTCTGAGCCCATACAACTATATCTCACTTATTCTTCTATAAACTAAGGTTCTTCAAAATCTAATCTTGCCTGCTATACTTACTCAAATTCGAGTTCTTCAAATGTGTTAGGATCAGCCAGGTAATCAATCAAGAGGGGGGAGGGGGGGGGGGGGGGGGGTGAATTGATTTAACGTAAAGTGATAGATTCTTTTCTTTAAAAAGATTTTTCACCACCGGTCTTGAGGTTTTAATAAAAGTGTTTTCAGAGAATGTTATATTGATTGAATAAACCAGAAAAATAACCTCAGCTTAAGATAGAAATGATTTAGAACAAATTATCTTTTGAAAGATCAAAAACTAAATTGACAAAGATTAAGGATAGAGAGATTGAGCCTGTTGATTTATACTGGTTCGATCAACCACTGATCTACATCCAATTCTCCCTTTCATTAAGGGGTTCCACTATGAATTTGATTACATACACCATGCACACATAATTCACAGCAAATCCTAATTTCACAACCTCAAACAAGAACCTAAAAAACTGAATGTGAAAACACCATTCACCATCCAATTTCTAAACACAATACTACAAACAAAATTAGAAATAACCATCTAATTTCAACACAGCATTTAGGAACGAAATTCCCACAATGCTAATCAAACAAGATCAATGAAAAAGATTAAAGAACAAAAACACCTTGATGTGCTGATATAGCAGGTATGAGATCAGTTCAAGAAACTCCAATATGAGCAAATTTAGCAATCAAGAACAAATGTTGAATCACCTCAGTTCATGAAAGAACAAGAGAAGGATATAGTTGTATAGGCTCAAAGGTTCAATCTCAATTGGTATAGTAGTAAAAGCAATATTGAGTTTTTCTAAAACTCAAGAGATTAGAGAATGTGCAAAAGAAAGAAGAGAATGTTCAAAGAAATATCAAATCTAAAAATCAAATCAAAGATTTGGATTTTGACAATAGAAGAAGTGAAAAGATATTGTAATTGTTTGTTATTCTGCATAAAATGATATGGATTCAAATATATGGTATGGGTCAAAAAGATTCAGAGTTAGTTAGACAAAGAATGACCGTTATACCAGATATAATTGATTGCAACAAGGTGTAATCGATTATCCCGTGTATCACAATATGATTTACACTTGCTGTCAGTTGTTGTAATTGATTGCAGAACACATGTATTCGATTGCAAACAAAATAGAGCCAATTCTAAATATCAGAGATCATCTGGTAATTGATTGCCATAGGATGGTTGATGTGTCATTATTTTCTCCTATTTCTTACCCCTTTCTGTCATCATTTTAATTACTAATTAGCCTTAATTGTCAAATTAATTATGCAGTTTTATCATTTGGGCCGTTTTGACTAATTCTGTATTTTAATTTGATTTTAGGAGAATTATAAGCAATTGGGCTTGGATCTGGAATTGGGCTGAACCATTTTGGGCTTGAAGAGAGGAAACTGTTTTAGTTTTATTTGTCATCCAGTTTTATTTTATTTTATTGCTGTATTTTGTAATTGGGCCGCATCAGATTTTTTTTATGGGCCCAAATTAGATTAGTATCCTAGGGTTTTATGTAAGGACTTCTGGGTGAGACAGATTAAAAAGGCCCCAGCCGTCACAGAAAGGGGGAGAGTTTTTAGGTTTTCGATTTTCACTATTCAGAGAAGGGTTTCACGTCCCCAGATGCTACTATTCATGTAGAGCAGCGTTTTTGTGCATTCTCTGCTTCTGTTTCCATTTTTCGCTCTTCATTGTTGGTTCGTTTTCAGTTTTCATTCCCAGTTTCGTTTTTGCCTTCTATCCTTGTTTTCGTTTCTGTTTTGCATTTTGCCATTTACGTTTCCAGTTGCTGTTTAATTTGAATGGAAGGTTAAATTTTCGGTGTTGTTTTCTCTTGAGGACTAAGAACTAGCTCTCTTTGAGGTTTTGTTATTAATGTTAATGTCTGATCAATTTTCCCCCTTCACCAATTATTCTGTGATGGACCTGTGAGAGGAATTAATTGGTGTATGTGTTGCTTAATCACATAATGAAAACCTTGTATTAATTTTCGCTTAGTAAATTAATTCTGGGTTGGATTAAGTGGCTGAATTGATTAGGGATAGATTCTCGTAACCTAGGATAAGAGGCTTGCTTTTGAATCAAGGGGAAACAACACGTTTTAGTTCTGTTTTTTTAATTCAAGTTGTTTACTTTAAAGCAAAGAAACCCCCCCAAGTTGCTACTGTTTTATTGTTGTTAAGTGTCATGAACGTTTGATTGATCGTTGCTCACTGGGAAACGACCTAGGATCACTTCCTAGTACTGCATTTAATTGTTTTTATTTGGTTTGGGTACGGCCTCGATCATGCTGCCTCTGCACTTGTTCCATAAACCAACCTTTGTATAAACAAATTGAATATTGTAAGAAAGTGTTCCCAAAATAAAGTAAGCTTTAACATGTAGTAGTATGAAATTTTTTTACACTATTAGTGTATTTTAATTAATTTATTGTAATAGGGAATTTCCAACCTTAACTCGTGAGAGGTGGATTGCCCTAAAGCACATTGGGCAAGGTTCACATGAAGCATATATTTCACAATTTAAAAGTTCAATCTGCTTTAGCTTTTCACAAGCCTGCACAATGAAATCACTGAGTTTAAAATACAAATTCCATAAAGTTGAAAAAAAATGCAAAGTAATGTACAATCATTTTTGTTTTCATGGAATTTAAGATGTTATAAAGTTGGAATGAAACCATATAGCTCAGACTAGATACTAAAATTCCATTTGATACCAATATTTTGAAGTAAGTATGCATAGAATTGATACCATGTGTATAATATATTTGTCTTGTCAAATCTTGCAGCAAAATATATTAAAAAATGGAAAATAAAAATTAAGATATTGCTAACCAACTTGCCAATTAGTGTCCAGTGAAACAATATAATCAACAGAGACAAATGATGCTCAACAAATATCATAAAGATTGCAACTAAAACTCAATTGTAAAGCATCTCCACCTATGTTGAACATGAAAATTCCAAAGCTAATAAACAATTCTTAACCATTAACCTCTCAAATAAAAATATTATAATAATCACCTTTTTTCTTAACCATTAACCTCTAAAAGCTAATAATGTATTGATAATTTAATGGATAATTCTATATTATCGTATAAACATATTGAATGATAATGCTAGTGTATTAATTTAAAATTTTTTTTTGAATTTTTTAATTAAAATTAAAGACCAAAATGATTTTCTTAATTGAGATACCAAATTGAATAAAATAAATAACATATTAAAGAGAATTGAAAGAGTGGGGTGAGTGAGGAGTGAGGAGTTGGGAAGTCGAATCACATCTCGATCTGGATGGTATTGAAAAGACCACGAATTAGGCTTCATGTTACACTCCATTGAGTTTCTCTTAAATAAATAAATAAACAAAGGTTTATTCATTCTGCTTTGTTTGAGTTGCACTATTGTATTTATGAGTTCTGTTATGTCTGTTGCCTGCTTCCATTTCAAATCTCATCATTGTGTGACATTAAGTGACTAACTATTCTAATTTATTTGCATCTCATTTGACATTAAAATTCTATGAGCTTCTCTTTGTGGGCTTTTTAGAGAAATTGAATGTTGCATGTTAAACTCTATAATGGATAGTATTGAGATTATATGGATTTAGGTAGGTAGGGAAGGAAGAAGATAGAATAGAACAAATATTCTGAGATTGATGTGAAAAAATAAGGAAGCAAACCATAACATAATTAGATAGTCAATGAATATTTTGTCAATTTATATTGTGAAATCAGGTGAGAAAGTCAATATGCCACATCAATATTTTGTTTCCTTGAATAATGAATATTGATGATAGTTTGTACCTAAATTAATTTTGACTTATAATTACATATATATATTGTCGCTTTAGAATATGATCAAAGTTACTATAAAAAAAAATAGATTATGGACCTCTCTAATACACTTTCATGTAGGAAAATTTGGAGTTGCTTTTGTTTCTTCTATACCTTTGCCAATCATAGCAACATATTCACCATTTGGGTCCCCTTCACGATCTTTTTTGTCGCTGTGAAGTGCTTCTTCAAAGAGGTATGTGCTATTGAATTATTTGACAATATTGTAAGGGTTTGTTCATCTACATCTATTGTTGTGTACTGTTTGATTTGAAAAAGTTTAAATTCTTGTAGTAATTACAAAGTTTGTAGTGTACATGGCTAAACTATTTGCAAAAATACAGAGGAGACTCTGTTAAATTAACTACTAACATGGTTAAACCATTTGTAGTTTTCTATATGTAGTCGATGCAACATCAAGTTACTTATGCTACATTTTATATTAATATTGATTTATATTATCGTTATTCATTATGAGTGAACTTTAGTTTCCTATTCGAGGTTGAATACAATGATTAATACAGATAGTTTGGCATAATTGTTGTTATTTAATCTTGGATTAATACGGACATGCATGCATAATACTGCTTTGTCTGTATAATAGAATAAGACAAATGGATCAAAATTGGATTACCACAATTCGAATCACTGGCAGGATATGAGAAAGGTGTTGAAGAGTTTTTTGAATTTGCTCAATGATCTTGTAAGGATGTCAATGGAAAATATTATTGTCCATGTGTTAAGTGCTTGAATGGAAGACGACATATAGTGAAAGACATACGAGAACATCTACTTTGTGATGGAATTCTTTCAAGTTATACAAAATGGATATGGCATGGTGAATCAACACACATGGCAAGTGGGTCCGAGACAAAAGAGGTTGAGGTAGAAATGGAAGATATGATAGAGGAAATGATTTGTGACATTGGCCAAGAGTCTTTTTAACAAGCACATGCACCATTGTATGATACATTGGATTGTGATTCAAAGACGCCTTTATATCTAGGGTGCGGTGCTAAGCTGACACGGTTGTCAACAGTGTTAAGTTTGATCAATTTGAAGGCAAAATATGGGTGGAGTGATCAAAGCTTCAATGGATTGCTTGTCCTATTGAAAAATATGCTTTCAGTAGGTTGCCAAAGAATCACTATGAGGCGAAGAAGATTTTGTGTCCCATGGGTATGGAGTACAACAAAATAGATGCATGTTCAAATGATTGCATCTTGTATAGAAATGAGTTTGTAGACATGCCAAAATGTCCCAAGTGTGGGGTGTCACGGTTGGTCGAGGCCGTACCCAAACCAAATAAAAATAATTAAATGCAGTACTAGGAAGTGATCCTAGGTCGTCTCCCAGTGAGCAATGATCAAACAAACGTTCATAACACTTAACAACAATAAAACAGTAGCAAATGGGGGGTTTCTTTGCTTTAATAATTTAAACAGCAAGCAACTTGAATTAAAAATAACAGAACTAAAACGTGTTGTTTCCCCTTGATTCAAAAGCAAGCCTCTTATCCTAGGTTACGAGAATCTATCCCTAATCAATTCAGCCACTTAATCCAACCCGGAATTAATTTACTAAGCGAAAATTAATACAAGGTTTTCATTATGTGATTAAGCAACACATACACCAATTAACTCCTCTCACAGGTCCATTACAGGATAATTGGTGAAGGGGAAAAACTGATAAGAAATTAACATTAATAACAAAACCTCAAAGAGAGCTAGTGCTTAGTCCTCAAGAGAAAACAACACTGGAAATTTAACCTTCCATTCAAATTAAACAGCAACTGGAAACGTAAATAGAAAAATGCAAAACAGAAACGAAAACAAGAATAGAAGACAAAAACGAAACTGGAAATGGAAACTGAAAACGAACCAACAATGAAGAACGAAAATGGAAATAGAAGCAGAGAATGAACAAAAACGTTGCTCTACATGAACAGTAGCATGCTAGGGACGTGAAAACCCTTTTCTGAATGGTAAAAATGAAACTAAAACCTAACAGCCCCCCTCTCAATGACGGCTGGGCCTTAAATTTTGTCTCACTCAAAGTCACTTACACAAAACCCTAGGCTACTAATCTGATTTGGGCCCATAAAAATTTGATGTGGCCCAATTACAAAATACAACAATAAAATGAAATAAAATAAAACTGGACGACAAATAAAACAAAAACAGTCTCCTCTCTTCAAGCCCAAGCTGGTTCAGCCCAATTCCAGATCCAAGCCCAATTGCTTATAATTCTCCTGAAATCAAATTAAAATACAGAATTAGTAAAAAAGGCCCAAATGATAAAACTGCATAATTAATTTGACAATTAAGGCTAATCAGTAATTAAAATGATGACAGAAAGGGGTAAGAAATAGGAGAAAGTAATGACACATCAACGGTACAAAGTGAAGGATGACAATGACCAAACTTGAAAGAAACGTGGACCAGCCAAGGTGTTATGGTATCTTCCAATCATTCCAAGGTTCAAGCATCTGTTTGCTAATATGGATGATGCAAAAAACCTAATCTAGCATGCAAATGAGAGAACCTCTGATGGAATGCTTCGCCATTCGACTAATTCTCTCCAATGGGAGAAAATTAATCATTTATTTCTAGATTTTGGGAAGGAGGCTAGGAGCCTTAGGCTTGGACTTGCTACAGATGGAATGAATCCTTTTGGTAACATGAACACTAACCATAGTTCACGGCCTATGTTGCTAGTAATATACAACTTGCCTCCTTGGTTATGCATGAAGCAAAAATACATTATGTTATCAATGGTGATTTCTGACCCATGACAACCAAGGAATGACATCGACGTTTATCTAAGTCCCTTGATTGAAGACTTGCCAATGTTGTGGGAGGAAGGGTTTGATGATGCGTTTGATTGTCATCGTAAGGAAACTTTTAAAATGCATGCGGCTTTGTTTTGTACTATTAACAATTTTCCTATGTATGGTAATCTGAGTTGATATAGTGTTAAAGGGCATCATGCATGCCTTATCTGTGAAGAAGAAACAAGCTACTTACAATTCAAGCATGGGAAAAAAATAGTATACATTGGGCACCAGAGATTTCTGAAACCTTATCACCCATATCGTAGATTGAAAAAAGCTTTTAATGGTAGACAAGAGTAGGGAGTTGCGCCAATTTCATTAACAGGGAAGCAGGTTTATGACTGAGTCGATGACATCTACACTATTTTTGGAAAAATGCAAAAGAAGGATGCAAGAGAGAAAAACATATGGAAGAAGAAATTAATATTCTTTGATCTCCTTTATTGGTCCGATCTAGATGTTAGACATTGTATTGATGTTATGCATGTTTATGATAGTGTAATCGACATGCTTCTTAACATAAAAGGCAAGACAAAGTATGGCTTGAATGCTTGGCAAGATCTCTTTGAGATGGGAATACGCCAACAATTACATCTAAGGGTTGAAGGTAAAAGAACATATTTGCCGCCCACATGTCATACTTTATCAACAAAAGAGAAAGCAAGCTTTTGTCAGTGTTTGCAGGGTGTAAAAGTGCTACAAGGATACTCTTCAAATGTTAGGAGCCTTGTATCAGTTAAAGATAAAAAAAAATTAGTAGGCTTGAAGTCCCATGATTGTCACATATTGATGCAACAACTTCTTGCTATGGCAATTCGTGACATTTTTCCTATCAAAATTAGGCATGCCATAACTTGCCTTTGTTTGTTTTCTAATGCTATATGCAACAAAGTAATTGACCCCTCAAAAGTTGGATGACCTGGAAAGTAAAGCTGTTATTATCCTGTATCAATTGGAAATGTATTTTTCCCCTTCATTTTTTGATATCATGGTACACCTAATTGTCCATCTGGTAAGGGAGATTCGACTGTGTGGCCTGGTTAATCTACGGTGGATGTATCCAATTGAGCGCTACATGAAGATCTTAAAAGGGTATACCAAGAATCATTATTGTCCAGAAGTATCCATTGCTAAAAAGTACATTGCAGAAGAAGCCATTGAGTTTTCCTCATCTTACGTTGCAAGGGCGAAACCTATTGAAATTTCTATGTCCCATCATGAGGAAACATGGGTAGGAAAGGGATCATGTGGTTTACATGTAATCACTATGGGTCGAGAGGAATTAAATCAAGCACATTTGTATGTATTAAATAATCTACCATGTGGTGCTCCCATACATAACTGCTCACAAAGCCTTTGTGAAGGCAACATACCAAAAAATGAACAAAATATCATTGGCGCACCAGCATAATAAAGGTTTTTTAAAGTGGTTCAAGGGCATAATCCTTCGTGAAGATGATCCTCCTAATATATTGAAAATGTTAGGAAGTCGCCCAAACTTAAATGTGGCGACTTGGAAAGGATATGACATCAACAAGTACTCATTCTACACAAAGTCACAGATGATAAAAGTATAGTGCAAAATAGTGGCGTAAGTGTTCAGTCTCACTCTGAACACTACTTTAGTTCAAAAGACAACAACCTTGTCCTTGCTTCTCTAGCTTACTTTGGAGTTATTAAAGAAATTTGGGAGTTGAACTAGACATCATCCACAATTCCACTTTTTAAGTGTAAATAGGTTGATAGCAATATTGGTGTGTGGACCGATGATTTCGATTTTACTCTAGTGGACCTTAAAAAGGTATCTTATAAAAACAAGCCTTTCATCATGGCTGAACAAGCAAAACAGGTGTCTTATGTCCAAGATCCATGTGATGCAAGGTGGTCACTGGTTTTACAAGGAAGAACTATCGGTGTTTGTCATGAAAAAGATGATTTAGCACTTGATATTTGTGGGAGTCTTTATTTATCCCCACATATAAATACTATCATTGAAGAAGATGAAGTGCATGTGAATCGTGATGATCGCAATAAAGGGTTATAAGAGAATAATCCTACTTGAAAGCTGTTAAAACCAATACGTTTGATGATGTCTGACCACTAACACCTTGATAAGTTTTGATGATAACAAATGTGATAATATTTGATCAACTAATAATTTCAGACTAAGTGATTTCAGGAAATAAAGTGAGAATAGACAATGGTATAATCACTCTAACTCTCACTTTCGTCTTAATGTCTGATAACTAATAATGATTAAATCACGTACTATAATTGCTTCTAATCAGACTAAAATAAAGCTCTCAAAAAGACCATGAATATCTTGAAAGGACTCGTGCAAAGTCTAAGACCAGACCATATAACAGTCTCAGACAAACTATGTGAAGTCTAGGACAAGATTGTGCATATGTATTAGACCAGACCATGTATGGAACACAGTCAAACAACGCATAGTCAGGCCAGAAGATGTCTAAAGCTAAGCCAGACGATGTCTAAAGCTAGACAAGACCATGTCCTTCATTTCAGAATGTGTCTGTTAAGCCAAACATTGTTTGTGCACGAACAGACCATACTTAATCAAGACCAGACTATGTTTGTTAAGCCAGATGTTGTCTGTGCAGGAACAGGATATAGTCTGTCATATGTGCTGAGGAATATGTGCTTTATAATTAATTCCTTACATAAATAAAGGCACTGCTGTTATAGAAAGAAAGGGAGATACTCTTTGATCTTACTTTCTTCTATTCCTCGTATTACTTGCTTGTTTCAAATTACGTAAAATGTGTAAGTACAGCCAAAGGACTAATCAGCATTGGGATGCACACCTTAAGCTAAAAGACAACTGTGACAAAAACAAATCCTGCTCCTGTCACATCAAGCACAGTCAAAGTTGCCTCAACACTCTTCTATGAGAAAACAAAAATAAGCCTTCTACAATGATCAAATCCATGAAGCTCACTATATAAGGAAGCTCCCATGCAACGAGAAGAAGAAGATGATGCTAATAAACTAAAACGAACTCACCAAAAGTAATCTGTACAGCAAGCAAAGCATTTTGAGAAAAACCTAGTGAGAGACATGAACTGAGAGAAAAAAAGAATGCCCATCCTCTACAAGCTCACATAGATTCAACACTTGTTCTTATCCTCTCTTTGAAAGTTATTTGAATCTTATACATATTTGTATAGAAAGCCAGGAGTGACTTAGTGATAAAATAATACTTGGGAAGTATAATCTTAGGGGGAGATTCATACTTGTAACTAGAAGTGATTTAGAATACTTGTAGCCAATAGTGGCATAGAAAATACTTGTAGCCAGAAGTGGCAGTGAAGAATACTTGTTTTGTAATCAGTTGATTATAGTGGACCCTTTAACAATTGTTAAAGGAGAACTGGACGTAGCTCAAGTTGAGTGAACCAGTATAAAAACAAGCTCTCATTTGTTGTCTTGTGATTACATATATTTATCTTACTCATTGTGCTCTTTTGGAAAGGTTTTCAAAACTTTGTCTTGCAAGGATATATTTGTTGTTTTAAAGTAACATATATCTAAGAAGGCAACTTGTGAATTAATAGTATTTACGAAAAAGTTTTAAACCCACTATTCCACCCCCCCTCCCCTTTCTAGTGTGTTCTTGTGTATTTCAAAAGCATTTAACAAGTGTAATGTTTTTATTATTTTAAACATATAATTTGTATTGAAAGTCTTTTACATTCATTACTAAGCTTGTATATACAGAACAACATTAATTAACTTTCTTTTTTTATTCTTTGGACATGTAGATGGATTCACCATCGAGTCCCCCTCCTCCTATTGAATCTCCTGCAAAGTCAAAGTCGATGTACAGGGCTAAAAGTGCCACACGACTGAGAGAATTAACCGTGAAAAGAATGAGGGGAGAGAAGCTACATGTGGTTGTTGATATGGAAAATGACCAAGTTTCAGGTCCTTTAGGAAAGAAAATGAGGACCTACTTGGGGGTAATTGCTAGAGAGAAGCTTTCTATATTATATCCTACATGGGAAGATGTTCCAGAATGTGAAAAGAACTTGATATGGAATGACATTCTGGTATTTTAACTAATTTATCAGTTTTTTTTTAATAATTCATCTTTTATTTATCTTGTTATTGACTAATGTTTTATTGTGTCTTTTTTATGTAGTCATATTTTGATATTCCAAATGTATCTCAATGCAAGAGGAAGATCATGCAATCAATCATTTAAGTCCTCCCTGACTAGAGACTACATTTATGAGAAAAAGAAAGATGTTGAGGGGATTGATTGTTAGGATCAGCCGGGTGACTATCAAGACGGGGGGGTGAATTGATTGAACATAAAATGATAGATTCTTTTTCTCAATAAAAGCTTTTCACCACCGCTCTTGAGGTTTTGATAAAAACATTTTCAAAGCATCTTATATTGAATGAATAAATTAGAAAAAAAAAATCTCAGCTTATGATAGAATTGATTAGAACAATTAAACTTGATAAAGATCAAAAACTAAATTGACAAAGATTAAGGATAGAGAGATTGAGCTTGTTGATTTATATTGGTTCGATCAACCACCAATCTACATCTAGTTCTCCCTTTCACCAAGGGGTTCCACTATGAATTTGATTACATACACCATGCACACACAATTCACAGCAAATCCTGATTTCACAACCTGAAACAAGAACCTAGAAAATTGAATATGAAAACATCATTCACCATCCAATTTCTAAACACTAGAACAAAATTAGAAACACCATATAATTTCAACACAGCATCTAGGAACAAAAATTTCTACAATGCAAATCAAACAAGATCAATGAAAAAGATTCAAGAACGAAAACACCTTGATGTGCTGATATAGCTTGATATAAGATCAGTTGAGAAACTCCAATGTGAGTAAATTTAGCAATCAAGAACAATTGTTCGAATCACCTTAGTTCATGAAAGAGCAAGAGAGGAATATAGTTGTGTAGAGTCAGATGTTTAATCTCAAAATGATTTAGTAGTATGAACAAGAATAAGTTTTTCTGAAACTCAAGAGATTTATTAATGTGTAGAAGAAGGAAAGAGAATGTTCAGAACAACATCAAATCTGAGAATCAAATCAAAAGATTTGGATTTTGACAATTGAAAGAATGAAAAGATATTGTGAAAGTTGGTTTTTTTTTTTTGCACAGGATGCTATGGGTTCAAATATATAGGATGGGTCAAAAAGATTTGGAGTTAGTTAGACAAAGAATGAATCTTGGAGATCTTTCAAACTGACCGTTATACCAAATATAATCAATTGCAATTAAGGTGTAATCGATTATCCTGTGTATTAGAATATGATTTACACTTGCTGTCAGCTATTGTAATCGATTGCAAACGAGATCGAGCCAATTTTGAATTTCAAAGATCATCTAGTAATCGATTGCAAATGAAACAAAGCAATTTTTGAACCTCGTAGATTGTCTTGTAATCAATTGCAGTTCGATGGTAATCAATTGCAATTGAAACAGAACAATATCTGAAATCTGAAATCAGCATTGTAATCGATTGCAATAGTTGGTAATCGATTAACTCGATACTAGAGATGGTTCAAAACAGATTTGGCCATCTGGTAATCGATTCCTACATTATGTAATCGATTGCAATTCTCAGAATTAGTTTCTAAGAAGCAAATCATCTAATGATGCTTGAGATAATAGAAAACAGAGCAAATCAAACATCTAGCATGAAAAATATCTAGCTTAGTCTATAACAAAAAATGCAATGCCATCATCCATACATGTTATGGCATAAAATAGAAAATACTAGACTAAGAGAACGGAGAAGACATAAGGTATGAAGATACCAAAAATCTAAATGAAGAAGCGTCAATCTTCATTGATTACACTCCATGTAAGAAATATGGTATAGAGGAGGATACATGGAAGAAATTTGTTGAAATCCAAGTAACTAATGAATGGCAGGTTAGTTGTAGTTGCCTTTTTTTTATTTGTAATACAAATCTTTATTTTAGTTTCATGTATATTGTTGAATTGATTCTATTTCTTTTTTTATAGAAAATTAGAAACAAATCTAAGCAAATTCAACAAATAAATAATACCCCTCATATATTGTCTCAAGGTGGTTATAACCATCTTATTGAGCGGTTGATGGAAGAAACATGAAAGAAATTAGAAGAGCAATCACTATTATTTAGAAGTGATTCTATTATTGATCCTCCATCTCCCCCTGCCCGACATCTTAAATGGAAGATGGCCCGGACAAAACGATATGGGGAAATGACATCAAAAGCGGCGTGCAAGATTGTTGATAGGATTGTATGTTAATTTATTTTTCATTTAAATATAGTTAATAAGTACAAAATTTGATGAATGTATCCTTAACTTGGTTGCAGGATTCCCTAGAAGAGCAATCATCTCAGGGGACTTTTGTTGTTAATGGACATATGGATATACTGACTACTACCCTAATGCGGCCAGGGCATCCTAGTCGTGTGCGTACTACTGGACATGATGTCACCATCAACTAGTATTGGGGACCATGTTCAAGAAACTCTCAATCTTCTGGTTCATTAAACGCACAATAATTGGTTGTACTAACAGAACAAATCATAGCTCAGGTGACTAAGGAAGTGATTAGTAGATTTAGCCAAATGCAGTCTAAAGGTGGTTCCCAATAGCCATTTCCTTTTGTGCATCCTGACACAGGTCCTTCTGGTGCACATGTTAGCATAAAGGGAAGTTATGCTACTAATATCAATGATCCCTCTACAAATGGTCCTCACACTAATGTCAGAATAGTATAGGCTATATGTTGACGAGCAACCTCTTCGCCTAGTGGCCCATGGGAAAGTGTATAAGGGTGCAACAACCGTACACCTTATACATTTGACAAATCAAATAGTGAAGGTTGAGATTCAAAAGGTTCTCGATGTTAATGTTCTAGTACCCATTCCTATGGAAGAGGTTCAGTTAGTAGGACAAGCATTAAACACTTTCCTCGCCTGGCCAAGGAGACTTGTGAAGAGGACAAAGGTGGTATTTATTTCAATTAGTATTTTATTTACATATATTTCTTAACATAATTAAATTGTGTATATTGATTGTGTAGGATTGTCAAGAACCACAAAAATTGATCTCAAAGAAAAAAAAAAAGACAATGATGATGTCTTACATAGATTGATTGTAGTGAGTGAGTTGTACTATGATGAGCCATTTGAGTTGTCGTGGGATGCAATCATTTTTGGTTTAAACTGCCACCACTTGCCGTTGTACATCACCTACAATGATCTCCTAGATCTTGCTGTGGGCAACCGATGTTTAAACATCTCTATTATATAATTGTGGATTGTGTAAGTACATTTTAATTATTTATAAATTTAATTAAATTTAAACATCTCTATTATACAATTGTCAATTTAATTAAATTCATTGTACTTCATTTACAAATTTAATTTATTTACAAAACCATAGGTTTATGCACAAAACAATGATGGATCTAGACTTGAATTCTATGTATGGTTTCCTTGAGCCTCAAAGTATTCATAAAGTTGGATGCAACATAGTTGAAGTTGAAAGTTACATGGAAAGTTGGATGTGAGAATCAAGCAAAGCAATTTACATGGCACCTTACCTAGATGGATAAGTAATAATTATATAAGTAAATCTAGATAATGTGTACATGTCAGAACTAACTATTCTCAAATTCAGTCAACACTGGCAATTGGTAGTCATCTGTCCTAAGGCTAATAATGTGATGTTGTTTTGTTCCGTGCAAAGGAAAGGTGACCCACAGTTCAAATCCATTTGTTAAAGGTAAGCTTTATTATATATTCATTCCTTATTAGAACATTCTTTTCATTCAAAGTTGATATATCTTGATTTTTCTTTTAACCAGTGTTGTAAAGAAATTAAAATAAGGTCAAAAAAGACAAAACAAAACTTAATTGGATCATTTTACCAATAATTTTTAGAGGAACTTGAATTTATCAAACTACATGTTGTTACTTTGTATATGGGAGGGGGGGGAATAATTAAAATATATATTTCAATTAGTGTAATGTACAAATCGAAAGTATTGAGTGTGGCTATTTGGCTATTATGTCAATGCATTGGATGGAAACCATAATAAAAGGATGTTTCACAAAGAGTTGGACAAAGGTAATACAATATTTATTTACTTTTGACAACATAATTACATGAAGTGTTTATTATTTGATAACCACATGTCTCATAAACCGTGATTATCTTATATTGTTGCAGTTCTTTGAAGATAAACATTCAATTGAGCCAACCAAAATTAAAGAAATTTGCATCATGTTGGCATCATATGTTTTAAGTCTTTGTGATACTTAGTATAAAATGCTTAGTGTAGTATTAACATACAATGTTTAGTATATGAAGATTGACACCTCTCCATCTAGATTTTTGGTATTTTCATACCTTAAGTCTTTTCGATTCGTTTGCCTTAGTCTTTTTCTTTTCTTAAGCCATAACATGTATGGATGATGGCTTTGTATTGTTTGTTTTTAGACTAAGTTATACTTATATGCTAGGATGACTTGCTATCTTTTTATATCAACTATCTTTAGCATCAAAAGATGATTTACTATCTTAAGATCATATTCTAAACTTTGCAATTGATTAAGTGTACTTGGAATCGATTACCAAATGGCCAAACCTTTTTTGAAAACCATCTTTGGTGTCAGGTTAATCGATTACCACAAGTTCCAATTGATTACAATGTTGTTTTCAAAATTTAGAAATTGCTCTATTTCAATTGCAATCGATTACCATTTTGGTGTAATCTATTATAATTCAATTTCTGATACTCAGTATTTGTTCTGTCTCAATTGCAATCATTACCATTTACCTCCAATCGATTAGAATGGATGACAGCTAGTTTAAATCGCCTTCTAATACACAGGATAATCGATTACACCTATGAACAATCGATTATAACTAGTATAACGGCCAAGTTGAAAGACTTCCAAGAACTGATCTTTGTCTAACCACTTCGAATCTTCTTAATCCAACCTTTATATTCTGAACCCAAGTCATATTTTGAAAAGAGAGACATTATTCTCAACATTTTTCTCTTATTACTCTACAAGTCAAATCCAAAATCCTTTGATTTTGATTTCCAAATTGGATAGATTCTGAAAACAACTCTCTAGTTCAAAACTTTTGCGATTCATATAACCCATTCTTTATATTGCTATATTCTTCTTGATTCAGATCTCTGAGCATACACAGCTATATTATTTCTAAAGAGAAAGTTTATGTATCATCTTTGAGCATCTAAGATTCATTCTTTACCTGAAAGATCTGCACATATTGGTGTTATTCAATTGATCCCTATATCAGCTATATCAGCACTTTACAAGTGTTTTCGTTCTTTGTATCTTTTATTTTTGATTTTGTTTGTTTGGCATTGTAGGAAGAGGATTCCTAAATGTTGTGATGTATTAAGGAAAGGTTTTCCCAATCTTCGTTTCTAGGAAGGTATTTTCTAGAGGTAGAACATGAATGGTGATGGTGTTTCACATTCCGTTTTAGTTTCCTATTCGGTTTGTGAATCAAGATTTTCTGTGAATTGTGTGTGCATAGTGTATGTAACTCATTTCATAATGGAACTCCTTGTTATAAGGAAGAACTGGATGTAGATCGATGGTTGATCGAACCAATATAAACCTTCAAGCTTTATTCTCTATCCCTTCATCTCTTTATTTCAGTATTGATCTTTATCATTGATTTAATTGTTCTGACAAAATCTATTTTTTTTTGAGTTTGTATTGAATTATTCCTTCAACGGCATATTTTGAAAACTCTTTTGTTAAAACTTCAAGAGAGGTAGTGAAAGTTTTTAATTGGTGAAAAAAGAATTTGAAATTTTATGTAACATCAATTCACCCATCCCCCCTCTTGATATGACCGGCTGATCCTAATAGTTGGTATCAGAGTAGGTTCTTATTTTTTAATCAAGGATTTGTATAATGGTCAGAAACCAATTGCCATTTGCTGAGGGCAGCTCAATCAATCGGCATCCTCTTTTCTGCAGAGATAACTATCCGTTTTGGAAAGTCCGTATGAAAATTTTCATGGAGTTGATTGATTGAGGCGTCTGGCAAGCAGTGATTAATGGACCTACACTTTCAACCATTGTTATTGATGGAAAAACCATTACAAAACCAGCTGATGAATGGACTGATTTAGAAATTAAAAAAGCTAACTATGATCTTAGAGCCATGAATATATTGCACTCAACTTTGAATTCTGATGAGTTTTTCAGGATTTCGGCTTGCTCTACTACAAAGGAAATTTGGGATACAATAGAAGTAACCCATGAAGGCACTCCGGAGGTGAGACGATCAAGAAAGAATACTCTCATACAAGAATATGAGACATTCTAGATGCTGCCTAGTGAATCCATCTCCATCTTTCAAATGAGATTTACTCACATTGTGAATCATCTCAAAGGCCTCGGAAAAACATTTGAAGATGAGGAGATGAACGTCAAGATCTTGAAGATGAATAGAACGTGGTAACCAAAGGTTACTACAATTTCAGAAACGCGTGATATGACTACCATGACTAGTGCTGAGCTATTTGGAAAGTTAAGAGAACATGAGATGGACATGATATGAATGAATGAAGAAGAGCACAAGGAGAAGAAATTAAAAGGCATAGCCTTGAAAGTTGAAAAACAAAATTCAGATCAGAGTGAAGATGATGATGATGAAAGCAACTCAAATTCAGAAAATTTGACTCTCATAGTAAGAAAATTTAGAAAGTTTCTGAAGAAAAAGAAAGATTCCAAAACCACCAAAGGCAAAGGATATCATCCTAAGAAGTTTGTGAAGAAAGGAGAATCATCCTCAAACAACTACATATGCTTCAAATGTGGGAAATCGAGACACATCAAAGTTGATTGTCCAAATATCAAAAAGAAGCATAGTGGAGAAAGAAAGAAGTTCAAAGGAAGCTCACTGAAAAAGGGAGCATACATCGTTTGGGAAGATAATGCATCCACTACTTCATCCGACAATTCTGAAAGTGAAGAAGCCAACATTTGTTTGATGGCTAATGAAGAATCGGAAAGAGAAAGCAATGTAAGTAATTCTAATCATGAATCCTCTTCAAATTGGGAAACTGAAACAAATTCTGATTGTGAAAATTACCATGAACTGCATAATGCTTTCAATGAATTAGTTGAAGAGTCCCATTGTCTAGCCAAAGCAAATAGTCTTCTCAAAGGAAAAATTAAATGACATGTAGACAAAATGACTCAAATGCAAAAGGACCTTTTAGAAGTAAAATCTGAAAAGGAAAAACTTGAGTTTGAACATTCCTTTTGCAAAGCCAATGTTGCTTCTACTAGTCATTCAATATCATGTGAGCTTTGCAAAGATTTAAAACTAAAAAATGAATATCTTTTGAAAACTTTAGCAAAGTTCACAGCTGGAAGAGATAATCTTGATGCTTTGCTTTGATTGCAAAAGAGAGCTCTTTACAAAACTAGGATTGGATTTACAAGTGGCTTGAATGAAAAACCATTTAGAAATTTTGTGAAATCATCCCAAGTTTCATTTGTTATTTGCAATTATTGCATGCACAAGGGACATACTTCAAATAATTTCATCATTAAGAAACAAGGAGTACCTAGGGAAAATTTGAGTGAATTTCCAAGGTTACTCATGACAACACTAACAAGAAAGAACCCAAGAAGGTTTGGGTACCTAAGACCAACACCTAATCTATTTTGCATGTATGCCTTAAAGCCATGGAATCACAATAGTATCTTGATAGTGGTTATTCAAGGCATATGACAAGTGATAAAAAGAAGTTTGTAACTCTCATTGAAAAACAAGGTGGATGGGTCATCTATGGAGACAACAATAAAGGAAGAATCATGGGTGAAAGTAACATAGGTAATTCTTCCTCAACTATAATTGAAAAAGTCTTGTTTGTTGACGGGTTGAAGCACAACCTTCTTAGCATTAGTCAGCTTTGTGACAAAGGGTATGGAGTATATTTTGATCATTCAAAGTGCTTAATTAGTGATAAGCAAGGTAATGCTAAACTAGTTGGCAAGAGAATTCAGAATGTATATGTCTTGATTTTGAAAAATATATTTCTTTTGAAAATTTCCTTTTAAGCAAAGGAGTGGAAGCAGCCCAAAAATCTCTCGCTTGACAATATTTTGGGAGACATTCAAAGAGGAGTCACAACTAGATCCTCCATGAACTTGATTTGTAATGCATCAACATTCGTCTCTCAAATTGAGCCCAAGACCATTGAGGAAGCTGTCCTTGATGAATTCTAGATGATGGCAATCCATGAAGAGCTAAATCAATTCAAAAGGAATTAAGTGTGGGAACTTATCCCCTATTCTGAAGATATAAATGTAATTGGTACTAAATGGGTGTTCCGCAACAAGAGCAACGCTTCAGGCATCATTACTTAGAACAAAGCCAGACTTGTAGCTAAAGGTTACAATCAGCAAAAAGGAAATTAACTACGACGAGACATATGCTCCAATGGCAAGATTAGAAGTTGTTTGTCTCCTTCTCGCCTTTGCATGCCATAAGGAATTTTAGCTTTTCCAAATGGATGTGAAGAGCGCATTTTTGAATAGCTTAATAGAAGAAGAGGTGTATGTATCACAACCTCTTGGCTTCACTGATCCCATTAGTCCAAATCATGTCTACCGACTCAAGAAAGCACTCTACAGTCTCAAACAAGCACCAAGACAATGGTATAAAAGGCTAAGTAACTTCTTAATTGAAGACACCTTCATAAGAGGTCAAGTAGACAAAACACTCTTTATAAAGCATACTAAATCCGATATACTCTTAGTTCAAGTTTATGTTGATGATATAATATTCGGATCCACTAATGAAACTCTTTGTAAGAAATTTGTGGAAGGTATGCAGGGAGAATTTGAAATGTCCATGATGGGTGAATTGAAATATTTTCTTGGACTTGAAGTCAAAGACATGACTCAAGGCATCTTTCTTCACCAAAGCAAGTACTGCAAAGATTTGCTTAAGAAATTCAAGATGAACAATTGCAAAGTAGCATCAACTCCAATGGCAACTAATTGCTATTTGGGTGCTCATGAAAGAGGTAAAAGTGTTGACCAAACACTCTATCATGGTATGATAGGGTCTCTTCTCTACCTAACATCTAGTCGTCCTAATATTATGTTCAGTGTTTGCATGTGTGCTAGGTACCAATCCAACCCTAAGGAATCCCATCTCACGGCCGTAAAGTGTTTCCTTAAGTACCTTAGAGGCATCGTAGATGTGGGTTTGTGGTATCCCAAGGGTGTCCAACCAACACTCATAGGTTATTCTGATTCAAACTTTGCTGGCTGTAAAATGGATAGAAAAAATACAAGTAGTACTTGTCATCTCTTTGGGAACAATCTTGTGTCTTGGCATAGCAAGAAACAAGCATGTGTAACCTTATCTACAGCTGAGGCTGAGTACATAGCTGCCGAGAGCTGTTGTGCTCAATCACTTTGGCTCAAACAACAACTCTTAGATTTTGGGTTGAAGCTAGAAGCCATCCCTTTGATGTGTGACAACACCAGTGCCTTTAACCTTACCAAAAATCCTGTCATGCATTCCCTAACCAAATACATTGATTGCAAGGTAAGTCAATCGATTACCATGAGACATTTGAAGCCTCAAGGTTCTCTTTGTAAAAAATCCAATCGATTACAAAAGCCACCAATCAATTACCAACTTCAAAATGCATAAATCTTTTTGCTCAGACTATCGGGTTAATCGATTCCAAAGCTTGGCAATTGATTACTTCACTCAAACCTTTCAAGCCAAAACTCTCTGTCTCTGAAGCAATCGATTACAGATAGTAGCAATCAATTACCACGTCACAGTTTGGGAATATTAAAAGGCAACAGCAGTTCATTCCTTCCAACTTCTAAAACCCACTATTAGAAAATTGCTCCAACTTCCTCAACGTGCCCCACTCACTCCTTTTAAACTCAAATGGCTGACTTTTCCTCTCAACATCAACCTTGTACTAAGTCTTGTGCAAATCGCCCAGCCTCCGCTTGGATTCAACAGCAGATTGAGAAGAAGCTCTCATTAGAAAAGGGAAAAGCAACAATGGAAGGGTCATCCAACCCTCGTAAGGCATCAGCAAAGCGCCCTCGATGCCCAGTTGCTCGATCTCCCTCTCCTCCTCCTCCTCGACAACCTCCTCCACCTATTTATGACTAGTTCTGCACCAAAAGTGAAGAAACGGGGTTTGCACGAGATTTCTCCAAGAATGAGATTCTAAAACCTCGCTATCTCTTAGAAGAATGGTTAGTCCAACAAGGTTTCACCTTTCACAATATTCTTGATGACCAAGGACAGGTTGATTTAGCTGAGCTGAAAGGTACCTATTACCCTAATCTTGTGAAAGTTTTCTATTATAACTTGAGCATCAATGGGGAAACTAGGTACATTCAATCCCATGTCTGTGGCAAGGATATTCATATGAACCAAGACCTTTGGTTCTCTATTGCTGGCATTGAAAGGGTAGCTGATGAAGTTGAACCACATTGAGGATTGTCAAGGAACTTTAAGACGTCGACTACAGCAAGACTAAAGTCTATAGAGACATGGTTCGTGATCCTGACAACCTCATTCGCAACAGGTTCCCTGTTGGGCAAATGAAGATTGAGGACCGTATGCTTACATATATTCTCTCTTGGATTATCCTACCACGAGGGAGTAATCACAGAACCCTCTCCGAAGATGATCTTTTGCTACTGTTCCTGATGAAGAACAACTATCAAGTGGATTGGGTTTTTACCATCACTGATCATATGCAAAAAATCAGCAAGCCAAATGATATCAAGATTGCATATCCGGTTCTAGTATCACGTATTCTTGACCATTTTGGTGTCAAGACTGATGATGTTGTCACTAACTTTGCTCGACTAGAAGGTGAACTCTCAGCCAAGCATCTAAAGCAAATGGGTTTGATAGAAACAGATGATGATTGGGAACACAAGGAAGGTCACATGGTTGCTGAAGATGATGACCAACCTATCGCATTGCCAGAAGCACAAGCTGAGCAACCTCCTCACGCATCTACATTTGAGGTAGCGGTATTAGACAAGCTAAATCAGATTATGCAGTCCTAGCAAGCACTTACAAGACAACATGAAAAGCTTTCAAGAATCGAGAACGAGCACTATTTGGAACTTCGCTACAACCTCAACGGGATTTTAGCTCGTCTTGAAGCAATACATCCTGAGGAATCTGATGAAGATGAGGATTGACGCTTAGGATGTCTCATCTTTTTGTTTTAGCATCCATTTATTTTGCTGCATATCTAAACTTTTTATGCATTTTATGTTTTAAGTTTTTTTCTGAACAATGTTCTATGTTTGTTTTATATAACTTGCTTATTTTCTCCTAATTATATTTGCATTTTATTCTTAACCTTTTGGTGATTTGAAAACCAAAAAGGGGGAGAAAGTATTGATTCTATACTGACCTGTTTTATGCTAACAAATTTCTATATCAAGCAACAGTTTCTTTTAAGATAGGTACACATTAAAGACTTAAGCAATTTTTTTTTTTGGGTATTCAAAACCAAAAAGGGGGAGACTGAAGATTGACGCCTCTCCATCTAAAATTTTGGTATTTTCATACCTTAAGTCTTTTCGGTTCATTTGCCTTAGTCTTTTTCTTTTCTTAAGCCATAACATGTATGGATGATGGCTTTGTATTGTTTGTTCTTAGACTAAGTTAGACTTATATGCTAGGATGACTTGTTATCTTTTTATATCCTCTATCTCTAGCATCAAAAGGTGATTTACTATCTTCAAATCATATTCTGAACTTTGCAATTGATTAAACTTACTTGGAATTGATTATTAGATGGCCAAACCTTTTTTGAAAACCGTCTCTAGTATCAAGTTAATCAATTACCACAAGTGTCAATCTATTGCAATGTTGTTTTCAAAATTCAGAAATTGCTCTATTTCAATTGCAATCGATTACCATTTTGGTGCAATCGATTACAATTCAATTTCTGATACTCAAAATTTGCTTTGACTCAATTGTAATCAATTACCATTTACCTTCAATCGATTACAATGGATGATAGCTAGTTTAAATCATCTTCTGATACACGGGATAATCGATTACACCTGTGAACAATCATTTATAACTAGTATAATCGTCAAGTTGAAAGTTTTTCAAGAACTGATCTTTGTCTAACCACTTCGAATCTTTTTAACCCAACCTTTATATTCTGAACCCAAGTCATATTTTGAAAAGAGAGAGACATTATTCTCAACATTTTTCTCTTATTGCTCTACAAGTCAAATCCAAAATCCTTTGATTTTGATTTCTAGATTAGATAGATTCTAAAAACAACTCTCTAGTTCAAAACTTTTGAGATTCATACAACCCATTCTCTATATTGCTATATTCTTCTTGATTCAGATCTCTGAGCATACATAACTATATTCTTTCTAAAGAGGAAGTTTCTGTATTCATCTTTGAGCATCTAAGATTCATTCTTTACTTGAAAGATTTGCACATATTGGTGTTATTCAACTAATCCTTATACCAACTATATCAGCACTTTACAGGTGTTTTCGTTCTTTGTATCTTTTATTTTTGATTTTGTTCGTTTGGCATCATAGGAAGAGGATTCCTAAATGTTGTGATGTGTTAGGGAAAGGTTTTCCCAATCTTTGTTTCTAGGAAGGTATTTTCTAGAGGTAGAATATGAATGGTGATGATGTTTCAGATTCCATTTTAGTTTCCTATTTGGTCTGTGAATCAGGATTTTTTGTGAATTGTGTGTGCATAGTGTATGTAACTCATTTCATAGTGGAACTCCTTGTTATAAAGAAGAACTGGATGTAGATCGATGGTTGATCGAACTAGTATAAACCTTCAAGCTGTATTCTCTATCCCTTCATCTCTTTATTTCAGTATTGATCTTTATCACTGGTTTAATTGTTCTAACAAAATGTATTTGTTGTTGAGTTTGTATTGGATTATTCCTTCAATAACATATTTTGAAAACACTTCTGTTAAAACTTTAAGAGAGGTGGTGAAAGTTTTTAATTGGTGAAAAAAGAATTTGAAATTTTATGTAACATCAATTCACTCCCCCCTTAATGTGACTAGCTGATCCTAACAGTATATGTGGTATCTTCTTAACTATTTAGTATAGTGTAATATATTAACATACAATGTTTAGTATATGTGGTATTGTCTTATATTGTTGGACAACTTTTAAACATTTGGCTGTAACTTGGTATATTTTCATTGAATTTATATTTGTTGGGTCTGTTTATATATTGTTCAAAATAGTTTCCAATTTACAGGTTATGTTCAAGCATAAACAAAATGCATTTAAAAAATACCCTTTTAAGACGATTATGGAAATAACCGTCTTTAAAGGGGGCTCTTCTAAGATGGTTTTGGCATTGACCATCTTGAAATAGGGGGTTTTTAAATATGGTTTAGACCATAACTGTCTTGAAAGAGGGGTCTTTAAAGACTGTTGTTATCATAACTGTCTTGAAAGGGGGATATTTAAAGACAATTAATAATTCAATCATCTTGAAAGGGGTGTCTTTAAAGACAGTTTTAAATATAACCGTCTTGAAAGGGAGATCTTAAAAGACTAATACTGAAAAATCATCTTGAAATAACAGTCTTTAAAGACGGTTGAATCACCCTTTCAAGATGGTTAAATTATTAACCGTCTTGAAATCATAGGTTTCTAAGATGGATGTTAACTATCTTGAAAGGGTGCCCCTTTAATAACGTCCTTATTAAAGACGTCTAGGAACCGTCTTGGAAGCCCTTTTTGTAGTAGTGACTTGATCATGAAGTTGATAATGATATACCTAGTCTTGAAGAATGACAAGAACCAACTCAAGCATATGCTAGATACATGGACGAAGTAAGAAATGCTATCAAAGATCAATTGCCACGACGAGTGCAACACTAGTTTTTCTTATGTATTTATCTTGAAATAACTTTGACATTTTAATTTTAATTGTTTGGTATTACAAGTATTTAATGTATCTTACAAGTATTTAATGTATTTTATGATTTTTTTCATCTTTATTTGCAACTATATTAATAAAAGTTATCAAATAGACATAACCGGTGGTTATGCTAACTAAAAAAATAGACATATGGTATAATTTATAAAATACAACTTATAAAAAGTATTTTTTCAAAACAAACATGTTATAAAATACAACTTATAAAAAGTGTTTTTTTTCAAAAACAAACATGTTATTTTATAAGTTACAGGCTGTAATAATCATGGAATGTAAGTTTAATTTAGGTTCAATATTATAGGCTGCTTATTTTGCTCAACATGGATTTCAAAGATGGGATAGAAGAACCAATATGCTTCTGGTAATCCCATACCCTTTTGTGGAGTTTAGACTTATGAAGTTTGCAGGATATAGATTAGCTAATTAGCATTAATCTCGTGGAATAACATACTAGAGATCAAGCTTCCTAAGCTAACTTAGTAACTTGTTTCTTTTCTTGTCTATCAAGTTGTGCATTAAAAATATGTACATATTTTCAAGCCCTTCCCCAATTTCGCATAATCCTAGCATATGCTATGCAAACTAGACTGTGCAATAAAGCTTTTTTTATTAGTGACTAGTCTTGTAATCTTATAATATAAACATATGACTGAAGTCTAATAATTTCTAATTAGTGAGTTGCATACACGAGTAAGGTGGCATTTTTCTTCTCACTATAGTGTGGCTTATCAGACTTATCTCAACATAATAATATTTGTTTCTTGGGTATTATTTTAAAATGCATAAGTTAATAGCACAACATTGACATTTTACTTGTTCATTGCAGTCTTTGTTCTCCAATTTGGATAAACTGTTCACACCTAGTCAACCATGTCATAATAGCTTATGGTAAGATCTATGCAGCAACAATTAAAATCCATGTTTTCTACTACTAATTGTATTATATTTTTTTTTATAGTTGCCATTGAATGTCTATTATGTTGATATTAAATCCCTGTTTTTCTACTACTATTGGGATTCATTTTCTGCTGAAAGTGTATTTTACTATTATGGGAATCTTAATTTTGTTGTCATTGAGCTTGTACTAAAAATTTTACTAAAATTTGTAATGAATCTATGAAGTTTAGTCAATTCTAGTAGCATCCAAAATACTTGTGAGTTTTGTTACTAAGATTTGCAATGGTTTGGAAATGAATTTAAGTCAATTTATATCTTTCTGTTTCTTTTCTAGACTCCTTGGACATGAAGGTGTAGAAGTCATAAATCCAGAGGGAGGTAAAGAAGATGCGCAGGAGAAAGCTCATTGAGGAGAAGATGGAAACAGGAAGTGTTTAGTTTTTGTAAAGATTTTTTAGTTTCAAGCTATTTCTAGTATTATTTTATTTCCAACTCCTCCCAGTTTTGCCATTATTCAGCAACAAATGATGTCAACAAAAATTAGAAGTATTTACACAAATGTAAGATCTACATTATTGGAAATTTTGCCATGCATGATACAACTCCATCTTATATGCTACAACTTTATCTCAATGTAATTTAAATTCAAGCATTTGTTACATAATTTTATGAATGGATGGTTATTATTTTTCTATATTAGTAAAGTCTTGAAATGAATATTGTTGGTGTTTGTGTTACCTATTACTTTTTTTTTGTAAAAAAATTAATTATATTATTTATATATATATATATATATAATTTTATAAAAAAATTAATTATATTTTTTTATAAAATTTTATAATAAAATGAAATTAAATATATTAGTTTAATAATTTGATAAAAAAAAAAAACAAATTATCATTCAAAAAAAATTATATTTTTTTTTATTATATGACATTTACCTACGGTTGGAGGGTGTAGGTAAAGGTAATGACTTTTACCTACAATTAAATGTTGTAGGTACTAGTTAATTTACCTACACATTATTAATTTGTAGATATTACTTATAGTGAGAGTCAATTGTAACTGTAGCTATAAAAATAGATTTGTAGGTAAAAGTTATACTAACAGTCGATTTGTCGTCATTATACGTCCCTCAAAGTTGACACCAAAGTTGTTCGTAGGACAAAGTTCTCTCTATATTTACCTACGAATTTTGAACTTATAGTGACGATTTTTTACATGTAGGCATACGGCATTATTTTTTTAGTGATTAATTATATAACCAGCTATAGATAAATAATTAGGCCAAATGACCAAATTGAGTGATTTCTTAAAAGAAATTACCTAAATGGCAAAATATGAAAGGGTAGCATAGATCACCAAGTGCTTCCTAGGAATGGAAGGCGCTTGGTGAATCAACGCCTCCTACGCAACAGATGCTGACATGGCACCCTTGCGAGAGGCGCTTGGTGGATCAACGCCTCCTGTAGAGGAATCTTTTTCTTATTGGTGCGTTGGCAAGTAGGTTGGGAGGCACTAATTGACCAAATGCCTCCTGTCCATGTAATAATATCCCACTTGTCCCATACCCTTTCCCTTTCCTTTCCCCTTCTTCTTCTTTGTTTGCGCCACTGGTCCCCCTGTCCTCCATTTTTCATTTTTAAGATTCAATCATTTGGTTGTTCCCTTATTGTTGAGTTTACATCCCATTGTGTTTTTATGTTGTGAAGGAGATAAGGTTTGGTCAAGCGCCTCAAGTATATTATTTTTTATTTTTGTTTCACTTTTGAGGCACTACTTCAAGTGCCCATTTGTTGTATTTTTTTTTGTGTTTTATTTATTAATTTTATTGGATTTTTCTTTTTCATATTACAAAAAAAAAATAATTTAATATTCCCCTACAATAGGCGCTGATCCACTAAACGCCTCCCACAAGGACAACATTCTACGTCACCATTCCCTACAGGAGGCGTTGATCCACCAAGCACCTCCCGCAAGAGGTGTCACGTCAACATCTATTGCGTAGGAGGCGTTGATCCACAAACACCTCCCAGTCCCAAGAAGCACTTGGTGGATCGATATTACCTAATATGGTAATATTTTTTCATATTTTTCCATTTGGGTAATTTATTTTAAAAAATCATTCAATTTGATCGTTGGGCCAAATAACTAGTTATATAAACAAATAATTACTTTTTAATATTTTTTTTATTGAATATTGAATATTCAAGAAAATAGTTATAAGAAAATAACTAAGTATTAAAATAAGTTTAAGTATAACTATTTTATACATAAAAATAATAAAAATAAGTTATTTGGAATAATCATAAAAAAAAATTAGTTATAACTTTATAACCACTTCCCTAATAAAAAATCTTTATAACCGCTTTTACATAAATAGTTATTATATAACTAATTATTATTAATTTTAGTTATTTTTCTCCAAATTAATTTTTTTTAACACCCCTAATTACATCTTTCACTATGCTCAATCAGATGGATCTTATCCATGTAGAGTTAAAGGCACTTATTTGTGTCTTTCACAATTCTTATAGAATGGGGCAGTTTTCTTTTAGGTAGTGAAAAACCTTGGAAGATCATATTACATAGCCCTCGAATTATCAAAGTTATCTTCAAGCCATGAAGCCTCGCAGAACTCCTAAAGAGATAAATCATCTTGCTTTGAGAATTCTTGGCCTTACAAAATAAGACCATATCATGGAAACCATGTGGCAACCATTAACAAAAATATGTTTGAGCAAAAGGTGTGGTTATTTCTCCAAAAAAATCCATTTCCCTCCACACACACAAGAGTACAAGACAAACAAGTGTAATGTTTGGTACCTTTTGACTCAGACATAACTATTGTTGTTAATATCTTTCACGATAGAAGTCAAAGTTTTTTTTGCTGGTTTTGAGTTGTATTTTTAATGTCTACACAGATACAGTTGTCATCCGATATGGTTTTTGGTTCCCACAACTGAGCCTGGTAGTCCCTCAAAATCCACAGCTTCAAATCAGCCATCAGTTTCCACGAGATCCGGGAACAGGTGCGGCAAGTTCCTAACATCTTCACTTTTTTTTTATAGTAATATTCTGAAGGAACAGGCATGACCCAAAACTGTTCAGTCCCCACATCGAACATAAGAAGATAAGTTGAATGTCTCCGATGAACAACACCATTCACGCACCGGCATTTACTATTACAACAGAGCAAAAGGTAATGAAGAATCTGAGCAAAACGTGTTTCAAGAAGAGGAATAACTTAAAATGATAAATTACATTTTACATCATAAAAGCTTAAAATTCTAATTATTTTATCCTAAAATACTAGTTCTATAAATATGACATATTCGTCCTAAAGTAGTGGGTGCATTGGAAGAAAAGTAGAAGTAGTAGAGTAGAATAGAGTAGTGAGAAGGGAAGTGGTAGGGGAAAGAAGAAGTAAGAAGAGAAGAAAAGTACTAAGTAGTAAAGGAGAATAGAATAGTGAGTGGAGAATATTTTAACATGCACAAGAAGTAAATAGTAGAGAAGGAGAATAAAAGAATAGTGAGTGCTAAATATTTTAACGAGCATAAGAAGTGTTAGATTGTAAAATCTTATTATTTCTCCTCTCATCCTGCGCTATATAATTTTAGTATTATAATATATATATAAATTTATCTATCTATCTAATATATCACTCTCTCTTTTCTTTAGTTTTTCTTCTTTGTCTTCTCTTTCCTCTTTGTCCTTCTTTTCATTTTTTTTTTCTCTTTTCTTTCTTTTCTTCGGTATATTTATTTTTTAAAAAGGTCTTTTCTCTTTCTTTCTTTACATATTTTTATTTTTATGTTTCCTTTATATATTTTTTATTTTTATGAGAATAATAATTATATTATTAAGTTAATTTTATAATTTAAATTTAATTAATTAATATATTATATATTAATATTTATATCAAAATTAATTATTAAATATATTTTTATTCCAAAATAATTTTTAATTACTTCATCAACAATATTCTAAATTAAATGAGTTTTTTTTATGTATGTCTCCATTTAAGATGTTTTTTCCCCTCTAAATTATTAGAAGAAATGCAGTGAGAAATAGTAATTTTTATTTTTATTTTTATTTTTCCATGTTCAAAGTGGCATGTGGCTTTCTTGTAGAATACACACTCCCCTGAATTATTTATTCATAAATATATACGTCCATCCTCATCCATAAAGTTATATTTTATAATTTATTGATATTAATCAACAAAGGGGACGAGAACTTGAGTTTACATGCTTCATACGTTAACATAGCCTATTTGATAAAATAAAAATAGTAATCAATGATATTCAAAATTCATAAGAGCCAATCAATTTTGTGAGGCCAAATGTTATGGTTATAGCCATCCAACCTCCAACCAGAACCCTAAGACAAGACCTCGTCACTGGAGTTTTTCCAAGAACTGCTCCTAACCATCCAAACACCAACAATGCACAGCTAACAGCAGCAACAACAAATCTTGTGATTCCTTATAAACATAGTAGCTAGCAGTGGCACCAAAGCACCCAAAAAAAATGCAAGTGCTGATGCTAGTGTAGCCTAGAATGGATTTGGAAGATTCTCCCTATATTTATTTGGAAGATAGCATCCTCTCTCCCTCTGTATTTGCACGTTATATCTGTGTGTGTGTGTAAGGACTTTTTAATATTTGTGTGTAAGGACTTTTTACATGTACTAGTAAAGGAGAAAGAAAACAAGATAGCATCCTCTTTCCCTCTGCATTTACACAAGGGGAATATGAGAGGTGAGAGGAGAGAGGGGAGGGAAAAAGTGCTTTTGGAGAGGATAAGAACTACAAGGTCAAATTTCGACATGGATATGGTAACTTTACTACTTTCTTCTTTGCCAAAATCCCTAGTAGTTATGGTGTCTATGATATGTGGAAAATTTTCACTAGATATGGTAAGGTGTGGGAGGTGTTTATAGCAAATAAAAGGAATAAGGGGGATCATAGGAATGGGTTTGTTTGCTTTATGGAAGTTAGAAACGAGAGAGTTTTAGAGAAGGAACTTGATAATATACATATTGGAAATATCAAAATGTATGTAAATTTGCCAAAATATGGAAGAATCGGTGGCATGAGGAACTTGGAGAAGGATGGAGAGGCAAGGTGGAAACTAGACAATGCTAGGTGCTTAATGGGGGCATCATAAACAACAGAAATGGACTCCCAAAGTAGGGACTAAAATCCCTGCTCATCAACTATGGAGAGGGATGGAAATAATTGTAAAGGAGGAGATTGATGATGAAACAAACAATGGTTGGGTGGGGAGTGTAGCAGATGTGAGCAAAATTCCAAATATTAACGACTACTTTATCATGGAAGGGTTCAATTCGATTATAATCCGTTATTTGAGGGGTAACCTTGTACTATTAACGGGTCTAGACGGAACCAATGTGGGGGAGTTTATTGAAAAGGAGAAAGATTGGTTCTCTGATATTTTTGAAACTGTAGAGAGGTGGCATTCAGATGTGTATCCAGTTGATAGGTGGTGTGGGTTCAGTGTAGGGGCGTGCCATTCACATTGTGGAGTGAAGAATGCTTCTAGAAAATTACAGTGCCAGTAGGGAGCTATATTGCAATGGATAAGGAGACTCACAATAGATCAAAGCTGGATTTTATGAGATTCATGATTAAAGTCTCATCTGTGGAACTAGTTTCTGTTGGGAGAAGACTGAGGATTAATGGGAAACTTATACATGTCTAGATTATGGAAGAAGCTCAAGCGAAAAATGTGATAAGAGAATGCTACTGCAACAAAAATTCAAAGATTCCCACTCATTTCCAACAAAGAATATCTCAGTTTCCATTCTTGCAGCCATCTTTTTCCAACGTGTTTTCCTAGCCATTGCCTTTTGATCGTTGTTTATTTTTCGGCAAAGAACTTTCTAGTTGCCCATCATATCGCTATCCTTTTTCGACGTGCTTCTTGGTGACTTTTATGTGCTCTGCTGGTTGCATGTTTGTGCCATGGTTATCTTTGCCAATGGCTATTTAGGACAATTTTCTCTCTAAAGTTTAAATAATTTTGGATTCCATTGTTAGTTTGAAGCTTCCAAATGTTGGTTTTAAGTAAGTTGGAACTTGCTTTCTTAGGCTGATGTATATTCCAGCTCTCTCTTTCTAGCAATATTCCCCAACTTCACCAAGATGCTTGAGTTGTCTTTCAAACACTTTTTTTGGTGGAACTCAAATGGTTTTATATTTTATTTTTATTAGTTGGGAAATTTTATTGTAACAAGATGAAAGCTTAGTAAGCTTCACCTTAAGGGGGAACATTGAAAATCAGAATTAATATTCTGATTCTATTCATAATTGTAGTTTATAGGAACATAATCTCTGATTTAGAGGAAATAAAATATCCTCTATTTATGTACCATTAATGTAATTAACCTATATAAACATGCACCCCGCTGTGTACTCTAATACACAACTTGCACTCAATTATCCCTCTATCTCTCCTATTTTAACAAGCCCAATCATAATATAGTTGGGGAAGTAAAGGTAACTGAGGAAACATACAGTAAAGTGATTATTGAAGAGAGAGAGGGTTGGAGTTGGACTTAAAAAAAAATGGGCCTACTCTAAACCCAAATGTGGAAATGATTTTTTTTTTTAACAGGGTATGAGCAGAAGTCAAAAGAGGGATTAGAGGCAATAAGAAGAGAGGAGGTAGTAGAAAATTCTAAACAGAGGAATTATGATTAGCTAGACAGACCAAAAAGCCCAACGGTTGGTGGGTCACAAACTATAAACAAGGGGGTAATTCCCAACAATAAAAAAACAACTCTAAGGAAGGAGAAGAGATGGATTATTCAATCTTTTTGTAACTCCCTCTCTTGTGAGGAAATTCAAAATTGCAGTAGGATTTTGTGCTTAAAAGACAAAAGAAAGGAAGCACAATATTTATGGGATATTAATTGCCAAGTAGGAGTAAATTTTGATGGAAATCATGGAGTGTTTGTAGAAAGGATAAAACAATTGGAGTATAAGGTGGCTGGTGGGATTAATGGTAGGGTTGAAAAGGAGGTCTGTGAGGTATACAAAGGGAACAAAGTTGGTTTTAAATGAAAGTGCTATCTTTTAATGTTAGGGGGCCAGGAGGGAAAGTCAAATGGAGGGTTGTAAGGGAGACAATTGTGAAGGAGCAGGTGGATGTTGTGTGTTTACAAGAAACAAAAGTGGAGAGACTAAAGAAAGAAGTATGTTACGCACTCTTGGGGGGGTAATGATGTAGAGTGGAGAGAGTTGCCCTCGGCAAGGGTTGCGGGGGGGGGCTATTATTGTTAGGATCAACTTGGGGGGGGGGGGGGGGGGTGAATTGATGCTATAAAATTTCAAATTCTTTTTCACCAGCAAAAACTTTTCACCACCTCTCTTGAAGTTTTAACAAAACATTTTTAGAAATATGTTATTGAATGAATAAGCCAACACAAACTCAACCATGATGGATTTTATTAGAACAATTAAGCTAGTGATTAAGATCAAATATGAATTAAAGAGATGAAGGGATAGAGAAATTGAGCCTGCAGATTTTATACTAGTTTGATCAACCACCGATCTACATCCAATTCTTCCTTATAACAAGGAGTTCTACTATAAAATTGTTACATACACCATGCACACACATTTCACAGCAAATCCTAATTTCACAACCTAAAACTGAATGTGAAAACACCATCAACATTCAATTTCAACCACAATTCTAGAAACAAAATTAGGAAATCCTTTCCTAATTCAACAAATCATTTAGGAACGCTCTTCCTACAATGCAAATCAAACAAAATCAATAGAAAAAGATCAAGAACGAAAACACCTTAAAGTGCTAATAAATCTGATGTAAAGATCATTTGAAGAACTCCAATCTGAGTAAGTATAGCAGGCAAGATCAAATTCTGAATCACCTCAGTTCATAAAAGAACAAGTGAGATATATAGTTGTATGGGCTCATAGGTTATTATCTCAAAGAGGGTATAGTAGAATAAGCAAGATGAGTTTTTAGAAACTCTACAAAGATTAACACTAGTGTAGAAACAAAAAGGGTTGTTCTGAGAAATATCAAATCTGAGAAACAAATCAAAGGATTTGGATTTTGACAAGTGAATGAAAGATAGAAAAGATATTGTAAATTCAAGTCTCTTTACACGAAATGCTATGGGCTCAATATATAGGCTGGGTCAGAAAGATTTGGAGTTGGTTAGACAAAGATTAGATCTTGGAAATCTTTCAAAATGATCGTTATACTAGATATAATCGATTGAACTCAGGTGTAATCGATTATCTCGTGTATCTGAAGATGATTTAAACTTGTTGTCATCCATTGTAATCGATTGCAAAAGCAAGGTAATCGATTGCAATTGAGACAGAGCCAATTCTGAGTTTTAGAAATTGAATTGTAATTGATTGCAGCTCAATGGTAATCGATTGCAATTGAAATAGAGGAATTTCTAAAATTTGAAAATAACATTGTAATCGATTGCCACTTGTGGTAATCGATTAACCCGATACCAGAGATGGTTCAAAAGAAGTTTGGGTCATCTGGTAATCGATTCCCAGTGTGTGTAATTGATTGCAATTCTCAGAATAAGTTCCTAAAAAAGCAAATCATCTTGTGATACTATAGATAGAAGAAAACAAAGCAAATGCAAACATCCTAGCATAAAGGTTCTAACTTAATCTAAAACATACAATACAAAGCCATCATCCATACATGTTATGGCTTAAACAAAAAAACTAGACTAAGACGAACAGAAAAGGCTTAAGGTATAAAGATACCAAAAATCTAGATGGAGAGGCATCAATCTTCAATTATGTCTTTGGAAGAAAGACACATTCGTAGTGGAGAGTGAACTTAATGGTGGGGTTTGGGATTGTATGGTATTTGGAAAAAAGGGTTCTATCCCATGTTGTATTCTAAATGTCTATCTATCTTCTGACATTAGAATAAAGAGACAAAAATGGGAAGAAATTTGTAGCTTTAAGAATACGAGGGGTTGTGATGTGTGGTGTGTGGTAGGTGACTTTAATTATATAAGAAAAGCTGAAGAAAGAAGAGAAAATTAGAATTCCATTGTGGGAGGGCAAGAGATAGCTAAATTCAACAATTTCATTGAAGATATGAATTTGGAGGACATTCCTATTGTGGGTAAGAAATTTAATTGGTCTAAACCAAATGGGAAGGGTAAGAGTAGGTTGGACAGGTGTCTTGTCTCAAGAAGGTGGTTGAATTGCTGGGGTGAGAGCTTTCAACAAGTTCTGAACATAATTATTTATGATCATTGCCTAGTGGTTTTAAAGCAATCAAATGCTAATTGGGGGACCAAAACCATTTAGGGTGATGAATTGTTGGTTTTCTCATAAGGATTTTGATAAGTTTGTGAAGGAGGAGTGACAAGCGCGCGTCAAACACGTTGTCAAAAGCTACTAAGTTCCCTAATAAATTTTGTAATATAAGGCCAACTCAGGTCTTCTTCTCAAGGATTTGTATTAAATCACAATCAATCAATTGCAATTGACCCAAATTCAGATTTCAATTCCCTAATCTAATAATTATTATACATTAAACAAGGAAATTGAAAATCGTAAAAAGGGGAAAAGGGGATTCATGAGCATAATTCAAAATTGAGAATAGAGGAACTCATATTTACCCATAAGCACATGATCCTTAAGTTGCAAACGGATTTAGCCCTCCATGAAGATCTTTAAGGGAGCTCCAATAAGGTTGCACAAAAATGAAAAGAAAGGAGAAAAAAGAGAAGAAAAAAGAGGAGAGAGAAGAGAGCACTTTGAATTCTAAAGCTGAAAATTTATAAAATGAAGTAGTGTGTCCCTTTTACAAAAGGGAAAAATTATATATATGATGGACTAAAAATGTGGGCCTCCAAAGGAGACTGAAACCTACTAAATAAAATGCTACCTTAACTAATTAAAATTATCAAAAGGTCCCTAATTACAAACTAAACCTGAAATATACAAGTGCGGGGCCGAAACATTGAATCCTTGATTTGACCCCTGGAACATCTGAAATGGCTAATCCTTGTGAGACACAAAATTGCAAATCTCCTCCTTAGCTTTCAAACAAGACAAAAACCATTAAAAAAAATGGAGACTTGTGTAAAAAGTTATGGGCTACACAAGGGACAGTGTCAAAAGCATCAATAAAACGTGACAAATAACAACATTAGACACTTGGATTCAAAACGACCCAATCTCACAAAACTCAGCTAAAAGGGTCAAAATGAGGTATAAAAACATGTCTAGATATGTCAAATGCAACTCTAAACTACTAAAATACACTCTATCAAGGAGTGGGGGAAATTAGAAGTGAATGGATGTGCAATATTTGTTTTCAAGGAAAAACTGAAATTACTTAAGGCAAAATTGAAAGTGTGGGAGACTGATTCGGGGTTGGTTAAAACTGAAGTGAAGCGGTATTTTGAGGACAAATTTCAAGATATAGGGGAGGAGTGGCCTAAGTTGGATGGGGTGGATTTCAACAAAATTTCCAGTAGTGATAATAGCTTTCTTGTAGGGAGTTTCACTGAAAAGGAGGTGGCAAAAACAGTGGAGGAATGCAAGAACAATAAGAGCCCTGGGCCAAACGGTTTTAACTTTGACTTTATTAAAAAAAATTTGGTCATTATTGAAGGAAGGAGTGATGGGAATCTTCTAGGATTTTTATAAAAATGGAGCTATACCAAGAGGGTGTAATTCATCTTTTATAACTCTTATTCCTAAAGTTTGTGATCCTAGGGATTAAACGACTTTAAACCGATCTCACTTATTGGATGCATATACAAGATGATTGCTAAAGTTCTTTCAAATAGATTGAGGAGAGTATTGGATGGAGTGATTGATGGAAGATAGGGTGCATTCATTGGTGGAAGGAATATTTTGGATGGGATTGTTGTAGCTAATGAAGTGATGGATGAGGCTAAAAGAAACAAAAAATAGTGTTTGATCTTTAAGGTAGATTTTGAAAAGGCTTATGATTCAATGTCTTGGCCTTTTTTATATTATATGTTAAAAAGGCCAGGCTTTGGAGAGACATGGATTAACTGATTAAAGCACATTTAGAATCAGGTACAAACTCAATTCTAATATATGGGAACCCGACACTAAAATTCCAACAAAGAAGGGGTTTGAAACAAGGAGATCCACTTGCACCATTCTTATTTCTAATTGTGGCAGAAGGCTTAAGTGGGTTAATAAGAGAAGTGGTAAAAAAGAATCTAAATAGTTTTGAGGTGGGAAGGAAGAAAGAAGGTGAATCTACTACAGTTTGCGGATGACACCCTATTCATGGGTAAACCTTCAACACAAAATGTGGTGGTTTTAAAGGCGATATTGAGGGAGTTTGAACTGTCTTCAGGACTGAGAGTGAATTTTAAGAAAAGCAAGGTGGGAGGGGTAGGGATTGATTAAGAAAAATTAAGAAAATTTGCCTCAATCCTAAATTGCAAAACTATGGATATTCCATTTCTATATTTGGGTTTGAAGGTAGGGGAAATCCTAGGAGAGAGAGTTTTTTGATGACTTTCTTGGAAAAAGTGAAAAAGAAATTGTCTAATTGGAAGAGGAAGAACATCTCTTTGGGTGGAAGAGTATGTTTTCTAAAAATGCCAAAGAAGGTTAGGGTCATTTTTATAGAAATTTACAAAGATCCTTTCTTTGGGGGGGGGTTGGATGGAACAAGGAAGATAGCATGGTTGAATTGGGATTCTATTTGTCTACCTAAGGATTCCGGAGGCTTGGGAATTAAAGATAAAGATATTAGCCTATTTAATGATACACTACTGGCTAAGTGGAAGTGGAAGTTGTTAAATGGGGAGGGAGGCCTATGGCTTGATGTTCTGGAGTCAAAATATAGGGGATGGGAAGGAATGCAGAATCCAATTAAGAGAAGAGGAGGCTTGGTTTGGTGGACAGACCTTTGTAAGATGGATGGTGGAGGGAAATGACCGAATTGGTTTGAATCAAGCATTAAATGGAAGGTGGGTGAGGGAAATAGAGTGAAATTTTGGAGGGATGGGTGGGTGGGTAAGAGATGAAAAGCCGATGCATAAATTTAATACTCTACTGCAATTCATTGCAGCAAAACTACAATATAGCAAAAATGGGGGAATGGAGTGATGGTAGGTGGGTTTGGAACCTAATATGGAGAAGAGAGTGGTTTTAATGGGAGATACATTTGGTGGAAGAACTAAAGCAAGTGATGGACAATCATGTTTGAGTCAAGTAGGACTACTATGGGTGAAAAACCTTGTTCTTCGAGTATTTAACATAATTTTATCCTTAAGGCTAAAAAAAATACTATAACTTTTTTTGAAAAAATTGTTTACCCATTGGTTGTTTTGAAAAAGAAATTGGAACTGGAATTTAAGAGAAAATAGAAGACTTTTTTAAAAAAAAAAAAGAAATAGCTTATGATGTCAATTTTTCTTTTTTACAACAGACCATTAAGCAACAACAATACCTACACCTCATCCTCTTAAATAACTTGTGATTCTTCATTCTATGAGGGTTGTAGTACCAATGATAGCAGCTATGTTTATAAGGAATCATAAGTTATCTAAGAGGTTGCTATATATTATAATAGTAGAATTATATGGCGCTAGATGAGAAGGAGAACTAGATCCGAGTGAGTAGGATGATAAGATTTTGTTGTGTTGTGTAGCCATTCCATTCTTACACATAAAAAGATTCCGGCACACTCACTAATCTATTCTAAAATGTGACAAACTTTTGAGACTTTGAGTATCATCATAAAGAAAATTATGAAAAAATCATTCACATGTTAGTTGAACTTCAAACTCAAATAAAAATTCATTGACTCACAATTTCTAGTACACTTACTAGTCTATTCTAAAATGTGACTGACTTTTGAGTGTTTAAGTATTACCATAAAAAAAATTATGAAAAAAATCATTCAAATGTTAGTTAAACGTGAAACTCAAATAAAAACTCAATGACTCACAATTTTTAGTGCACTTACAGTTCTATTTTAAAATATAACATACTTTTTAGGCTTTGAGTATTATCCCTTTATCTAGCTATCTATCTATATCAAAGGTATCACAAGTTGAAGATAGAGATGTAGACTAGGCTTTCTATCCATTTATGTGGGGGAAATGGTAATTGTGAGACCATGGTTGTGGTTCAAGGCAAGAGTGAAGGAGTTCTAATCATCATTTTTCATCTGGCTGTAGCAGCCACTAGTGGTGCTGTCTCAAGCATAATTGGGTTGTTGGCTCTATGTAGTTAGAAGTGATTAGACATGGGGATCCAATAGTCATATACATGGGGTTATTTAATTTATTTTTATTGTTGGTTCATGGGACTGTTTTGCTTAGACTCAATAGTAATTACTGCAGTAAGACAAAAAATAGCTATTATAAGGGTTGGGTGGCTTTTTAACATTGATGCGCATACTACAAGAATCATATGTGGTCGGTCGGTGCTGTTAGCATAGAAACTGTTTTGGCTATTAAAAAAGAAACTAGGCTCTCTGTCATATTTTCTAAAAAGTTCTGAAGTTAAAATTTCAGAAATTTAATTTTTATATAAGAAAATAAGTTAATTTTTATATGACAGAATAAGCTCAAGGAATCTGAAGCAGCATTAAGTAATTCTTTAAGAGATCCAAATACTCATGTGAAGTAAGTTTTGTTCTTTTGATTTTTGTATTTCCGTGAGAAGAAAATCTCTTGTAGGTTATCTCTTTTGATTCTTTCCTTCCCCCATATAAGCTGGTTGGTGACTCTACATGTTGTTACTCATTTTCTAAAAAGTTAAATTTTCAGCAGCTTTTAATTTTTATAAAAAGAAAATAGAAATAAGCTAATATTAGTTTTTGTGTTTAATTTTGTTTAAGAATTAACTTGAAGCATACTTTGTGATATATGGCAGAATAAGCTCAAGGAATTTGAAGCAGCATTAAGTAATTCTTTAAGAGATCCATATGTTTGATTTATGCCTCCTCGATCAACCTGTATTTTTATTTATAGTAGGAAGTTGTTCAAAGGTGAAATGTTATTAGTTAGAAAAATCAAGTTATAAGAAGAATAATGATAGTTGATAAATGACTTTGGCTTATTAGAAATAATTTCATAGTTTGTTCTTAGTTGCCATAGTTTCTCCATTGATTTGATAGGAGCTTTGCATAATTTGATCATGAATTACATGTTAATATATCATTATTTACTTAAATGTTTTGGAATATATTCTTTTTTTTTTTTTCCTTCTTTTCTTGTAACCTTCATCATTTTGATAGAACTTTGAATTTATATTGGAGCAATAGATATGCATGAGATAGCTGCAATAGAGATGCATGAGATAACTGACCATGTATTCCTATCGTTGCAATTTGCATTCCTTTTTTTTTTTTTAATTCAAATGTGATTCTATTTTTTGCACCATTGCAATCTAACCTTTTATATCTTGTGGCTATATGACAAAATATTATTCCTATTGTTGCAATTTGCATTCCCTTTTTTTTTTTAATTCAAATCTGATTCTATGTTTTGCACCATTGCAATCTAACCTTTTATATCTTGTGGTTATATGACAAAATATTTCAGCTGCGAACTAAAAGAAGAGGATGTGATTTTGGCATGTATTTACCTAGTTATATATTTATCAAGTAATTGGTGTTAGTGTTAGGTGAGAGGCTCTATATATTTGTAGTTTTGTAGAGTCTTCAAATATTGTAGATAGCTTGCAAATTGAAATGTGTTTGATTTCTGTTTACATTGTCTTGCTCATTTGTAATAGCTAGTTGTTTATATCTGCAGATTAAAAAAAAGAGAGAATATAGATAGCGCTTCCTTCAGCAAGCACTAGCTATCTACTAGTTATAGATAGCGCTATCTTTATATAGATATCACACGCATAGATAGTGCTTCAAAAACGATATCAATTTGATAAATAAGCACTATCTATAATCTTTTTTGGCGTAATGTGTAATAAATAGTACTTTAGCCTTTTCAAGATGTTACCATGACGACATCAAAAACATTGCATTGCAAAGTGTTAGACCATTTATTTTACAAATTTTAGAAAAATACAATATATTTATAGTCAATTTATCTTTTCTTCTCCTAATATCCTTGGTCTATTCATATGCCTTTGTTATTGTTATGGAGACAGATATATCATACCATTATCTGTGAAAATCATAAATCTAGTAAATCAAGTTGGGAAAGTAAGAAGAGTTTTTTTAACAGCTTAAGTTAAAAGAATATTTTGCAATGAAATCATATGACAAATGTCAACAAGTTAATGGGTAGAAGAAGAGAAATGCTAGAGTTTCGAAACCAAAACATGGAACATTACAAACAAACACTCGTCATGTTAAAAGCAAACACTTTTAAAAGCTTTCATTCTTCTCTCTCTATGTATATATAGTGTCTTGTTCTTCATCTCATAGATTCTTTTTCTTCCTTTATTTTTTACTCAGATCTACTGTGAGAACTTAAAGAACTAGTTTTTGTTGAAAGACTAGAAAGAAAATCATTTTCCATTCTATCGAAGCTCTATCAAAACTATGAAATCAGATGAGTTCTTTTGAATTGATTTAACGTAAAGTGACAAATTCTTCTCTTCAAAAAAATTTTTCACCACCACTCTTGAGGTTTTAATAAAAGCGTTTTCAGAGAATGTTATATTGATTGAATAAACCAGAAAAACAACCTCAGCTTAAGATAGAAATGATTTAGAACAAATTATCTTGATAAAGATTAAATGCAAAAATGAAATAGAAAAATAGAGCCTGTTGTTTTATACTGGTTCGATTAACCATCAATCTACATCCAGTTCTCCCTTTTCTCCAAGGGATTCCACTATAAATTTGATTACATATACCATGCACACACAATTCACAGCAAATCCTGATTTCATAACTTGAAATAGGAACCTAGAAGATTGAATGTAAAAACATCATTCACCATCCAATTTCTAAACACAAAACTACACACAAAATTAGAAATACCATCTAATTTCAACATAGCATTTAAGAACGAAATTCCCACAATGCTAATCAAACAAGATTAATGAAAAAGATTAAATAACGAAAACACCTTGATGTGCTGATATACCAGATATGAGATCAGATCAAGAAATTCCAATATGAGCAGATTTAGTAGTCAAGAACTAATGTTGAATCATCTCAATCCATGAAGGAACAAGAGAGAGATATAGCTGTATATGCTCAGGGGTTCAATCTCAAATGGGTATAGTAGTAAAAACAATATTGAGTTTTTTGAAACTCAAGAGATTTGAGAATGTGCAGAAGAAAGAAGAGAGTGATCAAAAAATATCAAATCTGAAAAACAAATCAAAGATTTGGATTTTGACAAATGGAGGAATGAAAAGATGTTGCAACTGTTTGTTCTTATTATTCTGCACTGAATGATATGGGTTCAAATATATGGCATGGGTCAAAAAGATTTGGAGTTAGTTAGACAAAGAATGAGTCTTGGAGATCTTTAAAAATGACCATTATACTAGATATAATCAATTGCAACGAGGTGTAATCGATTATTCCGTGTATCAGAATATGATTTACACTTACTATCAACTGTTGTAATCAATTGCAGAAGACTTGTAATCAATTGCACACAAGACAGAGCTAATTCTGAATATCAGAGATCATCTGGTAATCTATTGACATAAGATGGTAATCGATTGCAAATGAAACAGAGCAATTTTTGAATCTCAGAGATTGTCTTGTAATCAATTGCAGTTCAATGGTAATCGATTGCGATGGGTATAGGGCAATATCTGAACTCTGAAACTAACATTGTAATCGATTGCAATGGTTGGTAATCGATTAACCTGATACTAGAGATGGTTTCAAAATTGATTAGGCCATCTGGTAATCGATTCCTACAACTTGTAATCGATTGCAATCACTCAGAATTAGTTCCTAAGAAGTAAATCATCTAATGATGCTAGAGATAATAAAAAACAGGGCAAATCAAAACATCAAACAAGAATGATATAGCTTAGCCTATAACAAACAATACAATGCCATCATCCATACATGTTATGGTATAAAAAGAAAATACTAGACTAAGAGAGCAGAAAAGACATAAGGTATGAAGATACCAAAAATCTAAATGAAGAGGCGAGGCGTCAATCTTCATTCTTCAGTTTTTATTATTAACTCTTTTTTTTAAGATACACCTAGTCTTGCTTACTACAGCCTAATCACACAAAAACAACCAGACAATTATAAATGGGTTTGTATTGGTGTGGTAGGATTCTTAGTTAGTGGAGTTTAGCATTCTAATGGTGGCTAGGAATGATTTCACATGGGTAGTAAGTAAAGATGGGGTTTTGAAGTAGTTGGAATGATATCACATGGCTATGGCTGTGAAGGAGAACGAGAACATTGGAGTTGGTTTGAGACTCACTTTGAAGCTATAGTATGCTTTGGAGCAAACTAAAGAAGGTAAGCTATAGATACGCCTTGTCTACCTATATATATAAAGCAATATTGTAATTAAATAACTATCATGCAGCTACACCTCCATTAAGGAGCATTTGATCCAAGTGCCAAATCCCTGCAGGTCCAACAATAGTAAAATACTTTATTCTCAACACCAAGTATGTGAAATATGAATCAAACCATTTGGCATATAAGGGGAAAGTAAGTGCATGTTTGGGTAAGCAATGAAAAAGTATGTTTAGGCCAAAAGTACTTCTGCAAAAAGATCAAGATCCTTACTTTTGTTTTCATTTTACTTTTGTCCGTTGGATTTATATTGGAATGTGTGCACAACATTTATAACTTTAAACCAAACATGTACTAATTAGCTTATTAACATATTACCATGTCCTTTGCCCATTCTTCTTAACTGAGCCACATATTCTGAGATCTTCTTAATGTCTTCCACCTTAAGCAAAAAAGGAAACTTATGAGAACAATTTTTTTTCTCTCATGCTACTCAACTACTCTTAACAGCAATAGAACACCATTTCCCAGCACAGCGGCAAGGTCATGCGCGCCACCGTCACCTCTTCGAAGCGTTCTATCCTAAAGCAACTATCTCAACGCTTAAACCCAACCTTCTCCTTCGTGTCGGAGACTTGGCCAATGCCATTGGTGTCATTCGATGATGGATTATCGTACTCCGATGTGCCAAAGCCTCGGCACAAAAACAAGGAGAGAAAGGCGTACGTGACGCCGATGAAGGCTCTGATCGAGAGAGCGAAAGCGGAGAGAGAAGCGCGAAAGTCGCAGCCTTGTAGGGTTTTAGAAGAGGTACCAGAGAACGGGTTGCTGGTGCTGGAACTGGTGGATGTAGCTCGTCGCGTTTATCAAGCTCGCGGCTCGCTCCTCTTCGGGTTGAATCAACTCGTCCGAGTCACTCTCGTTGTGAGTTCATTGATTTGTGTCTAGCTGTTACTTTTCAGTTTTTAATTTCTAGTACTCTTTTTTGGCCTAGAAATTGCTTCTATTAATGAAATTGAGCTTCTCTAAGCTAAAATCAACTTATGGACTTCAGCTTTGAGAGAAGTTATGAGTACTAGCAAATTGATGCTTGTATGAATAGAAGCAATTTGTGAGTGAAATACAAGAAAATTGTTGATGCTTGTATGAACAGAAGCAAATCAACTCACTAGTTAGTGTTAACCAGTTTTGCACAATTGCATTTTTCAGAGTGAAATGTTGCAAGAAAAATTGATGTTTATATTGCTTAGCAACATTGGATATTTTTTTATTGTAAGTGCTCCTTTTGGTTCTTCCTTTCTTTGTTAGTTCGTTCATTATTAGTCTATAATCATTTTAAGTGCTACTAGAACCAGCCGTAGTATATACTCTTGAACATTTATGTGTTATTGATTTGGGCGTTATACCATTTTGTAGTTCAAATCCAACAATTGCATTGGCTTCTACTCTTTGGCTTCACGTTTAATGTTGGTTTCATTTTATCAGGCTTTGTAATGAGGTCCACATTGGTTACAAGGGTCATGAAATTTGAACGTGTACCGGACCAGAGAGTTTTTCGCGGAATGCAATGCATGTTTGGACAAGTGGAGGTGTTTGAGATGTGGTTTCCTACCCTAAATGCTTTCATCTTTATGACTGTGTTGGTAAGCCAAGAGTTGGGCATGATGAAAGGTTCAGTGTTCCTCGTATACCTGCCATTGTTGAACTCTGTATACAAGCAGGTCTAGACCTTAAAAAATTTCCTACTAAAAGGAGAACAAAGCCTGTATATTGTATTGAAGGACGAATTGTAGATTTTGAATCAGTTGTGAAAGAAGATGAAACTGAAGGACAATGCTGTTTTGAAAATGACAAACCTTTTGTGAATTCATCCTCTATGTTGACTCATCCCGTGGAGAAGGTCCAGAATTCATTGGAGCACAACATAAGCCATCTGAATCAGTTAAGTGATGAAGAAAGGAACAATTTATGGGATTTAAGTAAAACATACACTGGACTCATGGATTGAGATGACATCAGGTGCAAAGAAGATTATGGAGAAGTATACTGTGAATACTTGCGGCTATTGTCCTGAGGTTCAGGTTGGTCCCAAAGGACATAAGTCAAGAATGTGCAGGCTTCAAAGCATCAGTCTCGAAATGGTTTACATGCATGGCAAGAGGCAACATTAGATGATCTCGTGCGTCCGAATTATGTCTGGCATGTAGAGGATCTGAATGGGCCTGCTCTGAATAACAATCTAAAGCAATATTATGGGAAGGCTCCGGCTGTGGTGGAACTCTGTGTGCATGCTGGGGCTCCTGTTCCTGATCAATATATGAGCATGATGAGATTAGACGTGGTTTCCCCTGATCGAGATGAAGCCGATCTTGTCGCTTAAAATGTCAGCATCCCTTTTGAAGATAAGACAGTGTATGTTCACTCAACATTTGGACTTCATATGATCTTGAAGTTTTGAGTTTAATCAAATATAAACTACATATCCTTTGCTAGTTTTTCTGTTGTATATAAGCTGTAAAGCCTATATACTAAGACAGTTAGACATTATGCTAACTTCAGAAAAGATACACAGCTTGAAAAAGTCCAAAAGGCATTGTTCCCAAATTGGGTTCAGTTTCTTGTGGGATAGTGTTGACACTGGAGTTGCTACTATGAAAGGTTACACAGCACCTAGTCCAAACTTCAATGCTTATAGATGAAGGTTCTTGCTGCCAGCATCAAAATTATCTCAGAATTTCTGGCAACCATCATATTTGTTGAGTTTAAAGATGAGTGATGGAATTCGAAAGAAGGTTCAACAAGACTTCTAGGCACTTGTTTTGTGAGAAATCGTTGCTCTCTCTTGATAGCGGATCTTCAGAATTTAGAATTTCATCTACTTCATTGTATATTTAAATATTTAAATACATTTTAGTTAGCTATTTCTTATTTTGGATTGTATTTAGTAAATATTCTTTTTCTGTTGTCTCGTTCCCTTTTTCTGCACGAATTCATTGATTTCATTTCATGTATTGATACTTACCTACCTTTACTCATTGGTTGATTTGAAAAAGAAATCAAAATTTGAATTTAAGAGAAAATAGAAGATTTTTTTAAAAAAAATTGTTTATGAGGTTGATTTTTCTTTTTTACAAAAAAACCATTTAGCAACAGCATACCAACACCTCATCCTCTCAGATAACTTGTGATTCCTCATTCTGTGGGTGCTTTGGTGTCAATGCTAGCAGTTGTGATCTCGGTTATTTGAGAGGTTGCTAAAAAATTATTTTTAGAATAAAAATAATTTTCAATTACAAATATACATAATCATATATTAATGTATAAAAAATCATTTTTAGAATAAAAATAATTTTCAATCACAAATATACATAATCATATATTAATGTATAAAATAAACAAGTTAACTCCAAATGTTAGAAAATGAATCAAAATGAGGTGCAAGTGACGCAAAGGTACAGTAGTGCAGAGGTGTAACACAGGACAATGATAACACAGTAGTTGATTGAACAGAGGATAACATAGGGCAATAGTGAAGGCAACGAAGACTGAGTGGATGAGAGTAGTTTCTACTTTCTATTTTGGAGAAGAATTTTCCTTAAATTGAAATGGAATGAGTGACACGGTGAGTGTGAAAGTGAAATTGTTATAAATAAGAGTGTCTGAGTGAGTGATAGAGTAAGAGTATAGTTTTTCTATTTTTGATTTTTTATTATTATTAATTTATTAGTATTATTTTTTTAATTATTTATTAGTATATATAATTTAGGTTGGGTTGGGTTATAGGTTCCTACCACAAAATTTGTTATTCAACTTGTAAGTCATCGGATTAAGATTGAGTTAAGTTGGATCTGAACAAAATATTTTATCAATCCGATTAAACCATATTGGGTCGATTAAACACCCCTAATTATTACTCTTAAATGCATGTTATTGTCACATTTTCTACATATCACACATACACATTCCTTATGTTTTTTTTTTTTTTTTTGTCGACACATGTTACTTACTTCATTACTCATATTCTAACGTGTAAGCATTGATAGTGTAAAAAAATTATATTATATTTTAATTACAAATTATTATATATGAGAAATTTGATGATTATTATTTTAAGATTTATATTAATCATGCTTTCTAATTAAACATTTTTTCTGTTACACTCTAACTGAACATTAGTTGTACATATCAATTAAACTCAAATTTTAATAGATTCATGTGGTCCTTATAATAACTAACATAAATGAATAAAAGAAATTACTTTGTTTATTTTGTTCTCCACTCTGTGAACTTGAGTTTGCATCAGGGGAGGGGAGGACCAACGTTGCTGGTTGGGGTGGATTTTTTTTTTTATCATATATACTTATGTGTGTATTTAGTAATTTGGAGGGTGTGTTTAACAATTTTGTGTTGTATTTAGTAATCTGAAGAGGTGTGTTTAGTAAAATCATAGTTCATTTAACATTTTTTCTTTTTTCAACAGTGGCACAATTCTAGTATTTACTTTTTTTTTGTAACTTTTTAATTTTATAATAAATCTTATATAAATATTATATTTTACTGAATTTATTATTAATATTATATAAATTATTTAATATTTTTTCTCCAAATTATCAAATCAATATCAATTTTATTGTTTTTAGAAAATATTATTTAAATATTAAATTTTAATTATTATACTATCAGTTTTATCTTTTAATTTTTTTAATGATAAAATTAATAATAATTTTATCTTTTTTTAGAAATCTTATATGAATATTATATTTTATTAACTTTAATTATTATATTATTGTTTTTTTCTTTTGTTTTTTTTTTCTAAAATATAAAATCTCGAAGTATTCTTTATTTTAATGCTATAAAATATTAAATTTTAGTTATTATAGAATCAATTTTTAACTCACTTTTTAAATTATAAAATCAATAGTAATTTTGTTTTATTTTGTAAATAATTATCTAAATATTATATTTGATTAATTTTGTTATTATATATAATTAGTTTTTTCTTGAACTAAAATTACAATTGTCAAATTTTATTTGTCTTGCAAGTAAATGAGTTACTTTTGTTTTTCAAATTACACATCGACACAAGACGTTATAGCCATATTTTTGTTTTTCAAATTACACATCGACACAAGACATTATAGCCACAAGTTAACATCGTCAATAAGAAACAAAGATTAGAAGACATTATCGTATAAAAGAAAGGTTTTTCTAATTTTTATATTTCAAATTTGACAATTAGTATATTACATTTATATATGCTATATAATAAATATAATTGACTAATTTTATATTAATGATTGACTAAAATAAGTTTTGGATCTTGTAAAAAATATATATATATATATTTTACTTTGAGTCCTTATAAAATTTTTACTATATTTTAGGTCTCTACCAATGATGTGGCATCATTTCAACCGTTGACATATGTTGAAATGGTGTCATGTCATCATTTAACTAACGGTTGAGATGATGTTACATCATCGGTAGGGACCCAAAACCAAAAAAAAAATATTATAGGGATCCAAAACACAACAAAAATTTATAAGGACACAAAATAAAAAAGAGGTATTTTATAGGGATTCAAAACTTATTTAAGCCCTAATTTTTTTTTCATATAGTAGATTTTTAATTGTCAATTTTGCTTGTTATTAAATATGAAATACCTAAACATGAATTTGGAACATTAGAAACTACTTTTGATTTATGTCATTCGCTTGGTAATATTAGAAAAACACAATTTTTTCCTCGTGTATAGGATAATAGCTCTAATTCTCACACTTTCAATGTCCACAACTAATGAGCAATCTTTTTTAGTGATGAATATAGTTAAGAGTGCACTTCGTAACAAGATGATGGAAGATGGGTTCTTGTTTAACTGTTTTTTAGTATATATTGAAAAAAAAATTGCTGAAAAATTTAGTATAGATTCAATTATAGATGATTTTTGTGACATATAAGAAAAATGTTTCATATTTTAATAGATTATTAATATAATTAATATTTTAAATCAATTTATAAATATTTTATATACAATTAATTATATTTTTTTTTTGTTAGATAATTTTTTTTTTTATAATTGAACCCTATGCACGATTCAACACCCAATAATGAAATTGATTGATTGCTCCGGTAAAAATCCAATAGTTATCTTATCTTTCTTTTCTTTTTGCTTAACAACTTCCAAAGCCTCATGTGAGATTCTCAATAACTTGTTTCAAGTGATTTGTTCTATATGATTCTGATTCATCAACCAACGATTCTAATGACATGTAAATTACAATATAGTTCAAGCCATAGTTGATACTGTTAAAATTTTAGTCACCAACAAACAAATATAATTCTAGTTTGAGGCTTCCCCAAAACATTCCACCACACCCACTACTTTACTCTATTACTATGTTAGTTGAACGTTGAACTAAAAAAATAAAGATATTCTTACATTCAAATGCTAATTGATACCTAATAAGAGGAAGAAAAAATTGACACCTAGTGAAAGGAAGAAAAAAAAAAGAGAAAAATAAATATGATAGGTGAGATGATAAAATATGAAGAAAAAGATAAAAAGAAACAAATGATATAAGGTATAGAAAAAAATTGAATGTAGAATTATCAGTACTAAAACTAAAAAGTGTTATTTTCACGTTTTGTGTGTACTGGATTACTTTTAAATGCGTGTTATTGCCACCTTTACTACTTAACACACGTTCCTTATTTCACCACTCATAAGGTATCATCACTCATACTCATAAATACTACACACTATAGATACTTCTTAACTTAACCATTACACGTTCAATCACTTCACCATTTATACTCTAAGGTATCCTAATTTTCTGTTGCCTGGTTCGAATTGACATGCATGTGATCTCCACGAGAACATGATATCACACAATTTTGATTAATTTCCTCCTTTCCGATCTATCTATCTCAGTATTTTCCAACTTCATTTCTTACCATAATCATGCTTCTCCATGGCCAACCTTGGAGCTAGTATAACAAATAATGGATTTTCACCAAACCATGTTGAGATTCCTATCCATTCAAATACTACTATAGAGCTAAACCCAATCAAAGAGGTTGCTTAGAGTAACAGCTATATTGACCACTCTCAAAGGGTTCAGTGGCTTCGAGCTGCGGTGTTGGGAGCCAATGATGGATTAGTCTCTGTTGCATCACTGATGATGGGAGTTGGAGCTATTAAGAAAGACACCAGTACTATCAGTTGCCGATGCTTGTGGCATGGCAATTGGAGAGTTTGTCTCTGTGTACACTCAGCATGACATAGAGATGACTTAGAGAGAGGGAAGCTAATAACAATAGAGGAGTGGATGGAGAAATTACTCATCAAAGGAAAAATCTTCCAAATCCATTTCAGGCTGGATTAGTATCAACACTTCTTGGATTGGGTTTCGCTCTGCGGTAGCTTTGCATTGTTGGTGTTTGAATTCGGAGTTACCAACTCTTGGTCCCCCAAAGGAGAAGACAGTGAGTGGCTGTGGCACAGTACTTTATTTGTTCAATCCAAGCTCGGCTATGTCATAGGCAAGCAAGATGGCCAAAGCACTCTCCCCATGCTGTGACCAGCCAAGGATATACTAAGATTCTCGCTCTCCCCTTTGTTCCCTGCAACTCTCGAGTCCAAACTTTAAATTAGAGCTTTCATCTGAGGTGTAAAGAGGCAGAAACCCTGACTCCACCTTCATTTCAGGTCGTGGATTGTAGGGGCATCGCCGGTGTCAAGGAACTCATCAAGTTTGAAATCCATTCTTGATTCGTAACTGTTCCGCGTAAAGTTACCAATATGTCTCTCTTGCCAAGTCTCTTTACAGCTTCATCGAGATGACACGGCCACGTAACCAATCCACCGACCAGAACATGAAGAAGAACAAGAGTTGGGGAGGTTTATGTCGGGTGTTGTATATATGTACTCTGTGATGTTATAGCCAGAGTTGGACATTCGCACCCCACTTAATGCTAGTGCAGCTTGAAATGGATTTGGAAGATTCTTCCTTTGATGAGTAATTTCTCCATCCACTCCTCTATTGTTATTAGCTTCCCTCTCTCTCTGAATCATCTCTATGTCATACTTAGTATACACAGAGACAAACTCTCCAATTGTCATGCCACAAGCACCGGCAACTAGGACAGGTGTCTTTCTTAACAGCTCCAATTCCCATCATCAGTGATGCAATAGAGGCTAATCCATCATTGGCTTCCAACACCGCAGCTCAAAGCCAATGAACCCTTTGAGAGTAGTTAATATTGCTGTTACTCTCAGCAACCTCTTGTATTGGGTTTAGCTCTACAATGACATTTGAATAGATAGGGATCTCAACATGGTTTGGTGAAAATCCATTAGTTGTTCTACTAGCTCCAAGGTGGGCCATGAAGAAGGATGATTATGATAAGAAATGAAGTTGAAAAATACTAAGATAAATAGATCGAAAATGGGGAAATTAGTCGGAATTGTGTGATATTATGTTCTTGTGTAAATCACATGCATGGAAATTAATCCTTTCTTCACTATGCATGTATGAAAACATATGCCCGGAGCTTAGTTAATGATCAATATATATACACGTGAATGCAACAGAGAATCTCTCTGTCCTCCTACTACAGTAGAGTTGCATCATATAATATGAAGCATGAAGTGTGTGACTCACAATGCAACACTGAATGCAGCAGAGAATCTCTTTAATTATCCTCCTACTACAATAGAGTAGCATCATATATAGGAATAAGAAATGTTAAATGATTAATTAGGTTATCAGTAAAGACACATTAGTATTTTTCTTTTATACTTTTTAGAGTATTATTTGTAATATATACTTACATTTTTTTGTTTCTTTTCTTTTTCTTTTGCATTAATTACTTCAGGTTTAAGTTCAGTAACATTTGAATGACTTTTTCATAATTTTCTATGGTAATACTCAAAAGTCTCAAATTCTGTTTCATTTTAGAGGAGATTTGTCTCATAAGGAAAGAAAAATTAAAAGGTAGAATAAATAAAGAAAGAAATATGATAAGAAATGGAAAGAAAAATAGAAAAACAAAATAAATTGTAATTACCCATGTAAATTGTACATGTAATTCCACATCCACCAATATTTGGGATTTTTTACTCTCAAAATATATTTTATTTGCCAAAAATAAAACACAAGTTGAAATTGTTTCACTTGCTTGGTGAGCCTGTTTTTTTTTGTATATCACATATAAAATAAGTATTTTTTTAAACATGATCTATTTTATGTTCAAGATGATAATCCAAATCATGAATCAATATTGGACTCGTTTATTTTAATTTATTTGATTAAATAAATATTTATTTTAATAAAATAAATAATTATATGTGTTTTTAATATGTTTATTAAAACTGCTTCATTTTAAAATAAATTATTTTATGCTTATTTAAAAAAATAAATCTTATCTATTTATAAAATAATCACTTATCTAATAATCATTTATTTTATAAATACTTATTATAATTTTAAACTCAAACAATAAATCATGACTTTCTCAGGCATCAATGAATTTGAATTCTGTTATACTAAGTATCTACCATTATTTTCAATTGTCAACGGTATAATTACAATGACAGTGAATAAATAAATTAGTAAATTAATCTCTAAATAAAATACTACTAACTTTGTTTTTTCCTTTGGAGTTTTTTTTTATGAATTTTTTAATTTAACAATCGGGGACCACAAATACGAAAAATCCTGAACACACGCATTTCTTATTCAACAAAAGTTGGTAATAATACAGATGACAAAACAGAACAAGATAGTATCCTTTTTCTCTTTCCTCTCCATTTGTTTTGCTTTATTTTTTTTTTTTTTCACTCAGGAAAAATGAAGGGCTGTTATCAATGCTTAGATGGCAAACCTGCTCCACTTAAAAGGGAAATGAAGAATTCCTAGGATGCTATTATTCCACTGCATCAAATCATGTCAATTTTGAGATTTTGGAAGGAAAGGTGATGGATTTGATCAAATTGAAGTTCTGCAATACTGAGGCAAAGTGAAATTGAAGCTACATGATACAACACTATGATTGGTCCATGTTCTTACAGCATAAATTCAATTTATCACTTGCTGTCATGTGACCCGCAGGTTATTGGACCATAACTACAGTGAGCCATTTTTTAAGAGTTTAGGTGATTTTGCAATTGATGTTTTCCATTCTTAGGCAACACAACTTATGTTTTTGTCTAAGTTGGTGATTTGGTTTTGTTTTGTTTTGTTTTATCCAAACTCTATTATATTGGGCACCTCGTAAATTGTTGTATGTTCATTATAAAAAAAATATTAGTTGGTAGCAAACATGCACACAGCACAGGATTACAGGAGTAGAAGAGAAGTGGTAGGCGAAAGAAGAAGTAAGGGAAGAAAAGTAGGGTTACGTAAGTAGTAGTAGACTAGAGTAGTGGGTGGAATCTTTTAACGTGCAGGTGTGATTTGATTCCTATTCACGCGGATCTGATTCCCCTAACTGAACATTAGTTGTACATAACAATTAAACTCAATTTGAATAGATTCATGTGGTCCTTATAATAACTAACATAAAGGAATAAAAGAAATTACTTTGTTTATTTTGTTCCCCACTCTGTGAACTTGAGTTTGCAATCCACGATTCAACACCCGATAATGAAAGTGATTGATTACTCCGATGATAGCATATTCTTGTATCATGTAACAGATTCACCATTCATTCATATAACTTTTTAATTTTAAATCCAATAGTTATCTTTGTTAGGCTATAAGGAATATTCATGACAATTATAACATTTAAAAAGAAGTGTTCATAACACTTGCTACGGAGTAACAAGATCTATTTTACAAGATTTATTTTGCATTCAAAATATATTAAAACAATAAAAGTAATAAAAGTAAGGGAATTCAAAAATTGTATAGTATATGCACACCAAGACCAATCTTTATCTTCATTAACTCTTTTGATGAAAAAAGTTACCTTCTAGAATAAAGTTTCTTTAAATAAGAATCATTAGATCATATTCACATAAATAATCTGATTTAATGATATTATTTTCAAACATATTTGAAAATAATATATTTGAAACAAACTTTACTAAGTTATTCAACTAAAATATTTATTTGATGCTCTAATTTAATTATCAAATAAAAATATTTGCAAAGATTAGAATACTCATTTGTGTGTGACCGTAGGTTTGATACTAAGTCAGTAGTAAATTAATCATAATAATTAAATTTATTAATCAAGGTGGGCTTCTAGCAACATTCCTTAATGTTCGGATGGTACGAAGAAGTAATATCTTTTTCCCTAAGAACCAATAGAAGAATAATATAATACTTCCTTCTATCATTCATATCTCAATGTTAACTATATATTATAGTATTATTGTCCAACTCTATTATATTTAATCAATGAATGACTTATGGAACTCTTTTATTCTTTCATTCAATTGCCCTGACCAATTTCTTAATTATATCATAAAACTCAAACTCATTACCCATAGTTAATGGATTCCTTCGTGATTAGTAATTAATTACAAGTATTTAATTATATCTAATATTCATTCAACTAGTGCCCTTAGGCATTATGTGTCCGGGATTAAGATATAACAAATAACTTGTTAATTACTATGATAATCTTAGGTCAAAGAAAACTATTATATTTCTTTTTCTTGTTGACAAATTTAAATGTAATATTAAGCATTAAGAATTCTCAATTGAGTCAGTTCAATAATCACATCCACATGTGAATTATCTATATATGTAATTTAATAAATGAGAACTATTAATCTTTATCCAATAAAGACCGTTACACATATATTGGTCTATCCGGATTATTGATATCCTATTTACAATAATGCTATGATCAATAATAATTTAGATTAAAATCATAAAAGACTTGTTTCTCATTATCATCATCTTTATGATGACAACAAAACTCTAATTTTAGTCAAGGACATTATCATATTAACTCAAATAATAGAATATGATAATGAAACTATAATAATACTTTATTATTAGAAATGAAATTGGTTACATAATAGATTAAGTCTTGGACATACACACTTATTCCTAACAATCTTATCTTCCTTTTCTTTTTGCTTAAAAACTTCCAAAGCCTCTTGTGACAGATTCTCAATAACTTGTTTCAAGTGATTCATCAACCAACGATTCTAAGGATAAGTAAATTACAATAAAAATTCAAATAGTTCAAGCCACAGTTGATATAAAGCTGCAGCCTTAGAGTCAGTTCTCTGCATATCAGTTGGAACTTTCACCCAATTCAGAGATTCACAATGTATGTGTCTCAATTGAAACTCTTCAGAGATCCTAAATCTTGTTCCATAAATCCTTTACCACATCCATTTCAAAAGATTCACACAGTATTCATAACAAACCTCTCTCTGTTGTTCTAATCAAAATGAGAAGTGCAATAAAATAATTACTGTGTAGGAATGAAAGAACTGATTTCTATAATATGAACTATGTAATCCTACAAAGAATTCAAGGTAACACTGTACAGCCGCAAATGGCCAAAAAATAGATATACATTTTTTATTCATCTGTCCAACACTGTGCAGCATGCCTTGAATTCAGGATCATTTGCCTTATCCATTGTGATGCATACACCTCATATAAGAATAGAGTAAAGCCAAATGTGATCTGTCACAAGGAGAATGAACAAGTTAACATAAATACCAAAGGTTTCAAATTATCTTTCATGGCCTATTTATAGAATGTTGAGAGGTGGCATTACCATTCATGAGATCCGTCGGTAACACCAATGTCCATGTACTGGAGGCAGTAAGCTATTGAGAAGCTTCAGATATTTGATGGTAGATACTTTCTCTCTTGAAGCCTAATGCATGAATCAGCATAATAACTAATATCAGAAACTCAATTTTTATCTATGCTTTCACGAATTAAGATATTACACTCCAAGCAATCCCTTCCAACACATTACACAGCCAAAGAAAAATTTTAATGTGTTAAAAACAAAAACAAAAGGAAAGAAACAGAATAACATAATCCATTCATCTTCTTTCTTGCATCTTTTCAAACCAAAGTGAACAATGTCGTGCAAATGCGGTTATTGGAAATTTGGAATTATTAATATCACTTTGTCGATATTGAAATTTAATTCACCTTGACAAAAGAACCTTTTTCTCCTGCCTTGTCCAAATATTTATTTTCCGGAGTTTCTAAATGAACCATTTGTATATTCCGGTTGATGTTGATAATTTACTTATTAGAGATTTCTTGTTGTGCCACATGTACTAAGATCATGTAGTTCTTTATTCTTTACATAAAAATTTGATGACGAAATTGACCCAAACAAAGAACTACCAGAATGTTTCTAAATTGTTGCCTGAAATTTTTTCATTGATGCTTTCTATTTTAGTTGCCACTCTCGTTTGTCTAATAACATTACATGCAATTTGCAACAACCTTCACTTAACGACACTAATTGGTTAGCATTTTTTGTTTTAAAACTTATCTATTTGATTTTTATTCAACAATGGGTTGGAGGCTCGAAAAAAATATGAAATATAAGTATCCCATTATGCTGATATGAATCAAATAACATGGTGTGTATAGGCATAGGATTAACCCTCAATAAAGACATTTTCTATTTTTTACCTTCGCTCTTTTACTTTATTTACGCCTCATTTCTTCCAATATAACATAAATTTAAGATGCATGGGAAATTGGGAATAGCACTTACAAACAAATTTAAAAATAGGGTGTCATCAATTTCCCAAAGGTATGTCATAACAGAATAATTGAATAACAAAAATTAAATGTCTAATTCTTGGTTGTTATGCTCTATAGTAGCAACTGAGTTGCAACATGTACATATGAAACAAGAGAAAACACAAAACAAGTCATTGTACTTGGCCAAAAATTACATTAAAAAAAACACTTAGATAAAGATCTTGAGTAATGCTTCTACCAAAGCTTTCTAGCTAATCTTCTAACTCTTTTTTTTATAGTGATTTTCTTTCAATTGACTCTTATATTTGTTTATCTCTAAAAGTTTGAGCATTATTTGTTAAATGGAAGAATTTATGAACAATGTCATGCATCAACATATATATTCATGCACATTTTCCAAGGTTTTCTCTTCGAACTCCCTCCTAGAAGGTTGTGTTAGGAATTTTACGTAAATGGGTGTGTAACACAAGTTTCTAACACAACTTCCTAGGTGACACCACAAGGTGTGGAGCATCCTAGCTATTAGGTTGTCTTCCCCATGCATCAGCCTAGGTCCCTAGTTGCTTGTTTCCAATGTGACTCTACCTTGTAACAATATAACTGTTCCAAATTTTTATTTTTATTTTTATTTACATGCTAATTTTCAGCCTTATTTGTATAAGAAGAGAAAAGAAAGGCTTAGAAGTTGAATCCCTGTTGTTGCAGAAGCTTTTAGAAAACACATCCAAATAAGTTAATCCTTATGTGGATTCAAAAGCAATGCAGATTTATGGTTCTTAAGTGTGTTAAATTATGATTGTACAAGGAGAGAAAGATTATGGTCAAATATCCTTAACTTTATTTCTTTATTTATTAATATAAAATAATTAGAGTTAGTAAAATATTAATTGCAATTTGTAATTAGATATTGGTGTAAAATTATTTTACATTATTAGTGCATGACAATTAAATTCTAAAATATTTGTTCTTGAGTTCATATATAGTGTAATATTTTTAGTTCAAAAGTTCTCAAGGAGAGTATGGAAAGAAAAAAGCAACTTGGATGAAACGATGGCAAGATGGCCTAGGTCTATGTTCCTTTTAAGTTATAATGATTTTAGTATGTTTGTATTATATTCATGTGAGAAATAATCAAATTTAATATTTTTTATGGTTTGCAAACCTAGGCCGATACATGGGGAAGACAACCTAATAGCTAGGATGCTCCACACCTTGTGGTGCCACCTAGAAGGTTATTGATAGTGTTGTGCCACTTGTTTTGTCCATTAGAAGGTGGACCCATATGAATGTGAGTAGTACTTTGGCGTCACCTGAAAGTTGCTCAATGTGTGACGCCACCACCTGGGTTTTGTTATGTTCTGTGGCGCCATATGGAAGGTGGTAGTTTTTGTGGCGCCACTTAAACTAAAAATCACTTATTCTTGTAAATATTTTTACTACTCACCAATTTACATAAATAATTTTACATTTTAACTAGTTTTCATAACAAAGCCAAAAAAGTGAAAGAATGGAATGTAATATAGAATAGATGGGAGAAATAGGTAAGAAATATAATAGAAACTATGGTGATTTGGTTGAAAAGAAATATAGTAGAATAGGATTGATTGTTTGGGTGGACCTACGTGGTGCATTGGGGGCCATGGCCCCCCACCCCGAATTTTTCAATTTTCTTTTTTCATATACTTATAGGGGATACGTTTAGTAATTTTTAGAGTGCATTAAGTAATTTAAAATGTGTGTTTAGTAATTTTGAAATGCATTTAACACTTTTTTCTTTCTTTTTGTTACTTTTTTATTTTATAAAAAATCTTATGTTGACTAATTAATATTTAATTTAATTTTTTTAAATTTTTTTTTCTCTAAATTATCAAATCAATATCAATCTTAGTTTTTTTTTTTAAAGAAAATCTTATTTAAATATTCAATTTTAATTATTATATAATATATTTTATCTTTATTTTTTTTAAATGATGAAATTAATTTTATCTTTTTTTTATAGAAATCTTATATAATGATTATATTAATATTTTATTAACTTTAGTTATTATATAATTATTTTTATCTTTTGATTTTTTTAAAACTATAAAATCACGATGTTATCTTTTTTTTAATGCAATAAAGTATCAAATTTTAGTTATTATAGAATCAATTTTTAATTCAGTTTTTATATTATAAAATCAATAGTAATATTATTTTATTTTGTAGATAAATCTTATCTAAATATTATATTTGATTAATTTTGTTATTATATATAATTAGTTTTTTCTTGAGCTAAAACTACAATTGTCAAAAAAAAAATTGTCTTGCAAGTCTAGGTGAGCTCTAAAGGCAACTTAAACATCTCAAGTATGTTGACACCTCTTAAGAGGACTTCATCATAGACTAGTCAGCTGTATATTATTAAATAAAGGGAAAAGTAGAAATAGAAATGGGGGGACTAGGCCAAAACCTATCGCAAAAAAGTTTAACAAAATCGAAATTCAAGAAGCTGATAGAGAATCATAGTGTAACTAGCAATAAGGAACCTAGGTTAGGGGTGTCAAAACGGGTTTGGGCCCGTCGGGCCGGCTTGCCAGCCCGTGAAAAATGGCGAGGCAGGGTGGAGGTGCCAGTTTGCCTGGCCTACCCCGCCCTCAGTCTACGACCCACACGGGCCAGCTCGCAGCCTGCCAAAAACACCTAACAAAGCCTAACATTCTCAGTTCTCACCTAACATTCTCAGTTCTCACCCTATAACAAAGCCTAACATTCTCAGCTCGCAGCCTGCCAAAAACACCTAACAAAGCCTAACAAAGGTCGTTGCGTTCTCCTTCTCCGCCACGACCTTGCCACCCAACCGCCATGCAATCGTCACGACCTCGCCATCTTCCGCGTGTGCGCACTTCGTCGCCCACCTTCCTCGCACGCAATGCCACCACAACGTCGCTACCAGGTCACCGCAACCTCACTGTAACCTTGCCTCACTCGTGCGACGCTCGTTGCCTCGTCCTGATCTAAGATCTGCTTCTCCCTCATGGTCCCTCTCTCTCTTCGGTCTCCCTCTCCCTCGCTGGTCTTCTCCTCGCCGGCTCACTGCCACGACCATTTTGGTATGCTCTGTCTTTGATTATTCTTGCCTTTGATTGTGTGCTCTACCTGTTTATGCCATGCTTGTTTGTGCACAACCAATAGTCTAGTTTTCTTGTGAAATTGGTTGAAGCCTTTGGTATGCTTTGTCTTTGATTATTCCTGGCTTTGACTATGTGCTCTGCCTTTGGGATTGAGATTCCATGTTGGGATTGAAACTGGCCAGATTTTGCAAAGGAAGGAGATGCTTACTTTAGTTTACTTGGTGATTTTTGATTTTCAAATTTTGTTGTGTATGCTCTGCCTATGTTGTGTTGAACTTTTAAATTTTGATTTTGAAAGTTTGTTTTCTTTAATGTTTGGATAGGATTTCTAAATTGAAATGGATGAGCCAATTAGTAAACCCCCTTATAATGTTGTTTTGAGTGATGATGATTCTGAACATGAGAATGAGGATGAGGATATTGAAAATGAGAGGGATGATCATGATTTTGAATCCGTTGAAGCTAAAAATAAAAAGAGCAAATCTTTAATATTATAATGTTGGAAATTCTTCACTAAAATTGGTGTGTGTAAGGATGGAGAAGAAAGGGCAAAGTGTAATGCATGTAACGAAAAATATGTAATTGGTGGTAAAAAAATATGGAACTTCTCATTTAAAATGCCATATTGAGAAATGTGACAAAATCAAACAGAAGATGTGGGTCAATTGATACTAGACATGCAAGGAAAGTTAAAGGCAAGAAAGATAGATCAAATGGTATCACATGAGTTATGTGCTAATCTGATTCTTAAATGTGGTTTGCCCTACAAATTCGTTGAGTACTCGAAGCTTAGGGCTTGGATTGCTTATTTGAATCTTGATTCTATTCCAATTTCTAGAAATACATCTAAGAGTGATATAGGGAGATTGCATGCAAAAGAAAAGATTATACTTAAAGGAGTATTGGCTAACATTCCTAGTAGAATTTGCTTAACAACTGGTTTGTGGATTTCTTGTAATACTGAGGGTTACATCACTTTGACTGCTCATTATGTTGATCTAAATTAGAAGTTGAATATCAAGATTCTTAACTTTCGTCATATGCCTCCTCCTCACACTAGTTTTGAGTTGTCTAGGAAGATTAATGATTTTTTGCATGATTGGGGAATAGAGAAACTTAAGAAAGTGAACTCTAGGATGAGGTTACAAGCATGAACCTTGGAGAGAAAACTAGTGAGAGCCACATTGGAAGAGGCCATATTAATGGCTTGACGATTATTGAAACAAGAATTACGGAATCGACTGCTATTCCGCCTTCGCCAAATAACCCAAACGATGTGACAATGGCAGAGAGAAGAACATCAATTGCTTGCTTACTAAGTGTTGTAGGTGTAGATAAAAGTATAAAAGTTAGGGATGAACCATTAAGTGTGATGGGAGAAATAGAATGAAGCCACCTCCACAAATGTTGAGCAAACAGGCAATGTAGAAAAAGATGCTCCAATGTTTCTGCATTAAAGCCATAGTTCTCACACCTAAAGACAGTGATGCAACCCCTTCTCATAAGCAAATCATTTGTGGGAAGTTTCCCATGGATAGCCTTCCAAAGTATAAAGCACCTGGAGGGAGGAATGCATTGGATCACAAGATCTTAGCCCAAGGTAGTTGTTGCCCAATGGACGAGAGAAAATTATAAGCTTCCTTAAAGGTGAGAATGCCTTGAGTGGAAGAGCGCCATACATGAATATCAGCTCTAGACCCAACCAGGGGGGAGGAATGGCCATAGAGATTGAGGAAAGTTGAGGCAAATGATGGAGGAGTGCATGAGGAAAATGTGAACCTTGCGTGTTAGTGAACCAATGGAGAGAGGCAGATAATTGACGAGTTATGGAAATGGGAAAATCTAGAGCAGCCACAATAGGTTTGCCAAAGCACTAAGTATCCAACCAGAAATTTATGGATTCCCCATCATGGATAATCCAACTCGAGTTTTCATGCACTAGGGACCAAAACCTTTTGATAGAAGACCAAACAAATGATTTTTTGGAAGTAGTAATTAGATGGCCATTCTTAATGAATTGAGCACGCAGGAAACATGCACAATCAGTGTTGCCAAACTAAATATGCCACATTGCTTTTAGCATAACTGAGGCATTAAGCCTAGAAACAAATTTTAGGCCAAGGCCTCCTTCAGAAAAAGGCTTGCAAATAGTATCCAAAGCCACAATGGCTAGCTTCCTAGTGTTGACGTCACTTGACCAAAGAAAATTTCACATCCAACGTTCCACCGTTTTGAGTAATAGAGCAGACCAAGAGTAGACCTAAAAGCTATAGAGAAGCATCTGTAAGATGACAGAGTTAAGAAGCTGAATGTGCCCTAAAAAGGAAAGAAGTTTGCCTTTCCAAGAAACAAGCTTTACCCTGATTTTATCCACTATGGGTTGCAAGTGTTGTGTGTGAGGCTTGCTAATGAAGATGGGCACACCAAGATATGAAAAGGGCAGCAAGCCTTGGCCAAAGCCTAGACAATTTCTAATAGATAGAACCTTCTTAGTTGTCATAGATGTAGCATAAAAAATACATTTCACAAGGCTGGTCCATTGCCCAGAGGCTTCACCATAGAATTGGAAAAGTAGCTTTAGATTCTAAATGTTTGCCATGGTACCTCTACAAAAAACCATAATGTCATCCTCATAGAACACATGAAAATGCATGGAAGAGGAGTCAACCATAGGAAGGAGATACTTGTGTTGAACCAGGTGTGTAATTTCACGGCTAAGGACATCCTCAACAATATAGAAAAGGAGGGGAGAGAGAGGGTCCCTTTGTCTAACCCCTCAATTGCAGCACATATAACCAACTGTTGCCCCATTAACCATAAACGAAAGGCAAGAAGACTATAATATCAAAGAGATCCAATGATAGAAGGTAGAGTTAAAGCCAATGGCTTTAAGCACAGTGAGCAAGAAATTCCAGTTAAAAGTGTTAAAGGCTCTGGTGATGTCAAACTTAATGGCCAAATTGCCACCTATTGCCTTTTTGTTAAGCAAGTTGAAATACTCAAGAACACACTAAAAGGGGGGGGTGTTGAATAGTGGGTTAAAAAACTTTTTCATAAATACTATTAGTTTATAGGTTGCCTTTTTAGATATATGTAATTTTAAATAAGCAAATATATCATTGCAAAGAAAAGCTTTGAAAACCTTTTCAAAAGAGCACAATAGGCAAGATAAATATATGTAAGCACAAGACAGCAAATGAGAGCTTATTTTTATACTAGTTCACTTAACTTGAGCTACGTCCAGTTCTCCTTTAACAACTGTTAAAGGGTAATCAACTACTTACAAAACAAGTATTTTTCACTACCACTTCTGGCTACAAGTATTCTATATGCCACTACTGGCAACTAGTATTTTAAACCACTACTGGTTATAAGTATAGATCTCCCCCTAAGATTATATTTCCCAAGTATTCTTTGATCACTAAGCCACTCTTGGCTTTCTATTCAAATATGAATAAGATTCAAATATGAACAAGTGTTGAATCTGTGTGAGCTTGTAGAGGATGGGTATTCTCTTTTTTCTCAGTTCGTGTCTCTCACTGGGTTTTTATCAAAGTGCTTTGCTTGCTGTACAGATTGCTTTGAATGAGTTCGTTTTAGTTCATTAGCATTTCATCATCTTCTTCTTGTTGCATGGAAGCATCTTTATATAGTGAGCTTCATGGATTAGAACGTTGGAGAAGATAGGTTTCCGTTGTCTCATAGAAGAGTGTTGAAGTTGCTTTGACTGTGCTTGATGTGACTAGAGCAAGTTTTTGTCTCTATCACAGTTGGCTTTTAGCTTAAGGTGTGCATCTCAATGCTGATTAGTCTTTTGGCTGTACCTACACACTTCACACAATTCGAGACATGCATGCTATACGAGGAATAAAAGAAAGTAAGATTAGATAGTATCTCCCCTTCTTTCTATAACAACAGTACCTTTATTAGTGTAAAGATTTAATTATAAAGCACATATTCCTTAGCACTTATGACAGATCATGTTCTATTCTGCACAGACAACGTTTGGCTTAACAGGCATAGTTTGGTCTGACTAAGCATGGTCTATTCTTGCACAGACAGTGTCTGGCTTAACAGACATAGTCTGATCTGACTAAGCATGGTCTAGAATAAAAGACATGGTCTGGCTTAGCTTCAGACATTGTCTAGCCTGGTTTATACTGGTTCGACCATACCATCGGTCTACATCCAGTTCATCCTTCACCAAGGATTTCCACTATGAAATTTTGAGTTATAAGCACCATGCACACACAGACATTTCACAACAACATCTTCTAACTTGAACCCTACAAGCAAGAAAACGAAAACCCTTTTCTCATCTTGAAACCCACAAGATAGAAAAGATAACACCTCATAGAAACCCACTATGAGAAATTGAAAACACCATTCAGTTAATACCAAATAAAGAAGGCAAATGAATAAGGAACAAAAGCACCTGAAAACGTGTAGATTTAGCGTAAAAGAACATAGAAAGAATACACCTTAATGTGTGGATTTAGCTATAAAGAACATTCTTCCTCATAAAGGATTTTACCAATGAAGCTTAGAAGAGGAAGAATAAGATAAAGCTTAAACACAATAGAAATATGATAGAAAGTGTAACTGCATTGTGTTTTTGAAAAGTTTCTGTTTTGTTACTCTGTGCTGTTGAAAAGATGTAGAAACTTATCTTTGTAAAAGCTTATCTCTTGTGAAACCAACCACAAAGGGTTCTCTTATATAGAGTAAGAAAGGATCAAAGATATGATGGGAGTTAAAAGATATGAACGGGTATAAAAAAGATACGAGAAAGATTTGATAAAGAAAAACCATTATAACATAAGTAATCGATTGTATAAAGCAGTAATTGATTATCTCATGCATTAGAAGATGATTTTGAGTTGTTGTCAACACTTGTAATCGATTACAATTGCAACAAAGCCAATTCTGAGAAAAATCATTTGCTGGTAATCGATTGCCAAACTGTGTAATCGATTAACCCGATGATTATTGAATAACCTGATATAGGTATATTCCATTGTAATCGATTGCTAAATCATGTAATCGATTATCCAGAAGGCATAGAGTAATCTGATTCAGATGTACTCTCTCCTAATCAATTGCATGATATGGTAATAAATATGAATGCTCAAAATGCATACTCATGAATATAAAATCATCTTAAGATACTTAGATAAAAGTTTTGAAAAGGTTTAATCTACAACAATCAATACATTTTGCAAGTATCACAATTGCAAGTATCAAGCAAAGTCTAATCTACAACAATCAATACAATGCTGCATCTATTTCATGTTAGATAAATATGTGCAGTTATTAACATGATGAACTCCCCCTGAGTTTATCATGTAGATGCATATGACTGATTAAGACATAAAATAATTAAAGTGGATAATAACAGACAGTAAATGAATTGAGTAAAAAGATTAGTGAACCAATCACTATTTTATTAAAGAACTCAAGCATTGTTTGGAAATTTTATACCTCCAAAATTCTGTCCTCCTTTGTCAATAACAAAAAGAGTGGGAGATGGAGTAGAAAATGTCATCACAGTCATGGGTTGGAAGGTGGGGTTGACTGTTTGGTTGAGGATTCTCTAGCTTTTGATGGAGCATTTGTTGCAGGAGGATCTTCTAGCGGTGGTGGTGGAGTTTGAGTGGCAGCAGGTCATGGATTAAGAATATCAACAATGGAGGTGTTGAAGGCAGTTGCCATCTCTTTGATGATGCTAGCTCTATGCTCGTCTAATTTGGCCTTAAGTTGAGCTTAGACCTGAGCAACAACTTCAGCTGATATTCTTGATCCCAGCTTGGATTCCAATGCAGTCTTAAGAGAAACTAAGTTAGGTTGAGGGTCTGACTGTGCTACAGAACTTAGTGGTATGGCTGCAATTGGAGTGCTCGACCTTGACTGAGTGGACACTAAATTAGTGCACTCATGGGCTGGTGTAGATTCTGTAGACTTTTCAGCCAAGTTTGCAGCTTGCTTAGTAGCAAGTGCAACAGCTTGAGCTGCCTCAGCCTCTTGTTTCGGGGCCAACTCCTTGAGCCTTTTGTTTTCTTCTTCCTTGGCCTTCTTCTCTTTAGCCAAATCATTAAGTCTTCTTTGTTCTTCTTGAGCAGCTAACATAGCTCTTAGTCTGGCAGCCTAAGATTCTTGCTTCTTCAGCTGCTGCCTTGGCTGCAACTATCAGTGCTTGAGCAGCTTTGTACTTAGCATAGTACTCAGCAAGCATCTTCTTAGCTCCAGCTTCATCTCCAGGGGTATGAGGGGTCAGCAGAGTGGGCACCACCATTGTGTCTGACACATGAATGAAACTGTTGGAGGAAGAAGAGCCTTCACCTACAGTGTCAATCTTCTACTTTTCTTCATCTGAGAGATTGGATGACCCTGTGGTGTGGAGCATGTTGCTCATCACATTCTGCTAGTAGATGCCAGCATTTGATTCTGTGTTTCCTGGTGGCAATACATGCTCTTGTTGAGGCAGTGGCTCAATATCTAGTATGTGTTGCGGAAGATTGTCTGCTCTCATAATCTTCTTCCCCTTTAGCTTGTTGGGGTTGACAGTTGGTAGCTTGGGAACTATACGATCTGGAGCGACACGTATATCAGTTTCTTCAAAAATATGTAGGCTTGGTGGATACAACTATCTGGGGTTGTGCCTTGAAACTTTAGATTGCACAGAGCCCTATATTTAGCACAAGTGGCTTGGAAGGTTGGATGAATGGGGGAAACTCCTCATGTGATCATTCGAGGAGGTCGAATTGAGACTCTTGGTCTCGACAAATAACGCAATGCATCACGATGCATGGTTCTGACAATGGCCTCTAGTTGCTTCTTCTCATCTTCTGTTAATTCAACTGGTAGTGCTGGTTCCACAGTGAAGTAGTCCAATCCTTCTCTTACACATTTATACTAGTGTGCAATCTCATGCACCAACTAACGCATCTGAGGGATGGCAAAGGCATATACTTCCTGCTGTAGCCTTCTTGCAAGATTGGCGTCATCTTCATCATATTAGAACTAAGACATTTGATGATGTTTGACCCCTAATACTTTGATAAGTTTTGATGATAACAAATGTGATAATAATTGATGAACTAATGATTTCAGACTAAGTGATTTTAGGAAATCAAAGTGAGAATAGACAATGGTATAATCACTTAATCTCTCACTTACATCTTAATTGTCTCATAACTTGTTACAATTAATCAAGCACTATAATTGCTTCTAATCAGACTAAAATAAGCTCTGGAACAGACCATGCTAAGTTCATAAGATCGAGACAGTATAGTCTTGGAACAAACTATGCTAAGTCTTGGAAAGACTCATGCAAAGTCTAAGATCAGACCAAACAATAGTCTTGAACAGACTATGTGAAATCTTGGGACAGACAACACAAGTCTAGGACCATACTATGCATATGTACTGGACTAGATGATGTATGAAACATAGTCAGACAACGCATAGTCAAGAAAGACAATGATTAAGTCAGGCCAGACGATGGCTAAAGCTAGGCCAGACCATGTCTGATAGTCAAATCGTCTAACTCAATGGTCTGTTGTGCACTGAGTTGTCTTCTTGGCCTCTTAAAGACCAATCCATCATCAGATACTTCCTCTTCAGTCTTAGCAACATTAACAGCTATTTGTCCAATGTTTGCTACGTCCTTTAGGGACACTTGAGGTTCAGTAAACATTTTAGCAACACCCTTGCCCTTCTGTTGAGCTCTTGTGTTGTTCCTCATAATGGGTGGTCTAGTGGTGCTTGTTGGATTGTCTGCTTAGACCTCTTAGCAGGTGACTCTTCAACAGACTGTGTTGTGGCCTTGTGTGTTGTTCAGACGGTCTGTTGGTCTGCAACAGCAACTCTCCTCATCTTGCTTGCAAGGCGCTGGATTGAAGCAGCCTCATCATAGATGACCTTCACCTTCATCATCAGAAAGCTTAGGGAACCTGTCACGTGATCCCTTGGTGATTTCAAATCCCATGTTCAACTTAAGAAGACTAGAGGATGTTAGCATCCTTTGATGATGTGGTAGAGGATGAACCTGTGGAGGGCAGACACATGATCTCTAGACCCTATCTTGTGCAAGATGGTCTTGTTGATGATGTTCAGTAGCAGCTTGGAAAGTGGTGGGAAGTTGGCTGGATGCAACTTCTTGACGTTCTTGGTCACCTCGTATTTAGGTCCAAGAATGAACCTTTCTACTGTCCCTTCAGCAATGTCGGAGTCCCATGCCTCTATAAAGTTGTTGGAGTGCAGCTCGCACCCTATTGCTTGAGCAATGGAGGAGGGAGAGATGGAGATGTCACAGCCAAACACCTTGTTGACAATCTCGTTTCCTTTGATTGTAGCACTCATCTAGAACTCTCTGATTAGTCCAGGAGCGATCTTTTGACGATCATTAAAGAAGCCCCTAATTCTAGCAAACTCAAAGTACCTTGAGATGTTAAGACCACGTTCTTCAAGGTAGTGAATGTCAATGTAGTATTCCACGTGAATGTTCCCAGTGTAGAAACCTCGTGGCTTCATCAGAATGTTCTCCACATCGTTGAGATTTCGTTCTCTCTTGACTTCTAGATCAATGTTAGATGCTGAGCTATTGATATCTGTGGTAGACTTTAGCATTACATCTCCAAGACGCTCATCAGAAGCTTGAGAGGATGAGGGTGAGGCAGGTTGTTGGAAGGAAGAAGAGCCCTTGGATAGGTTACCTTTGGCCATGGCAAGGGTTTGTGTTTTAAGGTTTCTTGGAGTTCTTGGTTGCAAAGAGGAGAGGTGAGAGAGATGAGTGTTTTCGAAAGCTTGAGGTATACGTTTGCAACTGTAGGCTAGAATAGGTAATGAGTGTGCATTAAATATGATGGTACGATTAGGGAATGATTGAAATGACACATTAATGACAGACTTGAATGTGCGTTCTAGGCTTAAATGACTCATACCCCATTGAATGCTTAAGTTACAAAAATGTTTTGAAAAATCCACATGGTCTGGCTCATATTTTGAGCGCGAAACACGTGGCATGCACATGCCTCACTTAAGTATAATGCCAAACGATGTGTCCTTAGTTCTACTAGTGAACAACAGACAGTAATGAGACATTAAGTCACATAGACCATCCCAATCTTTTCTCTCAAAAAGATCAATTTGTCCTCAGGAAGGGGTTTTGTAAAAATATCAGCAAGCTGATCGTCTGTCTTGAAAAATTCCAAATTAATGGTCCCCTTCTGAACATGGTCTCTTATGAAATGATGTTTTATTTCTATATACTTGGCTTTAGAGTGCATGGTTGGATTTTTCGAAAGAGATATAGCAGCAGTATTATCACAGAAGATAGGAATGTTACTCTCAAATATGTTATAGTCTTCAAGTTGATTCTTGATCCACAAGATCTGAAAGTAGCAACTGGCAGTTGATATGTATTTTGCTTCTGTTGTTGATAATGCTATTGTCCCTTGCTTCTTACTGAGCCATGACACCATGTTGCCTCAAATGAAGTGGCAACCTCCACTAGTGCTTTTTCTTTCAATTTTATCTCTAGCATAGTTAGCATCACAATAGCCTATCAACTTATACTCTTTCTACCTTTTAAACCAAAGACCAAGATTAGAAATTCCAATTAAATATCTAAATATTCTTTTAACAGCAGACAGATGCACTTCCCTTGGGTCAGACTGAAATTTGGAGCAAAGGCAGACGTTGAACATTATGTTTTGTTTGGATGTAGTCAAGTAAGGTAGAGACCCAATCATTCCTTTGAATTGAGTGACATCTACTTTCCTTGAATCTTCATTAGGTCCAAGTGATGTTGTTGGATGCATTGGTGTCTTCATAATTTTGGCATCATCCATCTTGAACTTCTTTAAGAGTTCTTTTACATACTTAGTCTGATATATGAAGATCCCTTTGTTAGTCTGCTTGATCTGCAGTCCTAAGAAGAATTTCAATTCTCCTATCATGCTCATTTCGAACTTAGTATGCATTAATTTTGAGAACTCTTCACAGAATTTTTCATTAGTGGCACCAAAGATGATATCATCCACATAAATTTGAACAATAATAAAATCAAAGGAGTAGTTTTTGCGAAACACTATAGTATCTATCTTTCCTCTTGTAAAATTGTGTTCAATTAAGAATGAACTTAGTTTTTCATACCATGCTTTGGGAGCTTCTTTAAGACCATACAATGCTTTGTTTAATTTAAATACATGGTTTGGAAAGATAGTACTCTCAAACCCAGCAAATTGTTCTATATAAACTACTTCTTTGATTACACCATTGAGGAATGCACATTTTACATCCATTTGATAAAGTCTCATATTTCTATGAGCAGTAAATGAAAATAAAATCCTAATTGCCTCAAGTCCAGCTACTAGAGCGTATGTCTCCGTATAATCAATACCTTCCTGTTGTGAGTAACCTTTGACCACTAGTCTAGCGTTGTTCCTCACAACCTTACCATTCTCATCTAGTTTGTTTTTGAAGACCCACTTAGCACCAATCAGCTTCCTTATTGTCTGGCAGCTTCACAAGTTTCCAGACATCATTCTTTTGAAATTGGTCCAGCTCTTCTTTCATTGCTTGGACCCAGCTTTCATCTTCCCTGGCATCATCAATGTGCTTGGGTTCTATCTCAGATAATAAAGCTATTTGTTGGAAGGATGATCTTGTCTTAACTGGTGCTTGAACCTCTCCAATGATCTGAGAAGGAGGATGCTTCTTGATCATCATTTTGTTGTTGCTTTGTGGTTCTCTAACTTCTTCTTCATCATCTGAGATGGTCTGATAGCGAGCAGATGTTATGGGAGCAGATGATGGTGTGCCAGACACAGAAGATGGTGTATTAGACGATGGTCTGGTCTATGTTATTGCATCTTCTAGTTTGATATCTGCAAATGAGTCCTCTAACTCTGATAGTTTCCTATCAAGTTGAGTGTCATTAAATCTCACATGAATGACTTCTTCAACATTTTTGGTTCTAGAGTTAAACACTTTATATGCCTTAGATGTTTTAGAATATCCAAGTAAGATGCCTGTATCACACTTCAAATCAAACTTACCCAAATTATCTTTTGTGTTAAGAATGAAACATTGACATCCAAAAGGATGGAAGGATGATATGTTGGGTTTCCCTCCTCTCAGTTCATATGGAATCTTTTTAATAATAGGCCTAATATAAATTTTGTTTTGCAAATAACAAGAAGTATTTACAACTTCTACCTAGAAGTGCTTAGGAGTTGAGTTATCATTCAACATGGTTCTAGCCATTTCTTGTAATGACCTATTCTTCCTCTCAGCAACACCATTTTGCTGTGGTGTTCCAAGTGTTGAGAAGTTGTGAAGAATTCCATTATCTTCATTGAACCTTTGAAAACTTTCATTTTCAAACTCTCCTCCATGGTCACTTCTGATACATACTTCTTTTTCATTTTGAACATGTTTGCAGAATTTATAGAATTCCTTAAAAGCCTCATCCTTGTGAGTGAGGAATATAACCCATGTCCATCTAGAATAGTCATCAACTATTACTAGTCTATATCTCTTCCCTCTAAGAGAGGTTGTCCTTATTGGACCAAAGAGATCAATATGTAACAGTTCTAATGGTCTGGAAGTGGAAACAATGTTTTTACTTTTAAAAGAGGTTTTCACTTGTTTCCCTTTTTGACATGCCTCAGAAAGTAAGTCATCTTTATATGACATTGTTGGCAATCTTCTTATGAGGCTATGTCTTTGCAGTTTTGAGATTAATCTCAAACTTGCATGGCCAAGCCTCTTATGCCATAACCAATGACTTTCTTTGACATACACTAAATAGGATACATTTTGATCCTTTAATTCACCAAGGTTGATCTTATAAAGATTGCCTTGTCTCTTTGCAGAGAAAAGATGTGAACCATTAGAATCTCTTACTATGCATGATTCCTTGTTGAAGGAAACATCATATCCACTGTCGCAAAATTGACTTATGCTCAGTAGATTGTGTTTTAGCCCTTCAATAAATAACACATTCTCAATAGAGAGACTGGGAGGAATACCTATCTTACCAGTACCCTTGATTCTCCCTTTTTGATTACCTCCAAAAGTGATTGTACCACCATGCATTGGTGTCAAGTCTAGGAACATAGACCTTGTGCCCGTCATGTGATGTGATCAACCACTGTCTAGGTTCCATGATTGGTGTTTCTTTCCTGCCATCAAGGACATCTGCAACAGGAATTATTTTGTTTTTAGGTACCCATATTCTTTTGGGTCCTTTGGTGTTAGTCTTAGAAGTAGATGATTTGCTTTTTGTAGGCAATTTCTTGCTTTTGGAAGAGGCTTTATTCCTAGTTGCTTCTTTTTTTCCTGTGAATCCAAGGCCAGATTTGTCATTTGGATGTCTATTGTATAAAATAATTTTCTTTAAATTTTCAGACCCAGTGACAAATTCTCTTAGTGTGTTCTTGAGAGATGTAGCTTCTTTGCGTAACTGAGCAATTTCAACTTCATCATTGCTCAAGGCTCTCACCTTGTTTAATTCATTAGTTTCCTTAATCAATTCATTCAATTGCCTTCTATGTTGTTCTTTTTCTATCTAGAGTTCACTTTTGCTTTTAATTAAGCATTGGTGATCAATGGTTAGTTTTTGAAAATCATCTGTTAGAGCATTACTAGTTGTGACCAGTGTAGAACATTTGTCAGATAGCTTAGTGAATGAAAACCCAAGTTCTTCATACTCTTTTGAGAATTTTCTTAATTTCTTTTTCATAGATAAGTAGGCTTTTGAAAGAATGGATGAATTAGAAAGAAGTTCTTGATAAGCTTCTTAAAGAGAGATAAGATCATTAAGGTCTACCTCTTGTTCTTCATCTTTTGAAGCCTTGGATGCAGACGCAGAGGAAGTATTGTCTGGTGCATTCTCACCATCAGACGCAAATGATGTGGAGGTTGCATCTGCCATCAGACAAAGATTAGCTTCTTCATATGATGCTTCAAAATCTTCTTCATCAATTGAATCATCTAGATCTTCCCATGTAGACATCAGTCCTTTCTTTTTCTTGGGATATCTCTTCTTGACATTTTCTTTTCCTTTGCTGAGCTTTTGACATTCTGATTTGAAGTGTCCAGGCTTCTTACACTCATAGCAGACAATAGGATTCTTCTCTTTCTTCTCGTGGTTTGCTGAGTATTTCTTGTTGTAGTTTTTTCATCTCGAACCACCTTTCTTTCTCCACATCTTGTGGATTCTTCTCGAGATGAAGGGTAGCTCATCATCTTCTCTTGAAGAAGTGGACTCTACTTCTAACTCTTTTGCCTTTAGAGCTTTGGTAGTCCGTCCTTTGGGTGGTCTAGAAGACTGACTTTTTGATGAAGATGACTCTTTTGGTGTTGTTTGATTTGGCTTATGAGCTTTCAGAGCTAGAGACTTGCCCTTTTTCAACTTAGCATCTCCTTGCAGCTCTTGCTCTTGCTCTTGCAACATTAGAATTCCCATGAGCTCTTCGAGGGGCATATAGTCTAAGTCTTTTGAAGCTTTAATGGTTGTGACCTAAGGTCTCCATTGTCTGGGTAAGCTGTGAAGGATTTTGTCAACATGCTCAAAATTTTTTGAAACTTTTAGCAAGGTTTCGAAGTTCATTTAAAAATAGTTTGAAATCTAGACATCATACTAGCTATGGTTTCATTTTCTTCCATAACAAAGAGTTCATATTCTTTGGTGAGAACATTTACCTTGTTCCTTTTTACCTGTGAGGACCCTTTATAAGTTATTATGAATGTGTCCCATATGTTCTTGGCAGATTTGAACTCATCTTTTTGTGCTCAATTTATGAGATGCATGCATGTATCTTTCTGCACTCAGTCCATTGTTCTTTTGGAACTTCAACTTCATTATCATCAACTGGAATATAATCTCCATTTTCTACGACATCCAGCATGTATATGTGACATGATTTAAAGTATGTCTCCATTCTTTGTCTCCAATATATGAAGTTTTCTCCCTTGAAGATTGAAGGTTTGTGTAGACCCTTCTCCATCCTTGTGTAGGATCTTTAGCACTATATCTATGAAGATAATTATCAGAGACCGTGTTCTGATACCAACTGAAATACACAAGAACACATTAGAAAGGGGGGGGGGGGGGGGGGTTGAATAGTGGGTTAAAAAAGTTTTACGTAAATACTATTAGTTCACAAGATGCCTTCTTGGATATATGTAAGTTTAAATCAACAAATATATCCTTGCAAAGCAAAGCTTTGAAAACCTTTTCAAAAGAGCATAGTAGGCAAGATAAATATATGTAATCACAAGACAACAAATGAGAGTTTGTTTTTATACTAGTTCACTCAACCTAAACTACATCCAGTTCTCTTTTAACAATTGTTAAAGGATTCCACTATAATCAACTAATTACAAAACAAGTATTCTCTATGCCACTACTGGCTACAAGTATTCTAAACCACTTTTGGTTATGAGTATGAATCTCCCCCTAAGATTATACTTCCCAAGTATTCTTTTATCATTAAGCCACACGTGGATTTCTATACAAAAATGTATAAGATTCAAATAACTCTCAAAGAGAGCATATGAACAAGTGTTGAATCTGTGTGAGCTTGTAGAGGATGAGCATTCTCTTTTCTCTCAGCTCGTGTCTCTCACTGGGTTTTTATCAAAGTGCTTTGCTTGTTATACAGATTGCTTTGAATGAGTTCGTTTCAGTTCATTAACATTTCATCATCTTCTTCTCATTGCATGGAAGCATCTTTATATAGTGAGCTTCATGGATTTGAACATTGGAGAAGATAGGTTTCTGTTGTCTCACAAAAGAGTATTGAAGTTGCTTTGACTGTGCTTGATGTGACTAGAGCAGGTTTCCATCTCTGTCACAGTTAGCTTTTAACTTAAGGTGTGCATCTCAATGCTGATTAGTCTTTTGGCTGTACCTATACACTTCACACAATTCGAGATATGCAAGCTATATGAGGAATTGAAGAAAGTAAGATCAGATAGTATCTCCCTTTCTTTTTGTAACAATAGTACCTTTATTAGTGTAAAGATTTAATTATAAAGCACATATTCCTCAGCACTTATGACAGATCATGTTCTGTTCTTGCATAGACAACGTTTTGCTTAACAGACATAGTCTGGTCTGACTAAGCATGGTCTATTCCTACACATACAACATCTGGCTTAACAAACATAGTCTGATTTGACTAAGCATGGTTTGGAATGAAAGACATGGTTTGGCCTAGCTTCAGACATCGTCTGGCCTGGCCTGATCATGGTCTGTCTTGACTATGCGTTGTCTGACCGTGTTCCATACATGGTCTGGTCCTGTATATATGCATAGTCTAGTCCTAGACTTGTGTTGTCTGTTCCAAGACTTCACATAGTCTGTCTAAGACTGTTGCATGGTATGGTCTTAGACTTTGCATAAGTCTTTCCAAGACTGTACCATCTTATCTTATGAACTTAGCATGGTCTATTCCAAAGCTTAATTTTTAGTCTGATTAGAGGCAATCATAGTGCTTGATTAATTGTTACGAGTTATCAAATTGTTAAGACATAAGTGAGAGTTTGAGTGATTATACCATTGTCTGTTCTCACTTTGATTTCTTGAAATTACTTAGTCTGAAATCATTAGTTGATCAAATATTATCACATTTGTTATCATTAAAACTTATCAAAGTATTAGGGGTCAGACATCATCAAATGTCTTGGTTCTAACACAAGTTAATTACTTCTGAAGTTGTGCTAATGCATTCTGTAATGTGTCTACCAGGGATGAAGCCTTTTTGTTGGGGGAAGATAATCTTAGGAGCAATGCGAGCCAGCCGATCAACCAAAATTTTTGTAATGATTTTAAATTGAAAATTACCCATGGCAATGAGCCTGAAATCGTTGATCCTATTAACACCTTTGAACTTGGGAAGGAGAGCAACAATATTAGAATTCAGACTAGGAAGGATCCAATTATGAGTAAAAAATTGCAGAATGGCCTTGTACACATCAAAGCTAATGATGTCCTAGTGCTGTTGATAAAAGCTACCCCTAAAGCCATCAGGGCCACATGAGTTGGAGCTACTCATACAAAAAATAGCAAATTTGACCTCTTCGAAGGTGGGTGTATTAGTGAGGAGGTCATTGTCATCAGGGCTAACCATAGAAGGGACAACCATTTGAGCAAATGTATTCTCAATACAATCATTTTTAGATGCATAGAGATTAAAGAAAAATTGCAGCACATGATGCTTGATCTGAGAAGGGGTATTGAGTAGAATACCATTATATGATCCAAAGAATGCATTTGATTGGTAGCTTTTCTAAAGGAGACCAACCTGTGAAAAAATGTCGTGTTCCTGTCACCATGCTTCGTCCATTTAAGACAACTCTTCTCTAACCAATAGGATTCCTCAATAGAAAGAGCTTGTTGTAACTCAGCCTGGGCTTGTAGATTGGATTTGTGCAAAGAAGAAGAGTGCTCCTTAGTATCAATTTTTTGTTGAATAAGCTCAACCTTCATAGAAACCTAGTGAACCCTAACATGAACATATCCAAAAACCTCAACTTTCCAAGACTTCAAGGTAGCTTTCACATTTTTGAGCTTGCATTTGAGAATAAACATGGGGTAGCCAACAATAGGCATATTCCAGGCTTCTTTAATAACTCTACCACAATTAGGATGATCATTCCACATAGAGAGAAATCGAAAGCATCCAGGAACTCAAGCAGCAGGCATATGTAGAGATATTTGCAGGGGAAAGTGATTTGATCTGCTCTTCATTAAAGTAGTACAACTGACTGAATCAAAGCAATTGAGAAAATCCGGGCTGCATATGGCATGATCAATCCTCATAGCAATGTGCATATTGCCTTGTCTTCCATTTGACCAAGTGAACGGCTTCCTGGAAGTAGGCAAATGAATGAGTTGATTGATGTTGGTCCAATCAACAAATTTAGAACAAGAAGCTCTAGTAGGAACATTTCGACCATGCTTTTCATGAGCATCGAAAATAGCATTAAGGTCACCTACAAATAACCAAGGACCTGCTGCAGTATGTTGTAAAGTAGTAAGAGAGGGTCAAAGATCAAGCCTCTTGTTGGAGGAAGTGAAGCCATATACATCGACCATAAAGATAGGCTGCCCCAAGCAACAAACATTAATAATAATTTATTGATCTATGATGTCTAAAATAATAGGGTCCAACTCCTCCAAGCATAGACACCAAGGTTAGGCAGCAAAGCATTTCTATTGTTAACAGAAATTAATTTAAAGCCTAATTTCTTAAGCCAATCAATAAACAAATTAGAAAGAAAGTAGGTTCAGCTAAAAATAAAATTGAGGGTTTGGAAGTCTTACACAACTTCCTTAACACAAGCCCAGAGGCAGCATTGCCTAGGCCACTCACATTCCAAAAGAGGACATTCATTTCAAATGAGAGGAAGCACCACCCCCTTTAAGATTGTAGGGATTAGGGGCAGCCTCTTGCTCTTTTTTCTTTTTAGCACACAGTCTTTTCTTATGGGATTTGAACTGAACAGACTAAAATTCCTCCTCAATAGCTTGTTGTATCATGATAGGGGAGTTAGGGTCTGAATGCTCCTCCGCATTAACTCTGTCAGCCTAGAATTAAGAGATAATAGCCATGTCCTATTGAACAATAATAGGGGTGGCTGTGCTGCCAGTACTTTGAAGAGAACCCAAGGCATGAGCTGTAGTAAATTCATCAGGAATGTTTCCTTCTCTTGACTAAGAAGGGTGAATATTAAGGGCTACAAAATTAATGGCACAATCTTCCTCATCAGTTTCAACCACTACTTCCTCCTCACGAGAGCTAGTAAAAATAGGACAATTAAAATCCCTTATTCTTTGGCTAGCAAGAGTAGCCCCATAAGTAGTTGTATCCTCAACTGTCTCAACAACTAGCCTTGGGACAATGAGCTACTTAGAAGCATTGGTAGTAGCTACATTACTTTCCAAAATTGTTTCAACAATTGTGTGTGGCTATCCTCTGTCTCGGCGGGCAGAATTAGCAAGAGTTGAATGTGTTGCAACAAAATTATTGATAGCATTGGCATTAATCCCATAGGTGGTTGCATCCTCAACTATCTCAATAACTGGCCTTGGGATGTTTTGCCTACAATTTTCAGCAAAGGTATCCCTTATCTCCACAGTTTGAATGTGTTGCTGCAAAATTTTGGGCTGCATTGGCAGCAGCACTAGTAGTCCTATTACCTCCTCATTTTGTAGGTGTAGCCACATAATTTTGGGCAGCAATGGCAGCCTTATTACCTCCTCTGTTTGTAAGTGTAGCTGTAGAATTTTAGGCAACATTGGCAGCCCTATTACCTCCTCAATTGTATGTGTTGTTGCAGGATTTTGGGAAGCATTAGCAGTAGTGGCATTAATCCCATAGGTGGTTGCATCCTCAACTATCTCAATAACCAACCTTGGGATGTTTTGCCTATAATCTTCAACATAAGTGGCTCTATTACCTTCTCGGTTTGCATGTGTTGCAGCAAAATTTTGGGCAGTAATGGCATTATTCCTAGAGGTGGTTGCATCCTCAACTATCTCAACAAATGGCTCTGGGATATTGTGTCCTACAACAACACCCCTAGAAGTAGTTGTATCCTTAACTATCTCAACAACAAGCTTTGGGACATATTGCTGTTTCTTCCTAGCTTCTAGTTGTGGTTCTGTCGGCTTTTCACTATGCTTGATATGCTGGTGGCTAGCCATGGAGTGACCAATTGTTTAACAATTAACACAAAATGCAAGCAACCTTTCATAAACAACATTCACATAAAAAGAAAAATTATCACGCTCCACAAGGATTCTATTAGGTAAACATTTATTCAAGTCAATGTCAGCTAGGATCTGAGCATAATGGCCAAAAGTTTTGGCAGCAATTGCATCATCAATAGCCAAGGGAAGTCCCACACCTCGGCCAATAGAAAAAAGAATTCTCTTCCACCAATACTCTTGGGGCATCCCACAAATATGCACCCAACATTGTGCGTTTAATTGTTTGATTGAGCTAGGGTTAAAATTAGGTGACCACGAGAAGGTTATAAGCACTCTAGGTGATAAATTCCATGATCCCATCGCAAGAACTTTACACATATCATTCAAGTCAGAAAAAGTAAATTCAAAGAAACCCTTACCAAGAGAGACTAGCTTCCATTGATGGGGGTTTGCCAAATTTTGGTAAGCTTCTCCTTGAGCTCTTGCACACGAGGAGGGGTGTTTCCTTTGGAGAGGACCAGTTAGCCATGAAGACAAGCCTTGCAGCCAGCTAGACCAGCTAGGTATTTGTCTTTTGGAATTTTTATTGCCATAGCATCGCCTTTGAAGCAAGGAACAGGTAGTTGGTTGAGAGGGATGCAACACATGTTGCTCACAGTATTAGCAAAATATTTGGGAGGTTGTTTGGCTGTAGTAGAGGCAACAACAGTTGCATTGATGGCAACAACATCTATGCCTTGTGCAACAGTTGTAATGGTAGCAGTAGTAGTTGTGCCTTGCGCTGCAAGGCAGGGCAAAGGCTATGTGGGAGCGAGACCGTTGTGAGGGTTGGTGGAGGTAGGGTCAGCAAAGACATCCCCCATGAAGGGAGAGTCAGAGGTGTCGAGACACCTCCAAGGCAGCATGTAGGGTTGGCAACCATGGTGGCAGGCAAAGGGTGCAAAACCCTAGCAGAGCATTTTTTCCACTTTTTTTTTACTCTACTATTCCACAATTCCACTATTCAACTATTCAACCCTTCAAAAAATTGAAGCTACTTGATTGTTGATGTTGGTATTTCTTCATATTTCTACAGGCAGTGGTTTATGCCCTTGTTGTTTGTGCAGAGTGGGGTGGATATGTGTTCAAGCCTCTTTTCAAGTGCACCACATGCCTACAATATTTTTTAAAAAATAAACCTTTCTACATTTTGAATCGATGTAGAAAGTGGTCCTCACTTGTAAGACGGATTTTGAATCATCGTGAAAGGTCCCCTCTTCTACAAAGGTCTTATTCAAGACGGTTCTAAACTGTCTTGAAAGGAATTTCAAAACCGTCTTGAAAGCCTTTTTTTTAGTAGTAATTCTTTCAGTGTGTAGTTAAGTTATTAGAGTGCAATGAATGTATCAAGACATGGGCAATTACCTTAAACAATGTTCTACATTTGTGTATGCATTAGCACAGAGTTAAATTTTATTTTCTAAAAGATTACTCTTGGTGAGCATGCTATGTTTGCATCATTGAAATATAATTAACATGACATGTGTTGTAGACAATCAATACCAATTTTGTTTGTTGATTTATATAACTTGACCATTTATTAACACATCAACTTCTACCTTGGTTTTATAGGGATGTTTTAACAATATATAGTGGTTGTACTTTGAATATTTCACTACTACTTTATGATTGCTTCATATCCTTTGGATTTAGGACAATTTGATAGAGTCCTAAATTACAAGACAAAAATCAAACAAAAAGATATAGGTAATGATAGCACCTCCTAAACCCAGATAAGTACTTAGAACCTGTCAATCCCTAGAGAAACTCCTAACCCTATAAGGCTCTATTCGGTTGGTAGTGAAGAAAAGGAGTAAAAAAGGAATGAAAAGGAATGAAAATGATGAAAAGAGAGATGAAAGTTGGGTTAATAAGTAGATGAAAGGTGGTAGGCTCACCTAGGAGCACTATGGATATAACTATACTAGAGTAGTACGAACATAGATAAAATAAGAGAATACTCATTGCTTGCAATATCAGGTCAACCCGCCAAGGCTAAATACAAGAATAGTGCTCCTATGCAAGGGACAGGGCACAACGGTATTCTACTAAGGACAGCTCATGAAAGCTTGTAATAAGATAAAGGATAATAATAATTAATGCATCTTAAAATCTACAAACTTAGTGGGCTGCTTTGTTGTTCTCTTGGGCCTTTCATTAGTATTGGATCTATCAATACTCCCTCCCTAAAATTTGTCTTTTTCCTCAAAGACAGGTGACGAGGTTGTAGTCGAGTCAGAGTGCAAGATAGTCGTTTCTAAGGAAGTTGGTGGTCACCACGAGATGGGAGGAATAGGTGTTTCGCTCACAAAATGCTTGAGAACCGAAACATGGAAAACTAGGTGGACATGGGAGTTAGTCGGTAGGTTTAGTTCATAAGCGACACATTCAATGTGTTGCAGCACTTGAAAAGACCCATGGAAGCGGCGTTGAAGCTTAGAATCCACGCTCCATCTACCAATCTATTTATACTTGGCAAAGGATAAGAATCTTTCAGACATGCTTCATTTAGAAGGGTGTAATCAGTGCGCATTCTCCACTTATTGTTCTTCTTCTTTTCTTTACTAGGACCACATTGGCCAACCAAGTGGTGTATTCTAGGTCTCAGATGAAGCCTACTACCAACAACTTGTTTACTTCTTCATCCATGATTTTCTTTTTTACATCCCCCAAACATATTTTCTTCTAGGCCTTGTGTCGAGCATTTCGGTACATGGATAGTTTATGGCAATTGAAGTTTGGATCTATTCCTGGCATATCTACAATTGACCACTCAAAGAGATCTGCATTCTCAAGGAGTACCTGCTTGATAGCTTCGGCCACGGCTTTTGTCAATCTCATCCTTAGCTAGGTGTTTTGACCTTAGTAGGGTCTATCTTCCAAGGAATGACATCTTCAATGGGCTCAACTCTTTGATCGTTGGCTAATCTGGGGTCTAGGTCCACAACTCCAAGGTCCTCTTCGGCCTCATCCATCATCACCTCGTTAGTTCCTGATGATATCATGTTTACTTCTCGAGTTCGCCTTTCTTCAACCAGGGGAACCACTTTCAAACTTCCCACATAACACTCTTTACCTTTCTTTTGATCCCTGTGGACCGTGATGATGGTCCCATTATTGAAAGGAAATTTCATTACTAGGTGGGGAGTTGAGACTATGGCCCCTAGGGCATTCAATGAAGTTTGGCCTAGAAGAGCATTGTAGGAGGTATTAGCATGTACTACTATGTAACTAACTTGGATGATCTTGAACTCTCTCCCACCAATGCCAAACTTGGTGTCTAGTTCTATACAATCTTTGGTATTGACCCTCTCCCTCGAAAATCCAATGAGGGGTTCATCATACGGTTGCAGAGCACACTCTGGGATTTCCATCTTTTTAAAAGTTTTCCAATACAACACATCTGTTGAACTTCCTTGATCCACAAGGACTTTCTTTACCACACAATTTTCCATCTCCACCTCTATGACCATGGGATCATCGTGCAAGTAGTCTTTGGCCAAACAGCCTACGCTTACGAAGGTGATGGGTGGCATGTTTAGTCTTTTTGGCCAAACTACCATGTTGACCGATCTTCTACTCTCAAGTGCCTCTTTCTGCCCGAAGCGAAAGACCCTTGATAATCGCTTTATATATGTAAATATTGCATCATATTTTGTAGTGATTATCCAATGTTCTCAAGAATTTTAGCTTAGTTTGAAATCATTTAATATAGATTTGTATAGTTTGATAATTCTAACCCTATGAAGTTATTTTGTGAGAAATATACTCTAATTTATGTGTGTAGGCCTAGATTCAACAGTAAAGGGAGAATATAAGAAGAGGACAGATCTCGCTAAGCGACACATCTCGCCCAGTGCTCCACTCGCTGAGCGCAACATCAAGCTATGCGAGCTAGGCGGTCTATGACGCGCTGAGCGCCATATTGCGCTAAGCGACATTTTCATTCGAACTGAAGACTCACTTAGCGGGACATCATGCTTAGTGGAAGTTGCTTTCGAACTAAATATGTGCTTAGCGGAAGATTGTGCTTAGCAGAACACCTATTCTGAGATGCATTATGTAGTGTATTGCGCTTAGCGAAAGGTTGCGCTAAGCGAGACTTCGACTATATAAGCTGCACTTGTAATAATTTTGAAGCATTCAGACTTGGTGGATGTTGTTGAGCTGCTTCCTCTATTTCCTCTGTTTTTCTCTGTTTCCCTTTGTTCTCTTCCTTCCATTTTGTAACCTTTTCAAAGCTTCTCATGACAATGAGAGGCTAATCGATTAGTGTTGAGGACTTGGAACTAGGTGCTAACCATGTAAACGCTTTTCTTCATATCTATTCATTGAAATATTCAGTTTAATGTTCATTTCTCTATCTTTATTCTTGTTATATGATTGGATCAGTTATATATGCATGTTTTAGAGTTTACCTGCCATTGACAGATGCTGTTGAACTTGGAACTGAGTTTGAACTCTAATGGAGTGTATTTCTAGACATAGGATAGACTCCATTAGCTTCGCAAAGATCTCTAAGCTTCATCAAACTACTCAACTGAACTTACCGAGACATCGGAAGTGAGGTTGAGTAGTTTAGGCTTGATTTGATGAGAGATCACGTTTTGAGCACTTTTAGATCGAAGTTAATATGAACTATTAATGTGAATGGAGAATATATCTTATATGTTTACATGGGAAGCAAACCGGTTGAACCAAATCCTCAACATATCCATTATTCCATTCTAAAACTCAAGCACGCCAACTGTTCGATCATAGTCCTGAATCAACATTGTCATTTTTATTGTTTATCGTTAGTGTTAACTGTAGTGTTTAGTTTAATTTCTGTTATTACTTATGTTTCAAGAACAACCAACTTTAAAAACCAAACTAGTGTTTAGGAATTGATTACTTTACTAATAGTCAAATACGGACAATTCCTTGTGGATTCGATACTGGGATCTTCCCTTTTAAACTACTTGTGCGATATTTGGTACACTTGCCAAAATATTTCATCAAGTTATTTGGTGCCGTTGCCGGGGAATTGTTCATCGTATTCGGCGATTAGTATTTGTGTCAATCTTAATCATTAGTTCAATTTTGTCTATTGTATAATTTTACTTAGTTTATATTCATTGTACGCTTTGTTTATATTTCGTTATTTTGAAGAATCTGCCTCTGCCTTTGTTCTACATATCTTCTGCTGCATAATTTTGGAGCACTTGCTTTCAATTACTGCATAATCTAGAAATACACTGCTACATGTGTTATGCTGCATAATTGGAGTTGCTGCATAATTTTGCAGTAGAAAATTCTGCATAATTGTTATTCTTGAGTGCTTGCTAACCTACTTTTGAGTACTTGAAGTGTATGCGAGGTAGGAGTTCAGAAGCTGATCTAATCCCATTGGATTCGGAGATAGAAAATACCTGTCGGAAGATCAAAGCCGCAAGAAGAAAACGAGAAAGTCAAGCGGTGTGTGGAGGAGACCATGAAAACGGTGTTTGTATGACCTCAGAAGGGCCACATGAAGAAATGAATTACATGGCCAACAACAACAACAATTGTGGAGGTAATTACAATGGGTACAATCAGGGTCAAGGGGGAAACCAAGGTGGAAGCTACAATCGGGAATGACAATCACATCCCGGTAACAACTATAACAAGGACTCAGGAGGTTTATCAAATAGACCTCAGCATCAAGGACCATCTGTGTACAAGAGGCAGAACAAGCTAGAAGACTCTTTCGCACGGTTCTTAGATGTGATTGCTTCCAACCACAAGAGCACTCAAGCCTCCATTAAGAACTTAGAAGTCCAATTGGGGCAGCTGGCCAATCAAGTGGCCGAAAAATTCAATGGGAAATTCATTGCCAACACGGAGGTGAACCCAAAGGAACAATGCAATGCTGTAATGACTAGAAGCAAATGCATAGAAGACGCTGCCCTTGACACACCAGAACCGACAACAGCAGAAGCTAATGCCCCCAGTGGAGTGATAGAAGATCTGTTAAGTGAAGAAGAGGCTAATAAAGGTCAGGAAGAAGGGATAGCAGCTGACTAGGAAGATGGCACAAGCAAAAATGGTGGAATTGTGACTGAAGAGGCATTACCAATGCACGAGCCCAAGCACCAATTGGCGAACAAGGCAAAGGAAGCTCCAAAACAAGAGGTCACCAAGAATCTACCTTATCCTCTAATTCCATCAAGGAAAGACAAGGAGAGGTATTTCACTAGATTTCTAGAAGTCTTCAAGAAATTGGAGATCACCATTCCCTTCAGTGAAGCGCTACAACAGATGCCTTTATATGCCAAGTTCATGAAGGATCTGGTTACTAAGAAGAGGAAGTACATTGAAGAGGAGACCATCAACGTTCAGGGCAATTGTAGTGCCATCATCCAACGGACCCTTCCACCAAAGTTCAAAGATCCAGGTAGTTTCACAATTCCTTGCACCATTGGAGAGATTTCCATAGGGAAAGCCTTAATTGACTTAGGTGCAAGCATCAATTTAATGTCACTCTCAGTGCTTCGGAGGATTGGAGACTTGGAGTTGAAACCAACTCGGATGACTCTCCAACTTGCAAATCGCTCCATCAAATATCCTCATGGTGTCATAGAGGATGTCATAATTAAGGTAGGAGAATTCACCTTCCCTGTTGATTTTGTCATCATGGACATGGAGGAGGATAAGGAGGTGCCCTTAATTCTAGGAAGACCCTTTATGATGACGGCAAACGTGGTGGTGGATATGGGGAAAGGACATCTCCAGCTGAGCATGGTCGATCACAAGGTCACCTTCAACATCTTTGAAGCCATGCACCACCAGAATGACACCAAGGATTGCCTCCGCATTGATGCATATGAAGAGGAAGTGGTAGAAGCTACTCAACAGCTGACTTTACACTCTCCTCTTGAGCGAGTCCTAGTTAATTCCATGGACTGCCTTACTATAGAGGAGGAAAATGAAGTCTAAGAGTACAGACATCATTTGGAAAAGCTAAAAAAAATTCCTCCAAATGATAATATCTATGAAAGTTGAAGAATGACAAGGCAGAGAGGCCCAAGCTTGAGTTGAAGACCTTACCTTCTCATCTTAAGTACATTTTTTTGGATGAGGAGGAAGGCAAACCAATAATCATCAGCAATTCTCTGTCTTCTGAGGAAGAAACACAGCTATTGGAACTTCTCAAGCGTTATCAAGAAGCTGTAGGTTGGCACATCTCTGATCTCAAGGGAATTAGTCCATCTTATTGTATGCACAAAATCATGATGGAAGCCGACTACAAGCCGGTGCGACAACCTCGAGAGGCGACTCAACCCCACCATGAAGGAAGAGGTGAGGAAGGAAGTGCTGAAGCTTACGGAGGCTGGGATGATTTACCCCATCTCCGACAGTAGCTGGGTGAGTCCAGTGCAAGTAGTGCCAAAGAAAGGCGGAATGACAGTGATCCGCAATGATAAAAACGAGTTGATACCCACTCGGACTGTCACAGGGTGGAGAATGTGTATAGACTACAGGAAGCTGAATGACGCCACAAGAAAAGACCATTTTCCCCTGCCTTTCATGGACCAAATGCTAGAAAGGTTAGCTGGGCAAGCTTACTATTGTTTTCTTGATGGTTACTCTGGATATAACCAAATAGCAGTAGACCCGGAGGACCAAGAGAAGACTGCTTTCACTTGCCCTTTCGGAGTTTTTGCTTACCGGAGAATGCCATTCGGATTATGTAATGCTCCGGCCACGTTTCAGCGCTGCATGCTTGCTATCTTTGTCGACTTGGTAGAGAAATGCATTGAAGTATTCATGGACGACTTTTCTGTCTTTGGAGCTTCGTTTGGCCTGTGTCTCTCTAACTTGGAGTTGGTATTAAAAAAATGTAAGGAGAGTAACTTGGTGCTGAATTAGGAGAAGTGTCACTTCATGGTTCAGGAGGGAATTATGCTTGGGCACAAAATTTCAATAAGAGGAATCGAAGTGGACAAGGCGAAGATTGATGTGATTTCCAAGCTACCACCACCAGCTAACGTGAAGGGGGTGAGGAGTTTTCTTGGTCATGCCGGCTTCTACAGAAGATTCATTAAGGACTTCTCCAAGATAGCCAGACCACTTAGCTCCTTGTTAGCAAAAGAAGTCAAATTCAACATGAGCACAGAATGCTTAACCGCCTTTCACGCCTTGAAGGACAAGCTTATCTCTGCACCAATGATAATTGTTGCTGATTGGAGTCAAGATTTTGAGCTGATGTGTGACGCTAGTGATTATGTAGTAGGAGCTATTCTAGGACAACAGAGGAACAAAGTCTTTCACTCCATCCACTACGCTTCCAAGGTTCTCAATGACGCTCAACTCAACTACGCTACCACAGAAAAAGAGCTGTTGGCCATAGTATACGCTCTGGAAAAGTTTAGATCCTATTTGGTAGGATCTAAGGTGATTATTTATACTGACCATGCAGCCATAAAATATCTCCTTACCAAGCCAGACTCCAAACCCAGATTGATCCGATGGGTGCTACTTCTGCAAGAATTTGATATTGAGATCAAAGACAAGAAGGGGAGTGAAAATTCAGTTGCAGACCATCTATCTTGCCTAATAAATGAAGAAGTCACCAACAAAGAGCTGGAGATCAGAGAGGAGTTTCCTGATGAATTCCTCATGATGATGCAGGAGAGACCTTGGTTTGCAGACATCGCCAATTATAGAGCTGCCCATGTGATGCCAAAAGGAATGAATTGGCATCAAAAGAAGAAATTCTTGAGGGACTGCACTTACTATGTCTGGGATGATCCCTTCCTGTTTAGGATCGGGGCCGATCAACTTCTAAGGCGATGTGTCCCACAAGAAGAGGCCAAGAATATTCTATGGCATTGTCATAATTCACCTTATGGAGGTCACTATAATGGTGGACGTACAGCTGCCAAGGTACTTCAATCAGGCTTCTACTGGCCAACCTTGTTCAAGGATGCTTTCGAACATGCTCAAGCATGTGATAAATGCCAAAGGACAGGGAGCATATCAAAGAGGCATGAAATGCCTCTCCAAAATATCCTGGAAGTAGAGGTTTTTGATTGTTGGGGCATTGACTTTGTTGGCCCTCTCCCTCCTTCATTTTCAAATGAATACATATTGGTAGCCGTAGACTATGTGAGCAAGTGGGTTGAGGCTATGGCATGTCAGAAAAGTGATGCCAAGACCGTCATCAAATTCCTAAAGCGACAAATTTTCACAAGGTTTGGAGTACCGCGCGTCTTGATAAGTGATGGAGGAACACATTTCTGCAATGAAGCTCTTTCAAAAGTCCTCCAACATTATGAAGTACGACACAAGGTAGCATCGCCCTATCATCCGCAAACCAATGGCCAAGCAGAAGTTTCCAATAGAGAAATCAAGAAAATCCTGGAAAAGATAGTGGCAGCATCAAGGAAGGATTGGGCACATAAGCTGGATGATTCCCTCTAGGCCTATAGGACTGCATTAAAGACTCCAATTGGTCTCACACCATTTCAGATGGTATATGGCAAGGCCTGTCACCTTCCAGTGGAAATGGCTCACAAAGCTTGGTGGGCAATTAAATTGCTAAATTTTGATCCAACATTGGCGGCCGACAAGAGAAAGCTGCAGTTATTAGAACTAAAGGAAATGAGAAATCAAGCCTATGAATCCTCAAAGCTCTACAAAGAGAAAACCAAGAGATATCATGATAAGAAGCTACTGAAGAGGGAATTTCATATAGGGCAGCGAGTGCTCCTATTCAACTCAAGACTCTGACTTTTCCCTGGGAAATTGAAGTCCAAGTGGTCCGGTCCCTTCACCATCAAAGATGTCAAATCTTACGGAGCAATTGAGATCATGGATCCATCAGCAGAAAACCCACAAACAAGCTGGGTGGTGAATGGCCAAAGACTCAAAGGCTATCATGGTGGAGAAATTGAGAGGCTTACAACAATCATACATCTACAAGATCCTTGATCTTGTCAACCGTCAAGCTATTGACGTTAAAGAAGCGCTAGCTGGGAGGCAACCCAGGTTTGTCACTTCAATTTTTTTCAATTTTTGGCATCCATAATAAATCTCTGCATAGTTCGCTTAGCGCTTCTCTTTGCTGCGCGCAACTTTGGCTCGAATTGTTTTTGCACTAAGCTCATGTTCACGCTTAGCGCAGGTTTAGTTCGAAGTAAAGTTTCGCTAAGCGCGCGATGCAGCTTAGCGCAAGTTTAGTTCAAATGAAATTCTCGCTAAGCGCGATATGCCGCTCAGCGCAGTTTTGGTTCGACTTAAAATGTCGCTAAGCGCAGGACAGCACTCAACGGTTATTTGGTTCGAACACATTACTCGCTGAGCGTACGTTTGCGCTAAGCGATATCTGCATAATTATGCAGATCGCGCTAAGCGCATATCCTCGCTCAGCAGAAGGAAATTTTTTTTTTTAAAATGAAATGAAGGGGCACGAGATATTGCGCTAAGCGCAACCATGCGCTAAGTGTGAGGTTCGTAACTGCTGGGCAGTTTTGAAACCGCCCACTCTCCCTCTTTCCCAAATTAAATTTTCTCTCTCACTCAAACTTAATTCCCTTCCTCTCTCACGTCGTCCCCTTTTGTTTTCTGCACTCTCACTTTCCACTTTCATTCACTCACTCACACACTACATCTGCATCTTCTTGGATCCCATTTTTCTTCACTCTCCACGCCAGGTAAGCACTCCAACTCCCTTTTAATTTTGTTTTTCTGTTTTAATTGTAGCATTGTTGTGTGTTTAGTGTTATTGAGTCTGGGTTGTGTGCTGAGTAGATTAGGTTTCGTTTTCGCTTTCTCTCCGTTTGATTTGCGTTGTGGGTCTAGCATTTTTGAGGTTTCCCTGTTGGGATTTTTTATTTTTTCGCTAAGCGCATCTGTGCGCTAAGCGAGAACATGCATCCTGGGTTTTTGTTCTTCAGTTGCTTGATACGCGCTAGCGCTAACTAGCGCTCAGCACAAATTCATTGGATGTTCATCTTGCTGTTTCTGTGTTCATGGATCTGGGAATTTCCAGATTCATGCGCCGCTAAGCGAGTCTTCTCGCTAAGTGCGACTATTGTTTTTGTAATTCGCTTAGCGAGAAGTCTCGCTACGCGAACATATGCTTCGAACCTGAAGCATCTAGGAGGCTCGCTAAGCGCACACTTGCGCTTAGCGAAAGTTTGCCTCGAACAAGAGGTTCGCTAAGCGCAAGCTTGCGCTTAGCGAAAGTTTGCCTCGAACTAGAGGCTCGCTAAGCTCAAGCTTGCGCTTAGCGAAAGTTTGCCTCGAACTAAAGGCTCGCTAAGCGCAAGCTTGCGCTTAGCGCTTGAGCCCTGTTTTTCTCTGTTTCCCTTTCAATTTTTGCTCTGTTTTTACTCTGTTTCCTTTTCACCTCTACTCTGTATTATTATGTATGTTTTCCTTTTTGCTTTCAATTTCCATGTAGTGACAGGTGTTTACTGAGTGCGACACAACGCTTAGCAAACACCTTTGTTCTAATTGATTTGCTTTGTTGTTGTAATTTTCAATTTGAGTACAGATGGCTCCTAAATTTCGCAACAACCGCGGCGTGTCTTCTTCTAGAACACCACCTACACCACCTGTGCCACCTACATCTCCTGCACCTACTGCCACGCACGAGAGGGTTATCTATCCCTATGATGTCGACCATTTCTCTTCCTTTGAAGCCTAAGAGAGATTTGAGAATGAACTCATGGGTCGGGGACTCATTGCAGAGCAGCCTGTAAAGATTGCTCTGGGTGACTATGATGTCTTCCGCAATGAGCTGCATCGCCGTGGCTAGCTCAAAAAGCTATGCTGCCTGCCAGATAAGTCCATTGATGAGCCTCTAGTCAAGGAATTCTACGCCAACATTTATGAACCGGAGGGAGAATACAAGGTGGCCAACCAAGCAATGCAAGGTTCGGGGAAGACCATTCATTTGGGATGGTGTAGCTATCAACCGCCTTCTGCAAACCCCTCCGATCCTCGTAGGCGACACTGGGAAAACGCAATTTGACATTTTCCTCAGCCAATACAAAGACCCCAAGGTTATCACAACGTTGTTGTGCATACCAGGCAAGGGATATGTCAAGAACAAAGAGGGAGCCATTACGAAGATTGTGCAGCCAGATATGACCACCTTGACTCAAGCGTGGTTCGCTTTCTCCTACTACACATTGGCGCCCACCTCGCACACCTCTGACGTTACAGTGGAGAGAGCCGAATGGATATATGCTCTTATTATGAAGATGGATATGAATGTGGGTAGTTTCATATCCAATCAGATTTCTATCATGGCTCACTCCAGCGTCAGCCAATTGGGTTTTCCGGCTCTCATTTCGGCATTGTGCAATGCAAAAGGGGCTAGCTCCAGCACTCCAGTCTTGCTTAAGCTGAACCCTCCAATCACTTTCAAGTATATATGCACCTTCTACTACAATGAGGCCGATCCTAACAGACCTGAGCTCCCTCCCAACACTCGGAAGCGACCTCGCACGAAGACAGTTTCCGGGAGTTCTTCATCTACTGCTGCCGCAATCATCATGAAGACATGCTACAGACCGCTCTCAATGGTCTGCAACTGTCACTTAGTCAACAGATAGAAGAACGAACCAATGCACTATACCGGGGTCAATGTACAATCATTGACAATTTGCACCACCTCTCCCTCCAACAGCCAGTCATGTCTTTGGAGGCCTTCCAGGCCCAAATGCAATGGCCTGCGGGTAGACCTTCGTTTTCTTAAGGGGGTGATGGTGGTGGTGACGAAGTAGCTGAGGAAGAAGGGAACCAGGAGTATACTGAAGAAGGGAACCAAGAGTATACTGAAGAAGGGAACCAGGAGGATACTGAAGGAGGAGACAACATAGAGGCCACAGGAGATGACAACATGGAGGCCGACGCTGGAGGAGGATTAGCAGATGTGAATCATGGCCATCTATAAGAGGCCAAGTGTTTTAAATGTTTTGTCATCTGAACTATTTTATTGTTTCTGTTTATTTCACTTTACATATTTAACAGTTTTATGTAGTTTAGCATTTCTGTGGTAATTAAATTTTTTGTGCAACGTTAGATGTTTTATGAACATTTGGTTCAGTCTATGTTTGAATTATTGTTGGTTTTGAACCTATGGCACAATTGTTTTCGAACTGGGTGAGAGCGTGTTGTTAGGTTGCTTAGTTTTAAGGACGATGCATGTATGTGAGTTTGGGGAATTAATAACTGTGAGCATTTGACTTTTGAAGGACTTGTGAACATTGTGAAAATTAACCGATAAGTGTGAGAATTATATTGTGAGAGAACAATTGAGTTGTTCCACTAATTTTTGAATGATTCTCTGAATTGCTGTGTGCATAATTAATGTGGAAATGATTAAGGCCTTGTTTGCTTAGAGCTAAACCATTGAGCCAAATAGACAACTATTTTGTCTTGTGAACCTAAAACCTAAACAAGAATTGCCTACCTTGCCTTAGGGAATAGGAAAGCATATCTTTTATGGTTTGAGACAAAATTGTTCCAAATTTTGGGGAGTCAAGTGAAGATCCACATTAAAAAGAAGAAATGATAGCAACACAACTGCTGCAATATAAATCATAAGAGGAAAAGCCTCCGAAAAAAAAAATTTTGAATAATTGAAAATTCAATCAATTGTGATTCAAGCAAGAAGTAGTTGTTGTCCAACTATGGAAAGTATTGAGGCATATAGAGGAAATTGATAATCAAGAAGGGAGATAAAGATATGTTTTCTTCAATCCTTAGGAATTGTAATTCAAGAAAAACCAATGTTCTTTATAGCCCAGCTGTGATTCAACCCTGACTAAGACCATAATGATCCACATTGTTTGTACATCTGCAATAAATTGAGAAGAAATTCAAAAGTTAAGTGCACAATTTCAATTGGAATGTTTTAACCATCTTATACTTTATACACTAAGTGCTGAGTGAAACACTGGCCTTGTGAGAATCATAGTGTTCACTTGAACTTCGAATTACTGAATGCTCCTTTGTTGGTTTGTTGAATTTGTGTGCATGTTGAAAACTCTCGTTGTGACCTTAATGCGTTTAATCTCAATTGAGAACACTTTTTGCAAGTGTCATTGGTCTAAAACTTGATTTTGATCCTGCCAATTGTTCCTCTGCATCCACCTTGTTGTAATGTATATATTCTTTTGCTTGAGGACAAGCAAAGCTTTAATTTGGGGGAGTTTGATAATCGCTTTATATACGTAAATATTGCATCAGATTTTGTAGTGATTATCCAACTTTCTCAGGAATTTTAGCTTAGTTTGAAATCATTTAATATAGATTTGTATAGTTTGATAATTCTAACCCTAGGAAGTTATTTTGTGAGAAATATACTCTAATTTATGTGTGCAGGCCTAGATTCAACAGTAAAGGGAGAATGCAAGAAGAAGACATGACTCGCTAAGCGACACATCTCGCTCAGCGCTTCCCTCGCTGAGCGCAACAGTAAGCTACGCGAGCTAGGCGGCCTATGACGCGCTGAGTGCCACATTGCGCTAAGCGAAGTTTTCATTCGAACAGAAGACTCGCTTAGCGGGACATCGCGCTTAGCGGACATTGCTTTCGAACTGAATATGCGCTGAGCGGAAGATTGCGCTTAGCAGAACACCTATTCTAAGATGCATTATGCAGTGTTTTGCGCTTAGCGGAAGTCTGCACTAAGCAAGGCTTCGACTATATAAGCTGCACTTGAAGAATTTTGAAGCATTCATACTTTTTTTGGATTGGTTGAGCTGCTTCCTCTGTTTTCTCTGTTTTCCTCTGTTCTCTTCATCCCCTTTTGTAACCTTTTCAAGGCTTCTCATGACAATGAGAGGCTAATCTATTAGTGTTGAGGACTTGGAACTAGGTGTTGATCATGTAAACGCTATTCTTCATATCTATTCATTGAAATATTCAGTTTAATGTTCATTTCTCTATCTTTATTCTTGTTATATGATTTGATCAGTTATATATGCATGTTTTAGAGTTTACCCGCCATTGTGAGATCTTTGTTGAACTTGGAACTGAGTTTGAACTCTAATGGAGTGTATTTCTAGACATAGGATAGACTACATTAGCTTCGCAAAGATCTCTAAGCTTTATCAAACCACTCAACTGAACTTACCAAGACATCGGAAGTGAGGTTGAGCAGTTTAGGCTTGATTTAATGAGAAATCACGTTTTGAGCACTTTTAGATCGAAGTTAATCTGAACTATTAATGTGAATGGAGAATATATCCTTTATGTTTACATGGGAAGCAAACCGATTAAACCAAATCCTCAACATATCCATTATTCCATTATAAAACTCAAGCACGCCAACTGTTCGATCATAGTCCTGAATCAACATTGTCGTTTTTTTATCGTTATCGTTAGTGTTAACTGTAGTGTTTAGTTTGATTTATGCTATTATTTATGTTTCACGAACAACCAACTTAAAAAACCAAACTAGTGTTTAGGAATTGATTACTTTACTGATAGTCAAATACGGACAATTCCCCTGTGGATTCGATACTGGGATCTTCCCTTTTAAACTATTTGTGCAATATTTGGTACGCTTGCCAAAATAGTCCATCAAGTATTCCTATTGGAAACTATTTTGGGTGGTACAAAACATGAAATTAAATGAGGATTCCATCACTTTATGACATAAGCACTTAAGCCATATCTCTTAATAGAGAATTTAGAGGCTTGTGTTAGAGGAAATTCTTGATCCCTTACATTGGTTTGACCTTAAAGTCTACATTGAACATATAAAGGGAAAATAAACAAACAAAAGGGAATTTAGGTGCTGAAAGAGCTAAGCATGTCTTAAAACTAACTCATACATATTTTGTGTTTTATTCCTTATGAATTCATGGAATGGACAAATGTATTGTATTATGTTCATAGACAATTACTCTTTATTTAAATTATGAGAAATTTTAGCCTCTAGACATTTAGTATTTCAAAGTTGAAGTTGAACTTCAACTAGAAAAGAAAATTAAGGCTATCAAATCTAACTGTGGTGGGGAATACTATAATAAATATAACAGGTGGGAAATGTCTAGACCCTTTATTGGTTTTTTCTTCAATAATTGTGAAATTGTTCTACAATATATAATGTTGGGAAAACCTAGCATGAATAGAGTTGTAGAATGATTGAACTAGATTTGTAAAGATATGGTAAGAAGTTTAATTCTTCTCTACCAAAGTCGCTTTGGAGAAAGACATTAAAGAAGGCAATTTATATCCTCTTAGGATACCAATTAAAGTAGTCATCAACAATCCCTATAGTTGTGAACTAGGGAAATCCCAACATTAGGCACATGCACATTTGGGATGTCCAGCCGAAGCAATGTTGTATAGGCTGCATGAAGGTAAGATGGACTTAAAGATAGTTAGTTACTATTTTTTTGTTACATTTAAAGCTCTCTAATGTATAAGTTTTACAATCCCACTTTAAGATCTTGTTTGAGATGGAAATGCACGACTCTTTGAGGAAATTGAGTTTAGAGGGGAAGGAAACATAAAGAGTGATGCCTTTAAAGAATAACCTATTATTGACAATGGATGAGTCTTTGTACTTTCCATTGTTCAAGAAATGGATATGGTAATTAAATAATGATGTTACTCCTAACATCATAAAAAGACAAGACAACACTAAGATTCATTCTCAAGCACCACCTAAAGTTTAAACTCAATAGCCTCAAGAAGTATCATGAAGAAGATCCACTAGAGAAAGAAAAAATATAAATTCATATGATTATGTTATATTTTTTTTAAGAATATGAATACGACATTAGGTTGACTGAGAAGATCGAATCAACTTTAGTCAAGTCATGTTGTGCTCCAACTCTCAAGTGGATTGATGACAAATGATGTAATAAAATCGATGGTTGAACATGACATTTGGGATATTGTCAAATTGCCTGAAAGTGTGAAACCCATAAGTTGTAGATGAATATCTATAGCTGAAAGGAATTCAATGGGTAATATTGAAATATTAAAGACTGTTTTGCCACCGAAAGTTTTACAAGAAGGAAGCCATTGATCATAAAGAGGACTTCTCTGTAGTTTCTTAGAAAGACTCTATTAGAACTATAATGACATTGTAGATCATTTTGATGATTGTGTTGTATAGATGGATGTAAAGATTACGTTTCTAAATGGAAACATTGATGAAACAATTTATATGGTGCAATCAGAAAACTTTGTTTAAGCTAATCCAAAGTCTATGGTGTGCAAATTAAAGAAATCCATTTATGCTCTTAAACAAGTCTCTTGCCTATGGTATTACAAAATTCATCAAGATTACCTCTTATGGTGTTGAGGTAAATTTGGTTGATGATTGCACATACTAAAATTTTAGTGGGAGTAAATTTATTATTTTTGTATTATATGTTGATGACATCCTACTAGCATCATACAACTTATTGTTGCAAAAAAAAAAGTTATATTGCATTTTATCATGTATGCTTAAGTTTATTTTTATTGAAAATAACGTTTAGTGGGAGTCCTAAGGTGATATATGAGTAATCTTGGTATGCAACACTAGAAAGCAGTAAAGTACATAATGTGCTATTTGAAGAGAACAAGAGACTACATGTTTTCATATTGAAAGTCTAGTTTAGAGATCATTGGGTATTTTGACTTCAATTCTATGGGATGTCTTAATAGCAATCACTCCACATTAGCATCCACGTTTAACCATGTTGGTGGAGTTAATATTTTGCTATGAGACATCATACTAGAATTTATGATTGCTAAATTATTGTCACTGACCATTGGATGTTTATTGGGACAATATCTTAACGGTCTTATTAAGGATTCAACCAAGTCAAAGGTTGTTGACATAAAGTATTTGGTTGTTAAATAAATAATTCAGAAAAGACAGATATTGTAGAACATATAGGAAAAGAGAATATGCTAGCTAATTCACTTACTAAAGGTTTGGTACTTAAAGTTTTTCACGAGCATATTGCTCATATGGGTGTAATTCTTGATAGTACCTTAGTTTAGTGGGAGTCTTGTTTATGTTCTATATCTTATGTTTTTCAAACATCTTGTTGTTTGGATTTCTACAAAAATAAAATTCATGTTTATCATCTTATTATAACTTGTGTTATTCTTTATATGCGATTTTTGTTGCATTTGTATTGATCTCTATAAAGAATAAAGTTTGGACTAATTGAAAATAAACATGATTAAGATCACATCACATGTTATTTTCATACCGTTTATCCATATTTAATCTGTCATCAAATATAAGTAACAATGGTGATCATTGTGGCTTAGTCATGTTAAGTTTGTGACAAAAATCGCAGTAGTTCCTTCTTGTTATATGAGATGGACCATATTGTTAAAGAGGAGTCTAAAAGTGAATGGCGTATGGTTGCACGCCTAAAGAACTTTGTGGTATAAATGTCTAAGGTTAATATGAAGTCCAAGTGGGAGATTTTAGGAATTTTATTTATTCCTAATTAATTAATATGGACTATGTATTAATATTATAACATTTATATTAGTTATTTACGTTTAAAATGGCTCAATTTAAGTGATCTAATTTATAGAGCCCCTAAACTGTCAATAGAAAATAATATGGACTTAATGAGTGGATTACCAGTTTGTTTTACCCATTGGGACATAATAAGAACTCTTATGGGTTAAAAACACCAAATCAGAAAACAATTTTCGCTTCTCCCCATCTGAAGAGAAAATGAAGGTCCCATAGGAGCAAGGCGATTTGGTTTGGTTGAGGAAGATCATTGAACCAACCATTCTTGATCACTGCAGATTCCACTGCATGTCAATCAAAATTGTTCTATGGATCCAGGTATTCCTAAGAACCTTTCTCTCATAATCTGACATAATGTGCTCTTTTGATTATTTGATATTTTATTCAGTTTAATTAAAATATCCAACAGGTTGTTGATAGTGTGGCACCACCTGCCTTGTTCGTTAGAAGGTGGACCCATATGAAGGTGAGTAGTACTCTAGCGCCACCTGAAGGTTGTTCAATGTGTGGTGCCACCACCTGGGTTGTGTCATGTTCTGTGGCGCCATACGGAAGGTGGTAATTTTTGTGGCACCACCAAAATCAAAAATCACTTATTCTTGTAAATATTTTTATTAGTCACCCGTTTACATAAATAATTTTACATTTTAACCCGTTTTTATGACTAAGCCTTCATTTTTTTTATTCATAACCAAACTAACCCTTATAAATTCACTTACTAACCTTTATATATTTTATTTGGTAAGTTAACTTTAAATTCTCTCCATTCTTTCATAAAAAGTATACATCACCATTTTTTTTATATTTTATAATATTGACCATGTTTATAAAATAAAACACTCAATATATTATTTAAGTAAGAAAAATGGCACCCATGCAAAGATGAATTTAAAATAAACTATTATATTAAAAAATATAATTTCATGATAATAATTTAGATATTAATGTGATTTTCAGTAAATTTTTTATCTCGTAAATTAAGTGTAATTTTATTATATTTAATATTTGACTTTATAAATAAGAGTTTAAAAGTAATGCATTGACAATTTAAAGACAATCACACCCTTTTATTTTTAATAAATTTGTTAACTTTTATAAAACTCTTTTAAAAGTCATATAAATGTATGTTTGTGATTTCCTGACAATGTAAAATTATTTAAATTGTTAGTGCATCACCTTTAAACTCTATAGATAATTAAATGTTCAATTAATCTTCTAGAAAGAAACAAAAACTATTAAATAAATGTAGGAGACAATTTTGTTTGCATTTAAAAGGTTAAAAACTTATTGTAGGATGCCATTTTGTCTCCAATTATTATTTTTTGAATTTTGAAATAGTTTATGAAAAATTAAATTATTAATTACAAAAAATATTTTCAATTAGGGTTTGGGGTTATTATATTTTAAAATTTGGATGAATTATCATTAGTAAAAAAATATTCAAAGAAAATTTTGTTTACATTTAAAAAGGTAGACTTCAATTAAAGAGAAGATTTTATGTTATTTGTATATTATTCAATAAATTCTTTTTATTAATTAAAAGAAATTTTATACAAATATTAAAAAAATCCATTTATTTAATAGTTATGATAATAATTTATTTTCGTTCATTAATAAAAATCTTTCCAAATAAATCTCCCTATTAATTTCCAAAATAATTATAATAATAAATAATTTCTATTAATTATTTTCACTAATTTAATTATATTTTACATTTAATATTCTGTTCATTAATAAAAAAAATCCAAATAAATCTCCATATCAATTTGCAAAATAGTTATATATGGTAATATTTTTATTTTTATTTTTTTGCTGAATGGGTTGGGGCGAAGCCCCAAACACCAAATAATTAAATTAATGAACTAAGTCAAAAGAACAACCAACTTGGTCTCCCTAAACGGCAACCAAGGCAAAGTCAGGAATACAATTAAAAACCAAGCACTCTTGGCTAAGAGAAATGTTGAATCTAGCAAAATTATCCACAACTCTATTAGCTTCTCTACAAACATGGTTAAACTTGTAAAAGGAGAAAATATCATGAAGCCTACTAAGCTCTTGTAGCAAAATTGTGGCTTGAGCATCCTCCAAGTTGCCCACATGAATAGCTTGGATTGCCTCCAAGGAATCTGATTCCACCATGATTTTATCAATTTGCAGATCTTTTGCCATGTGAAGGCCAAACACAATTGCTCACAATTCCGCAACTACCACTGAATAGAAACCACCTCGCTAGAATAGGCACGAATGAACCTCCCACCAGCATCACGGATGACAGCACCACACATAGCTACTGTCTCTAATGGAAAAATTGCACCATCACAAATCAGTTTATGAACTCCCGTAGAAGGCAAATCCTAATAGCCTTTGCCTAAAGGAATATTAGATAGATTCGTAGAGTGAAGACCCATGCATTGTTTCTTGCTACACTGAATCTCCAGTCCCATCGCTCGCACTGCATGCACCACTTGGTTATTTGGCTTCCATTGATGCCGGAACACTACCTCATTTCTCCTCCACCAAATATGACTTATGGCTACCCCAAACATGAGGCTTTAGTTCTAAATTTTAGCTTCATAGACCCCTCTTAAGTTAGCAAACGGCCATGCCTCCAAGTGCATGATGAAGAAATTATGCGGAGCTACCTCGTCCCATAAGCAATTCTAAATCGGCCTTATCCAAACACAATCCCGTAGGCAATGGAGGAGCGATTTAGGGTGTTGATTGCACAAAGGACATGCAGTATCCATTGTCATGTGCCTTCTGAACCACAACTCGTTGGTAGGAAGGATTCCTCCCATGTTTTCCATAAGTGGAGTCAAATGCGTTCAGGGCCCTCCCAGCTCCAAGCATATTTATAAATGTCCCTCTCATTGCATTCTAACCAGTCTGTAATGCTCATGTATGCCTCGCGAGTGGAGAATTGTCCATTAGTCGATCCACCCCATTCCACGTAATCCTGATGTCTATTACCATGTGGAGGATTCAAGACTTTCATCCTATCAATTATACTCGCAAGTAGTATCATCATTAAGCTCAACATCCCATAAACCGTTGGCATTTACAAACCAACAAACGGGAGCATCCTCCCCCCATTGATCATGGTGAAGTCACTTCTCCCATAAACTTCCTTCTCTCGGCACCCACTTATCCTTCCAAATCCACGTTGTTCATCCATTTCCCACCTTCCATAGCATGTTGGATGTGATATCATCCCAACAGTTCACAATACCACGCCAGTAATTTGTATTTGGTCTTTTAGGTTCAACCTTAGGAACTATGTCATTTCTGCACTGATATTTTGCTCAAACTACCTTAACCCACAAATCATTGGGCTGAGTGCATAGCTTCCACCTTGCCTTCATGAGCATCACTTTGTTAGTCAGCCTAGACATTCTCATTCCTAGTCTGCCCTTTCTTTTCGGTGTGCATACCTCCTTCCAATTCATCTAGTGGACCTTGGCATTGTTATTTGTATCTCCCCAAATAAAGTTACGACATTTTCTATCAGTCTCCTCATAAGTAGACGCTAGAAGCATATTTGATTGCATCACGTACACTGGTAAGGCCTGAAGAACAACTTTAGATAGGGTCACTCTCTTGGCTAGTGATAGATTTCTCACCTTCCAACCAGTAAGTCTCTGGTCAACTCTATCTAGGACAAATCGAAATTGTTGTTGGTTTGCTTTCGCGTGATGGAGCGGGTTGCCTAGATACTTACCAAGATCTGTGGTTCTTTGAAAACCCAATCTTTGGGCTATGTCTTCCTTTGTTTGCCAAAGAACATTATCAGAAAAGAGTACACACGTCTTCTCAGTACTCACTTTCTGCCCTGAGCTAGCGTAAAAAACATCCAACACCCTTTTAATAGTGTCCACTTGATCTACATTGGCTTCGACAAATAATAGGAGGTCGTCAGCAAATGCAAGGTGGGAAAGGGGTGGCCCACCTCGAGATAGGCGGATGGGTCGCCAGCATTTCTTTTCCACTGCAATGTTTATCAGTTGGAACATGCACTCAATACACAACACAAAAATGTAAGGTAATATGGGATCTCCTTGTCGCACCCCTCGCATAGGTTAAAAGGTCTCAAGAGCTTCCTCATTCCATAAAACTTGCATTTGAGAGGAGGAGATACAACAATGAATCATCCTAATAAAACTCTCAGGGAAGCCAATGTCCTCAAGCATTTCAGTCACGAACTCCCACTTTAACCTATCATAGGCTTTCTCTAGGTCAACTTTAATTGCCATCCACCCTACATGGTAATATTGTTTTTTATTACTTCTTTCCCTTTAATTTAATTATATTTTTCATTTAATTATATATTTAAATTATATTAATGAATATATCAAATTATTTATTTAGACTTATTATATTAAAATACTTGAATTACCCTTATTTTATAATGGCATCATTTTTTAATCATTTAGTTATATTAAAGAATTATATTATAATATCATGAACAAGTATTAAGTAGTAATATATTTAAAAATTTATTCAGTAACAAATTTATGGCAGTATATTAATTAATTAATTTTATTATTTTATATTATTTAACGTACAATAATTTTTAAATAAAGGATACTCAACATAAAATTTTAAATAATAATTTCAAAATTTTAATAAATTTCATTAAAATTATTTTAATTAATATATTATAGAATTTTTAAATTTAAAAAAAATGAGTATTAATTAAAAAATGTTGAAATTAATTACCAATTATGAAATATATTAATATTAGAGAACGATTTTATTTGTGAAATTTTGATTAGCATTAATCACATTTGAACCAAAGGGGAGAAACTAACAAATTGTTTTCAATTGCTATAAAAACATGAGAGCAATGAAGGTCTTTTTTGTTTTGTTTGTTCTCTAAAAAAAATTACGATGAAGGTACTTCTCTCAATAATGTATTTCTCTCAAAATTTATCCTTTATTAAAATGAAGGCCTTTTCAATTCTTTTGTTCTTAAATGAAATGAATTTAATATAATTAGGCAAAAAAAAATTAACTATAATTTTATAATCAATTTCTACCCGAACAATTATTTCTTTTAGAGACTTAGATTAAATGTACATTTATTTCACTTTTTTAAATTTAAGGGTATATTGATCCTATTTCATAAAAGTCATCCTCATGATTACAAAGAGTTTTATTGAAATGTTTAATAATTTCAAATAGTCCAATATAATCCGAGTTGTGTGTGCATGTCCGCTAATTGGGTTGGCTGAACTGATCGCAACACATAGAGTTAATGAAATTCCAAGATTAAGAACTGGATATACATGAGTAAAAGGTAAAACTCGACAAAATAAAAAGAATAAAAGATAAAATATGCTAAAATTAAATTGCATAACATAACTATTTTGCATTATTATTTTGTCATGAACCTAATATGCATAGAGAAGTATTCCCCAATTAATTGCAGGAGCCATACACGGAAGGAAAATAGAAATCAATAAAAAAAACAAATTATAAAAAAGATTCATTTAAAAGAAGTAGAACATACCTTTTTCTTTTTTTTTTTCTTTTCTTAACCGTCTTTGTAATCATTGTGCAATTTTTATACATGAGTAATGTATAGTACCAATAAAAATTGTTTTCATAAATTAGAAAAAAATACCTCTAGATGTTCAACGTGGATTGATTAGTTTATTGGAGGAATGCTTAACCACTTTCGAATCATAATAATATTTTAGGAAGAATACATTTTGTTATAGAAAGGAAAGTATATAAGAACCTGAATCACAATATGAGAGTTCATTTTCATCTAGTCATCCTTGTTAGAACCAAGACATTGATGATGTCTAACCCCTAATACCTTGATAGGTTTTGATGATAACAAATGTGATAATATTTGATCAATTAATGATTTCAGATTAAGTGATTTCAAGAAATAAAGTAAGAATAGACAATAGTATAATTACTCTAACTCTTCTTTTGTCATAACTGTCTGATAACTAATGATGATTAAGTCACGCACTATAATTACTTATAAACAGACTAAAATAAGCTTTTAACGGATCATGCAAAGTCTCCAAGCCAAACAATGTTTGACGCTAGGCCAGACGATGTCTGATGCTAAGCCAAACGATGTTTGAAGCTGAGTCAGACGATGTCTAAGGTTAGAACAGACCATGTCTTTTAATTCATAATGTGTTTGTTAAGCCAAACGTTGTCTGTGCACGAACAGACCATGTCTTTTAATTCAGAATGTGTTTATTAAGCCAGACGATATCTGTGCACGAACAGACCATACTTAATCAAGACCAGACTATGTCTTTTAAGCCAGACTTTGTTTGTGCAAGAACAGAACATAATCTGTCATATGTGCTGAGGAATATGCTGTATAATTAATTATTTACTCAAATAAAGGCACTGCTGCAACAGAAAGAAAGGGAGACTCTCTTTGACATTACTTTCTTTGATTCCTCGTATTGCTTGTATGTCTCGTATTATGTGAAGTGTGTAGGTACAGCCAAAAGAACCAATCAGCATTAGGATGCACACTTTTAGCTAAAAGACAACTATAATAGAGACAGAAACCTGCTCCTATCACATCAAGCACAGTCAAAGCTACTTCAACACTCTACTGTGTGAGACAACGGAAAGAAGTCTTCTCTAATGTTCAAATTCATGAAGCTCACTTTATAATGATGCCTCCATGAAATGAGAAGAAAAATGAACGAGAACAAAATAACAAAAATCAATCTAGACAGTGAGAGAAAGCACTCTGAGACAAGGTCTTGAACATGAGCCGAGAGAAAAAGAATATCCACCCTCTACAAGCTCATGTAGATTCAACATTTGTTTATATCCTCTCTTTGAGAGTTATATGAATGTTATACATATTTGTATAGAAAGCCAGGAGTGGCTTAGTGATAAAAGAATACTTGAGAAGTATAATCTCAGGGGGAGATTCATACTTGTAACCAAAAGTGGTTTGGAATACTTGTAGCCAGGAGTGGCATAGAGAATACTTGTAGCCAGAAGTGGCAGTGAAGAATACTTGTTTTGTAATTAGTTGATTATAGTGGAATCTTTAACAGTTGTTAAAGGAGAATTGGACGTAGCTCAGGTTGAGTGAACCAGTATAAAAACAAGCTCTCATTTGTTGTCTTGTGATTACATATATTTATCTTGCTCACTGTGCTCTTTTGGAAAGACTTTATAAGCTTTGCCTTGCAAGGATATATTTGTTGATTTAAATTAACATATATCCAAGAAGGCAACTTGTGATCTAATAGTATTTACGAAAAAGTTTTAAACCCACTATTCAACCTCCCCTTCTAGTGTATTCTTGTGTATTTCAATCCCTTCCATGTACCTTCATTTGAAATGCTGAACCATTTAAAAACTCTCAACAAGAATTTCATATCTTAAACCCAAATAAAAAATGAGATAAAGAGAGAGGGGAAGGGTTTGTTTACCAATTAGCAAAACAAATATTTTTTTTACCAAGGCCAAACAATCGTTGTTGCAAACCAAAATTACTGATATGATGTTAGATCAAAGAAAGTTGAGACTTATGCCATTAAATGGTTGCTATTCACTACAAAATCATAATAGAAAAAGAAAATGAGAAGACTAAAAAATCTAATAAGCATAAAATAGAAAAGCTATTAGGGAAGAAATAATCACTTGATGCTACTCTCAATTTCACAATTTAAAGAGAATGATAAAATAACAAAATCAAAACTTTATAAAAAAAAAATCAATATATATATGTAATCCAAATGCGATGTTAAACTTTTAATGAAATATAAAATTGTTTCAGAAATTAAACTTCTAATTAGTATTTTTTTTAATGCATAAAAAGATGTCCCAATAAATTGCAGCACAATTACTTTAACTAAAATTATGATATGGAATGAGAAAATAGGTCAAATATTTTTAGTTAAATTTGGAAAGATAAATATATATAGTTATTTCAATCTGGAAAGAGAAATTCTTTAAGAAAATTTAATATAATTGAAATAATATATTGATATTAATGATTAGAATCAATTATACATATATATTTGAATCAATTTTTAAAAAATTGAATTAATTAGTATATTTTATCACAGTTCACTAGAATGCGACACATGTAATGACAATTCTAGTCAACAACTATCTTTTATATAATAAACTAATGTACTAATCCGTGCTAAGCACTGGCGAATTTTTTTTAATTATTTTTTTATATAATTTAATTTTTTTTAAACAATATATACCTAAAAGATATTTTTTATAGTAATTTTTTTAAAAAGTTACAATTTTAATTTATAAAAAAAAATCTGGTTATTAGAAAAGTGAAACAAATACTTTAATTATGATTTTTTTTAAAATTAAAAGTTGAAATATGTAAAATATAAGTTGGATAACATGTGCTTGAGTATTATTTAAAAATATCTATTATTTAATTTTTAACAAAATAAAAATATTTATTTAAATATTTTTAAAAAGGTTGTATTAAAACAAAGAGTTTAATGCTCATACATTATTAGTATAAAATAATTTTATACTTTTTTCATGTTAATTACATCTCTGACCAAGACATGTAGTTGACCTAAATAAAAAAAAGTTAAAAAAAATGACTACAAAAATATATATTAAATTGCATGTCATTAAATATACAAAATAAAAATTATAATTACCTAAATTAAACTTTCAAACACTTCTTTATAGACAACATTAACTGTGGTATTAAGCTCACAATTGCCTTTATTTTCAATAAATATCTTTAATCCCTTTTTGCTTTTAACCCTTGAAAAAGTAACATACAACTGTCCATATTTGAGTTGTTTGTAATCATGCTCATCTGTGGAATAAGAACATTGTCTCCAACAAAAGTCTTAGTCCGTACTATGCACTCAATTACATGCTCTCCCATTCTTCTTACTTTTATTCTTGTTCCATTACATAATCCATTGGATTGGTCTATGTTTCTCATCAACATTACAAGGACTCCAGCTTTCAAACATAATTTATGTGGAGGCAGTCTAGAACAATTTATGGCATTTAACATCTCAAGGGAAAATGAATCTAACTCACTTTCTACATTCCCATCTTCTTTGTATATTGAATCTAAACTCAAATAAATCTTCTCTTCTCCAGGTATATTTGACATCATATAATCATTTATCTTTTGAACCAATTCAATAGTTGGGACCAAGATTGTTCTTTCTCTAAAGTACTCTATATTTGACATGTTACTCAAGAGATCAGGGTAAGAAAAATCAACCAAGTCATGAAACCTTGATAAGGTGTTTTTTATAAGCATTTTATTAGGTATTTGTATTTCTAACTCTCCATCCACTGATTTTCCAATATTACCATCACCTATATCTAATAACCACTGTGAGAATTCTAATATCTCTTATTGATTTAAGCTTGAAGAACTATTTGCAAGTTTCATGTTCTTCGTTAAGCAAAGAATTTTACAAAAAGGCCATAGGTAAGAAGAATTTATTGTTGCATTCACTACATCTTGTTTGGATGCCCTGGGAATAACTCATAAAATTTGTCTAAAATCACCACCCAATACCACAACTTTTTCTCCAAATGGCAACTCTGGGTTATATGATTCAGAATATCTTAAAATGTCTTTCAAACACCTATCTAAAGCTTCAAAACACCACTTATTCATCATTGGAGCCTCATCCCATATGATTAATTTAACCTTTATTAATAAATTTGCATGAGGGCTACCTTGCTTAATGTTACATGTTGAATTCTCTGATATAGATAATGGAATTTTGAACCTTGAGTGTATTGTCCTTCCTCCTGGCAACAACTAGGAAGCTATTCCACTCAAGGCAACATTTAGAACAATATGACCTTTCAAGCGTATACACACTGATAGGGTGTTCCAAAGATATATTTTTCATGTTCCATCATATCCATAAACAAAGAAAAATCCACCATTTTTTTCATAGATAGCATTGGCAATTGTATCATAAGCATGTCTTTGTTCAGTGGTTGATATGAAACCCCTTGATGAGATTTTGAAACAAGCTGTTTTAGGGCACAAAATCAGACTGCGTTTAGGATAATGTCGTAACTCACAGCCCAGAAGTCCGATTGCGGCGATTCCAAAACAAGGTGAACACTCACGTTCTAAACTACGAAAAAGACTCAAGAAACGCTAAAATTGGACACGTAAAACGTGAGATATGGGCCAGAGAAAAATCGAACAGAAAAATACCAAATTGAAATTAGAACGTGAATTCAGAGATGAACAGTGAAAAGGAACAAGAGGGTTACTGGTTTTTAGGGCGCCACAAACCTGGGTTTGATAAGCCAACAAGGAAGATCGCCACAAGAATGTGAATTCTTGATAAGATCAAAGGTTCAACCAAGAACCCTAGTAGAGAGATTTTCTCACAAGTCTGAACAAAAATATCATTCTGCTTTCTTATTGATCTCCAATTGTTTTAATACATTTCAACTTAGGAGTTTATGCACTAGACTTAAGCAAACAAAAGAAAAAACAAAACTCTTAAGGACAAGTGTTTCTGACATGTAGTAGCGGTTAAGAATAACAAATCCTTATAAAAAGACTTGGGTTCTAATCCTACTGTAGCCAATATATATATATTTTTTTATTTTATTTTATATACAGTCACACACTAAAAAGAAAATAACCCCAAAAGCAAATTAAAAGTCTTGTTATTCAGATTGGCTCTTCTCACTCCAAGTGAGCTATGCATGTCAAAACTTTATTCTCCAAGTGTTGGGTTTCAGCAGATTGTTGGGCCTCTAATAGATTAGTCACCACTTGTTCAAGAGCTTCCTTCGCTTTCCTAGCTCTTGCCCTTGTCATGGGTCCTCCAAGTGCCTCATTTTATTTGTCCCTATCTGTGTTCCCATCAGTGGTCAAGGAAGAGAGATATTGATGTAATAAATCATTTAGATCACTTTTATCATAATTCAACTCCTCAACAATCAATCTTTCTTCGACGTTCTCCATAATAGTGTTTGATAGATAAGGCATAGTTAGAAAATGCTTCAAACTCCTACCATTTTTTTCAAGTAGTTTCTCAATCTCCATAAGTGCTAGATTTTTTATTTGATCTTCAGTTAGTAGTAATTCTACCCAAAAAAAAAAACTATATCAATATTAAATAAATTCTTTAAACTTAATGTATTGTAATAAAATTATAGTAGCATAAAGTAACACTTTTTTTTATAAACTATATCAAGTCACATCATGAAAGGTCCTTGCAAAGGGTCCATAACACTATACCTACTAGACAATCCAAAATTTTTCACATATACATAGATAAAAATGCATATAAGGAGATTCATGCAAAAAATTAAGAAAATAATAATGTTAAAAAAAAAAGATCCAATGGAATTTAGCTAGGATATGGAAGTAGTTAGTATTACCTCTATAGGCTAGTATTTTCCTTTGCTTATAAAGAATATCATCTGAAAGGTCTTGCCAACATTTATTCCAAACCATCTCAAGCATAGTCATATTGTAGGATATTACCAACACCACAAATAATTTCCTAAGATAATATGTTGATGCCCACTGACTTGCCTCCTTTATTGCCTCAATAAATTCCTTGTCATCTTGAAGCAAACCAAGTGCATAACACGCTTCTTGAAAAATATTGTAAGTTTTACCATTCACAGTCCTAATATCTTCATAACCCGTGCATCCTTTTTGAACATTTAATAGGAGTCTTAGGTAAAAGTCTTCACAACTTGATGGAGGCATATGTGATATGCGACCAATAGAAAATCCTTACTTCCTAGGCAACCATTGGCACAAGTTAGACTTCCATACAAACTTAGTGGGAAAGTCTGCATAAGTAATGTTTTTCCCATTCGTGTATGTTTTATTAGCCTCCATCCAAGCTAAAAACATGGCTTTCTTTATAGCAACTCTATTCATAACATCTTTAATGGTCTCATAATCTTTGTAGACAACATTCTCTTCATGAGGGAGATGGAATGACAACCTAGCAATTGGAGGCTCTCTGTAATGGATATCAAATCCAAACAATCTCCATGCCGCTTCACATATAGAAATATATCTACAGTCATAGTAATTTTTTATTTCATCAATGACCATAGAAGAATCATTAGACTTATTAGGATGAAAAAAAGCAACCGTGACTCTATCATTACCCTTGTGGACATATTTAAAAAGATATTTTATAGAATTTGTATGACATGTGTATTCAACATTAATATGAGCTCTATATTTCTGAAGCAATCATGGATTGTATGGAACAACATATATATTATCCACTACGCATTTCTTCTTTGTGATTGTTTTTCCATCATCCATTTTTCTATACTTTGGAAAACCTTCATCATCAATAACGATTCTCTCTTTAAACTCCTTGGGAAAATACTTTGTACATTTCCTCTTACTCATGCAAGGAGACTTCATATTTTGCACTCCACATGGTTCGTGAATCATATACCTTTCTACCATGGTAAACAACTCAAGATTTGTGTTCTGATCTGGTATTTCTGCAAATATAGCCCAATCAATATCGTCAGGTGTTTTTGGCTTGAATTGTGCATGAATAAACAATAGAATATGTGCATGTGAAAGACCACGCTTTTGAAATTCAATTCTACATGAGTCTGCAAGTAAATAAAAGAATTAATAAATAATAGTGATTAAAACAATTACTAATAAATCAATAAATATAACATGATATTGTTTATCTCATATAATCAAATGCACTTACATGCAACTATCTTTCCAAACACATTTTCACTCTTAAGGTCTTTAATTAATTCATCAAGCTTCATTTTAAAGATCCTACAAAGTATATCTGGCCTGTCTTCTACCTTTAAACCTTTTTTTTTGGACAAACCTCTTGATCTTAGGCCATTCATGATTACATGTCATTGTAAGAAAGAAGCTTGGATACCCAACATATCTACATATAACAAATGCATCCTTGCAATTATTGAACATATATCTTGGCCCTCCAGTAAATGATCTCGACAATACAATCCGTTTTCTAGTTGCTACAACACTTATTTCCCCACGCACTAAAGACTCTTGCAACCCTTTGTACTATTCTACTTTTAATTTATCCTGGTTATATCGAATATATTGCAATCTTTCTGATTCAACCATTGTATACGTGTCCACCAAAAATTGTTGAAATAGTCTCCTTGACATTAATAGAATAGAAGATTCATGGCTTCTCTCTTGCAGTCTATATGCAAAGAAGTCACACATGCTAATATGTGTTCACTTTTTGTTTTTACCATGACATGATGATTCTCTTGATGAAATATCAAGCCTAAATTCTTCTTCACCAAAGGGAAACAACAATGGATATTGTAGGCAAAGATATAGAGGATGTAAAGAATCAATACGCTGAAGTGAATTTGATTGTGTCTCAAGAATGATATCTCTCTCAATGATGTATTTATCAATATCATCAACAACCAATCCTGCAACCTCGGATGTTGTTGGTAAGTTGTATGTTCTTCCATCTTTGTCTCTCTTCCGAATTAATCGCATTTTAACATAAAAATTTCCTCATCCTTATACCGGTCTCTAGCAAATCTAAATGATTGCACCAAAACATTATTATCATCAAGCATTTTTCTCAAATCATTAACAATCTCTTTATCTATTTCGTCAATGTCATTAGCTAACCTACAATAAATATTTGATATTTAATATTTTTGTAATTAACATTCTTACACATGAAACATTCCAAAGAATAACATGTTATAACAAAAAAAATCAGTGAATACCTAAGAGTTTGCATCCTGTTAACAACTTCATTATCAGTGTCATATATATAAAGTTGTACAAATTTAGGAAAACCTTCTATTGGAGGTAGCAAACTTCCAATAGAATGAAAATTTTCTCCTCCAAGCTTGACCAGTATTTAAACTTTTATCAACTTTCCCAACCATTGATGTAAAGGCAAACATTGCATTGAACATTCTGATGTGTTTCAAGAAATGACGAATTTTGTGTTCTTTATTGCTATGCAAGTCTTGGAGTATTTTGGAAGCATGTTTTAAAATAGGTAGTTGTACTTTTTCTTGCATACAATAAAGAGAAAACTTTGGACTTGACGTACGTACATTCTTCCTCAATCTTTCATCATACCACATGTGAGCCCCACAATATTCACATTGAATAAATCCTGAGACTATTGATATTTTGCATGAAGGTAGTATATTGTTAAATTTATATATTCAATGCACCATTAAAGATTAAAATAATTGATACTTATACTTACTACAACTTTGGTTCAATAAGATTGGACTATTGCTTCCATTAGTAGGTTCCAAATCTAGTTCAACTACAGCTACATTAACTTAATTAAGAATGATAGATAAAAATTTAAGTACAAGTCACATTTATAAAGTAAAGGTGGAAAGAGAGTAATATTCATGTAAGTTGGTTGGAGTATTCTCAAATTCAACTTAATAAAATTATCTAAAATTAGTATATAAAATATTTTTAAAAAATTGTTATATATATATATATATATGAGAACTGTGTTTTTATGTAAGAATGAAAACAAACATTCTCATCCGTTGGATTAAATTAGACAGTAAGGATTAATGCAGTCATTTAAAAATTATCATACACCTACTTCATTTGATTTTCTGCTTCCTCTCTTTAAAAATTAACATAAATATTCAAAAGATTTATTTGATCACATCCTAAAATATCCAAGACTTATCATCACCGCCACCAAGAGTTGCCCCATAACCATGACCACTATCACCAACATGGTCACCATCACTGCCACCACACATGGCCATTGTCACCGCCATCAAGACCACCGTCATTGCCACAATCATGGCCGTCGTCCCCTTTGTTGCTACCGCTACCACCGTGACGGTGGTGGTGGTGACGACAACAATGGGGACGACGACCATGATGGTGGCAGTGACGATGGCCCTAGTGGTGGCAAGAAGTGGTAACCATGTTGATGGTGGTGATGGTGGCCCTAGCAAATAGTAGTAACCATGTTGGTGGTGGTGGTGGCGGTGGTCATGGTGATGGGACAACTCTTGGCAGCGATGATGATAAGTTTTTAATATTTCAAGATGTGATAAAATAATTCTTTTGAATATTTGGTAAATCTTTTTTTTTTTTTTAATTTTGAATGTAGTGAAGAGGGGAAGTAGAGAAATCAAATGAAGTAGGTGTATGTTAATTTTTAAATGAATGTGTTAATCACTACCATCTAATTTAATCCAACGGATGAGAATGTATGTTCTCATTCTCGCATAAAAACGCAGTTCTCATACAAGTTGTCCCATATATATATATATATTAAAAAGAAATAATGTTTTTTTCATTTAAATATTTAAAATTTGGCTTAATTGTAATTTCCATCCCCTGTATTTAAAGTGAACAATTGGGTCTCTCTAGTTTCAAAAACGCAAAAATTTGGTCTCTCCGTCTATTTTAAAGGGTTGGCCATTAGTGTGTTAACGTTGACTCTATCTACTTAGTTTTTGGAATTAATGTGAATTGGTCATGGGCCATTATTGTTAATTCAAAAAAATGGGTCATTATTGTTAATTCAAAAAAAATGGGTCATTGCTGTTAATTCCAAAAATTAAATAGACAAAGTTAACTTTAACACACTAATGGTCAACCCTTTAAAATAGATGAATGAACCAAATTTGTGCGTTTTTTAAAGTAGAAAATCCAATTGTTCACTTTAAAAATATGAGGATGAAAATCACCATTTTAGAAAACCAAGAGATGAAAATTGTAATTAAGCCTTAAAATTTTATGTAAAAGATAAAATTCACAATATTTCAAAACTATGTATTATATTCTTTGTACTTACCATGACTAAACTCTTGCAATGTTGGATTATTTCTCCTTATTTGAGTTTAGAAATTTGGTGAGAAAATTGTTCTTGCATGCTTATAAATATATTGTCAATGCATCAATACAAATCATAATTGACTTGTTATAAACTCCCCATTTGTATAAAAAATCTGGGACATATTGGTTGGTCTTTTCATGACATCATTTACTTGTATTTGTCCTAATCAAGAAAGACAAAGAAGAAAGCTCATATGTTTGCAACAATAGAATTTAACAAAGAGAAACATATATAATTTTCAACTAAATATTGTACCTAAGTTAGTTATATTAGACATAGGAGTTGTATGATAAGAAGACATGATCTGATTGATGAATGTCCTGCTTGAAAATTGTTGACATTGAGATTCCCCTTTTCAGCTAAATAAATGAAAATTTATAAATTGATGTACAATTTTATAATAAATGAATATAATTTTTTTAGAAATTATATAAATTACACATCGTCACGTCTTAAGAATAATTTTAAATATTTAATGATATTGTTTAAATATAAATTATTTTTAGGATATTATAATATCATTTTATTAATTTATTAATAACAATTTTTTGTTTATGTACCCTTGTATATACTACTTAATAAAAATAAATCAGAAAAATTATATTTAAATTGTTCCTATTAAAAATTTGCAAGTCAAATTAAGTTATTTTATAAATAAATTTTGTTCAAAAATATACAAAAATATTTTTAAAAAATCAACGTTTTTTCAATAAATAAAAATTAAGGGAAAAAATATCATTTAAAAAATCATTAAAAAAATGAAAAAAAAAGTTATAAGAAAATCACAAAATTCATATAAAAGAAATTGCATAAAAAGCCTAGAACTTTAATTGAAAGTGAAAACTACATGGATAAATTGCATATATATGAAGGAGCACAATTATTATGGAAAAAATTTAAAGGAGGATATCATAGAAAACAAAATCATGTATTTCTCCAATATGGAAATACAATTAAACCTAATTGCAATAGAAAAAATAACATATTTTTTTAAAGTGTAATATTCAAAATAAACTACATACCTTGATGAATAAAATCAGCTTCGTAACATTCAAAGTATTGATTTCTTTTCCTTTTCAATATCATTCTTCTCTTCCACCGTGCTTGCTTTGGATTGTTATTGCTTGCATTATCCATGTTGATAAAAAGTATATCTCACCTCTTGTATTGTATATGTTCTATAATTATTTTTTCGGTAACACATATATATAAAGTAAACATATGGGTACGTACTATCTCTTGATAATTAAATGAATTATCTTCAATAATTTTAATGATTTTTATATAATGACAATTTCAGTCAATAACTTTTTTTTATATAATAAATTGATGTCTATTGTAGAGGAAAGTCATATTCAATTGCAAATATCATAGTCCATTAGCTTAACATTATTACAGGAAACGTATTAATTAGGTGACGTAATCATTTCCACTTTATTTTATTATAATTCACAAAAACACCATTTATTTTTTTTACTTTTTATAAGTAAAATTTTACTTTTTAAACTCATTTAACAATATTTTATCTAAAACACCCTTTTAGTTATCCAGTTTGTGAGAGTACTAAGGAGTGTTAAAAGAAAATTGAAGGATAATTTAAAAAGAATAATATAAAAAGGATAAAATTTATTGCAATTAACCGTTTTCTTAATTTGTGTTTAAAATTTTTTGTTGTTGTTTATAATAAAGAACGGAGGGTGTATATAGATATAAGAGAATAATTAAGGGTAGTGTATTTACTGGCTAATTCACTAAATCGGGTGAAAATCCCAAAAAAAATACGTAATTGGATATGCATGGATTTTATTTACCAAAATTGGTGATTCCTGAGTAGGTGTTACCAGATTGAGCATTAGCTTCCAAGTGTCGCCAGACTGTCTGCACCAATCAGAGGGGTGTTGCCAGTCAATGCAGCATCTTCCACTTTTTGGTCAATGCGTCTTCCCTATGTGGTCAGGTGTCGCCAAATGGAGAAGGAACATTGCACGAGTGTCGCCAGTCAATGCATCATCTTCCACTTTTCTTCCACTTTTCGGTCAATGCATCTTCTCTATGTGGTCAAGTGTGCCAGACGGAGAAGGAACATCGAGGCGCATGTTCCCCATGTGCTAAAAGTCACCAGACGAAGAAGGAGCATCGAGGTGCATGTTCCCTATGTGGTTAGGTGTCGCCAGTCAATAAAGGAGCATCAAAATTTCTATTGCACCACTCCGTTCCACGACGCCTATTTAACCTTCCCCATCCATTTCACCTTCCCACACTCATGCAGCACCCATTTCACCTTCCCACACCCATGTAGTAAGCAAGTGACTATTTAATTTTTTTTTTTTGTAAAAGTATGGTTTTTTTAGAGTTAAAGTTAAAGGAGAAGGTTTATTTTTGGCAATTCTTGGAGATAGTAAAGCCGCACATCACATATGAGCAAATCCTACCATTTCTTGTATGAGGTTATTCCTTTAATTATATATTACATATTATGTGTTTTTTTTTTTTAAATTATGTATTAAATTGACGTCAAATTTATATATTTATTAATTTATAAAAGATGGTAGATATGACAATTTTGCATCTTAGTCCACGTGACGGATCTTTACTTCGTCTGCAAAACGTCCATATATTAGAGCATGTATGGGCTAAAAAACCAGAGAGAGTCCTACGAGTACGTCATGCACGACGTGGCAAACAAGAATTGGAAGTTGTTGAAGTTGAATGTGCCCCACAAGTTCCAAATCAGATCCAACACTTGTTGTCCACTGTTGGGTTTCTTATAGTTGCTGATTTACCATTCTTTAAATATGATTTTAATTTGATATCTGCTTTTGTTGAGCGATGGCATCCAAATATACATACATTATATGTTTGTGAGTGAGTGCACAATCAAACTGCAGGATGTGAGTATGTTATTGGGGTTAGCTATCAATGGTTTACCAGTGACAGGCCATTGTAATGGTCAATGGATAGCGATGGTTTCTAAGTTGTTAAGTATTGAAATTGTTCAAAGGGATTATAAGGGTAATAAGTTGAAAATGAGAGTACTAAAAGAAAATTTTACCAACATCACTAACAGATGGATAGACACCATAAAGCATTTAGAACAATTTACCTGTGGCTATATTATGCTGTTGTTAGGGGGTTTTTTATTTGTTGACCATTCTAGAGATTATGTGGCACTTAAATTTCTTCCTTTGTTGCATGACTTGCACCAATGTGCTACATATAGCTGGGGCTCAGCGATGCTTTGTAATTTCAATTATGAGTTATGCAAGGCCACTAAACCTAAGTATATTGAAATTCGAGGGGCATCCATTTTGCTATAGCTTTGGGCATGGGAAAGGTTTCCCTTAATTGCACCAATTAATCGACTAGATCCAGTCAATGGTGCTATTCTTGGATACTGGTATGTATTTTAATGAGTTAAAAAAATTGTAGGTTATATATATTTTATATTAGGTTGTAATTGGTGTTGTTATTATTCTAAAATAGGTACAAGGGTGGAAAACATAGTAGCTTCATTGCTCGTCAAATGGATTTATTTGCTTACCGTGACAAATTGGACAGTATGAAGATAAATGATGTAAGTTGTGTTATCCTTTTTTTTTTACTATGCATATATTATTATTTCTAATCCCCTTTTTAATATAGGTGGTGTGGGATCCTTACACACAATATTCCACTTTGTTTCTCGAGAGTTGTTTTAATGAAAGCGACATTTGGAGATCGATTGTTCCATTAATTTGCTTCCAAAATATCGAATGACATCAACCGGATCGTGTTCTATGCCAATTTGGCATGGATCAACCAATTCCAAATGCACCCTTCCAAAATGATGTTTTACATGATATAACATTGAAAGGGAAGGAAACAAAAGATTGGGGTGTATTTTATTCCTTTGTTGAACTGTGGAATGCAAGATGGGCTAGGATTGTTTCTACTGCACTCATTAGCAATCCATATTTTCCAATTAGTTATGTGTACATGAAATGGTACCTAGCCCATACCCGATGTTGGATTGGACTTGATGGTGCAAAACACAGTTTTACGGTAAGATATGCAAGATGAATGTCATTATAATATTTTACTTCTATATGTTGACATTTATTTTTCCTGTAGGCTGATATGGTGGAAAGGCTATTTCACAACACAACTGACCAGTATTGGAGTATGGGATCCAATGAAGAAGTTAGAAGAGGTGTCATCAATATTTTACAAGCCATGGGGGAAGTTGAACGTATAACCGTTCCTTCACAATAGGCACCGCCGCAAGTGGATCCACTCCTAATTCCCCCATATAACTTAAATATTGAACCACAAAGTCGGGAGGGTAGAGGACTTAGTCGAAGAAGAACGATTATAGAACATGTGTCGTTCTAGTTTGAAGCTCCTCCACCACAACCAACCGAGGGTACCTTTTTTGTGAATCCCAGTCAATATTACGGTGATTACACACAATTCATATATAATACTCAACAAGTCCCACCACGTTCAGCCATGCCTACCTTTGGCTCATATCAAAATCAAGAATTTTATATACCTGAGCCAACTTTAGCCGCACATGCTTCCAGTTCATATCAAAACCAATCGTGTTATGTACTGCAACAACCTCAATCTACCATTGATTATTCCCAGTATTTGGATTTCACACCCAGCCCTATGGAAGCAAACTTCAATACACCTAGTGCACCAGGATGTGATGGACAATTTTATGATACTAATGTTTCGCTTTCTGGTTTGTTTGGCATGCACGGACCATATCGAGGACGGCATTAGGGTCATAGTTCATCCCAAAATCTAGGGCAAGGAGTTGATTTGAATTCAAGATTTGGTGATGAGGCTGATGATAATCAATGATTTTATTGTGTTCTTTAATTTGGCATGGATTTAATGTGTTTTATGTTTAATTTTTATTATTACATCAGTTCTTTTGGACATTGATTTTATTGTGTTCTTTAATTTGGCAAGGATGAGTTAAATTTACATTGTCATAAACCAAACTTACACCAACCAAAGATTAGTTTCCACTAAGAACAGAATAACTCAAACTTGCACCACCAATAAAATGACTATTACATTCATAATAAACAACTTTCTTTGTTATTAATACATTCATAATAAACAACTAATACATTCATAATAAACAATTGTCTCATTAATAGTTGACAATTATTATATTCATAGTTGACAATTACTATATTCATAGCAATAAATAAATAAATATAAAAACAATGCAGCGAAGCTCTTGAGGAAGAGTTGTGGTGAAATAAGTACCTAGCTTCATGACCCAGCTTTGGGGTTTATCAGAAGGCGAGCGGCTAGACAATAGTTAAATAATAGCAATTACAAAATTTATTTCTACATTACTAGAAGTTACATACATAACTTGAGATAAAAAAACATTCAAGGGTGACAAAAATTATATTTATACGCAACATTACTTTGTAATTTCTAATACTGGATGGCATTCTTTTTACAATGGTATTATTCAAGGGTCGGATGAAACCAATTTATAGAAACTAAGATGGGGAGTTGGTCTTGCCCAGGTGTCGCCATTCCGTGAACCACCTTTAAGATGTTGCCACTTTGCTAACCATCTCCTACAAAGGTGTCACCACTCTGTGAACCACCTTAAAAGGTATCGCCAGATGATGAAGCAAGTCTAGACTAAGTAATAGCAAGCTTAACAACTGAGTAATAACAAGTCTAGTCTACGAAGGAGCAGAAATAGCCATATTGGTGATGCCACATAAAGTGACACAAATAGTAGTGTCGCCACTTTAAGTGGCATCACCAATGGGTGTGTTGCCAGATGATGTGGCATCACCAATGATGCATGTGACAACTATTTTTATGTCACTTTTGCCTTTTACCTGTATGAACCCACCTTACTCCATTTCTTTCTGACCCTTTTCTGCATTTCAATTGCAGTAACTTATTTTGTGGTTGGATTTTGCACAAAGCATTAAGCTTAAATTTTGCTTGGTATTCTAATTTCATTTTCAAAAATGGCTTTTCAAATGATTTTTGTTTATTGGAATGGTCGCAAATGTTTAGGACCTCAAGGAATCACATTTGAGGGAAGCAAAAAAATGCTTAAAGTTAAACAAAATATTACTTATGTTGGTTTGAAACAAAGGGTTAGTGAAAAATTAAATCTTACTATTCATCAAAGCATAAGTAAGTTTACATGTCAAATTATGACTTCATCAAATCCCATAACATTTGATGGTGTGGATGTTTGTGATGATGAAGATGTTGAATGCATGATTAGTGCAATGAAACAAAATGTATTTAGTAACTTTATGGAGCTATACGTGGAGATTGAACAAGCTGGTTCTTCATCGCAAGCGTTAATTACGCAACATATTTTACCCTCCAATGAAGATGGATATATAATTGATGAGGAGAATTATCAACATCTGGAAGCGGATTTTGAAGATGATGAAATTCCAGACAACGGAGGTAAAGACCAGGGAGACCCATCTAATCATTCTTCAGACTCGAAGGACAAGGCGACAATTCCAAGTATGCATGGATTTTTATCTAAATGAAATAATTATTGCCAATATTTTTTTTTAGATCCTACTCTTGGTGTTTCAAAAACAGTCCAAACCATATTGCCGCAATGGAATTCCTCGACTCATTTCTCAAATGTCAACTAGGCTCACCTTGATCAAGAAATGCCGTCCTCGGAGTTTAGTGACAAAGATCAATGGAAACTTGGAAAAGAGTTGCATAAGGGATTAACTTTTGAAACAAAAGATGCAGTAAAAATGGTTGTTGCATGTTACAATATGAGTGTGTACCACTCATATATGACTTTAGAAAGTCACCCAAAAGTAGTGGAATTTAAATGTAGAAATAATCCAGAAGGTTGCCCATGGAGATGTAGAGCAATGGTGTCCCGTAAGATGAGTATGTGGACAATAACTAAATGGGAAGGCCCTCATTCTTGTCTGCACACAAACTTAACTCAAGATCACATTAATTTGACTAGACAAATTATCAGCAACTTTATTTTAGGTATAACTTTATTTTTCGAAATGTTTTTAATCTATTTGGTTTTTATTCACCTTAAATTTTTTTTTCAGGGATGATTAGAAATGACCCCTCAATTTAAATTTCATTGATTGAAGAAAGGATGGTTAGTGAAAAATCATATAAAGTTTCGTACAAAAAAGCGTGGCTTGCGAAACAAATTGTTGTAGCAGCGATGTATGGCGACTGGGAAGACTCATATGATTTATTGCAAGTGTGGTTGGAGTGGATGTCTTCTAAGTGTGAAGGATCGACATTTAAAATTGAAACAACTCCTTTCAAAATGGATGACATAATTTACCTTGAATATAGATAATTTAAACGTGTGTTTTGGACATATAAACCGGCGATCGACAGATTCAACTGGTGTAAGCCAATCATTCAAATTGATGGAACATCTTTGTATGGAAAATACAAAGGTACTTTGTTGATTGCAACAATGCAAGATGGCAACAGATGTGTATTGCCAATTGCTTTTGCAATTGTAGAAGGTGAAACATGGGATGATTAGGAATGGTTTTTGTCCAAAATAAGACAACACGTAACCACGAAATAAGGGATATGTCTTGTATCAGATAGACATAAAAGTATAATATAAGTAATCGTGGGATCAAGACTATGGCAACCACCACATGCTTTCCATGTGTATTGCATTTGCCATATAGCCAGCAACTTCAATCACAAATTCAAAAATGTCAACCTGAAAAAAGAATTGATAAGCTTGGGTAATTTTCTAGTATTACTAAATAATTACTTTTTCAATATTACTTATTATTACTTGCAAAATGACAATGCATTTGGTAATTGTAGGATATACGACCTGTATGCACCAGTTTGAGCAGAAGCTTGAAAAATTTCATCAAACTTTAAAGGATATAGCGAAATGGATTGATGATATTTCGAAGGAAAAATGGAGCGTGGCACATGATGCACATGGTCGTAGATTTGGTCATATGACAACAAACTTGTCTGAGGCCATAAATAAAGTCTTCAAGGGTGCTCAAAATTTGCCAATAACAACCTTGGTTAGGTGTACTCACCACAGGTTAATTGAGTATTTTGTCCATAGGGGAGTACAAGCAAAATCTGAATATGTCAAAGGTCAACGCTATTGCAGTGTTAGAACCAAGACATTTGATGATGTTTGACCCTTAATACCTTGATAGGTTTTGATGATAACAAATGTAATAATATTTGATCAACTGATAATTTGAAACTAAGTGATTTTAGGAAATCAAAGTAAGAACAGACAATAGTAAAATCTCTCAACTCAAATCCTACGCTCTGACTGTTTGAGAACTTATAATGGTTAAATTTAGCACTGAAATTGGCTATAAACAAACTTAAATAAGTTCTTAACTGATTAGACGATGTTTGATACAAGGCCAAACGATGTTTGATGCCAAGCGCCCAGACGATGTCTGATGCCTAATGTCAGACGATGTCTAATGCTAAAATAGACCATGTCTTTTAATTAAGAATGTGTTTGTTAAGCCAAACAATGTCTAAGGCTAGAATAGACCATGTCTTTTCAATAAGAATGTGTTTGTTAAAGCTAAACGTTGTCTGTGCATGAACAGACCATACTTAATCAAGACCAGACTATGTTTGTTAAGCCAAACTTTGTCTATGCTGGAACAGAACACAATTTGTCATATGTGCTGAGGAATATGTGCTTTATAATTAATTCTTTACTCAAATAAAGGCACTGCTGCAACAGAAATAAAGGAAGATACCATTTAACATTACTTTCTTCGATTCCTCGTATTACTTGCATGTCTTATACTATGTAAAGTGTGTAGGTACAACCAAAAGAACCAATCAGCATTGGGATGCACACTTTTAGCTAAAAGACAAATTGCAACAAAGACAGAGACCTACTCCTGCCACATCAAGCACAGTCAATGCTACTTCAACACTTTACTGTGTGAGACAACAGAAAAAAGTCCTCTCCAACGTTCAAATTCATGAAGCTCACTGTATAAGGAAGCCTCTATGAAACTAAAAAAAAAAAAAAAGAGGAGCTAAAAAGAGATGAGCGATTGAACGTGAACTGGATAACGAAATAAATCTAGATAGCAAAAGAAAACATTCTGAGAGCAAGTCTTGAACGCGAGCTGAGAGAAACAGAACACCCATCCTCTATAAGCTCATGCAGATTCAACATTTGCTTATATCCTCTCCTTGAGAGTTATCTGAATCTTATACATTTTTGTATAGAAAGCCAAAAGTGGCTTAGTGATAAAAAAATACTTGGGAAGTATAATCTCAAGGGGAGATTAATACTTGTAACCAGAAGTGGTTTTGAATACTTGTAGCCAATAGTGGCATAGAGAATACTTGTAGCCAGAAGTGGCAGTGAAGAATACTTGTTTTGTAATCAGTTGATTATAGTGGAACCCTTTAACAATTGTTAAAGGAGAACTGGACGTAGTTCAGGTTGAGTGAACTAATATAAAAACAAGCTCTTATCTGCTATCTTGTGTTTACAAATATCTATCTTGCTCACTATGCTCTTTTGAAAAGATTTTCTAAACTTTGCCTTGCAAGGATATATTTGCTGTTTTAAACTAACATATATCCAAGAGGGCAATTTGTGAACTAACAGTATTTGCGAAAAGTTTTAAACCCACTATTCAACCCCCCCCTTCTAGTGTGTTCTTGTTTATTTCATGCAGTAAGTTGCTAAAAGCCATTGAGAAAAACACCCAAGCGGCTTGTACTTACACGATAAGAAGATTTGATATTTAGCGCACAAAATTTGAAGTGGAAAAGCCTTTCAACCATGTTACTTAGAGGGGTGGAAAAACATGGGTTGTTGTTTTAAATTGTAATTACTGTTAGTGTGGCGCATTTCAGGCTTATTGATATCCTTGCTCCCACATTGTAGCTGTATGCACTCACATGAACATCAATTTGTACCCATTTGTAGATAAAGCCTACTCCATGGAAAACATTATCCAAGCATATTCAGGTGATTGGAATCCACTTGGAAACAATGAAACTATGCCTGAAAGGAGTAGGCCTTACATTGCTCTTGATTTTTAAAGATTACATGGTAAAGGTCGTTCAAAGTCAACATGACTTAGAAATGAAATGGACTAGACAGAATCACACCAAAGAGATAAATGCGGTCATTGTAGACAAGGGCATAACTGAAATAATTGTCCACGTCATTTTCAAGAGAAAAATGATCTTCCTTAACAATGAAGGTTTAATTGTGTTATAAACAAATGTGTGTTGCTTCTTTATTGTATTATCTTGACTAATATTTATTTTAATTATTTGTTTATTACATAATTGTATGACCCCAATTTAATTATAACAACAACAACCAAAAATTAAAATTAAAACCCTAAATAAAAACACAAAAACCAAAAATATTATAGGATTTTTACCCATTTATGTAAATCAGCTTTTAATTATAACAACACCACCTAAAAATTAAAATCTTAAACCATAAACACCAAATAATAAATAAAATACCAAAACTCAAACCCCAAACCCCAAACTCAAAACCCTACCCCTACACCTACACATACCCTTGCCGCAAATGAAAACAAACAAAAAGGGAACATCCTTATTGATCTAGCGACACTAAAGATGTTATACCTGGCAACACCTGGAAGATGATTGTCTGACTGGCAACACCTATTTGGAAGATGGTTGTTTGATTAGCAACACCCATCTAATTAGTACAGATAATCTAGCAACATCTGGAAGATGCTGCATTGACTGGCGACACCCATCTGATTAGTGCAGACAGTCTGGCGACACCGGGAAGCTGATGCTCAATCTAGCGACACCTATTCAGGAATCACTCATTTTGGTATAAAATATTTTAAAATTCATATAAACAAAAAATTATGATTGTTTAATTGTACTTTTACACTTTGAGTGCACTAACTTTATTCTATATATATAAATCAAACTTTGTTATACAAAAAATGTCGTAATAGCCACATGCATCAAAAGCAACAAACAAAATAAACTGATTAGAAAAAAAAAAACATATATCTAGTCTCTTGCGTATATTTAATTAGCTTAATATCAATTAGAACGATTTATATCATTAGCATATTATTATATGGTCAACATTAATTCTTCTAACAAGTTTTTTGAGTATTTATTGTATGGAATATTTAAAATAAAATAAAAAATAACTTAATTATATTTGGATAGAAAATGAAAGTTGAAGTGTCATAAGTAAAAGAAAATCAATGGATAGGAACCAACATTAATTACTTGATTTTAAAAATATAGGGGATTAACTAGCTTAAAATGACTTTTATATAAAAGTACTTTGCACTAAACATACTTTTTAATTATTTTTACAATCGTTCTGAAGTATTGCAAACTTTTGGTATTTTTGGTTCGTTATGTTATATGGAAACTTAATTATGAAAAGTGGTCTAGCGATTTCTCCCTAATGCACCCCACCATTCTTGTAATTAAAAAGTTGAATCATGATTGAGCGTATTAAGCAACATTTCCTGGATGAAGTTACTAAGAATCATACTGTGTATACTAAGATCCAATTATGCACTTCCGTCTAAGAGGCGTGAGCTGGTATATGATGAATAAGGAATGTCATTTTATATGATTAGTATTGTTTAGGCTTAATTGTAATTTTAGTCCTCTATTTTTATAAATTTGCTATTAGTAATAACAAAATAAAATCAAGTCACATTTAATTAAAAAATTAATTTTATGATTAGTAAAAAAAGAAATATTTTTTTTTCAAAAAAGAAAAAAAGTTTACCTATTTCTTTATTAATAAAAAAATTAACTTAATTAAATTTAACTACCTAATTTTAAAATAATTACAAAATAAAAATTATAATAATTAATTAAATTTTAAATTAAAAAAAAAATTGTAACTAGTAAAATAATAGGTATTTTTTTTAAATAAAAAAAAATCAACATTAAATTTGATGGTCAACCGTTAAACCAAAATTATAAGACTTTAAAATTAATGGATTCAAAATTACAAAATACATATTAAGAAAACTAAAATTATGAATTTATAAAAATAAGAACACCAAAAGTACAATTAAACCCATTATTTACCGGGAGTCACAATGCTATGATATGGTTACTCAAGGTCACGAGCCCACGGTGGCCGGTGCTATGTAACACGTAATATAAATATTTTTTGGACACCCATCCATTCATGCTACATAAATTTGACAATATTTCAATTACACTTGTGAGCATATCATCATTCTATTTTTTTTCTTTTCGATTTCTCTCTCCTTCTAATATTACACTCAATTGTTTGTTTGTTTATTTTTTTTTCTCTTTTATCTTTCATTTCTGTATTCTTCTTCTCTCTCTCTCTCTCTTTTTTTTTTTTCTTTCTATTCAATTTTTTTTTTTAGTTTTCTTTTAATTTTATTTTGTTTTATTATATATATATAAGAAAAAAATTCCTTTATTATTTATTATACTCAACTTTTTTCTTTCTTCTTTTTCAGTTTTTTTTTTCGTTTTATGTTTTTCTTCCCGTTTTGCTTTTCCTTTTTAGTTTATTTTCTTTCATTTTAAAATTTAGCTGGGATAATTTTACCCTAAAACCATTTCTTGCAATATTTTGAAATAATTTTACTCTAAATTAAATTATTTTTCTGAGATAATAAATTATTATTATTATTCTGGTCTAGAAATTTTGAGGTGATAGAAAGATTAGCCAAAGTATGTGAGAGTGAAATCTGTTTGATTTTATGGTCAGGCCTTATTTATATAAGAGGTTTAGAGATAAAGATATTATCTTTATTATACACAAAACAATAAATTAATCTCAAAGATAAAGATAATATCTTTACCTTTTACAATTATCCTTTAAGACTATTCTTTTAATTATCTTCATGATATTGTCTTTCAGCTAGAGGGCGGTTAGGATCTCATTCAGTAGTAATTAGATCAGCAACCGTTCAATTGGCAAAATGATCAAACACTACACAGCCTGTCAACATTAAGCGCGTAGTGCGAAGAAGTTAAGGTTAGTCTTGTTCAAGTGGTCGGCCTTTGCTTCTTTATCTTCAGCGTTTGTTTGAATAACGATCGTCCGATCGACAAAATGATCGGATAGCACACATCCCTTCAGCCTTAAGCGCGTAGCACGAAGAGGCTAAGGTTAGTCTTATTCAAGTGGTCGTCCTTTGCTTCTTTGTCTTCATCGCTTGTTTAAATAACAATTGTCCAATCGACAAAATGATCAAACAGCACACAGCCCCTCAGCCTTAAGTGTGTAGCGCGAAAAGGCTAAGTCTCGTTCTATTGAGGTGATCAGTCTTTTTTCCTTTGTTTACGATGTCTCGTTGATTGACAGTCGTCCAATCGACAAGACGGTTGAATGGTACACAACTCTTCTAACCTTGAGCGTGAAGCACGAAGATACTAGATTGGCTTGCCTTTAGCCAGTTGATTTCAATCCCTCATTGACTTGTCGCCAGTGTTGTGTTTGGTTGATCGATCATTCAACTATTGCATGATTGGCTTTCTACCAAGCAAGACATTCATGTATTGTTTGGGCTCCTTAAGAAGTTTCTTCTCGTATTCTATGGTGCCATGTGTCGCACGTTGGTTGGTCTTTCTGTCTAGTGCATGTGGGCCATGCATTTGGCTTTTATAAAGTACAATTTTGTTGTTGACTAGATTCAAGTACATATCTTTTGTAAATGTCGTATTCTCGTTCTCTTTTCATTCCTTTTCCTTTTCAAGTTTCTGTTTGGATATGTTCCGAGAGCCTTGCATGTTAGTTATAATAGATAACTATTTCAAAATAATATAAGTGTTAGAGAGGGTTTGTAATCCGAGTGTATTAACTTAACGAAAAATTTAAATGCTCTGAGAAGGATTTTTGGTATGCATGTTTTCCCTATCTATAGACCATATTTTTCCAAGTCAATATACGTCAATCGTATTTTTCTGAGTCGATATACGTAAAGCCGTATTTTTTTCTGAGTCGATATACGTAAAGCCGTATTTTTTTCCGAGTCGATATACGTAAAGTCGTATTTTTCCAAGTCGATATACATAAAGCTATATTTTTCCGAGCCGATATACGTAAAGCTGTATTTTTTCCGAGTCGATATATGTAAAGCCATATTTTTTTCGAGTTGATATACGTAAATGATATATGATGAATGCATGCAAAAATAAAACCTAGGTACGAGGTCGACCCCCTTTACTCTGTGAATGAACTAAGGATGCAAATACCTGGAAAATGGCTAAGTATTTTAGGACTTAGCTATAGTAGAATTGAAGGTTTTCGGAGTTCCATGAGTTCTCCGAGAGTGGCTGGAAGTCTCCCTAAAGTTCAGTCGAGGTCTCCTCACCATGTCTCATCATTTCCAACTGTCAGGGCTTTTTGTTCTACTTCGACCTTGTCAGCTCTCCTCATGGTTTCTTATGTCGCCTACTTCGAGTGTCGTGCCGTCCCTTTGAGTTCTTGTAGGGTGGAGGGGGTGTTTTCCCTCGCTCCTTTTAGGGGAGTATGATTCGTGCTTGAGCTCGTCATTCTCCTTGATTTTTAGATACGTGGTATAGGGATCGAAGTTTATCGAGCCTCACAGTGGGCGCCAATGTTCTGATCTAGAAATTCTGGGGTAATAGAAAGACTAGCCAAAGTATGTGAGAGTGGAATCTGCTTGACTCCATGGTCAGGCCTTGTTTATATAAGAGGTTTAGAGATAAAGATATTATCTTTATCTCTTTATTTAAAGATAAAGATATTATCTTTATTATACACAACAATAAATTATTTTTATCTTTTACAATTATCCTATAAGACTATTCTCTTAATTATCTTTATGATATTATCTTTCGGCTAGAGGGTGGTTAGGATCTCGTTCGATAGTAAATAGATAAGTAATCGTCCGATTGGCAAAATGATTAGACACTACACAGCCCCTCAGCCTTAAGCGCGTAGTGCAAAGAGGCTAAGGTTAGTCTTGTTCAAGTGGTCGGCATTTGCTTCTTTATCTTCAGCATTTGTTTGAATAACGATTGTCCAATTGACAAAATGATCGAATAGCACAACCTATTGTTTATATGACTTTTAAGATAATTTTATAAAACTATTTTACACTGTCAATGCATTATTAAACACATTATTATTTACTTAAACATATATAATTTTATTCTAGGTTAATTTTTTTTTATAAATAATAATTTAATTTTGTATCTTGTTTTTTTCAAAGTACATATGTCATTGTGTTGTGAGAGAAAAAAAAATTGCTCCCAAGTTACTATTAAGACAAGCGCATACAAATTTATTATAAAATTAATAATTTTTTTTTAAAATATAAATATTAATCTATAATTATATTTTCAATTAAAATATTTGATCATATTTATAGTCATGCATTAATACTTAAGGTTGTGCAATGTACGAGATGGACACTAGTATTCTATTTTTATTTTTATTTTTGCTGACGGGTCCGGTCTTAAACTGTTAAAATATACATTATCTTTATATTATCTTGTTATTTATTATTTATCTTTATCTTTATCTTTATATGATGTAATCAATTACTAAGGGTTTCCTCAATAAAAATAGAGATGAGGTGTGGTTTTCTAAAATACACATTCAGTAAAATACTCTAATATGGTATCAGAGTCTGATTGAGGGAATCAGGGAAATCGTGCTTCACCGAGGACAAATTGTTCCCGGTGGATCTTCTTTTGCTTCCCAACAATCCTCTCTTCCTCCCATCACAACGATCCTCTCTTCCTTCCTAGGTTAATTTTTTTTTTATTGAATGTTCTTTGAACACAATAAACACTAAAGTTACTGAGTATATTTATAACGAATTTCATTGTTTTGGACTTTTTGAAAACTAAAGAACTACTTGCCATTTTATACTCTACCATACAAGTTCACTGGACATTGTCTATGTATCTTACATAATATAGGAGAACATTGAGTACAACTACTAAAATCTACCTCCTACCAAACAAATACATGTAATTGACAAAACTCCTTCCGAAGCTTGATTGATGATACATAGTAATCAGATGGGAATGAAACCAACAACAATAATAAAGCAGTAGTAGAGACACCACCTCAATTAGTTTCTTCCAAGACGAAGAGACCTACAACTATATGTTTCTTTAAACTCAGACTTTGTCGACGAAGTGAAAATGGAAGCATACACATCCTTTGTAGCATTCGCAAGGGCTACATCAAGAGCCTTGAAACACTTCACAGCAATAGCACCACCATTCAAACCAACATTAACATTACTAACCTTCCCTTTTCCTTCAACCTTAGCCGAAACCTGGCTTTGATACCATATTAGAATGATATATTTACTGAATGTGTGTGAGCGGTTTCCACCAAGTGGCGGTTTTTGCGTTTAGCAACACCATTTTGTTGTGGTGTGTGGGCACAAGATGTTTGATGAAGAATCCCTTGGGAGTTTAAAAATGACTGAAATTGAGATGACATATATTCTTTTGCATTATCAGTTCGCAAAATTTTAATTGAGGAACCAAACTGATTTTGAATCTTAGCAGAAAAACTTTAAAAAATAGAAAAAACATCCGAACGATTCTTCATTAGAAACACCCAAGTACAACGAGAAAAATCATCAATAAATATGAAAAAATAAAAATATCCTAATGTGGAACAGACTCGACTAGGACCCCAAATATCATAGTGAATTAAAGCAAAAGGTGATGCAGCACACTTATTGACACAAGGACTATAACTAGTACGACTATGTTTGCCTAGTTAACACAACTCACATTGAAAAGATGAAACTTTAGAAAGACTAGGAACTAAAAGACGTAATTTTTTCAGACTCGAGTGCCCAAGGCGTTGATATGCGAGAGTTGGAGAGACAGAGGAGACACAGGCAATTAAAGGCGTAAGCTGATATAATCCTCCAGACTCATGTCCTACTCCAATCGTTCATCCATTGCATCGATCCTGTACAAGAACAAAATTATTTTCAAACAAGACAAAAAAATCAAGAGTGCGGGTAAGTTTGCTAATAGAAATTAAATTAAAAGGACAACCAAGAACAAATAAGACAGAGTGTAAAGAAAGTTGAGGAAGGGGATGGGTTTGTCCGATGCCCTAGACTTTAATTTGAGAGCCATCTGCGAGAGTAACAGAGGGCAAGGAATTTGAAAAGGTTAAGGAAGAGAAAAGGGATTGGTTACTAGTCATGTGATTAGAGGCACCGAAATCAATTATCCAAGGTCCAACAGAGGGAGACTGAGAAATAAAAGCCATAAGATTAACAGACTGAGCCACAATAGTGACAGGTAATGCAGGTTTGTTGGTTGCTCAAAGATGAAAAAGCTCATTATATTCCTCAGTAGAGATAGTAATATCGGAAGCAGAAGGGGTGATTGTGGCCACATTAACTGACTGAGGTTGCACTCGAGCTTTTCTCCTACATTTGGCTTCGATATGACCAAAGATTTCGCAATAGGTGCAACGAATATTACGTCCAGAACCATTACCATGTCTTCCACCACGATTAGAGGAGTGAGAGACGAGGGCAGAAGAATCCCCGATAGATGTGGATGGGTGTCCAAAAGTATGCGGAGTGGAGATATGCAACAGTTGTTCATGTACCATGTCATAGGTAGGAACTGTAGGACCCGATAAAATTTAATTGCGAACTACCTCAAGGTTCGATGTGAGTCTAGCAAGAGCAACCACCATGAAGAACTGCTCACGTTGTTTGTAAAATGTATTTGCATCACTAGTAAAAGGCATGAGAGTGGAATATTTCGCAATCAAGCGATCAAGTTTACCAAGATATGTTTGCATGTCCATGTTCTCCAGCTTAATATTCATCAAGCTGGTGAGTACATTGTAGAAACAATGAACATCATTTGAATAAACTTTATTGGCCTTGGTCCACACATCATAACAGGTGGTAAATGCTTGGAATTATGCTTAGAGGTTGGGGGCAAGGGAGAACTAGAGAACGCTACATAATGAGGCGTCAATTTGTGTCCAATGTGCTTGCTCTGCGATGGGAACCGACACTGTCGGAGTGGTCCAGTGGGCAACACGGCCTTGGCCTTGGAATCACAACTGAATAGAAGCAACCCAAGTACTATAGTTCACTGTCCCAATTAATTTTTTGCACAAGATCAGCAGAACAATAGTAATAGTCACTGCAGGAGTTGCGGCCATGAGAGAACTTCACCAAAAATGCCAAATAGGAGGGTGGGAAGGTTCGTCGGAACAAGGCATACCCTGAAGGAAAGAAGAAAAAGGAACAAAAAATAAATCTGAACTTAGCGCTCTGATACCATATTAGAATGATGTATTTACGCTTGCACACTTCTTCTTCACTATAATGTTCCACTTTGTTTTAGGGGAGATGCTCTCCTTACTACGTGTCATTTGATTAACTGCATGCCTTCATTGGTTCTTAACAATCAGATTCCTTACACCATCTTATATCTTAAACAAAATCTTCACCATGTTCCTCTTCGTGTCTTTGGGAGTACATGTTTTGTCCATGATCTCACTCCAGGTAAAAATAAACTCTTTGCCATGTCCCTAAAATGTATTTTTCTAGGATACTCCCTCCTTCAAAAGGGTTATAAATGTTTCTCTCAACTTCAACGATATCTTGTCTCTGCTGATGTTACATTCTTTGAGACTACTCCTTTCTTTTCCTCCACCGTTGAAAATGTCCCTTTGGAAGTCCCACCTATTGTTCCAACACCACTTGTTGCTCCCACTCCACCTTCATTACTTAAATACCACCAACGGACACAGGCACCATTGGAAGTGCCACCAGATCCTCCAGCATCATCTCCTGCTCCAAACATCCCTCCACCATCGTCTCCTGCACCTGAACTTCCCATTGCGCTTCATAAAGGTATTCAATCCACTCGTAATGCTAATCCTTTATATGCCTTTACTCTGCACTATGACCGTTTATCTCCCTCCTATTACTCTTTTATCTCTTCTTTGGATTCTGTGTCTATTCTTAAGTCTACAGGTGAAGCCATGGCTGACTACAATTGGCCACAAGCGATGCTGGAAGAAATGGCTGCATTGGATGCTAGCAACACATAGGAGCTTGTTCCCTTGCCTCCCAACAAATCCATTATCGGGTGTTGTTAGGTTTATACGGCGAAGATCGCACCAAATTGCACCATTGATCGCTACAAAGCTCGTTTGGTGGCTAAGGGCTATACTCAAATTTTTGGTCTAGATTATAACAACACTTTTTCTCCCGTAGCCAAAATCACCTTTGTTCGTCTTTTTCTTGCTATGGCTGCCATCCGACACTGGCCTCTTCACCAACTAGACATCAAAAATGCCTTCCTGCATAGTGAGTTGCAAGAAGAGGTGTACATGGATCAACCACCCGGTTTTACTATTTCTGATGGCTCACACCTTGTCTATAAGCTTCGTCGCTCCCTTTATGCTTTGAAGCAATCCCCCCAGGCGTGGTTTGGTCGTTTCTACTCAGCTCTGCTTGAGTTTGGTATGATTCGTTGTGAAGCTGACCACTCAGTATTTTCTCTTCATTCTCCGTCTGGCTTGTATATCTATCTCGTTGTATATGTTGATGACATTGTCATCACTAGCAATGACTCAGCTGGAATTACCCGTCTCAAGTCTCACCTCCACACTTAGTTTCAGACTAAAGATTTGGGTCCACTCAAGTACTTCTTGGGCATTGAAGTTGCCCAATCCTCATCTGGTATTGCCTTTTCCCAGCGAAAATATGCCTTAGACATTCTGATGAAAACTGGAATGCTTGGTTGTCGTCCAAGTGATACTCCTATGGATCCTAATGTTAAGCTTATTCCGGGTCAAGGGGCGCCTTTGAAAAACCTGGGAAGGTATCGATGACTTGTAGGCAGGCTTAATTACCTCACTGTCACTAAAACAGACATTACGTTTGCTGTTAATGTGCTGAGCCAATTCTTGAAAGAACCTTGTGAAGGTCATTGGGATGTCGTCACCTGTGTCCTTCGATATATCAAGAATGCACCAGGTCGTGGACTATTGTATGAAGACAAAGGCAATACTAACATCATTTCTTACTCTGATGTCGATTGGGTAGGATCACCATCAAATAGGAAATCCAGCTCTGGATATAGTGTTCTTATTGGAGGAAATATGATTTCATGGAAAAGCAAGAAGCAAAAGATAGTTGCCAGATCAAGTGCCACAGTTGAATATCGTGCGATGGCAGTAACCGCTTGCAAGATTACATGGCTTAGGGAACTTCTCCAACAGTTAAAATTTGGAGACACTACAGCCACTAAACTAGTTTGTGATAATGAAGTTGGCATTCACATAGCATCGAACCCGGTGTTCCATGAACGAACCAAACACATAAAAATAGATTGTCACTTTGTGAGAGAGAAGATACTCTCAGGAGCAATTACCACTAATTTTGTCAATTCTAAAGATCAACTTGCAGACATGTTCACTAAGTCTCTCACAGGTTCCAGGGTTAACTACATTTGTAACAAGCTTGGCTCATATGACATATATGCTCTAGCTTGAGGGGGGGTGTTAGAATATATATTATCTTAGTAGTTATTATCCTTATATTATCTTTATAGTCATTACCTTTATATTATCTTGTTAGTTATTATTTCACTTTATCTTTATATGATGTAATCAATTACTGAGGGTTTCCTCAATATAAATAGAGATGAGGTGTGGCTTTCTCCCACACACATTTAGTAAATACATCATTCTTTGCTTCCCAACGATCCTCACTTCCTCCCATGATAAGTGATCCTCTCTTCCTCCCTAAGTTAATTTTTTTTCTTCAATTTTTTTTTTCAAAGCATCATGAATATTGCGTGAACAATATCGCACCTCTACGAAGTTGTTGTTCACCATTGTCGACCAATCTTTTTCTTCAATATTTTTTTTTCAAAGCGGTTGTGAATATTGTGTGAACAGTACCACACCTCTGTAAAGTTGTTGTTCACCATTGCCGACCAATCTTTTTCTTTAATTTTTTTTTCAAAGCGTCGTGAATAGTGTGTGAACGGTACCGGACCTCTACGAAGCTATTGTTCACCATTGCCGACTAATCTTTTTCCCGATGCAATCACACCAAATCAAGTGTTGAAGCTGAATAGTACCACATTTCTGCAAAGCTGCTGTTCACCATTGCCGGCCAATCTTTTTCCTGGCACAATCACACCAAATCAAGTGCCGAAGTTGAACAATACCGCACCTTTGCGAAGTTTCTGTTCACCACCACCAACCAATCTTTTTCTCGACGTGATCACACCAGATCAAGTGTTGAAGCTAAATATCGATTAGTGTATGAATAATACCGCATATGACATTTGTAACAAGCTTGGCTCATATGACATATATGCTCCAGCTTGACGAGGGGTGTTAAAATATATATTATCTTTATATTATCTTGTTATTTATTGTTTATCTTTATCTTTATATGATGTAATCAATTACTGAAGGTTTCCTCAATATAAATAGAGATGAAAAGTGGTTTTCTAAAACACACATTCAGTGAAATACATCATTCTAATATAAACCCTAGAGCCACTTAATTATTATTGATACTCATGTGTAAACTTGTTACAACATTAGTCTCCATGAAGGAGGTTCTAGCAAAGGAAGGTAAAGTGTCAAAATAAATACAATCACTAATAATAGATTTTCCATGTTTCGCAAACTTATCAGCAAGGTTGTTGTCCTCTCTATCAACATGCACAAACACACACTAAGCAATAGCATTCCTAGCCATGCCAATTTCATCAAGCAGTTCATTGAAAAGGTCACTAATATCCCATCCTGCATTTATAACTCTCACAGCCTCTAGAGAATCAAACTCCACAATCACATTATGCACTTTGTGATGTCACGCCATATTCAACCCAAACATCAATGCTTACAACTTCACTTCAAGGATAAAGCAAAATCCAATTCTCCTAGAAAAAGCTTTGACAAACTTCCCTGTATAATCTCTAATGACTCCTCCACAAGTCGCCACACCTTCAAATTGGTAGACTGCCCCATCGCAATTCAATCTAAACACTCCAATCTCAACATTAATCCATCTATCTTGATCACTAGTGAGGCCAACATTTTCTCTTGGCTTTAAAATTTGTTTCTTCATCTTACTTTGCTTAATATCTTCCACCATTGTCTAAATGTTCGCTACCACCCCTAAAGCCTTTGTCCACTTCTCGTTAAAGACAAAATTATTCCTTCTCCTCCATATACAATCTACAGCAACACCAAAGCACTCACTCCACTTCTTACCTCTACAATCAACAGCTGAAACTATATTCTCTCGAAGCCAAAATTTCATATCATGCTAAAAGAAGGTTGCATTATTCACTCTAGGGAGTAAATTCCAAATGATTTTAACCCAACGACAGTCCCTCAAAGCATGAATGTCAGATTCAGATTCTTCCAAACAAAGTGGACAAATATCACAATTCACCATGTGTCTTTTAAAACGCAAAGCATTTGTAGGGAGAATACCTTCATGAACCTTCCATAAATGTACTCGCATCCTTTCTAGTCCGGGCCAGTGCCAAGTCTTTCTCAAAAGCTTATTCGTCTCTAATCCCTCATTACCTGTTAAAGCAAGATAAGCTTCTTTGGTCGAGAAAGACCCATCTGGAGAGTGCCTCCAATGCATAAAATCATGAGGTTGATTACTACACGGTGGTTTAATGCACATGATGTCATGAATAACATTTGTCGGTAAAACTCGAGTCAATCTCTCCACATCCCACTCTCTCATCACATTCACATAGAAACAAACTAGAGTATGCATCTCCTGTATCATATCTCCTTATTTGTATTGTTGCAGCTTCCCATGTTCAGGGACCCAATGGTCTGACCAAAACCTCACACTCCTTCCATCATTCACTTTCCAAATCATATTATTAGTGAGATTATTCCAGCCATTTATTATACCCTTCCAAATATTAAAACCACTTCTGTGTGGGTTAATGTGTGGCATAACATCAGTCCCGCACTTATATTTGGACCTCAGGACTCTCACCCATAATTCATTTGGTTTCACACATAAATTATAACCAACTTTCATGAGAAGAGTCTAGTTCTTATACCTTGCCTTCCTCAAACCAAGGCCATCATTGCCTTTAGTTCTACAAATTGCTTCCCAATTCATCCAATGGACTTTCTTGTTGCCATTCGACTCTCCCCACACAAAATTTTGACACTTCTTATCAATCTCCTCGCACACCGCCATAGGGAGATAGTTAGTTTGCATAACGTATGAAGGTAAAGCCTGAATGACCGCTTTAGTCAAAGTTACCCTCCCAGCCATGGATAGATTTGCTACTTTCCAAGTACTCAACTGAAGCATGACTTTTTCAAGTAAGAACTTATAGCTTTGGTTCATAACTCTCCCATGATGTAGCGACACTCCCAAATACTTCCCAAGATCTGACATCATTTGATAACCAAGAATATTAGTTATTTGGTCTCACATCTGCCATGGGACATTTCTTGAGTAATAAACTCTTTTTTTTTCACTAACTTGCTGCTCGGAGCTCTCACAGAACACTTGAAGGACTTTCTTTATCACTTCTGCTTGATCGGCCTTAGCTTTTGCAAACAACAAAATATCATCAGCAAATGCCAAATATGAAAGCTTTGGACCATCCTGCATAAGCTGGATAGGGGCCCAAATTTGTTGCATTACTGCCACTTTGATAATGTGAACAAACGCTCTATGCAAAGCACAAATAAATAAGGGGAGATTGGGTCCCCTTGGCGGACTCCTCTAGAAGGTGTGAACTTCTCTAATACTTCACTATTCCACAATACTTGCATCGTGGATGTCGAGATGCAGTTTCTAATAATATTAACAAACTAGTCGAGGAGGCCAATGTCAACAAGAGACTCTATCACGAAGTCCCAATTAAGTCTATCGTAAGTTTTTCCAAATCAATTTTAATGGCCATCCATTGCCTACCACCTTTTTTGTTTTCCATCAAATGGATAACTTCCTGTGCAATAATGATATTATCACTATTGTTTCTATTAGGAATAAAACTACATTGGCACGGATCTATAAGCCCTTCCATCACCCTCCTTAATCTTGTAGATAAAATTTTTGTCATCGTCTTATACATGACATTGCACAGGCTGATCGGTCTAAATTGCTTCATGCTAACCACATTCTCAACCTTGGGGATTAGAGAAATAAGTGTCTCGTTAATCTCTAATATCCGATTAGGCTCCAAAAACATACCCCGAATCAAGTCACAAAAATCTTTCTCTACAATCTTCCATTGGCTTTTATAAAACATTGAGTGGAAACTATCAGCTTTGGGCGCCTTAAAATTACCTATAGAAAAAAGTGCTTTACGCACTTCTTCATTAGAAACCGCATCTTCAAGAGCCTTCATCTTGCACTCCGGAATTCTTGGAAAAGCATCACGAACACAAAATGGTACATAGGTATTGTCCTCATGGAAAAGGTTAGTAAAAAAATTAGTTACCAACTTTTCTAGTGGTTCCACCTTTGCTACCCACACTCCATTATCATCATGTATGGCCTCATAATTGTTCTTCCTTCTCCTAATTGCAATCATCCCATGGAAGTATTTAGTGTTTCTATCACCAAACTCAATCCATTTAGCTCTCAACCGTTGGAACCAAAGCACCTCCTCTTGCCTCAACACATCTTGATACTTTAGCCACGCCTCATTTTGTCTTGCTATCAACCATGGATCAGCACCATCCTTTAGCCTCCTTGACAGGTTGTCCAGGGACCGAAGGAGTCATTTCTTACAATGAAAAATATTACCAAAAACTTCCTTATTCCACTTACGGAGTTTACACTTTAGATTTTCCAAACTCCCATGCCAATCCATCCTTGCCACCCAAGTATCTTTCATAAGGGTTTTGAAGCTCTCATGCATTAACCATGATGCTACAAATCGAAAGGGTCTCCTCCTCCTATTCTCCCCTTGTTTGTAAGTCATCTTAATTAAAACCGCTCTATGGTCCGACTTGAAAAACGGAAAATGAAGCACGAGTGCATTTTGAAATCGAATGCGCCAATCAACATTAATAAGAACTCTATCCAATCTTACCTACAAGTTATTCCGTTTCCATGTGAAAGCTGGTCCTTGAAACCCCGCATCAATGAGCTTGCAACTAGAAATAGCCTCCTAGAAGTCACATGCTCCTCTCCATGACGGATTATTTGAGCCACCACTACGATCATGGTCATGGAGAATAGTGTTAAAATCTCCAATCACAGACCAAGCCCCACTCACATTCTTAGCAATATCACTCAATTCCTCCCATGGTACTTTACGATATTGGTAATTTGGACTACCATAAACTGCAGTTAATAACCAAGGTTCCTACTTCTTCCATGCCACTTTCATTTGCACGTACTACGGATGAATTTTAATAACTTCAACACCCCAACAGTTAGCATGCCATAAACACCATATACCACCTGAATGCCCACTAGCTGCTTCGACAAAATTACTATCAAACCCCAATCTAGGTATCACTTTTCTCACAGTCTCACTACTAGCATGAGTCTCCATCAGAAATATCAGTGACGTTTCATACTCCTTCCTAATATCTTTCACTAATGCACCAAACCCTTGAGCACACGTACCCCTACAATTCCATGCTAGCGCATTCATAGAGACAATTATTGATTGGTGGCCTTTGAAAGGCCAATTGGCATCCTCTCCTTCAGCATACTTGCCACACTATCCTACTGTGCTCCACTATTTTTGCCTCCTAGTACACCATCCTTAATTGCACTGGTTTCCCTAATAGCATTGTCATGGGCTTTTGTAGGATTTAGAACCACATGTTTATTCTTCAACAACTTTGCCTTTATTTTGTTAATGAAGCTAGCATCCAACTCTTCATACCACATCTTCCCTCCTGACTCCTTCTCCATAATTCTCATCCTTCTAAATATATCTTCATCCTTCTTGTTGTTGGGCCAATCTTTCCTCCTCACTTTATACAGGAATAGGTGATGCAACTACCGTCATAGGTGTATCGGTCCCCCCTTGTTTCACCTCTTTATGCTTCCCATCATTTTTTTTTGTACTTTGCATGTGACCAACTTTGACCCTTTTTTGAATTTTTCTATTCCCTTCATTCACTTTGAGCCCAACAACATGTGCTTTCCCATCCATTCTTATTTTGGCCACTATTCCTTTATGCGTGGGCTCGCTCTTCATAGGTCTATAGTTAAAATTAACGTTTTCATGGTTTACGTTGGGTTGTTCATGCATGCTCTTCTCTCCTCCAACATCTTCTTTAAGAACATTAAAGCGCGACCCTATTGCCTCCTTTCCTTTTTTAACACCAATCAAGTCCTTGATTTCATTTGCCTTGTTACCAGAGTTAGGAATAAAAATACAATTTTTATTCTTGTTAACCCTTTTAACCAACATCCATGGGGCCATAAATGTCATTCCCAAAATGGCTAGATCAAGGATTTTCCTCCCCCAATAATGTCATTATTGTCCACATTAATTGTGTCTTCATCCCCATTCTTTCCTCCACTGTCCACCGGTGTTTGAGCCACCACCACTTGAACGTTTGCTTTCTTGCTTGCATCATCTTGAACCTTTTCCAACTCATTTGGCACGTTATGACAAGCATCTTAACGGTGACCATACATTTCGCATTTAAAACAAACAAGGTGAAGGCCTTCGTATTCCAAGGGTAGTACCAGGCTACAAACTTTTATGGACAATACAAGTTTTTTACATAGATCAATTTCCACACATATACGTGCAAATTGGCCACGTGAATGTATAAAGGTTAATCTATCAACTTTAAGTGGATTTCCTAGCATCACCCCAACTCTCCATAGGAAAGTTTCATTGTACAATTCCAGTGGAAGCCTTGGGATTCTGATCCACACTGCCACCTTCTTCTCCACACTCTCATTAGCTAGGAAAAACGATCTCCAATGCTGCACCAGAATATAGTGATCCGCCACTCTCCACGGGCCTTCGTACAGAGCATGCTTATAATCCTCCACAACTATAAATTGCACCACGTAAAAATTCCTAGGCATATCGATTATGCAAATCTTGCCCTCCTTCTCCCAATCTCTATGTAGTTTGGTCTCCAAGGTTTGGTAATTAACTCTCTTTCCAAGTACATTCACTATCAAAGCATTCTTCCAATATTGATTCCACCCTTTTAGCTCCTCACTTGATATTTCTGGACAAGGATTATATTCTTTATTGCTTTCTTCACCTTCCTCCATAATCCTTCTCTCCCACTTCTCTCCGGAGAGTTCTTCCTCCTCTATATGATTAAAAGCACCATTCCACTTCACTCCTTCCTCCTCCGGCATTGATAAAAGCTTCTCCTGTAAGGTGTCTTACTTTCCACTCCCTCCATCTCCACCTCAAGCGCCGATCCCTCCTCTCTAATTTTTACCTTTTTCATACTTTGACTTGAGTCGTTTTCTGAAACCCTAACAGAGCGTTCTCCATTCTAAATTTCTAATTTTTGCTATTGATCCAATTCTAAAATACACACTAGTATTCTATATACCTAGTGAGGAGAGAGAAAAAATATAGAAAATTATAGTATGATAGGTGATATTTTTTTCGGTATCACTTATACCCTACTATTTTAATATATTCTATTTTACTGAGAAAATAAAAAAGAGATAGAAGGCACAAAGGACAAAATGTCATAAGGAGGAAGATTCAGGATTCCAAAATTGGAGATACTAGGCACCATATCTGCCACATGGCACATTCTGGGCATATATAATGGTAAATAACAACATAAAGTACGTAGCTTGGTGGTGTATATTACAGTATCTTTGATAATATGTTGAACAAGTTTTGCTCATGTTCATGGCTATAAGCAAAAAGGGGTGGGTTCTATTAGTTGCTCATTTTATGACTCGTATAGTTTTCCTAAAATTTGTTCGAAGCGCGAAATACTGGTAACTTTTTTTTTGGTGTAAGCGAAATACTAGTAACTAATCCATTGACGCACGAAATGATAAATGTGATTTCCGTATATGAGAAAGGTCAGTTACACACTTTTTTGGATATATTTTTTTAATTGATTAAAATTTAATAATTTTTTTAAAATGTTTTTTTAATTGTTTAAAATTTAATAATTTTTTTTAATTTTATAATTTTTAATAAATTTTGATCAATAAAAAAATATATTTACAAAAATATATTAAAAAGTGTAACCATAATCCAACTTTATACAGCTTTATATAAAATTGTATGCATGAGTAGTTGTTGTTTAATTTCCTCATCTCATTCTTTCATTAATCATGTGCCCGACTCTATTTTCTCTCTTATTCTCTTTTCTGTTATTTCTCTCTGTACCGGCTCAAGAACGCAAATACGAGTACGTACGCAATCATTTTCTAGAGGCCATTCATTTCTCTCCCTCTATTGAACCAAGGCGCTTTGAAAAACATAATCTCTCTCTCTCTCTCTCTCTCTCTATATATATATATATGTATGATGGAAAATTTAAAAAAAGTTGAAATCAAGAGGAAAATGACAAAATAGGAAAAATATTAATATATATGTTCAATGATAATATCACTAAATCCATCCTACATTTTTATCACAAAGTTGGCTACTTCATTTTCTTTATCGCACTACATGTTCGAAATAAAAACCATGTTGTTCAAATATAAAATATAGAATTAATTTAAGAGCATTATGTTAACCTTAAATAATAGTATATTTTATACATTCCAATTATCAATATACACAGATAAGTTTAAAATAATCAATTTTATTAAAGCAACAAATAATTATTGCATTTAAAACATAAAAAAATAATTATATTAATATGTCAAATTTTACACGTGGAATTTGAGATAAAAATAAACTACCATCAAATAATAATATAATCTTATTTAAAAGTAAGATTAAATTTGTAATATTTTCTTACTTAATATTATTTTTTTTATTCCATTCAAACAAAATAAAAACATAATTAACAGATTGAATCCAATAACTATAATATAGTTCATTGTAAAGTAACAAACATTTTTTTGTGATGCTACCGTAAAGTAACAAACATATACTCCATATAGTAATATTTATGGCTCGTTATAAAGTGTTGAAATATTGAAATATTACTACCTTATAACTTAATTCAACTTTAATTGCATGAAAAAAATAAAACATTTCATGTTAAATATCTAATATAATAGGGTTAAAGTTATTGGAATTGAATTAATCTGTTTCTTCCTACTAAGATATTCTTCCACTATTAAATTTAGTCACTGAAAAATAAATCAAATACGAGTAATTAATTAGGTGACCACAAATCAATAGAGCATCATTCTTGATAGTGGAATTAATAAGGCTATATATGCGATGGTTTAATTATTCTTGGTAGTATCTAATTGGATGCTAAAAGTTACCGTAAGTGGATTACACAGTTTATTCTTTTAAATGCCAAAAACAAATTATAATTATAATTAATCAAATGTACTCGTTTGCAGCAAAGTTGTGCAGTGACAAACTACCAAACATTAGAAAAGATTAATTGCAACCTCAATATCTTACTCTATCCACAAGAGAAAATCCAGTAACCTCAAAACGTTGCAGTTAATTTGTAAGTAGAGGAATGGGAGGGTGAGATCAATGAATGTACGTGTGTTTGGATGATTGTCAAAAAAATTGATTTTCAATATAATTGATTTTGAAGTGATGTGAGTTATGTTTGGACGATTTTGAAGTAAAATTTAGTGTAAATTTTTGGATCCAACACAAAAGCTACTATTAGTTGTTTCAGCTCAAAATCAATTATGACTCTTAAATCAATTTTGAATTCTTCTTCAACATGAAACCAAAAATGTTAAAAACTTTCTAAAATCAATTCTGAACTCAGAATCAATTCTCCACCGTATTAGATACCAATAATTCTGTTACCATTTAGCATTATGTTACCATTTCAAATTCATAATGTTGTTATCTTGTTATTTGTTATTTTATTATTCTGTTAAAGTTTATTGTTAAGCACATTAGTAGGTACATTTGAATTATTGTTATTAATTCATGTGCTCTATATATTGGAACTCTCATTCAATAATAATATTCATTCAAGTTCATATTCAAAACAACCTTCTTTGATATGGTATCAGTTGCTACTTAGCCTAACTACCCAGCGCGGCGCATCTTGTAACATCGTGTTTTCAAAAGCTAGTTTATTATAATTGATTGTATCTTATCTTTATGTGCTTGAGTGTTTGTTGCTGTGTTTTTAAGCTATTAGTATAAGATTTATGAACTTGGAGAAATTTAAGTCTTAGTGGCATGCACCTGAAATTAGTTATTTTATAATGACTAATATCCGTGATAAAGATTAAACACTTTAGAACTCAGTTAGAGCTAAAATGGTCAATTATAGAGCACAATTCATATCTCTTAAAATGATTCAAGTTCTAAATAATCAGATTGAGATACTTGACTAGTCTCGATAATCTTTAAATTTTATTATGTAATTCTAGTATGTCTAAATTAAATTATAAAGTCACCAAATGTTGTTGTAGCAATTTCTATGGTCTGCTTTGTTAATTTTATCTCCTAAATTAATTACTATAGTTATTTCTAATATTTTAAAATAATTACCTTGTTCCTAAATTTATTTGGAATTATACCATTGGATCCTAAATTATTCCATTATTCTCATTATTCATTCCAATTGGTTAATTTTATTAAACCAACTGATAATCGTTTTATATACGTAAATATTACATCATAATTTGTAGTGATTATCCAATGTTCTCAAGATTTTTGGCTTAGTTTGAAATCATTTAATATAGATTTGCATAGTTTGATAATTCTAACCCTAAGAAGTTATTTTGTGAGAAATATACTCTAATTTATGTGTGCAGGCCTAGATTCAACAGTAAAGGGAGAATACAAGAAGAAAACAGATCTCACTAAGCGACACATCTCGCTGAGCGCTTCACTCGCTGAGCGCAACATCAAGCTACGCGAGCTAGGCGGTCTATTACGCGCTGAGCGCCATATTGCGCTAAGCGAGATTTTCATTCGAACTGAAGACTCGCTTAGCGGGACATCACGCTTAACGGAAGTTACTTTCGAACTACATATGTGCTTAGCGGAAGATTGAGCTTAGCGGAACACATGTTCTGAGATGCATTATGCAGTGTCTTGCGCTTAGTGGAAGGTTGCGCTAAGCGAGACTTCGACTATATAAGCTACACTTGTAATAATTTTGAGCATTCAGACTTTGGTGGATTTTGTTGAGCTGCTTCCTCTGTTTTCCCTGTTTTCCTCTGTTCTCTTCATCCCATTTTGTAACCTTTTCAAGGCTTCTCATGACAATGAGAGGCTAATCTATTAGTGTTGAGAACTTGGAACTAGGTGCTGATCATGTAAACGCTATTCTTCATATCTATTCATTGAAATATTTAGTTTAATGTTCATTTCTCTATCTTTATTCTTGTTATATGATTGGATCAGTTATATATGCATGTTTTAGAGTTTACCTGCCATTGACAAATGTTGTTGAACTTGGAACTGAGTTTGAACTCTAATGGAGTGTATTTCTAGACATAGGATAGACTCCATTAGCTTCGCAAAGATCTCTAAGCTTCATCAAACCACTCAACTGAACTTACCGAGACATCGGAAGTGAGGTTGAGCAGTTTAGGCTTGATTTGATGAGAGATCACATTTTGAGCACTTTTAGATCGAAGTTAATCTGAACTATTAATGTGAATGGAGAATATATCTTATATGTTTACATGGGAAGCAAACCGGTTGAACCAAATCCTCAACATATCCATTATTCCATTCTAAAACTCAAGCACGCCAACTGTTCGATCATAGTCCTGAATCAACATTGTCGTTTTTATTGTTTATAGTTAGTGTTAACTGTAGTGTTTAGTTAAATTTATGTTATTATTGATGTTTCAAGAACAACCAACTTTAAAAACCAAACTAATGTTTAGGAATTGATTACTTTATTGATAGTCAAATACGGACAATTCCCCGTGGATTCGATACTGGGATCTTCCCTTTTAAACTACTTGTGCGATATTTGGTATGCTTGCCAAAATCTATCCATCACCAACCAATTCTTTGATTTAAGTTTTATAATCCCTAATTTAATTATTTTTCTTAAATCCTTCTTACTTTGCAAGCTTAAGAATGAGGCCAGCCACCTACACGTTACCACCCAAGAGATAAAACTCTACGCTTACCTTTCACAAACCCAATCTTTGATTCCCATTTTCTTCCATTCGCTCCTCTTCGATCAGCTGTAGCAAACTCCTCTCATTTCTTTTCCGCTTGGTACAAAGCCAACAAACCAACAAGCATGCGTCGCATGATCCTTCACTTTGCTCCATCGTGAACAACACTCAAGGTATCAACTTTCCTCTCCAATGGCTTCTGTTCTCTCACCCATGAATCCAATCTCTCTTAGATTTTTCTGTTTTCCCCAAATACCCATTTTCCCTTTTTGCATGTAGAGAAGGGTTTTGATTTCACCTTCATAATCTCTATTGCAAACCCCCTTGAAGGTTCTAAGCACATTTTCGTCTTTAATTTTAACGCACAAATTCAGATTCCTCTTTTTTGATCGTGCTCTTTAATTGGCCAATTTCCAATTTTCTTTTCGCTCTCTATATAGGGAATTACAACGATTAGGGGTTAGCATTTACATGCAAGCAATAGCGGACGCAATGTTCTCATCAAAGAATCCCAACAAAGCCTCAGGTAGGGGGAGTGAGGGGTAGCATATAAAACAGCAACAGTTAGGAGAGAGTTAGGAACTCTCCACTCCTAACATTCTTCGCTGTTCAATGTTGTCAAGTCACCGATTCACTTGATAAAATTGAGATTTTCTTGTATTTGTGTGTTTCTATAATGTGATGTTTAAATTGGTATGATTGATGGATTCTAAATATTCTCTCTAGATTGGTGAACCCCAATTGCATGAGCCATGAGCCATTAGCATAATTGCCCAAATAGTTCATTTTTGGCTTGGATAGATTTTGCATGCTTGAGTTAGTGATATTAATTTCGTATGAGATTCACATATGTAATGAGTCTAATCCCTTGAATCTCTGTGTTTGTGTGATCCTTGTGAATCTAATGGGAGAAGTTTATGAAATGGGTGATTATTATGCTTATTGATTTATTCTTAATATTTTCTAGTAAGTCAAGAAAGTGTATTCAAGTATTTGACTATGACCACCAAATTAAAATCAAGAATTCTATTTTTATCTACCTAAGTGTATAATGATTGTTTATGTACCAAGTCATGCTTTTAAATACTGGGTGACTTTAAATACTGGGTGGCATGAGAAGAGATTGGAATTGAGTAGTATTCTAAAACTCTGAAAATTACTTGCTGGAAATTGGGACAAACTCTGTTCTGTTTTAGACCAACTCTCGTGAACTACTCATTTTGCAATTAGCTAAGTTCTTTGGTGGTTTTTCTATTTTTAAATGTCTTCTTTCAAACCTGATTGGTTTCACAATTTTTATGTTTCTCCTTAATATTTAGCGAATATTTTGGCTAGATAGGTTGGGTAGGCTTATGTGTTAAGACAATTTTGGTATTGTTGTTGTTTGTGTTTATTTCTAAGCTGTCAGGTTAGAGTCATTAATTAAAATTTTATTCCTTGTTTCCATAGACCATATAAAATCCCAAATCCAACTCTTCCAAGCTCTCCTATATGTCCAACCAATTGGAAACTAGATAATTTAGAAACATGACAAGGGAGTATGCTAAAAATTGGCAATGATTCCACCCCACCTTCTATTATTTCGTGAGAACAGACCATACTGAACCAGACCTTGCCCTCCTTCAATATTCTGGTTTTAAACTTCCTTTTTCCTCAGCATTTGACCTCATGAGTTTTTGAACCACCTAAAATATTTGATGAATATTTTGGCAAAGCAAGTTGCTGGTGAGTGATTGTAGGACAGATTTGTATACCTCTGCCATTTGCTTCAATTTGAGAGATGTATTGCTTAAATCATTGTCTGGACTTGTTTTCCCTTGATTTTATAAGTCTCGTAGAAGCCAAGAGTCAAACTTGCCTATGTACCCAACCCCCCTTATACTTAATATAAGTTTGAAGTTTAGTTATACTAGAAGTAAATGTCAAATTCTTGTCTATGAATTGTTGTGTTGGAATAAGAGCTGGGGTTATTCTAGAATGAACTAGCTTATACCTTTTGGTGTTTCTCTAGCATTGTGTCTTAGCTTTCAAATTCAAGTGGTCTCATCCAATTTGGAGTCTCTTACAATTTTTTGTGATGTTTACACTAAAACAAGTTCAGTGAGGCAAAAACCTGAGATAATGTTGAGTGTATAGGGTTGTGTGAGTAGTGAATGACTTGTGAGACACATGCGGCCTACTCTAAGTGTTTATTCCACCCTATCAACATCCAATTTTATCCGTTTAATTACACTATTATAGTTATTATTATTGTTGTTGTTGTTGTTGGTATTATTATTATTATTATTATCCCACATGTGGTGTCTCGCTACATCAAGAATAAAAAAAGAGAAGAAAGATGCCCAGAAAAATGTAAACCCAATCTTTTGTCATCTTCTTTCGTGTTCCTCTGTTACATAAACATTACAAATCTTGGAACACTACAACATTGGAATGAAGCTTCAGCAGGCCTAAAAATCTAAAAAAATGGTACAAGCCAAGTCTGTTCAAGGCAAAAGGAAATAAAGAAGCAGCAAAAAATAAAAGAAAGAAAAAAAGGAGAAACAAGCAGCTTCAACAGCTTCTCCATCAGCAGCTCTAACAACAGCTTCACCAAGTAGCTCCATCATCACAGCTTCTCCCAAGCATCCCAAGCAGCTCCATCAGCACAACCTCATCCCAAGCAGCTCTGTTAGCAGCCTCATCAACTAGCAAGCTAGGCTAGGCTCTAAGGGTGGCTGCAAGAAGGAAATAACATGATGACATGAGGAAACCCTCATAGGAAGGAAACCTCCTGCCTATATATAGAGGTGATAAGCAGAGACACGAAAAAGGAGGGAAAAAGAGGGCAAAAAAATAACAGAAGAGAAAAAAGGAGAATCAACAAAAAGAAGAAAAATAGGATCAAAATGCACAACAATATAGAAAGAAAACAATGATAGAAGAAAAAAAGAGAATCAGCAGAGAGAAGAAGATCAGAGAAAACATATACAGAAAAAGAGAGGACAGAACTCAGCAAGAACACCAAGAACAGAGAAGAGAAAATATCAGAAAAGTAGAGCAATACAGCAAACAGGTTTCTTTCCTTTCAATCTTCATCATGTATTAGCTTTTTCTATGTTTGATTGTAAGTAGAGAAATATCTTGCAATCTATTTGCTCAAAATAATAAAGAGATATGAATCTGAGAAGTGAGAAGAGAATACTATGTTTAATTTTAAATTAATCAAATCTATCAAAGATAATAAACCTGACCTTAAAATAAGAATCATTCATGGTGAATCCAAAAAAATCATAAGCAGTGACTGACAAACCAAAAACAGATACAGAGACATGAGCAGAGACAAATACCAAGAACACCAAAACCAAAATCATTGAGCTCAATCCCTCAATCCCAAACAAAACCCCAAAATAGAGACAAACAAAGTCATTGAATCCAATCCCAAATACAAGCATAAACACAACTATAAAAGAACAAAATCAAATCTCATACACAAGTTTATAGTAAGAGAAGCAAATCAAAGAACCCAATTGCATAAACCAATCCAACAATCAAATAGAGAAATCGGTTCAAAGTCAGAGAACCCAACCACCATCCTCCGCCAAACACCCAGACCTCGTGTTGCCACCGCGACCCTCTCGCCCAGCCGCGCCACCTCACTCACACCCCGCAACCTCTTCCGCACGCCACCCAAGCACTGCCACTCACCCATGGCCAAGATCGCGTCGCCATACCCGCGATTTTCTCCGCCATCGCAACCTCCATCCCTTTCCCCTCTCCCTCTCCCTCCGCCAAACACCTTCGCGCCGCCCTCTCCCTCCGCCAAACACCCTTGCGCCGTCATCGCCCCCCTCGCGATCTCCCCCCTGCGACCTCGCCCCACCGACCACCGTCCGCAACCTTGTCCTCGCACCCCTCTCGCGCCGCCAAGTCCTCCACCGTAGCCGCCGGCCAAACCTCGCCCCTTTCCCCCTTTTTTTTTCTCTCCTCTCGCGAACTCTAAGTCACCCAAGTAATTGAACAACGGAGATGAGAACCCCTAAAGTTTTTATTTTTCGTTTTGGGCCAAGTCTACTATTTATATCCTCTAGCATTACTATATTGCAACACATTTGTTTGGGCCAGATTACTATTTACACCCACCATATTACTAGATTATGACTTTCATGTTTTGGGCCAGTCTTCTATTTATATCTCCCATATTACTAACTTATAGCTTTCATGTTTTGGAACCAGATTGCTATTTACACCCTCCATATTACTAAATTACAAACTTCTGAGTTTTGGGCCAGCTTTCTATTTACACCATCATATTACTAAGTTGCACTTTCTTTTTTTTAATTATCAATAGTTGTTTAAATTAAAATCATTTTAAAAAAAATAATAAAGATGAATTAACTTGGGTGTACACCTCTGTCAATTTTTCAAATGTTTTTTTTAAGATAAATGAGTTGCGACAACTCAAGAGTCCTAAATTAAAAATAAAAAGAATAAAAATAGTATATCTCCTTCTTTCCTTTAATAAAATTGATCTTCATAAAAATAAATTATTCTTTTCTAGTAATGTTTTGGTGAGATAAATATCTAAAAAGTTATAAAGATTTTTGCTTAATTAATCAAAGGTAACCATCTTTGTGACGGACGTTGTAGGGTGCTAATACCTCCCCTATATGTAATGAACTCCCGAACTCAAATCTGGTTTCAAATACCATTTTTTTTTTCTAAAAAAGGGTCTTTCTGGTGTTTTCCTTAATAAACATTAGTGACGACTCCTCTGATCCATACATTCGATTTTTAATTGCCGTCCCGCCGTGACCCCAGTTGCGACACACCCCCAACCTACCTTAGAGTTCCTTATCATATCATGTAGCATACCCTTAATCTTGTTTGAGTGCATGGAAAGTTTGGTGCCTAGTATAATATAATATATATATGTGTGTGTGTGATGTTGAGATGGGTACGATGTAAGTATTTTGTTCCACTTGAATTGGATATGATGTCTTGAATTGGAACTAGTTTATTTCTCTTGAGGGCCATGAAGTGTTGTATGTAACTTCATCATGTAATAGATTAAATTCCATTGGAAATGGTATGTGAATTGTGAGAAGAAGATATACTTAGTAGTCATGATGAAATTAGCTCCATAATAACTTTGTAGTAAATATTGCTATCTAACCAAAATATAAGGTATTTGTTTAAATCCTTTTAATACAGTACATAGTTAAGTCTTAGCTTTAAAACCGTTTTGGATTCATTCCATTTCAATGTTGTACGATTCATAGGAATTTTTCTAATGCAATGAGTTCAAACTAGTTTTGTTGGAGTTTGGTGTGCATAGTGTGTAAACTGTGAATTTGTAGAGCAAGTAACTCATGTGTACTGATCCAGTAACATGTGTCATGTTTTGCAATATATCTAAAGGTTCTTGACTTACCTTAAAATAGGTTACAATGCTTAGTCTTATATTTGTGCCTTAGTATTTTTACTTGGGAGTTTAAACATACTGCTGAAACTATATTATTGTAACTACCCTGTTTTACCTGTGCCATATTGATGGCCTTATTCTGAGTGTCTTGATGAGATATCTTGCTATGTTATAGTCCTATATGTCTAGTTTATGATGTAATTGAAGGCATAACATTTCGAGTTCTGTGTAATTTATAATGAATTTTCTTATGGAAGTTGTTTTGTTTGCACTTTCCTCTGGGGCAGTGGCTGCAATTAGTGAATTCTGTATTTCTGTGGTGGTGATTGTGATTGATTTATATTTTTTCCTTAAACTAGACATGTTTTTTGAACTCTGAAAGTTGGAATCACTCCAATTGCATTTTTAAATAATTCCCCATGAATAATGTAAGATGAGATTGGAGACGGACTAGGCTGCCAAGGAATTAGTTTTGAACTATGGGAAAAGTCTTGTAATTATGACATGGGTACTCAGTGTACAAATCTTGGGGAAATACCATTTGTCCATCCAATCCATCTCATCCTGATAATGAAAAGATAAAGGTCTGAAAAGTGATTCATGCATCATGGCATCCCGGGCTTTGTGTCCTTCCTATTCATTTGTGGATCCAAGCTAGGTGTGGATCCTTGTAAAGCCGTTACACCATTTAAGGCTGAATCTGTGTGATTCATGCTTCCAGTGGATTCTATGCTTAGCACTAGATCCCAGCTAGGTGCAACCTTTGGCTAAGTGCCAACTTTTGGGCCCGTAACGGCTTTGGCGCTATATAAATCCGGATATTCATACACATTGCATGTAACTGAAAGAAAGTCACTAACTTACATACATGCATACATGGCATACCTTAAGAATGTGTGACTAATTCCATGTGATTGAAATTGAGAATTTCTATTGCCATGTGCTTGAGTATGGATATCATGTGATTGATGCATATATTGTATAAACTTGAAATATTGTAGTTGATCTATGTTAAAGTACACTGTCTTGATCCAAAATATAAATAAACCCTTGGGTCTTGAGCTTTGATTTGGGTTATTGGCCCAACAAGATATAGGAGTATATACACATAAGATTATGTTGTTGTTATTATTCTCTCTTGCATGTTTCTATATGTTACCATAACCTCACCTTCCTTCTTTGTGTTGTTTGAAATCACTACTTGTTGGCCAGTAGGAGGAGTAAACAAGATGAAGGAGTCACAATTTAGAAGAGGGTATGAGAGTGGTAAGGTTGACTGGAGTGTAGGTTGGAAGGGGCTATTGGGTTTGTTAACATGTTGGATTAAATTAAGTATGAAAGGAGAACCGTTCTTGATTGCAATTAAATTAAATACTACATTTAAAATATTGTGTATTTTTTTTATAAATATTATAAAATTAAATACAACATTTGAGTACTATTGCAAAATTTATTTTGTACTAAGTATTCATTTTTATGCAAACTCGATCTAGGGCTCTTCCTCTGTATAGGTACCTTTGTGTATTTTTTTTCTTTCATTTTTTTTTATAAAATGGATCGCATCTTAACATTCAATTGTACTTATTAATGAATATGGTCTAGAGAAATGTATCCATACTAGTTACATACAAGATTTTTGCCAACTCATTGCCATGAAATGACAAGTTTATTAAATCATTCATATTCTCAGGTACATTTTTTTTTTATGAATTATGTGGAATATCGTATATTATAGTTTATATATATATGTTGACATGCCTAAATTTTATAAAGGTTGGAATATTTCCTCACAAATATCACATTAATGAGAACGAATGTCTATCTTATTCAGTATGTATTGCTAATTATATGTCTCTAAAAGCATGTGATTTCTTTTTGCTATGATGATTTAGTATAATGAATGTTTATGCAATTTAATGTAATGTCCTGTTTCTATTATTTTGTACAGGTAGGAGGAGAGGAAGTGCTTCCCCAAAATTCACATCAAATGTAAATATTTAGATGTCTTCCAAATTTATTATTATTTTACCATATTACAACATGAACATATTAAATATTCACGTAAAATGTAAAATGTTCGTGTTCATGTTTATTGAAATTATAATTTTTTTGAAATTGTTTAACCATATTAAAACTTGAACACATTATAGAATTTATCAAGTGAATTTAGTTGAGAATAAACAAAACTTAATTCCTTCAAATTTCAACATCCTAATTGGGCTGAGTGCTTTGACCCGTTAACTTGACAGCATAAGAGCCAACAAACCAATCCTTGTTCCTGGGAGGAAATAAACATCACACATTCAACAATGTGGTTCAAATTTCAAGTCCAAAAATCTAACAAATTTTCAAGTGATGCCAATGGCATTTCTGCATGATCATCCATTCTAAGATGTTGGTGTCCTTAATTTGTTCTCAGATTTCTTATGCCTTATTCTGTCTTCCAAACCCTCATTTGAAAATCCTATATACTTTTCTTCTTTTAGATGTTTATATGACCATAATGATTAGGGATTTTAGTAGCCAACTAGCCATTGATAAAGTGAAAGAAACATTATAGTTATACTCTTAATCCAAAATGCAATCAGAGGGGAGTGAATTAATGAATTAGAGAGATACTTACTAGTGTTGCATACCAAGATTACTCATATATCACCTTAGGACTCCCACCAAAAGCTATTTCAAGACAATAAAAATAAACTAAGCATACATGATAAATGTAATACAACTCTTTTGCAACAATAAATTGTATGATGCTAGTAGGATGTCATCAACATATAATACCAAAATAATAAATTTACTCCCACTGAACTTTTAGTATATGCAATCATCAACCAAATTTACCTCAACACCATAAGAGGTAATCTTGATGAAATTTGTAAGACCATATACGAGAGATTTGTTTATGAGCATAAATGGATTTCTTTAGTTTGCACACCTTAAACTTTGGATCACCTTAAACAAAGTTTTCTGATTGCACCATATAAATTGTTTCATCAATGTTTCCTTTAGAAACGTAATCTTTACATCCATCTATGCAAAACAATCATCAAAATAATCTACAGTGTCATTATAGTTCTAATAGAGTCTTTCTAAGAAACTACAGAGAAGTTCTCTTTATAATCAATGTCTTCCTTCTTGCAAAACTTTTGGCGACAAGACAAGCTTTATATATCTCAATATTATCTATTGAATCCCTTTCGACTATAGATATTCATCTACAACATATGGGTTTCACACTTTTAGGCAAATTGACGATATCCCAAATGTCATGTTCAACCATTGGTTTTATTACACCATTTATGGCATCAATCCACTTGAGAGTTAGAGCACAACATGACTTTACTAAAGTCAATTGGACCTTCTCAGTCAACCTAATGTCATATTCATATTCTTAAAGAAATATAACATAATCATATCAAATTACATTTTTCCTTTATGTAGTGGATCTTCTTGATGACACTTCTTAAAGCTATTGAGTTTGAACTTTAGGTGGTGCTTGAGAGGGAATCTCAATGTTGTCTTGTCTTTTAATGATGTTAGGAGTAACATCATTATTTAATTACCATATCCATTTCTTGAACAATGGTAAGTACAAGACTTATCCATTGTTAATAATAGGTTATTCTTTAAAGACAACACTCTTTATGTTTCCTTCCCCTCCAAACTCAATTTCCTCAATGAGTTTTACATTCCCATCTCAAACAAGATCTTAAAGTGGGATTGTAAAACTTATACATGCGAGATATTTAAATGTAACAAAAAAAAATAGTAACTAATTATCTTTAAGTCCAGCTTACCTTCATGTAGCCTATAAGGCATTGTTTCGGCTTGACATCCCCAAATGTGCAAATGCCCAATGCTGGGATTTCCCCAGCTTACAGTTATAGGGGTTATTAGTGACTACTTTAATTGGTACCTTAAGAGGATATAAATTTCATTTTTTAATGTCTTTCCCCAAAGCGACTTTGGTAGAGAAGAATCAAACTTCTTACCATATCTTTACAAGTCTAGTTTCATCATTCTGCAACTCTGTTCATGCTAGGTTTGCCTAACATTATATATTGCAGAACAATTTCACAATTATTGAAGAAAAACAAAAGGTCTATACATTTCCCACTTGTCATATCTACTATAGTATTCACCACCATAGTCAGATTTGACAACCTTAATTTCTTTCCTAGTTGAAGTTCAACTTCAGCTTTGAAAGACTAAGTGTCTAAAGGCCAAAACTTCTCATAATTTAAATAAAGAGGAATCATCTATGAACATAATAAAATACATTTGTTCATTCCATGAATCCATAAGGAATATAACACAAATATATGTATGTATTAATTCTAAGACATCCTTAACTCTTTCAACACCTGAATTCCATTTTGTTTGTTTATTTTCCCTTTATATACTCAATGTAGACTATAAGGTCCAACCAATATAAAGGATCAATAATTTCCTATAACACAAGCATCTAAATTCTCTATTAAGAGATCTAACTTAAGCTCTTATGTTATAAAGTGATGAAATTCTCATTTAATTTTAAGTTTTGTACCACCCAAAATTGTTTGCAATAGGAACACTCAATATCCATAAAAGAACTCATAACTTGCAACATCTGAATCACGAAAGAGACTAACTTTATTATTTCTAATTGAACAAGAATAACTGAATTTGTCCAAATCAGAAATAAAATCTGGTTTAATAAATAGCTCAATATATGTCTCAATCAAATTCAAATGAAATTGAGTCTTTTAAAGCAACCTAAAAGTTTCTATAGCTTCAACTGCAACTTTATGTGAGTAGTAGAACCAAAATCCACCCACTAGTGTCCTTCGGTACAAAACTAAATTAACTTTAAAATTAACTAAAAAATGAGAAGTTTACCATTCTTCACACACTAAATAGTGTAATTAGGACATTTTTATTTTATGTCTCATCTTACAAAAGTAACAAAGAAATTCCTTATCTTGTTCTCCTGTTTCTTCTCTAGATGAGAAAAAAAAAACTTTATGCAATATTCTCAACTCTCAACTAACTCCTTTCAAACTCTAAATTCTTATACATGCAGTTTTGGGATTCAAATAATACAAGTAATTTAAACCGTAGTAGTAGCAACAACAACAATTAAAGAAGAGAACAATAAACATATAGTGCACAATTAATCTTTATGGTAAATTTCAAGACCCAAACAAGATACCTAGCGCACCATTAATCCTCAATCTTTGGATTGAAAAAGACTAATTGCAAGTGGTACTCTCAACGCATTAATCAAACATTGGTGATAAGTCCTGTCAAACAAAGATTATCTTTAGACACTCCATTGCTCACATGGAAAACTTATATGATGATTACTCCGATCAAATAATAATTGTCTTTGAACATTTCATTATTCATATGAAAATCAATCCAATGATAACTCCTGTCAAATAATGATTGTCTTTGAACATTTCATTATTCACATGGAAAATCACATTATTTATAATCACCACATGTTTACCATCGCAAGCATGTAATTATTCTGTCAAATTGTGTTTTCCTTTGGGCCAAGCACAATTCGCATGAATAATTCCATGCAACATCTATGTAAATTCAATCAAACCAACTTACGCAATAGAGGTTACTTTGGCAACATGTTATTTCAATCAATTTAACCAAAAAAAAATAGAAGACAATTTAATATAATAAATGGGAGGTCTTAAAATTACACAACTTTCACATATAATCAAGTAAGTTATATAAAAATATATATATAATAGAACGTGTAAATATTTCACATAATGAACTCACCACATAATAGCCAGCACAACATTAATTCCTAGTCTTTTGACAGAAAAATTAATTTGTAAATGGTACTCTCTCGCAATGATCAAATATTAACAATCAGTTTTATTAAATAATAGCATTTCTTTGCACCGACTATTATTCACATGAAAATTACTTTATTATTGTCACATATTTATCATCACAAATATGTTATTCTTTGGTCAAATTGTGTCTTCATTTGAGTCGAGCACAATTCGCATAAATAATATCATATAAACATCTATGCAATTTTAATTAAATCAGTTTACACAATAAGGATTACTTTGGCAATATATTATTTCAACCAACTCAATTAAAAATTACTAGACATATAAAAATGGGAAGAATCCATAAAATTTGTACCCAAATTGATAGCAACAATGATATAAAAACAATCATTAATAATAAATAAATGATTGTATCAAAAATTCATATATTGTGACATCACAAAATTAATCTAGCATGTATTGTACGAGAGCAACTCCCTTGCATAAAGCCATCAGCTTGCGTCCAAAACATTAATATATATATATATATATATATAAAGCAAACTCATATTGCACGTACAATACATGTGTACATGATATGATTTCATGATGTCGAAATAAAAAAGAAGCACTAACACGCTTAATATGATGCAATTGAAAAAAAAAAAACAAACGAAATTCAATTGCAAAACATGCACAGTGCCAAAGCATATTCAAATCACCAGCACAGTAAACAAAAAATATAAACATATGTCCACAGTGTGCAGTGCACTCAAAGAGGAAAAAATATAAATAAATAAATAAACAGTGCACAAATAAATTCTTAACCAAATGTGAAGTGCACTTCACATGCAAAAAAAAAAAAAGTCTACAACCTGCACACGCAAATTGACGCTAGAAAAAAAAATTCCTAATTTCCCCCAAAATTTAATTTAGGGTTCTTAAAAACAAAAGAGGGATTTATGTAAAAATACAATATATACTTTAATCCCAATAATTTAACAATAATGGAGGCTCTAATAACACTTGTTGGTTATTTTGATTAACCAAATAAAATAACCAAAGGAATAGATAGGAGCACATTATGTCAGATTATTGGAGAAGGGGGTTCTTAGGAATACCTGACTCCACAAAGCGATTCTGATTGAGATGCAACGGAAGCTTTATTGATCAAGAACTATTGGTTCAATGATCTTCCTCAACCAAATCTCCTTAGCCCTTATGGGACCTTCGTTTACTCTTCAGATGGGGAGAGGAGAAAACCATTTCTGATTTGGTAAATTGGGGACCATAATCGTGCTTTATGTTTTTAACCAATTAGAGTTCTCATTATGCACCAATAGGTAAAATTGGTAATCCACTAATTGATTCCATATTATTTTCTGTTGGCAGTCTAGGAGCTCTCTAAATTAAATCACTTAAATTGAGCCCCTCTAAATGTAAATAACTAATATAAATGTTATAAATTAATATTTAGTCCATATTAATTAATTAGAAATAAATAAATTCCTAACAAGAGGAGGTTAGGTCACAACGGAGGAGGAAGAAGGGATAAGATTACGATAATCAGATTGCTTAGAAGAAGAGAGGGTAAATAAAAAAGAAATCAAAAGATATTTTAAAAAGAAAAAAATATTAATAAGGACATTAAGGAAATTCATTAGAAAAAAAATGAAAAGGGATGTATATTTTATTAAATGGTAGAGGTATGTATATCACGAACCAATATATAACATATCATATAATATTATATTATGTTCAGTCACATTAAAAATAAAATATAAAAAAAAACATGTTAGAATGTTTTATAATATATATGAATGTTATATATGCAGCATAAAATAAATATAATATAATGCATGTTAGAAAGTTTTATATATGGGATTGTATGTATGATGTTAGAATGCTTTAATGGTATATATATCAATGCAGTTTCTTCATACATATTATATAATTAACGAGAAATTTCACAAAATTTAATTAAAATATATAATTAAAAAAATCTTATAAAGGAAGAGGTTGATCTTGTAATGCAATTGGGATACAAATTGTGCCAAAAAACTTGGAGTGGTAATTTTGTTCTCTAAATTATAAATTTATCATTTGAATTATATTTTTTTCATTTCTTTTTACAAAAAATTCTTTTATTATTATTTATTTTTAATTTTTAAAATAGTTCATTTTGGCTCGAAAGCCCAATGGCCCAATATAGGGCCGGACTAGACCTAAGAAATTGAGGCTCACAAGAATGTGGGCCAAGCTTGGATCAGTCCACTTTGATTATTTGACCCAGTGGATAGAGCTGACCCACCTATTTTGCCATTATGATGAATTGTATATATAATGCTCATTATATTTATGACATCTTAAGAAATAATTTAAATAATTTTGTTGATATATATGGAAAAATCTAGCAAATTAGCAAACACAGCCAATTATGAAGACAAAATAATTAATTTCCATATAAACTAGTTTAGTATAGCAATGTGATACAACTAATAGCCATATCTTTGTAATCTGGCAAATCTTACCATTGAATCAATACTTTAGCTAAAGCAGAGAGGTTGTTTCTGATATCTTTCACAACAACTGGTTTCACTTTTAATTCAAGATCATTAGTCAACATAGTTGGTAATGGTTGGAGTGTTATAGTAGGGGAAATAGCTTTTTCAATAATGACACATGGAATACATGATAAACCTTACTGTCTAATGGTAGGTCTAAATGATAAGCAACCTTTCTAATAACTTTGGAAATCTAATAGTGACCATAAAATCTAGGACTTATAGATATTAAGAAGATTTTTTCTTAATATCTTTCACATAAACAATGCATTTTTTTTTTTAAGTAGTTTTAAAAAAGTATAAGTCATTCAATTTAATTAGGGTATTTTTCAACCTCAACATTATTTTCATGGGAAAGGCCACAATTAGAAGTTCAAAACGTAAGGAAACCTTATTTTCTTCCAATAAAGAAATTTTGAATTAACTTATTAAGTTAAGGAATGGCAAATATGAAAATAAGGGCCTCCGTTCGTAAAATTTGTGAAAAATGTCGATTGATTCGAAGACGCGGGCGAATTATAGTAATTTGTTCCAATCCAAGACATAAACAAAGACAAGGATAATATTTTAACAAACGGAAGCTTTCGAAAAAAAATAGAATATATCAATTTCTATTTTCTCTTATTATTATATATTATATATAGTATTCTATCAAATTTCTAAATTGATATATATTATATATATAGTATTCTATCAAATATCAAATTTTTATAAGAAAAATGATTAATATTTCAAATTTGAAATTTTATTTCAAAAATTTTATTTTATATTAATCGAAATAGAATATAATTAATATAGAAAAATCGAATATTAATTCTAGTTAGAAAATAATTAATAAAGGATCCCCTTTTTTTGACACGAAATGGATATATCCATACCATATATCTTGGACTTATTTTTATGAAATTAATAATTAAATATGGCAAAACCTATATCTAAAACAGGTTCGCGTAAAAATGTACGTATTGGTTCGCGTAAGCATACTCGTAAAATACCAAAGGGAGTTATTCATGTTCAAGCTAGTTTCAACAATACTATTGTGACTGTTACAGATGTACGAGGTCGGGTGATTTCTTGGTCCTCCGCCGGGACTTGTGGATTCAAGGGTACACGAAGGGGGACACCTTTTGCCGCTCAAACTGCAGCAGGAAATGCTATTCGAACAGTATCGGATCAAGGCATGCAACGAGCAGAAGTCATGATAAAAGGTCCTGGTCTCGGAAGAGATGCGGCATTAAGAGCTATTCGTAGAAGTGGTATACTATTAAATTTTATACGAGATGTAACTCCTATGCCACATAATGGATGTAGGTCTCCTAAAAAAAGACGTGTGTAAAACTAAAAAGAAACATTGAAAAGATTTCAAGAGAAATAAACAAGTCAAGGCTTTGATCAAAATAATATATTACAATGGTTCGAGAGAAAATAAGAGTATCTACTCGGACACTACAATGGAAGTGTGTTGAATCAAGAATAGACAGTAAGCGTCTTTATTATGGACGCTTTATTCTGTCTCCACTTATGAAAGGTCAAGCCGATACAATAGGCATTGCAATGCGAAGAGTTTTACTCGGAGAAATAGAGGGAACATGTATTACACGTGTAAAATCAGAAAAAATACCACATGAATATTCTACCATAGTAGGTATTGAAGAATCTGTACATGAAATTTTAATGAATTTGAAAGAAATTGTATTGAGAAGTAATCTGTATGGAACTCGGGACGCGTCTATTTGTTTCAATGGTCCTGGATATGTAACAGCTCAAGACATCATTTTACCACCCTCTGTAGAAATCGTTGATAATACACAACATATAGCCAACGTAACAGAACCCGTTAATTTGTGTATTGAATTAAAAATTGAGAGGAATCGTGGGTATCGTATAAAAACACAAAAAAACTTTCAAGATGGAAGTTATCCTATAGCTGCCATATTCATGCCTATTCGAAATGTAAATCATAGTATTCATTCTTATGTGAATGGGAATGAAAAACAAGAGATACTCTTTCTCGAAATATGGACAAATGGAAGTTTAACTCCTAAGGAAGCGCTTTATGAAGCTTCCCGGGATTTGATTGATTTATTTATTCCTTTTTACACGCAGAAGAAGATAACTTTAATTTAGAAAACAATCAACACAAAGTTACTTTGCCCCTTTTTACTTTTCATGATATATTGACTAAGGATAAACTAAGGAAAAAGAAAAAAGAAAAAGCATTGAAATCCATTTTTATTGACCAATTAGAATTGCCTCCCAGGATCTATAATTGTCTCAAAAGATCCAATATTCATACATTATTAGAACTTTTGAATAACAGTCAAGAAGACCTTCTGAAAATTGAACATTTTCGTGTAGAAGATGTAAAATATATATTGGACTTTTTAGAAATAGAAAAACATTTTGCATAAATTTGAAATCCATTGGCATAGGATTTTTTCAGATTTCTTTTTTTTCTAAACTTACAATAAGGGTGAAAATTTGTAATTTAAATCTTTAGAACAAACCCATCTGTTCAGAATAGACCTAAAATGGAATAGATGTATCTAGGGATTAATCGTTTCAAAAGGAATTCTCTCCTAGATACACAATACACATGGCATTATATTTTCTTTCAAAATTGAATCAATTTTATAAGTTTAAAAAAGACCTAAAGTTAGGGATTTCTCAATAGGTAATGTTGCTCCAATACCTAACCAAAGGGCAACTACAGTACCAATCAAAAAGATGGTGGTTGCTACTGGACGGCGAAATGGGTTTTGGAATTTATTAACATTCTCCAAAAAGGGTACTGTTAATAATCCCGCAGGTACCGAAACCATTAAAAGAACGCCCAATAACTTATTGGGCACTGTACGAAGTATTTGAAATACGGGAAAGAAATACCATTCAGGTAATATTTCCAAAGGAGTTGCAAATGGATCCGCGGGTTCCCCAATCATGGATGGTTCTAGAACTGCTAAGCCCACGTTACAGGCAATAGTACCTAGAATTACTACTGGAAAAATATATAAAAGATCGTTGGGCCATGCGGGTTCTCCATAATAATTATGACCCATTCCCTTAGCCAATTTAGCTCTTAATACAGGATCATTCAAGTCAGGTTTTTTTGTTATTGGGATAGGTGAATTCTTATAGATCCATCCTCCGAAAGAACCGGATATGATAATTTTTCATCATCCGGCTCGAGCACTAATCAAAGATTTCGAATATATCTATAGAAAAAATGTATGTGTTATTCACACATATATGAGGATTCTATGTAATAAAATAAACTCGATTCTCTTTTTCCGAAGTTACAAACAATTATTTATTGAAAAAACAAATTCAGTTCTTATTAAGTAAACTTTGATAAACGCTCAATACCCGAGTAGGCTTTTAAAGTTGATAATGCTTTCTGGGTGATCTCTAACTTTGCAATTGTTATCCTGTCCAAAAAAATCTTGGAACTTTTTACGTACAAAGCATTTACTTGTTACTAATATAATCCAACCCGCGTTCTTCTTTAGATCTACTTTTTTCACTCCGATAGTATCAGAAATCGAATCAATGCATAGGAAATGAATGCGCTGTCATACTATTAAGTTTACTGAAATACATATGATAGAATTCAGACTATACTACATCACTTATTTTATTGGATCTTACGGAGCCTGTTCATGCAGAATATAATCGAGTCTGATCATAGAAAAGATTCTCTTCAAGTAAAACCAGCCTACCCTCTCTGTAAGAGCCTTGCTTGGTGGTTGGAAAAAAGACACATTTAATTAATTGTAAATTCAAATGTGGCAGATAAGATAAAGTCATATATCTACGTGGCCAAATAAATAGTTCAAGTCACACACTCCCATAATCCATTTTTTCTTCGGAGAGTTCCCGTCAACTATTCGTGCGTGTATGTAAAAAAATTCAATTTTTGTTAAGTTGAAGGGAAATATCCAAATACATGTCTTATTCTTTTAAATAATCCATATTTGTAGCAATGAAATAAATTCCTCCCCAAAATCAAAAATGATTGTGATTACAAATATCTATGATCCATATTCGCTATAAAGGACCTGAAATGCCTTGCTTACGTATCATTGAAAAGTGCATTAACATAAATACAGCAGTAAGAAGAGGTAATACAAAAGTATGCAAACTATAAAAACGAGTTAAGGTAGATTGTCCCACACTGGAACTTCCCCGTAATAACTCTACCAAAGACGATCCTATTACAGGAATAGCCTCGGGTACGCCTGTTACAATTTTTACTGCCCAATAACCAATTTGATCCCAAGGTAAGGAATAACCGGTTACACCAAAAGATGCAGTCAATACACCCAAAACTACACCCGTAACCCAAGTTAATTCGCGAGGTTTTTTAAAACCACCTGTGAGATACACACGAAATACGTGTAGGATCATCATTAAGACCATCATACTTGCCGACCATCGATGAACAGATCGGATTAACCAACCAAAGTTAGCTTCAGTCATTATATATTGAACAGAAGCAAAAGCTTCAGTAACAGTCGGACGATAATAAAAAGTCATAGCAAATCCCGTTGCTACTTGGACCAAAAAACAAGTAAGTGTAATTCCTCCTAAACAATAAAATATATTCACATGAGGCGGAACATATTTACTGGTTATATCATCGGCAATCGCCTGAATTTCAAGACGTTCTTCGAACCAATCATAGACTTTATTGAGATAGGTAAACCAATGGAACCCCCCCCCGAGAACCGTATATGAGAATTTCATCTCGTACGGCTCAAACAAAAATACCCAAATACTGGTTGTAACAAAAACAGATATGTGTAATAGAAAGTTTGAAACTTCTTTATTTAATCCTATGATTCTAATTTTCTCTGACGATAAGAAAAAATAGAGATCGGAAAGCTATTCTTTTGGGTTAGAATGCCAAAATCTCAAGTCGGCTCCCTCGTCTTTATCTTGATCTTTTCAGGCCTCTTGAATATTCTACTATTTACTTACTTCATTTTTTTATTGTGTATAATGTGATTTTACTGCTGTCTTCTTTATTATTATTGAATTATTATTATTGATAAGAATTCTCTTGTTAGGACCATATGAATCAATAAAAAAAACATCAGATTCATACTATAACCACGATGATTCAAAAAAACCTTTAATCGAAGTCCAAAAATTCCCTGAGTAAGAACTGCCGGATCATCACTTATTCAATGAATAGATATAATGAAAAAATTTCAAGAAAACGTTTGTCCTTTGATCAAAATAAAGATAAGCTCTGAAAGCTGGAAAGAATGAAAATTATTCAATTTCTTTTTACAACTCTTTGAAAAGTTTTTTAAGTCCGGTTGCGAGGTCTAAATATTTAGTATGAATCATAGTTCTAATATTTTTAGAATCCATTTTCTATATTCCGTGCTCCAGATACTAGAATAAATATCTGACGGGATAAAACCATCTCTATCAAGATGACAGATCCATTTTATGTTCTGTACTTTCAATAGGATCAATTAAAACAAGCCACACACTCATATTCCGGAAATACAGAAACAAAGAAATTCCACGATCAAACTACCAAATCAAAATGGAATAGGCTAACAAACAATAAGAAACTTAAATGCTTAACTTTCCTTTCTATTGAAAAACAAATTACTCGATTCTTGTGAATCTAATTCATATAAATTCCGTCCAGTAAAATGGACGAATTATAAATCTCCAAAATAGTAGATAGAAATATCGCAAATAGAGCCATTGCAACACCCATCAAAGGAGTAGTTCCCCACCCCGGAGCTACTTTACCATATTCTGAATTTAATGGTTTCAATAAATCTCCTACAACAGTTCGTCTTGGACCAGATCTAGAATTATCCTCAACGGTTTGCGTAGCCATAAATACTATTTTTTATTCATTTAGATCTGTTGACTTTGTATACCATTCCGCTGTAAATATAAGGATCTTATCCTATAGATCTATTGTGATCTTGAAACTTTAGAATTATATTATAATAATGGAAACAGCAACCCTAATTGCCATCTCTATATCTGGTTTACTTGTAAGTTTTACAGGGTATGCCTTATATACTGCCTTTGGGCAACCCTCGCAACAACTAAGAGATCCGTTTGAAGAACATGGGGACTAGTTGAAGTAATGAGCCCTCCATATTGGGGGCTCATTACTTCAATTAAGAGAATCCAAAATTATTTAACCTTTTTTCGTCGGAACTTTAGGGGGTTCTCTAAAAAAGATAGCGAAAAAAATAATTCCTAAAGTCGAGACTAAGAGGAATGTATAAACCAATGCTTCCATAGATTTGATCGTGGTTTACAATTATAGCTTTCATACCTGTTTATTGGGGCTCATTTCCCAACAAATAAAAGAGTAAATGGAATGATTGAAATAAAGATTTATCTAGTTTTCTATGTGAAATTCAAAATAAAAAAAAAGTCGAAAAAGAACAAAAGAATGTTAGACTGCCTGTCTTTTTGTAGTTGGATCTCCAAGTTTTTGGAATGCTCCAAATTCTACTTGAGTATCTAAATCTGGGTCGATACCAGCAAAAACATCTCTGAACAAAGTTCTAGCACCATGCCAAATGTGCCCGAAAAAGAATAGCAGAGCAAATGAAGCATGTCCAAAAGTAAACCAACCCCTCGGACTGCTACGAAAAACACCATCTGATTTCAAAGTAGCACGATCTAATTCAAAAATTTCACCCAATTGAGCACGTCTAGCATATTTTTTCACAGTAGCGGGATCACTATAATTGGTTCCATTAAGCTCGCCACCATAGAACTCAACAGTTACACCTACTTGTTCGACACTATATTTGGATTCTGCCCTTCGAAAAGGAACATCGGCCCTAACAATTCCGTCCCCGTCTACCAAAACAACTGGAAATGTTTCAAAAAAAGTAGGCATACGACGTACAAAAAGCTCATGCCCCTCTTTATCTCTAAAGACAGGGTGTCCTAACCAACCGACGGCTATTCCATCTCCATTGTCCATTGAACCTGCTCTAAATAACCCCCCTTTTGCTGGATTATTTCCGATGTAATCATAAAAAGCTAATTTTTCGGGAATTTTAGACCAAGCTTCTGATAAACTTTGATTTTCGGCTAGTCCAGCACCAACTCTTCGATATATTTCTTGCTGGAAGTATCCCTGATCCCATTGATAACGAGTAGGACCGAATAATTCAATAGGGGTTGTTGCGGAACCATACCACATAGTTCCAGCAACGACAAAAGCTGCAAAAAAGACAGCAGCAATACTGCTGGAAAGGACAGTTTCAATATTTCCCATACGTAATCCTTTATATAAACGTTGGGGTGGACGCACACTAAGATGGAAAAGACCCGCTAATATGCCCAACGTTCCTGCTGCAATATGATGAGAAGCTATCCCCCCCCCCCGGAACAAAAGGATCAAAACCTTCCACGCCCCACGCGGGATTTACGGATTGTATCCTTCCAGTTAGTCCATAAGGATCGGACACCCATATTCCAGGACCATATAATCCTGTTACATGAAATGCGCCAAAACCAAAACAAGCCACCCCTGCAAGAAATAAATGAATTCCGAAAATTTTGGGCAAATCCAAAGAAGGTTTTCCAGTACGTTCATCACTAAAGATTTCTAGATCCCAATAAACCCAATGCCAAATCGCCGCTAAAAAGCACAAGCCCGAAAACATAATATGTGCTCCGGCCACACCTTCGTAACTCCAAATACCCGGATTCGTTATAGTCCCTCCTGTGATATTCCAACCGCCCCACGAATTGGTTATTCCTAAACGAGTCATGAAAGGTATAACGAACATACCCTGTCTCCACATTGGGTCAAGAACAGGGTCAGAGGGATCAAAAACTGCTAATTCATATAGGGCCATCGAACCGGCCCAACCAGCAACCAGAGCTGTATGCATTATATGAACAGAAAGCAAACGGCCTGGATCATTTAATACAACAGTATGAACACGATACCAAGGTAAACCCATGAAAATACCCCTTATATCAACAAAAAATAGACACTATGTAACTTTATTGCACTAGAAAAATTTATATTATGGACTCTAGCCTTTCATTAGATTTTCTCGTAAAATAGAACAATCATATTTGTAGAAATAAAAAGAAACAGATTTATTCTATACCCGATAAGTAACAATACGCAATGGTGGGGCGACAAGAGGGGTTGACAATTTTCTCTATGAATATTTAAATAAGTAAATGCAGACATACTCGCTTATCACCACCCCAATGACCCATTCGTAACAACTTTACTTTATTTAGTATTCCTTTCAAAAAAAAAAATGCAATATAATAAAAGTCAATCATTTTTAACACGATAAGCTAATTCTTACGTTTCCACACTAAAGTTAGATATATGATTTTATTATTTCTCCATTTTATGCCCATTGGTGTTCCAAGAGTACCCTTTCGAAGCCCTGGGGAAGAAGATGCATCTTGGGTTGATATATAGTGCGACTTGTCAGATATAGTAGGTCATATGGGATTTACCCGTTTTCTCCCCCGATCGAGATATCCTCTCTTTCACCCCCAAAAGAAGAATGATTGAATCATAAAAAATTTGGAGCGTGAAGTGTAATAAAGTACAATTCTATCGATTTTTTGATTTTTAGAGGGGGTATCCAGATTATTACTCGAAATTTTGAATAATTTATGGTTGGCTTGATTGAACCAATAAAATAAAATACCCAGGCTCTGTTTAGAAAAAACCAATTGGTAATATATCTACGATCACCACTTCTATCATATCCGTATATTTTACAGAAAACAGTAAATAATAAATTCAGAAAAGGAAGAAGTTATAACAAAAATACAAAGTATTGTAATATTTGTCCTATATGTGCAAATCCAAATCGGGCAGATCTTTACTCAGAGTAGAAAAGAAACCTAAAAGAATTGAAAAAGTCCATTCAGAAACAAGAAAATGACATTGTGATTGGGCTTCGATCTCAATGAAAGCAATACATCAATGAGAAGATAGTTCAATAAATTGAGTATATTATTCTTTTTTTCTTTTAAAGTTCGAAGAAGTCCATTATGAAAAGAAAAAGAGGTTTAAAATTGACACATTGATTCCTTTTTTGCTTATATGATTTTTGGTGAACTGTATGCATCAAAAGGTGCATGTACGGCTCTTAAGGAAAAAAATAGAATCCTAATCAATCGACTTTATCGAGAAAGATTACTTTTTTTAGGTCAAGAGGTTGATAGTGAAATATCGAATCAACTTATTAGTCTTATGGTATATCTTAGTATAGAGGAAGAGAATAAAGATTTGTATCTGTTTATAAATTCTCCGGGGGGGGGGGTGGGTAATACCCGGAATAGCTATTTATGATACTATGCAATTTGTACAACCAGATGTACAGACAGTATGTATGGGATTAGCCGCTTCAATGGGATCCTTTCTTTTGGCAGGAGGAGAAATTACCAAACGTTTAGCATTCCCTCACGCTTGGCGCCAATGATTCTTTTATTTGAGAATATATCTAAAGACTATACCTTCGCCATAAAAACATTTAAAAAAAACATTTTATTTTATAAGTAATAATAGCATGGTATTTTGAATTCCATATGCAAATTTTTGTTTTTTAAATAATTCGATTATATATAGAAAGAGTAGTATGAAAAAGAGGGTATTTACAATTTTATCTGATCTATCAGGAACCTAGTTTAATTTTAGTGTCACAGACTTTTTTGTTTTTTTTCATACCAGAAAACTTTTAACACTTTTTATTTTAATTAGACGAAAACATAACATAGGAAAAAAAAAGAAACTTTCGGATTGTTGAATAACAAAATGATATAAAAAACAACGGAACCTTCGTAGTATTTTTAAATAGATTCAAAAAAGAAAAAAGAAAGTTGGTTATTGTATTGTTTATTATTTAAGGATCTGGATCCAAAAGACCCGGTAGATTTTGTACTTCTTTTTTCTTTGATGGAAAAAAAATCAATTCGTAAACGTAGAAAAATATTCATCGAAGAAAATACTCTAAAAATACTCTATCCGAAAATACTCTATCCAGAGTAGAGGAAAAAATGAATTGTATGGATGGAAAAGCCGTATGCATCAATACACAGAAAATGCTTGTACGGTTTTAGTGAATATTATTTTTGCTCATTTATTTCTTTTATTATTTGTATTTATCCCTTTTACCTTTATTTGGGAATAAGGACAATCGTTACCAATATAGGAGAAATCTTTATCAAGATAAGGGAAATACTTATTAAGTTATAAAATCAGGGTAATGATACACCAACCTGCTAGTTCTTTTTATGAGGCACGGGAGAATTTATCCTGGAAGCGGAAGAGCTACTGAAAATGCGTGAAACTATCACAAGGGTTTATGTACAAAGAACGGGCAAACCCTTATGGGTTATATCCGAAGACATGGAAAGGGATGTTTTTATGTCAGCAGCAGAAGCCCAAGCTCACGGAATTGTAGATCTTGTAGCCGTTGAATAAAAAATAGGTGGCAAGGATTATTCTAAAAAAATACAGGATTTGAAATTTCATTTTTTAATCTTCTTATTTTCATTTAATTTTAATATAAAATCTCTATTAGTTAATCTATTAATAGAATATAAGTAATCTAGAATCTAAGTAATTCACGGTTAGGATAGATCTAAACCTGCTCATTATATTATATATATATTACGACTTACCATGCCAACAATGAAACAACTTATTAGAAACACAAGACAGCCAATCCGAAACGTCACAAAATCTCCAGCTCTTCGGGGATGCCCTCAGCGCCGAGGAACGTGTACCAGGGTGTATGTGCGACTCGTTCAGATCATAGACTAAGAAGAAAAAACCAATTTCATTTTTTCAGTATTGTTCATCGGTTAAGATAGTGTGAATGTAGTTTTCCCATTCAGACTATATTAACTTAATATATATACATATACTTTCTTCTATCTTGTATCAAATTTATGGTTTCGATTGGTGCAAACCCAATAGTCTTAATTTACAATTTAAGATGATAAGAAGGACTTTCCCATCGGTAACAAAACAAATATAAAATTACCTGTTAAGCGGAGAAAATACTATTTCAATTAAAGATAAACTATGTCCTTAATGAAAGAATTTTGATGGATTTTGTAAGAACGGAATAAGAGGGTTAGCTACCCAGCAAATTTTCATAATTAAATACCGTTACTGTATAACTAGATTTCGTTGTGAAAAAATCTACTTACTAAATATTGGATGGGTAGAGCCAAAGAGTGTGAACTGTACAAGTTAACAAGAACATTAATTAAATGAATATAAAATGAAAAGAAAAAAGGCTCCGGTGTATAGAGAGGACCTGCCCGTTTCTAAAAAAAAATCATAGAAACGATGGAACCCACTAATTTTTTATATTATATATGTCCTATTTCTTTTACTATTACTATGTTTTTTGATATCTAGTATCAATACAATTTATTATTTTGAGGTTCAATATTTAGAAAAAAAAATATATAAAAAATCGTGGATGGGGAGGTTATAGTAGCAAGAGCCATTGGAATTTTTTTTTATACATTGGAAGAATCCATTTTTGTTATTAATAGACTAGGAAGAAGAAAAGAATAACTGAAAAATCAAATAGTTAGTTATTCATCAAAGTCTCAATTATTCAATGACCAGAATTAAACGAGGATATATAGCTCGGAAACGGAGGACAAAAATTCGTTTATTTACATCAAGCTTTCGCGGAGCTCATTCAAGACTTACTCGAACTATTACTCAACAGAAAATTAAAGCTTTGGTTTCGGCTCATCGGGATAGAGATAGGAAAAAAAGAGATTTTCGTGGTTTATGGATTAGTCGAATAAATGCAGTAATTCGCGGGAATCCTAAAGTATATTATATTTATAGTAATTTAATCTATAGTCTATACACAAGGCAATTACTTCTTAATCGTAAAATAGTTGCACAAATAGCTATATTAAAAGAGAATTGTCTTTTTATGATTGCCAATGATATCCTAAAAACTAAAAATACCCTTAGACTTTACTCCGGGAAGGTATAGAATAGAAATTTGTTTATTTTGATAGCTTTATCATATGATAAAGCTATCAAAATAAACAACCACGCTTAATAGAAAAAATTATTCTTTGTTACCCATTTTCTTTTTTCTTACAATATAAAAACCCAAATTGAATTGTCGTAATTTTAAACAAAACATCAATCCATGTTTAATTCGAATCTAAATTCAAAATTTGATTTCGAAGTATTAATTTCTATATTTTTTTTTTTCTTAAAGTACTAGTTCTAGCGGTCGACTCGCTTTTTTCAAATTGTTTTTCATTATTAAGGAAAGGTAACGAAGATAAAATACGAGCTTGTTTTATAGCAATTGTTATTAATCGTTGTTGTTTTAAGGTCAATCTATTTACGCGTCTGGATAATATTTTTCCTTGTTCACTAATAAATCGACTAATTAAACCCATGTTTTTATAATCAATTCGGTCCCCCGATTGGATCGGGGGCAAACGCCTACGAAAAGATCGCTTGGATTTAATAAAGAGTCGCTTAGATTTTTCCATGGTTTATTTATCCCTATTCCAAAAATCACATTTATTACAAGAAATACAATAAAGGATTTGTTTTTTTATTCTTACTTTTTTAATATATGTTGTTATATAATAATATTTGTATATAATTCAACTGTAAATTATAAAATACAGATAGATCTATCTATATAGATACGAAAAATAGATCATTTTACATGTTAATTTGATTCGAAGGGTAACACACAAGCGATCAATTTTCTCTATTTCTTTATTTCTGCGTGAATTATATGTTTGCAACAACGGGGACAAAATTTTCTCAATTCCAATCGACTAGGCGTATTGTGTCGATTCTTTTTAGTGATATATCTAGAAATCCCCGTTGATTCCTTATTAACACTCTTTTTATCACAACAGGTACATTCCAAAATAACAATTACTCGGATATCTTTACCTTTGGCCATGAACCTCCCTTGGGTTTTTAATTCACTTAACTCTTTTCTTTTCGGATTCGAATCTAAGAAAAGAACGAAAAAAAAACGAAAATAGAAATTAATAATTCGTTCCAATTAAGATTAATCTAGTACAATTAATCTAGTACAAAAAGAATACAAAGATCTCGAACTATATTTCGTTTCGAATTGCAAGACAATTGCAATACAGTATTTTAGTTTTTTTTATTAAGTATTTTTTATGATATTGTTACCCCCACCCTACCCATTCCATTTAAATTTCTGCTTTCACTCTATTATTAATAGAAATGGAATTGAATTAATAATTCAATTCCATTGAAGCCTGGACGAGATCTCGAGTTTCACTTCGAATTTCAACGAGGCCAAATTAACCCTTATTCTTTATCTTTCCTAACTTATTCTATTACAATTGTAAAAAAAGACGAAAAAAAAGACGAAATCAAGAAGAGGAGATTAATTACATATATTTAATACTTAATTAGATCTATAATCTTCTTCACCCCTTCCCGTGTCAATAACTAGAATGAAAAAAAGGGGAATATCAATGCATCTGGAAAAAAACGATTGATTTCTATCAAGAGACCCGCCAAAGCCCCGAACCATAGAGTACTTACTACTGGTGCCACGGAAAGATATGTTTTTAGATCTCGCATTTAAAATCCTCCTTTTTAAGTCCTTTTTCTATTTATAATTTTTTTGAATTTCATATTCTATTTTCTTATTCTAAAGAATATTAGTTATATTTCTTTAGAATCGTTTTTTTCTTGTTCATATTCTATTGTATATTATAGTATAGGAAACTGAAAAAAATGGCAGAAAAATAGATATATATATATATCTATAGATCAACAGAAAAAAATGTGGAAAACAAGACAAAGATTCTTTACAATAACACTAGAAACAAATGGAAAAGGGATGTAGCGCAGCTTGGTAGCGCGTTTGTTTTGGGTACAAAATGTCACGGGTTCAAATCCTGTCATCCCTATCCCTAACTATTACTTATCATATGATATTCCGTATTATATATTTCTTATATGAGATGAGCTATAAAAAGGGACCAATTGAAGACGAATTCCAATTGGAAATACATACCGAATATCTATATGTATATATATAGATTGATATAGTATATACATGTAAAATGGATGTGGATCATATAAAAGAATTTATGAAAACAAAGCGCTCTTAGTTCAGTTCGGTAGAACGCGGGTCTCCAAAACCCGATGTCGTAGGTTCAAATCCTACAGAGCGTGATGGTTCAAATCCTACAGAACGTGATTCGAGTATTGTTCGAATGAAAATTCCACTGAAATAATTGAACATTAAAAAGTCTGAATTTTATCCTTGTAGATTTGGCTTAAAACAAAAGAACTAGGGAATCCGCAAAAAAAGAGACATTAATTAATCAAAGATCCAATTGATCACCTCGTCGGTATTGTAAATATGCAGTTACAAATAATCCAGCCAAAGTAATGGGAATTAAACCTAACACGATTCCAAATAGAAAAACTTCAATCATTTTTTTTTTTTTCGAAAGGGAAAAAGAAAGGTAATATCTATCCTTAACCATTAATCTGTATTGATCATGAATCTCAACGACCGAGAATTGTAAATTGACACAGTAAGGAACTATAGAATGTCTTATCCCAAAATTGACTATTCCTCTCAAAATTACAAATCAAATAAGTCGTATTTTACTCAGACCAATAAATAGCGATGAGGTTATAATTAAAACCGCTAGTAAAAAACCGAAATAACTAGTTAGAGTGAGCATATAGAAGCTAAATGAAATATGTTCCTTTTATACATATGTTTATAAAGCACTTCCCTAAATTTCCTTTTTTGAGAAAAAAAAGAAGATAAGAAAAAATACTACTTGAAAGATACAATTGAAAATTGGAGATTCATCCATAAATTATTACAGACGAAAAAAAAGAAATATAGTGACATAATTTAGAAATAAATTCATCATCTGTGACATCTACCCATTCTGTGATTCCAAATCAACAGACTTATTAATCAACTCATGAATTGAGTAAACTAATCGAATGAAAATCTTTCGTATTATTCTATATATATATTATTAGTCTAGAATAGAATTCTATTTCTATTAGATTCTATTAGAAATAAAAATGAATATTAAAACAAAAACAAAGAATAATAACTTAGTTATTTCAATTTATTTAACTTTGAATTAATATAGAAGAAAATAGAAAAAATATCTTCAACAACCACAAAAAGTATATTTATAGATTTGGCATCTAATTGAATTATAGAATTGAATTATAGAAATCTAAAATCTCCTTTATGAATTCTAAGAAACCCATTTATCGTATTCCGATTTGAATTGATCCTCAGTTTCTAGTCCGAAACTTATAATGTGAAATGTGAAGAACTTTCATTTTATACTATTACTATAAAAAAGGACTCTAAAAAAAAATTTTATACGATCAAACTTTGAAAAATTTTCTATCGGATTTTTGAATACATCGAGACAATCTATGAAGAAAGAAGAAAGAACTTATCTAGTACTAGATTTTGCCACTGATTGTGAAATTTCATTGCTCTGTTAGAAGAAGGATAGCTATACTGATTCGGTATACTCAAAAGACACCGTTGGTACAAAATGGACGATCTAACAAGGATTACATTTCAGTAAATTTTGACTTACTGATCTCGTCTTTTATGGAATCGATCCCCCTTTTGACTGTACAAGAATATGTGGAGTTCAACATGTCTGGAAGCACAGGAGAACGTTCTTTTGCTGATATTATTACCAGTATCCGATACTGGATTATTCATAGCATTACTATACCCTCCCTATTCATTGCAGGTTGGTTATTTGTCAGCACGGGTCTAGCTTACGATGTATTTGGAAGCCCCCGCCCAAACGAGTATTTTACAGAGAGCCGACAAGGAATTCCTTTAATAACTGGCCGTTTTGATCCTTTGGAACAACTTGATGAATTTAGTAGATCTTTTTAGGAGGCTCCAATGACCATAGATAGGACCTATCCCATTTTTACAGTACGATGGTTGGCTGTTCACGGACTAGCGGTACCCACTGTTTCTTTTTTGGGATCAATATCAGCAATGCAGTTCATCCAACGATAAACCTAATTTGAATTATAGAGCTACGACACAATCAAACCCAAATGAACAAAATGTTGAATTGAATCGTACCAGTCTCTACTGGGGGTTATTACTCATTTTTGTACTTGCTGTTTTATTTTCAAATTATTTCTTCAATTAATAGAAGAAATAGGAATAGTAAATAATATATATCTATAAGGAATTCTTTTATCCCATTCGGAAGGATATCATTTCATAATTATCTATGACTGTTTATGTCTTTAGCATGACTGACTACTCTTGATTAAATGTGGAGGAAAGTGGGATAAATGGCCGATACTACTGGAAGGATTCCTCTTTGGATAATAGGTACAGTAACTGGTATTACTGTGATCGGTTTAATTGGTATTTTCTTTTATGGTTCATATTCCGGATTGGGCTCATCTCTGTAGTAATCGTATTATATTATAATTGGGTTTTTTTGAAATGAAAGCGTAAGAACTCACCAGGGATCCACTCGAATTCGTCAAAGAAAGAGTGGATCCCCGGTGAGTTCTTAATAATTCTAATCTTTTTTTTTATTCATATAAATGACTACTTTTTGGGATGTTTCAAAAAACTCCATTTCATTCTTTTTTTTTTACAAGTTAATTGAAGAAATTCAATTTGTTTAATAAAATTCCCCAATCCCCATTCTTTTTATTTGTTCACTACGTATTATATGCAATAAAATATTCTATGGCAGAAATATTCTAAGTTGGAAAAAATAGAAACTATAGGATATAGGATTTTTCAGGAAGGGGTTCAAAAATATTATTGTATTGATATTTTTAGAATATTTATATTTCGACACAAACAAGAAGGAATGGGAATCGGACTCTAGGAAAAGACAAAAAATCCCCCCTAGAGTACCTTTTCCTTCCATATTTAAATTTATTTTGTTTCAAATTCTCTATCTATATAGATATCTATTTGATGTTTAGTATCGAATCCAATTTTCTTGTGTTTTACAATAGAAAAAATTTCTACAATAGAACTCTCTATTATAGAAAATGCAAATCTGAAAAAAACAGTGTCATAACCATAATATTCGAATTTATTGTGGGGTTGAAAAAACAAAGTCAAAAAGTCTTCCTGACAATATCCATACTCGAGTTTATTTGTATTACGTCACAAGGAATTATTTTAATATAGTATATTTTTACTATACCCAAAATCTTTTCATAATTTTTTTATTCTATTATACAGAATAGAATTACATATTCTATTATACAGAATAGAATTACATAAATTATCAACAAAAAAATGTAGTTATTTTTACAAGTTTAATATGTTGATAAATATGCGGGACTAGAAATTCATTTCGGACAATTGAACCTTCTCAAATTGTTTCTTTTTAAGAACTAAAAAGATTTGTGCTAAAATTATAGATGCCAAGAAGAACAAGAGACCTTGGACACGTAACGGATCTTGAAGTACTATTTCCGCATCCCCCTGACCAAATCCACCCACATTTGGATTACTTGTTAATGGCTGATCAAGTTTGATAGATTCACCTTCTGAAACAAGAAGTTCTGGTCCTGGAGGTATAATATCAATTACTTCACGCCCATCCAATGCATCCACTATAGTTATTTCGTATCCCCCTTTTTCTTTTCGTATGATTTTTTTTTTACCATACCTGCTGCTGTAGCATTATACACATTATTATTACTCTTGCTCCCGTCAAGATAAATCTGACCCCTTCCCCTGTTCCCGCCTACGTATATAGGATATTTTAAGAAATGAACATCTCTCTTAGTAGTGGGATCGGGGGAAAGAATAGGAAAGGTGATTTCTTTATATTTCTGACCTGGAACAGGGCCTATCACAAGAATATTTTTTTTTGTAGGGCGATAGTTTTGAAAAGACAGATTGCCTATCTTCTCTTTAATCTCAGGCGAAATACGATCGGGGGGTGCCAATTCAAAACCTTCCGGTAAAATAAGAACAGCCCCCACATTCAAAGCTCCCTTTTTACCATTAGCAAGAACTTGTTTCACTTGCATATCATAAGGAATTCGAACAACTGCTTCAAATACAGTATCAGGAAGTACCGCTTGTGGAACCTCAATATCCACGGGCTTATTAGCTAAATGGCAATTGGCACAGACAATACGACCGGTAGCTTCTCGGGGATTTTCATAACCCTGCTGTGCAAAAATTGGATATGCATTTGAAATGGGTGCTCGAATTATTATATATATCATGATCGATATGGAAATGGATCGCGTAATCCCTTCCTTTATACAAGAAAAAGCATTTCTAGTTTGCATGGTCTAATCATTGATCCTGAAAATTTCTACAATAAGATTAGGTAGGTCACTCGCATAGTTCCCTATCCAAGGCGGAGAACCCCCCTTTTTTTTTAATTTAAGGGGGTTAGGTTAAAAAGAAGGGAAAAATCAAATTTTCTTTTTAGCTAAAAAACTTTAAATTAAAATTGGATAGTGAATCATTTTTTCAGTCAATCATTCATTGAATGATAAATCACTACAAGTGATGGAGATACGCTATTTAAATAACGGAAAATAAAATATTTTAAAATTGTATCTAAAATGACTGGAAAAGTCGAAACAAGACCAGATATAATTTGATCATTTTGAGCAAATCCAAAATCTTTATAGACGAAACTAATCACTAGTTCCCAACCCTGGGTTGAATGGAATCCTATACAGAAATCAGTTAATAGAAGAATAGAAAAAGCTTTTATTGTGTCACTTAAATTATATATAAATTCTCGAACCAAAGAGTTAATAAGAACAAGTTCTTGATTCCCAAGAATAGAATAACCGCTTAGAATAAAAAAACAAATTATATTTGTCGAGAAGTGCAAAATCGTATTCATACGATCTTCGTTGTGCGTTTTGATTAATTGGATTGTTTCTTTATAGATTCCAGTACGAAGGTTTTGTAGATGTGTTTCCGGACATTCCTTTAACATGTCATCTAAGAAAAACAGTTCTTTAAATTCTATGAATTTTTTTAGAATACTCTTTTCTTTAATATCATTCAAGAAAATTTCGGATTGCCTAGTATTCCACCAATTAATAAACCAAGATTCGAGACTTTTCTTAAATGTGAAAGAGATACACCAGGGCAAAAAGACTATAGATGTAAGATATAGAAGGGGAATTAATGTTTTTTTTTTTGTCATTTTTCGTCTTTAATGAAACTCAACTTCATCTCATTCGTCAACTCTATATGATAATAACCTTTCTATCAAGCATAAGCTCTATTACAAGTCATAGAGCTTATAGATAAATCTATATTCTATTCTCTCATTTTTTGACTTGCAGTTCGGGAGTTAGTCCTTGCCTTGTTTAATTTAGAAAAAAGAATACATAAATAAATCGAATAAGAAATCGAAAGAATTCACTGTCAATTCAAATGAAGAAAAAAATTTTGTTTCGAAAGGATATCAATTGCTAAGATTCGAAGAAAAAATTCTTACTTTTTATGAATACACCAAGGAGAACTTCGGGTTAGGAATATAATAGTCGGATTTCGAAATAAAATAACGTCCCTTCTATCAAAATTGAAATATTAAAAAAAAGTTTTTTTTTTTTCAAAATATTTCACTAGGTACACCAAATAAATAGGACAATTTTGAAGCTTTTTGTGCAATTTAATTTCTAGTTAAGTCCAACTCTCATCAGTAAAAAAGTGGTACATCCAAAAATACAGATAATTCGCCAGCTTTCTGTGCAATTTCTGATCCAGTCAAATTATCTTCAATACGAGTCAAGGGAACAAACCCCTGTTCTATGGTTTCCAGATAAACGATACTCCCATAAGTAAGGGTACGAGTAAAAATACCCCCTTCTTTAACTCCTGTTATTATTCTGATGGATTGAAGCTCGTTCATAGGTATTTCGAGAATAATACGACGATTTTTTCCAGGAAATCCCCAACGAACAAAACGGACTTTTTTCTGTTTTTTATTGAAGATATCATAACCACCACCTACATCCCACAAAATAATCGACCACAAATAAAAACTACTAAAGAGACCCCCGATTCCATAAAAACCCATCGCGGCCCCTTGTGGAATAAATGGAAAATAAATAAAGTCCGGAATAAATAGAAAATCACGAATTTCCTCAGAAAAAAAGAAGGAATCCATACCAAGATAACTGGAAATTGCAACCAACAATAACCCCAAGGAACCTAAAAAAGTGAAAAAGGCCCAAAAGAAATTGCTTCTTCTTCGAGTCTCCGTCATAGAATATACCAGTCCATATTTTGAGCGAAATAATATACCCATTACTCTCCTTTTTTAAATTTAGTATTCTAATTGGGGAAAAAAAAACCCCAGAATTTGACTTTGTTTTCTGTATCTAAAAAATCTTGTTTTTTTGAACATGAAGAAATAAAGAAGCCATTGCAATTGCCGGAAATACTAGGCCTACTAGAGGAACAAAAATGGAAGGAAAGTTTATCATAAAATGGGTACCTCGATTTACTATTTGTAGCTTATTATATATATTATTACTTTTTTCTTCTTAGTTTATATTATTATATAAAGATAGTCTATAATCACTAGAATTCCTATATATTTATACTTAGTATATAGGAATTCTAGTGATTATAGCTAAGACAAAAAATATATATATCATAATATACCCTTTTCTTATTCAAAGAATTTTTGGCTATGCCTTATCATATCATTTTTAGTCAAAGAAAAGAAATTATGGAATTGAAATAACTCACTCAGAACTCCCTTTAAAAGATTACGCGGTACGATTGAATCAAATAAGCCCTTATGGAATAAATATTCAGCTGTTTGTGAACCTTCGGGTACTGCCTTATTCAATGTTTGTTCAATTACTCTTTTACCAGCAAATGCAATATAAGCATTTGGTTCGGCAATAATGATATCCCCCAACATGCCAAAACTAGCTGTCACCCCACCAGTAGTGGGAGATGTAAGTATGGATATATAGAATAACTTTTTATTTGTTTGATAATCATATAAAGCAGAAGAGATTTTAGCCATTTGCATCAAGCTCAAACTTCCTTCTTGCATACGCGCTCCTCCGGACGCACATACCAGAATAAGAGGTAAAAGTTGATTGGTAGCATATTCTACCAAACGGGTGATTTTCTCACCTACTGCGGATCCCATACTGCCCCCCATAAATTGAAAATCCATAATTCCTATTGCTACTGGAATACCATTTAGTTGACCTGTACCTGTTTGAACAGCCTCAGTTAATCCTGTTTTTCTTTGATAAGAATTAATACGATCTTTATAAGGTTCCTCTTTTGAATGAAATTCAATGGGATCCAGAGAAACCAAGTCTTCATCCATAGGATTCCAAGTACCCGAATCAATCGAAAGTTCGATTCTATCTGAACTGTCCATTTTCAAATGATATCCACAGTATTCACAAATATTCATTTTTGATTTAAACATTTTGTTATAATTTAATTCAGAACAATTTTCGCATTCCAGCCACAAAAGCTTATATGGTTTACTTTCATTAAGATTATTAGAACTTTCTCCTATAGTGGAATCACTATCATTTGTATTATTCGTACTAGTTTTTATACTAGAACTAGAATTATCGCTTTCACTCCAATTTCTGCCCTTCCAAAAAATGTAACTGTAAAAATAACTCTCATTGGATTTGTCAATATCACCTAAAATAAAACTATCAATACAGATTTGAGAATGAAGATAACTATCAATGCAACTATTAATGCAACTATTAATATTATTAAATTGAGTATCATACATGTAATGATCACCATCATTCTTAGAAACAGTATTCAGATAGCTAGAAAAAAACTCTTCCTGTTCACTTAGAAAAGAATGATCCTTGTTAAACCCCAAAGTTTGATTTTCAATATCTAAATCGATGGAATAACTGTTCCTCTTATTATCCCTAACTAAAAAAGTTTTATCAGATAGGAAATCCTGGATGTTACTGGCACCTACTAAATAATCAAAATAACTGTAATTAGAATTGTCACTATCATTCCAACGATGAATTTTTTTATCTATATCGGTTAAAATTTTGGGATCTTCGCGTAGACTGGTATTTTCAATAGGACCAAGACTATCCATTGATTTACTTAATTCACACCTGTATTCTAACTTCTTATTAAACAACATAGAATTGAACCACCATTTTTCCATAGAGTTTTTCCTCTATTTACATAAATATATAATGGATGTATAGTCATTGGATGAAGAATAAAATAATCGATAATATAAATATTCAATTTTGAATATTCTATCTCATGCTCATGTATTTACTATAAAAAAAGTATATAAATCAAATAACTCGGATTAGTAACTGAAAATAATAAAGAGCCAGTGAGTATTAAAAAGAAATGCTAAAAAAAAAAAATCACCTCATGGGGGGTAATCTATTTATAAGTCCAATTACTTCATTTAGTGACTATTTTTTTTTTTTGCTTTTTCCGATATTCTATCTTTTATCTCTATACATTTTTTCATTTTGTTTTGAAGAGCGATAAAAATTTCATTTATTTTTCTGGCTATAGAAAATTACATCCTATCATTCTATATAAACAACAAGAAATAATCAAAATTAGGTATGAATAGAACAAGAGAGCGGGGGGAGGGGATAAAAGAGAAAAAAGTTTTCGAAATCTATATACAAGTCATCTGCACCCCCCCTTGTTTATTTCATTAATTGAATTTCGTTTGTTGATTCGAGCTAAGTTCCATAAAAACACCAGCCCTTTTTGAAATATCTTGAACAGTTCCTGTAGGTTGAGCGCCTCGTTCAAGGAAATATAGAATAACTGGAATATTTAAATAGGTTTGATTCTTTATTGGATCATAAAAACCCACTTTCCGAAGATCTCTTCCCTCTCTTCGGGATCGAACATCGATTGCAACGATTCGATAAACGGCTCATTGGGATAGAGATAGATAAATAATGCACCCCCCCTAGAAACGTATAAGAAGTTTTACCCTCGTACGGCTCGAGAAAATAAAAAATGAGATGTATGTAGAAAATTATGATGTCAAATCGATCAATAAAATCATCAAATCAATTAAACTATGACTTAAGTATTTTTCTTTCGTATTTTCTTTCTGAAAAAAAACTCCTCCTATTTATAACCCCATAACTCAAATTGGATAATTCTCAAATAACTAAAAAGAAAAAAGCCTTTAGTAGCTATTTCATTTATTGAGTGGTCTCTACTCCCCTTTCTTGTCCGTGTTTCGTTTCTTTATAATTTATTTTCTTTTTTAGAATTTTTTATAATCGAATTGATGAGACAATTTGAAAATGGTATTTACTTGTTCCATGATCTTTTAGCTTTTCTTTGAATCATTGGGTTTAGACATTACTTCGGGAATCTTAAATCTTTTCAAAAATGGCAGCAACATGCCATTTTTTCTTTCTCTGAAATACAAGAATCATACAAATAGAAGATTAATTTCTGCGGCTACACTTTTGATCAAAACAGTTTTACTAATTTCAACCATTTTTTTGAACCTTGCTCAAATTGGATCCTTTCGATTTTTCTATCAAAAATATACTTACGAAGTTTTTCTAACTTATTAATTTTCACTAACCTTAGATACTTGCTCCTGAGAAATGAATAAACTCGAGCTCCATCATGTACTATTTACATCATCAACTTCTTTCCCGTCCCCAAAACAATAAGTTCTAGTGGAACAGAACAAACGATGTCGAGTCAAGAGCATGTTCATTTCTCTATACTAGAAAAAATGGCGGATGTAAGAATCCACAGCTAATCGAATCATGTCTTTCAAGTCGCACGTTGCTTTTTACCACATCGTTTCAAACGAAGTTTTACCATAACATTCCTTTTGCTTGGATCCAGTATGTAATTGATTCAATTATGGAATCGTGAATAGTCATTGATTCAATCGATACATAATAATCTATCCTTTTTACGTCTCGGTTTTTCTTCTATATAACAAAAACTTTTTTAAAAGTAAAGACGTAAATTAAAATTAACTCGGTATTTTATCAATTTATTTTCTACTCTCTTTTTAGAATTTGTAAAGTAGAAAAATGGGAATTTCAAAATATTAGAAAAAAGAAATATGAAAAAATTATCAAATTTTAATAAATATATATAATGAAATGATTACATTAAAACAATGATTACACAAAAAATAAAGTAAAAAAAAAACTCGACTTGTTTTTGAATCTATATATTTGAAAGCAAGTTGCTTTAGATTAGAGACGGATAATTCAAAAAAGGGGGATAATTTGAATTCTGATATACAATCTGTATTCCAATATGATATACATCATGAATGGATATGCTCTGGGACGGAAGGATTCGAACCTCCGAATAGCGGGACCAAAACCCGTTGCCTTACCACTTGGCCACGCCCCATTTTCGATTTTACACTAATAAACACTATTATTGATATAGGTTGTTCGTCAATTCCAGTTCAAAAATTTCTATAGAAAAATTTGTTGCTACTATTTTTATATGCGTCTCTACATATCTATCTATATCTATATATAGATAAATGTAGATAAATGTAGATAGGATAAGACTAAATTTATTGATCATTACGTACAATTCAATTAAGATATTGTATAGAAGTATGATTTCTTCAATTTTTTTATTTCAGAATAAAAAATCCAAATCTTTTAAACTTATCCAGTTCAAATGCAAGAACGATTTTGGAGGGGTTTATCTTATTTGATTCATTTTTTTTTAGTTTTATTCATATCATAAATTAATATTAATTTCTTTTCATTTTTATTGTATTTTATATATATATAAAATACAATAAAAATGAAAATTCTAATTCAAAAAAAAAATCATTTTTATTTTCTTAAAGAACAAAATGTTTGTTATGCTTAATATCTTTAATTTGGTCTGTATTTGTATTCACTCCGTCCTTTATTCAAGTAGTTTTTTCTCGGCGAAATTGCCCGAAGCCTACGCTTTCTTGAATCCAATTGTGGATATTATGCCTGTAATACCCTTACTCTTTTTTCTTTTAGCTTTTGTTTGGCAAGCTGCTGTAAGTTTTCGATGAGATCTGTAATTTGAGTAATCTCTTAAAAAAATTTCAGAATTTATCAGAAAATTAAAATTCGAACATTTTAACAATTTATAAGATCAAATAAGTCTTACAGTGTGAATTATCGATTCCAATATTGAAATTTTTAGATATATACGAAAAAATACGGACCATCTCATCATCTACGTTTTGCCAATTGAGAAATCCAAATCCTATTATTCGATTTGAGCCCATCACCAATATAATAGCTAGATTACAGATATGAAAGAGGATTTTTGGTAAAAGTAATTATTGATAATTTGTAATAAAAGACTCGACTCTTACTACAAATCCATTTTCGAAACTTATCTTATATATATCCTTAAAAAAACTTCATTTTTTAGAAACTTAGTATTAAAAGAAACAAAATGTGTAGTAATATAAGAGAATCTATTCTCTTTCTTTGTCGTTTTTTAATTATCTTGGAGATTTTATAATGCTTACTCTAAAACTATTTGTTTACACGGTAGTGATATTCTTCGTTTCTCTTTTCATCTTCGGATTCCTATCTAACGATCCAGGACGTAATCCAGGGCGTGAAGAATAAGAAAAAAGTGGATTCTGTGTTTTTCTTGCTTGTGCTGAATTTTGAAATATTTTTAGGATTTTCTCTATTTTAACATCTTTAATTAGTAAATACAAAAAAGAAAACAAACAAGGAAAACAAAGAAGTTCAAAAAAAAATATCAAATTATCAACGGAAACGGAAAGAGAGGGATTCGAACCCTCGGTACAAAAATTTGTACAACGGATTAGCAATCCGACGCTTTAGTCCACTCAGCCATCTCTCCCCAATTGAAAAATAGAATTACTTTGTTTATGTTATACCACATAAAGCAAAAAATGGGTTTAAAAAAAAAGACTTCTTTTTAATTTATTTTTTATCTCTTTTTTTCTATTTGATTTCTATTCATTATTATATATATATATTATATATTCTTCTTTTAGTTTCCTTTTTTCTTTTTCTACAGCCAAAGAGCCCGGCCAGTACCTAGTCGGGCTCTTTTTATTCCCATGAATATTGAATAACAATGATTTATTTGAGTTGAATGTATTTTATTCGAAAAAAAAATACTTGTAATTTAAACACGATCAAACGGAAATAAGAGATACAGATTGATTCCTATGATAAAAAACCAAAATAAGATAATATCAAAATGTCCTTTTTTATGGCCCCTTCTCTTTTTTTCAAGTAACGTAAATTTTATATTCAATTATATATATGATATGTTAAAAAAAAAAAATACCTTCAGCAAAAACAAAATCTAAAAATGTAATTCACCTCGTTTTTCAAATTTCATTAGAAGATCCTCTAATGAAACATGTCAATACTCGAATTATTTGAATATATATATTATGCCCCTCTATTTCTTTATTTATTTTGTCTGATTGCTTTGTTCGATAAAAGATACAATAATTGTATTGTAGCGGGTATAGTTTAGTGGTAAAAGTGCGATTCGTTCCATGAATCCCTAAATAGTTAAGGGATCCCCCGTTTGATTCATATTCCGATCAAAAACTTTATTTCTTACTTAAAGGGAATCCTTTATACCCTCAATGAATGATTTGGGGTATAATATACATTATCGTAATTTGTATACAAGAAGAATCAACTCTAAATTGACAAATTGAGTTCTAAAATTATGAAACATAAGTTTTTGGAAGTGGATCTATAATCCGAATTTTTTTGAGTATGACGAAAGGATCTATGGAGAGAGATATAGAAAGTTTATTTCTAATCGTAACTAAATCTTCCATTTTTTTGTATAGTAGAGATTGAAGCAAAATAGCTATTAAACGATTATTTTAGTTTACTAGAGACATCTACATTTTTTTAGCTCGACGGAAATTTTATTCTTTTCCTAAAGATTCTATTAAATAGAAATAGAGAACGAAGTAACTAGAAAAAAACATAGATTATTAGAATACTGCTCTTCTAGAGGGATCATCTAAAAAGCAAGATGTTTTTAAACTTATTCATACAAAACAAAAAGGCTGACATAGATGTTATGGGTCAATTTTTTGATTTTCCATCTCTTAATTTTTTCCGTAAAGGAGCCGAATGAAACAAAAGTTTCACATTCGGTTTTGAATTAGAGACGTTAAATTGAAATCAAAATGATGAATCAACGTCGACTATAACCCCTAGCCTTCCAAGCTAACGATGCGGGTTCGATTCCCGCTACCCGCTTATATTCTCTATTTATTCATTCTATTTGAATCTATCTTTTTTATTATAGAATGAATCTAGAATTTTTAATTACTTTATCCATTATTCATTTTCATTTCTTAATTTAGTTTTAGTTATTTATATTCAATTGAATTTTAGTTATTTTCTATATATAGAATATAGAATTCTTTTATTCTTTAACCTTATTAACTACAAAAGGTTAAAGAATAAAAGAAAAAAAATAGAAGCGTCCATTGTCTAATGGATAGGACAGAGGTCTTCTAAACCTTAGGTATAGGTTCAAATCCTATTGGACGCAAATTGGTTGCATATATTTGCATATATATGCAAATATATGCAATTTATACCTTGTCCTTCTATTTTATTTCTTCTATTTTTTTCGATTTTCATTCGAATTCATTTTATTTCTATATTTATTATATTCAAATGAAATAAAAAGATATTAAAAGATACTAATTCTAAAAATTGGAAAGTTAAATTATAAAGTTATTAAATGATTAATCAATTTTTTTCTACCTGTTCCTGTAGTAAAAAGAATTCCATCTGTTCTTGAATAGCTTCCTTCAAAAGGGCTTCTGCTTCCCCAGTTAATGTCTTGGTAGAAGATATGATTTCTTTGAATTGAGGTTTATTCGTCTTTAAGTAAGCACGTAACTCAACAAGAAATTTCCTTACCTGTCCAATTTCTAATGAATCAAGATAACCATTCGTTCCGGTATAAATAGTTATTATCTGTTCTTCCACGGTAAGAGGAGCTGATTGGGATTGTTTAAGCAACTCGCGCAATCGTTGACCTCTTGCTAATTGATTTTGCGTAGCTTTATCGAGATCAGAAGCGAATTGGGCAAAAGCTTCTAATTCTGCAAATTGTGCTAATTCCAATTTTAATTTACCAGCTACTTGTTTCATGGCTTTAATTTGAGCCGCCGATCCAACTCTAGAAACCGAAATACCAACATTAATAGCGGGTCTGATTCCAGCATTGAATAGATCGGCAGATAAGAATATTTGGCCATCTGTAATGGAAATTACATTAGTAGGAATATAAGCTGAAACATCTCCCGATTGAGTTTCAACTATAGGTAAAGCAGTCATACTTCCTTCGCCTAACTGAGAACTTAATTTAGCGGCTCTTTCCAAAAGACGCGAATGTAAATAAAAAACATCCCCTGGATAAGCTTCGCGACCTGGTGGTCTTCGTAATAGAAGAGACATTTGGCGATAAGCCTGTGCTTGTTTGGAGAGATCGTCATAAATGATTAAAGTGTGACGTTCACGGTACATAAAATATTCAGCCAGAGCTGCTCCTGTATAAGGGGCGAGGTATTGTAATGTAGCTGGAGAATCCGCTGTTTCAGCTACTACAATAGTGTATTCCATTGCTCCTCTTTCTTGTAAGGTAGTCACCACTTGAGCCACAGAAGATGCTTTTTGACCAACAGCTACATAAACACATATTACATTTTGTCCCTGTTGATTGAGAATTGTATCTGTGGCTACTGCTGTTTTACCTGTTTGTCTGTCGCCTATAATTAATTCTCGCTGGCCACGTCCTATGGGGATCATCGAATCAATAGCAATAAGTCCTGTTTGGAGAGGCTCATATACGGAACGTCTCGAAATAATACCGGGAGCAGGAGATTCTATTAATCGAGATTCCGAAGCTGAAATTTCTCCTCGACCATCAATCGGTTTAGCCAAGGCATTTATAACACGACCCAAATAAGCCTCACTTACTGGTATCTGAGCAATTTTTCCTGTTGCTTTTACTGAACTTCCCTCTTGTATCATCAAACCATCACCCATTAATACAACACCAACATTTTTTGATTCCAAATTCAAAGCAATGCCTATAGTACCCTCTTCAAATTCCACTAATTCACCCGCCATTACTTCATCAAGACCATAAATACGAGCAATACCATCGCCTACTTGAAGTACAGTACCCGTATTTACAATTTTGACTTCCGTATTATATTGCTCAATGCGTTCACGGATAATTTTACTAATTTCATCTGCACGAATGGTTACCATGAAAATTTCTTAATTTTATTTTTTTAGAAGAAAAAAATAATGCCTATACTCTATTTTTATAATAGAAAGACTAATCAGTTATTTTTTCTTTCATCGCCCCAAACATGCTAATATTAGCACTGACAGTACGTAAATGTAACTCGTTGTTCAAGCAACTATTTAGAGTTCCTAGAGCTCCCTGTAAGGCTTGTTGTAAAACCCGTTGTCGGACTTGATTAATCACTCTTTGTTGTTCAAAATGAATGGCTTCGTTTTTGTAATTTTCTAATTGTTCCAAAGTCGTATAAATTGAATTAATTAAATTCAATTTTTCTCGTTCGATCTCAGAATATCCATTCACCCGAAACCGATCTGCTTCCGTTTCGACTTTCCTTAAGCGGGCTTGGGCTTTTTCTAGCTGTTCAACGGCCCCTTCCCGTAATTCTTCTGAGTTTCGAATAGTTCTCAAGATTTTCTGTTTTCGATTATCTAATAAATCACTTAATGAAAGTAGACTCTCTTTCCATTCATTTCAAAATGTCTATGATCTCTTCCCGAACCAAACATGAATCTTTCGATTCATTTGGCTCTCACACTCAATTACTTATGGGAAATTTCCCCATTTTTTATGTAATGAGCCTATCCTCTCTTTTTTATTTTAAAAATATTGAAAACAATTACCAATATAAGACCAGAATATTCGGAGGACTCTTCTGACCAAACAAATATATGTCAGCAAAATTGTTTTTTTTTCTTCAAATCCAAAGAATTCTTATTCATTTATACATAGGTCATCGATTACGCATTGTACAAAAGGGAGGGTTAAATTAACCCGTTTTTCAATTTCTCGCCGTAAGTAAATAGGATTCAAGCCATTTTATCGACATGAGTGTTCTATATCGAAAAAAAAATCTAATAATTTTATCGAAATCCTTTCATTTCTGTATTAACATAGTGGTAGAAAGAGTACAACACTGCGTCTAGACTTCAAACTATTCACTTTAACCATGGTAATAGTCCAAAATTATTGGTTAATAGAGAATCAAAATGGATTACCAATAAATCGCGAAATGCTATGGTTCTTAACTATTTTTTCTTTTTCTTAAATTATTGAAAAATTGAAATTAATTCAGAAGTAATTCGCGGGATTATGCACATTTTATTAGTTATAACTAAAAAGTGCAGTTTGGTTGGATCCAATCTATTCTTTGAAATAAACAACTCGCACACACTCCCTTTCCAAAAAAAACCAATACACCTAACACTACACTAAGATTTATTGGATTTGTTGCTAAAATATCGGTATTAAACCCGAAACTTCCGGCGGATGGCCAGTAGCCCAAACAAAGGAAAGAATCGGTTATATTTTTCATATGATCTCATCTCCTCTTATGAATAGACTAATTATCTTTCTAAGATTCCTATATTAGATATATATATATCTAGATATATATATCTAGATATATATATCTATATATTATTTGGATTGGTCAATCAATTGGAAGATTCCTTAAAAGAATGATACTTATTAGAATTAGATACCTGTTCTTATCTCAATTGCAAAATCTTTCAAGTTTTAACACTTGAGAAAAATTATCTTAAAAAGGGGGGGGGTTCATTGGACTAAAAAAGAGAAGAAAGAGGGCGAATCTGTATGTGAATTCTTCACCTTTCAATTAGTCCTTCCCCTGTGTTCTTGTCCGAACGGATAAAGAATTCTAGGAGTGAAATATTAATATAATTCGAAAAAGCAAGACCAGTAAAGCAAGTCCACGGAAAAAGGATAGGATATGTATTTCTATTTTTTTAGGATTAAACAAAAGGATTAGCAAATAAAAGCGCTAATGCTACAACCAGTCCATAAATTGTTAAAGCTTCCATAAAAGCCAGACTAAGCAATAAAGTACCTCGTATTTTTCCCTCTGCCTCCGGTTGTCGTGCAATCCCTTCTACAGCTTGCCCTGCAGCAGTGCCTTGACCAACCCCAGGTCCAATAGAAGCAAGCCCTACGGCCAACCCAGCAGCAATAACAGAAGCAGCAGAAATAATTGGATTCATGATAATTTCCTCGTAACCTAAATATAAAATAAAGAAATAGTTAATGATATAATCAACCAATAAATTATGACTTAATTTTTCAATTACCAAGATTTATTCGGTTAAAGTAATTAATAAGAATTCCGAATTGAAAATAATAAAAGTTATTGAACTATACGAATTACTTCGAGATTTCTTTTTTCGTCTCTACCTACGTAGTTTTTTTGTGAATATGTATAACCTTTGTTCTTATTTTACCTTAAATTTGGAATCCTTCTTAGAATTCTTCGTTTTTTTATTCCATTTTTTTAGTCATTGAATATTTAATGCACAATTAGAGATGAAAGGGAAGGGCTTTGTTTTTTAATCCCTATCCAAATTTACAGTAGTAGTGGGGCAATTTTATATATAAAATAGTTGTTATTTTATATATATGGTTAGTTCATATATAACTAGTTCATATAGAATATCCTATCACATATACGTGGGTTTCTTCTATGCTGTAAACCAATTATTTTGTGTTTTAGATTCAATCGAATTCGAAAATCATTTTTTGAAACCTCAAAAACAAAGAAAGAGTTGTCTTATAGTGATCAGATTATATACACCCGGTTTGACCCCCCTCACTTCTACTTAAATTTTTATCTTGTTTTTTAAGCTGTCCTCCCCCTTTTATTATTATCTCATATGGATACAATCAATCTAAATAAATTCGTTAGATTTAATTATTGTTTCATAGAAATATTGGAATTTGGGTGCTCTAAATATTCTTTTTTGAATTCTCTTTTGGTCAATCGTTGAATGTGAATGAAACGGGAATCTCCTTTAGTTCTATATAGTATCTTTTTATCACACGCCGTAAACGTAAATATCATACAGAATTCGAATTATGGCTCTTAACTTTTTTTATTTTTTTTTCGAATATCCAATATATACTAATATATGCTAATCATATAATATACTAATAGATGCTAATCGAATATCTATCTACCTATATCTATCTATATAGATATAGATAGATATAGGTAGATAGATATAGATGTTTACTAAGTAGATTATATTAAGCCGCAATATATGTGCGGCAAGCTAAACGAAAAATACTCTTTTTTATAAAACAGGTCAATGATGGCCTTCCATGGATTCACCTATATAAGCCGCAGCTAAAGTAGCAAAAATGAGAGCTTGAATACCACTTGTGAATAATCCAAGGAACATGACAGGTATAGGAACTACTAAAGGTACTAAAGAAACAAGAACAACAACTACTAATTCATCAGCTAATATATTTCCGAAAAGTCGAAAACTAAGAGATAAGGGTTTTGTAAAATCTTCTAAGATGTTAATCGGTAAAAGGATTGGGGTTGGTTGGATGTATTTACTGAAATAAGCTAATCCTTTTTTTGAAAGACCTGCATAGAAATATGCAATTGATGTAAGTAAGGCTAATGCAACGGTAGTATTTATATCATTTGTGGGTGCAGCTAACTCCCCATGAGGTAATTGTATAATTTTCCAAGGTAAAAGAGCCCCCGACCAATTAGAAACAAAAATAAATAGAAACAAAGTTCCAATAAAAGGAACCCACGGACCATATTCTTCTCCAATCTGAGTTTTGCTCACGTCTCGAATGAATTCAAGAACATATTCAAAGAAATTCTGACCGAAAGCGGGAATGGTTTGCAGATTTCGAATAATTAGAATGGCTGAAACTAATAAGATAGCAATTACAACCCAAGAGGTAATAAGTACTTGGGCATGTACTTGGAAACTCCCTATTTGCCAATAGAAATGTTGACCTACTTCCACAGCAGATATATCATATAATCTTTTTAATGTGTTGATAGAGCATAATAAAACATTCATATTGTCCTGTCCTAAAAAAAAAAAAGAACTTGAAGGGGAATTATTTTTATTCAAACATCTCCTTTCCTTTTTGATTTTGAATACTGTCACTAATCACATAAAATTTTTGTTTGTTCTTTTTATATTATATTATTTATATTTTATATTATTTAGATTTTTATTTTTTGTACAATTTATTACTAGTCTAGTTATAGTAATCGATTCCCTAAATCTATGAACCCCTTCAACCAAATCCAATAAATTTTTTTATCTTATTATTAATCAAGAATTTCGTATATAGCTAGAACGACCCTCACAAATTGCAAATACTAATTTGTTAAGAATTAATCGAATTGAGGCTATAGCATCATCATTAGCTGGAATTGAAATATCGGCGAGGTCCGGGTCACAATTTGTATCGATTAAACAAATTGTTGGAATTTCCAAAGTTATACATTCTCGAAGAGCCGTATATTCTTCTTGTTGATCGACGATTATTACAATATCAGGTAACCCCGTCATATATTTAATGCCGCCAAGATATGTTTCCAAATGAGCTAAATGTCTCTTCAATATAGCGGCATCTCTTTTTGGAAAACTTTTGAGTCCCTCCGTCTTTTGTTGCATTCTCAAGTCCCTGAACTTTTGAAGTCGTGTTTCTGTAGTATACCAATTCGTTAACATACCGCCGAGCCACTTTTTATTAACATAATGACACCTAGCTCTTATTGCAGCCCGTGCTACTGAATCAGCTGCTTTTTTTTTTTGTACCAACAATTAAGAATTGTTTTCCCCCACTTGCTGCATCAAAAACTAAATCACAAGCTTCTGATAAAAACCGAGCAGTTCTAATAAGATTTGTAATATGAATACCCTTACGCTTTGCAGATATATAAGGTGACATTTTAGGATTCCATTTTCTAGTACCGTGGCCGAAATGAACTCCAGCTTCCATCATCTCTTCCAAGATTATGTTCCAATATCTTTTTGTCATTTATCTTTATCCCCACACTTTTCTTTCATTTCAAAATAGAAATTCTATAAATTTTTTGAAATGAAAGAAAGAGACTTGGTATACTGAAATAGAAATAAATAAGTGTTCCAAAGGAACCTTCTCTTCTAGCGAAGATTGGCCATTGATAAATGATCGGGCCATTTTTTCTATTTAATAGTTAATATGATTATTCTCTTTATTATTTTTCTTTTATTATACAAAATAAAATGACCGAAGATGAATCCGCCCTTAAAGAATCATTATTTTAGGAATTATTACCAGATTGCTGCGATGTATCGCATAAATTCTTTGAAACAAAAAAAAAGAATTCTCTGTGGTGAAACAAAATATCTCTCATTTCGCCCTCAAATAATTTATTTTTTGTTGTTTCCGAGGTCATCTTGTTATATTGCCTTTGCTTTGAACGGTGCATTATTCTTTTGAATCCGGTACCAACTGGTATCATTCCCCCTAAAACAACGTTCTCTTTCAGACCTTTCAACCAATCTATGCGCCCCCGGAGAGCGGCTTTTGATAAAACTCTAGCAGTTTCTTGAAAACTTGCTTCAGATATGAAACTTTGAGTATTCAGAGATGTTTTTGTTATCCCCAATAATAGAACTCGATAGCAAATCGCCTCTTCTAAGGAACGCCCAGCTCGTTCGGCTCGCAACAATCCAATTAGTTCACCGGGCAAAAAAACATTAGACATTCCATCTTCTGAAACCAATACTTTTGATGTTATTTGACGCACAATAATTTCTATATGTCTATTATGAATGTGAACTCCCTGGGATCGATAAACTTTTTGAATTTTATTAACCAAAGAAATACGACTTTGTGCTATCGTTAGCTCAGCACCAATCAAGAATCCCCAAGGAATGCCAAGAATTTTTGTTATACGCTCATTCCAAGTATCAACTCTCTTTTCTAGGTTCATCGATATTGAATCAATCGAACGAACTTCTAATACCTGTTCTACTTTTGGAAGGCCTTGTGTTATATCACCTGATCTCGATTTTTCATATATAAATGTAACTAATATATCTCCTTCAGAAAGTATTTCCCCATAATGGCCATGAACTGTTGCTCCGGGAGTCGCCAAATAAGGGTTAGCCGATCTTATTCCTACAGAATCCATTTGAACAGTTAGAATTTGACCCGATTTTAGGTGTGGTGCATTTTTCGTTTGAACTATACATACATTTTCACAAATAAATTGACCAAGACTAATTATTGGAAACGTTTTTTCACAATAATTTTGGTGGAGAAAATACCAATTCAAATAGAATGGATTTAATATGATGTTACTACACAGATCGGGTTTATAAATTCTCTCGTTTTCGTCCATGAAATAATATTTGAATACTTGAAAAGTTTCCTTTAATTTGTCAAGTTGCCAATTTTTATTTATCGAGATCTGATTATGAGTTATTAAATGGTAAAAATAAAAATTGGCAACTTGAGGGGCTATTCCTAAAGGACCTAACGAATTTTTAATTGGAATCATAGGATCTCTTTGAATTTGATTAATTCCTTCTTTTATCCCATTAATTCCTTCTTTTATCCCATTGTAATATTTTCCATCGTTGAATGATCGTATTTGAAAACAATTCGATGATGACAAAATTATCAAAGATCGGCATTTCTCATTTCTATTCAACAACATACGAATAGTTGCATGATTTTGACTAAGTGATTGTTGAATTTTTTTCCTCGAATCAATAGAAAAAAATGGATTGATAGTGGTGCGGTCCGACTCATTATCCGAGATAAATCTTGAACCGGGCGGATTATTCCTTTTTCTTATGTATGAAATATGGGATTTCACTAAGGCAATTCTTAAGAAATATCTAACCAAACCATTTATACTTACTTCAACAAAAGAAGCATGCACATTTTCGATAGAAGAATATTTGTTGTCTTGATCCCAATTTAAGACTAAACAAGTCCGAACTAATTGAATACTTGTATCAGAAATTCCCCGAATGGATTTTCCATTTCCAGAAAGAATATAATTAATAACTTTAAGTTCCAGATTCTCTCTTTCTTGGAACATATCTTGGGGAAAAAGTTTTACTAAATTGATCCTATCTGCTATTTCATATAAAATTACCGGTCGAACCAAAACAAAAGACTTTTTTTTCGTAATTGTGATCCATTGGGCATAGATCCAATTTTTCATTTTTTTTTTTTTGAATTTTTTTTTACCGTTCCTGGTGGTATCAACATGGCACTGTGTCGGGATATCTTATCCATTTCTCCGGGAAAAAAGATACCCCCGGAAAAGATTTTTAATTCAATCTTTTTTTTTTTTCTTCTCCAATCGGACCAATCCCCTTACTCGACTTCTTATATTTAAAGTGATTTGTGTATCTACTTCAACGATACTATTGTTCCGTACCATTATGGAAGAAGATTCTGGTAAAATATGCACTTCCTCGGGAATGAAAAAAAATTGATTTACTTTAATTTGGTATTTTGTCTTAAATTCTTTAACTCCTTGATACTCTATTAAAAAATCCTCTTTTTTAAAAATGGAATTTATACCTATAGTCCTATATTTAGTAATTCCCGAGCTCTGTGTTCGGTATTGAGGATCATCGAAATAAGCAAGAATACTATTTCTACGAAAAATACCATTAATTGGTATTTCAATCGAGATACTGGAAGCTAACATTAGCTCTTTGTCTCGTTCTTGAATCGATTGGAATTGAAATGGAATAAGAAATCTATTTCTCCGCCTCTTTGCTAATAAATCCGTAGTATCATGGAAAATAGTAGGATGTGTAAAATGACAATGATCTATAGATATGATTTGATTAAATATTGAATAATATGAAATCCTTCTTTCTTTTTTATCAGAAGGATTGAAACGAACCAATTTATGTCTTACTTTATTATTACTTGCTAAAAGGTTACAAATATATCTTTCTCCAGTAGAAAGATAATGAATGTTCATTTGATCTTGATCTTTTCGGATTGAAAAAGATACTGAACCGGACCCGTATGATTTTCCTGATAAAATCCATAAATGACTTGTTTTTGGTAAGATATGGACATTACTATATCTAAATTCTGATGCATGGTAAACGTCGGTACTCCAATGCATTTCTCCTTCTAAGTCAGAATAAACATGTTTTCGAACTTTTTCTTTTAAATTCCAAGTGTATGTTCCTGCGCGAATCTCGGCAATCACTTGTTCTGATTTTACATATTGATTATTTTGAACTAATAGAAAACTTTTTGGTGGAATAGTCACATTATGTATAATATCACCACTTTCAATCGTAACATACAAGTCTATATAACATAGAAAAGCAGGATGCCCGTGACGTGTACGTGTAGGATGAACCAAATCCTCATTGAATTTAATTTTTCCATTATAAGGTGCTCGCACCTGTTCTGCAGTACCCCCTGTGAATACTCCGCCAGTATGAAAAGTTCTTAATGTTAGTTGAGTGCCCGGTTCTCCAATGGATTGGCCCGCAATAATACCTACAGCTTCTCCTAATTCCACCAAGTGACCATGAGTAGGACTTTGGCCATAACACAATCGACAGATCCAAGATGTATTCCTACAGGTAAAGGGAGTTCGGATAGATATTGGTTGTGTTTGAAAGGTTTTAAATCGATTGATAAGTCCAATTCCAATATCTTGATTTCTAACGGCAATGCATCGTGAACCTCTGTATATATCGTTTGCTAATACACGACCTATTAATGTTTGTATCCAAATTCTTTCCGGCATCATTCCATTCTGGGTATTCACCGAAATTCCTCGAATGGTACCACAATCCGTTCGACGTACTACAATGTGTTGAACCACTTCAACAAGTCTGCGTGTAAGATATCCAGCATCTGATGTTCGTACAGCAGTATCTACAACCCCTTTACGAGCTCCGTAGCAAGAAATTATATATTCTGTTAAAGATAGCCCTTCGCGCAAATTGCTTTGAATAGGTAAATCAATCATTTGTCCTTGTGGATCCGACATTAATCCTCTCATACCAACTAATTGATGTACTTGAGATGCATTTCCTCTAGCTCCCGAAAAGGACATTATATGGACTGGATTAAAGGGGTCGGTTTATATTGAAGCACAGAATTGGTTGAAGATCACTGGTCGTTTTGAATAAGAACACTCTTATTATTTTTTTTTATTCTATTTTTTTCTTAAATTATATCTATCTATCTATAATTATATCTATCTAGATAGATAGATATCGATAGTTATAAATTCTTGTTTGTTGTCCCCATCAATCAAATTAAAAAAATCATTTCTATAGGAACGACCAATCACAGAAATTAATTATATCCCTTTAAAATTGTTAGATTTCGTCTAGTATTTCATAGAGATAAACGATATGTGGATACTGTAGAGAATTTTTTCCTTTTTCTGCTATTCAAACTAATATTCAATCAAATTAATAAAAGAAAATAGACCTTTCAAAAAAAAAGAAATCAAATACCGCGGTATATTATATTGCCTGGGATATTACCTAATAATGAATGCGAATGACTGCTCACGGGATTTGAAATAGAGTAAGTACATAATAATCCCTTTTCTCTATAAAAAGGGTAAAATTAGTTCCATCTAGGAACTTCTGAATAAAAAATGAATAGATTAGATTAGGTTGCCCAAAAAATGATTTAACTTCCATTTAAAGTTCGCAAAAAAGGTCTTAGAAGATTAAAAAAGGTCCGTTGAGCGCCCCACTGTTATGTCATAATAGATTCGAACACTTGCCCCGGATTGACTTCGAGATCATAATTGTTCTAGTGAATAACTAAAGAAAATAGATTAAATTCAAGAAAATATAAAAGAGATAGATGGGAGATAGAAGAGAACAAAACTCAATAGAAACATCTCTAATAAGTTCACTAATTTTGTTTTATGTTGGCAGGTCTCTTTGTATGTGTTGTCTGGAAAGAGGAGGACTCAATGATTATTCGTTCACCGGAACCAGAAGTGAAAATTTTGGTAGATAGAGATCCCATAAAAACTTCTTTCGAGGAATGGGCAAAACCCGGTCATTTCTCAAGAACAATAGCTAAGGGACCTGATACTACTACTTGGATCTGGAACCTACATGCTGATGCTCATGATTTTGATAGCCATACTAATGATTTAGAGGAGATTTCCCGAAAAGTTTTTAGTGCCCATTTCGGCCAACTTTCTATCATCTTTCTTTGGCTGAGTGGCATGTATTTTCATGGTGCTCGTTTTTCC